>CM024686.1:41316684-41916684 GCA_014182735.1 Corymbia maculata | reverse complement strand
ACAACTAGGGGTGAAAAACTGTTTCGATGCAGGTCTCGATAACGGTACCAAATCGAGGCAATTTCTGAATAAAAAATATGACCTTAGCTCAGCAAACGGGACAACGACTACCATAGCTGTTATCGGTCGTCTTCTTGGAAGTAGGTTAACTCTTAGATCAGCAAACTTCCTTGGCAAGGCTCAAGCAGCATTGACTCGACAGTCGTGCAGTTAGGGTTGGTGAGCCTGAAAAGCTCGTTCCTTTTGATTTCGTTTTTTGATGTGATGGCGGGTATAATGAAAGCCTGCTCATTCTTATGGTGGAATTGGAAAAATGGAAGCTTCTTTGTCCAGATTCAACTTCTTTTCTTTCCAGACGAAGCAATTGTAATTGAATGGGGAGGAAAATGAGCTTTGTTGAGGTCAAAATCGCTTTATTTGAAATATTTGCAGTAAGTGATGCCACTAATTTGAATTTAGGCTGCATTTTCATACTCAATGAAGGAATTCTATCATTCCATAGCCGAAAGTATGGACTTTTTATTGTGCTAGTAAAAATCTTCCATAACTATTGGTGAAGGGTGTGCATTGATTCTGGTCTAACTCCTAAATGGGACCAAATCAATCGATTCTAGGTGATTCCTAGAATCAGTTTGGTTTCAGATTCCAACCGATTTGGCTCACAATTCCTAGAAGGAACAATATCGGCGAGACCAAATCTACAAAACTGGTCCAAAGTGTGTATATATATGAGCCATAAAAAAAATTGAAGACAAAGTAACTATAGCAAAAATCATTAAAAAGAATAACGACACCACTAGTCTTGGAACCAACTTGGGACCATTCGGCAATAATTTTATGAAATCAAAGATCCAAACCCACTGATGTTGAAGGGTCGGCGAATGGATTGTGCTTAGGGCCAAAATGCCACTAGAACTCAGAATTGGCTTGAGGCACAATAGTTAACTAGACATAGGGGTGAAGTACCATTTCAATGAGTTCCTCGAGAGTGGTACCAAACCCAGGCAAGCTTTGAATTCTAAATACGACCTCCCAAAAATAAGGTTCGAGCTTGACCATCGAGACTAAACTTTTATAGTTGCCAATCATTAATTTCTTTTTACTAATGTATCAACTTTTATTTACTTTTTGAATTTTCTAACTCTCGTATACGAAATTGTCGAGCTAAATTAGATTTAACTTATCAACTTTCAGCGCAAATGTCCATCTCGATGGCCAGCTAAAATTCGCGTCACGTCCAAAAGCCACGTTGAAACGCGGTTTGCGCTCGAGCAGTGGAGACATAAATGAAATGTCGCGATCCATCTGCGGAGAAACATGCGCAATGTCGTACGAGAAGGGGCTTGTCCCGTCCAAGTGGAATCCAGGTCGATGCCAAAACGAGGGTCACGCCCGCCCAATGCGTCCTTTCGTTTGCCAATGTCGTCTCCACAATAATTTGGGTTTAAAAAAATATATCTTCTTGCATTGTTGGATCTGAGTGGAAGGGGGAAGCCATTCTTGTCCATAACGGTGAAGCTTTATCATTTCATTTTCGATAGTTCACCGAGGCATCGTGCGAGAGGAAGTGTGCTATGTATTTGCATTTAGATGCACGATTCGATATGAAATGCTACCAAAAAAAAAAAAAAAAAAAAAACGCTTCAAAATTGCCTTTTTTAGGATAGACTTGGTTGGTTGTCAAAGGTAGTTTGCTTACTTTAACCGCACTCGTTTAGGTGATGTTAACAGATAAAAACGAGCATAGGGAGATTACTTCAATGAGGCCGAAAATCTCATCGGCTGTTGGAAACTATGCCCAGGTTAGAAAATAAGTAGTGCAAAAGTATTCTCGCGTGCAATTCAGATCCTCTGAATTTAAGTCATAGAGTTACCCTATAAGGGGACCGACACACGAGCATAACACTATTTGGATATCATGGTCTCAGGCTAGGCCGCAACCTCTAGGGCAATGATTTCTCCATTCTCTCTTCGTGGACAAAGGGGCTAGAAAATAAGGGCTCGGCTGATGACGAGGAGGTGCGAGGGCAACAACCGAGCAATGAGGAGGCGGCACTACCACGGCAGGGGTGTCGGCTCGGTTGGATTTATTGCAAAGGGGTCGGGGAGAGAGTGAGAAATGCACGGGACTAGTTTGATATTCAAAGTAAATTTCATCATAGCACAAGGTATTTGATCAAATGGGGTATTATGATACTATAAAAAATTCCAATCCACACATATTTTATAATTATATCGAGATCATAAGCAACGGGATGATAAAATCGATGCATGTAAACTCAATTTACAAATTGTAAACAAAAAGTTGAAAACTCTCTCTCTCTCTCCCATCTTCTTTAACCTTCAGCCATGGGGGAGAGCTGGAGCTACTCTCACCCTCCCCTCCCTCTCTTATTGATTTTGATTGTGTTTTATTGTTCATTTCTTTTTATTTTTTCTCTCGATTTAGAGCCGTGAGTTCTCTTCTCCCAGTCTAATTCTAAATTTGAGAGTTTGAACATAAATCCAAAAGTTATCCTCTCACGATCTAGATCCATGAGCTTAATAAATATGATTTTGGGCATTTGGTACCCCTCTACTCTATCCAAATACAAGTCCTCTACCTCAAGTTTTAATAGTGATCGCAAAAGCTCTGGTGTTTCACTAAACCACGAAGATTTACTCTTCCAAATATTAAATCTATGTTTGGGATCAAATTAGGCACATTAGAACTTATAAAGTCTCGTATTTTTTAATTGTTTTCGTTTTCTTTGTATAGTGATGGTATAGAAGAATTTGAACTTAGAGGCAAAAGAGGAAATTTCCAACGTGTGCTCATTAATAACTAAGATACGAGATCTAGTGATCAACCGCCATTATTTTGCATAATAGATATGTTCTTATAAAATGAGTGTGTGCTTAACCCTAATGCTTCATTTATCCTCTTTATTTTCTGGATTAGGCTTTGTGTTGCAGTGTTCTAAGCTTTACTTTGTTTCAATGTGCTTTGCCATAAAATATATGTACTTCTCATGTATTCTTTTAAATAAGGAATACAATTTTCTTTCGACAAAAAAAATTCAATTCACGAACTTCTTTTTTTTCGCCAGTCTTACTTTCAGACTTTTGTCGTATCTCTTTACATGGGAGTCGAACCTTACCCCTAAAATTAAAAGTCCTCACCCCCAATACCTTAAGAAAGTAGAGAATCGAACTTTCCACCTCCCTTTTTTCATATGGGAAGGGTGGAACCCTAGTGATTTCAATTCACAAACTTGCCTAGTTCATAAAAGCATCATAAACCATTTCTATGGAGGGGAAAAAGTTGATTTTTCCCACGTGCTCTAGAGAAAAAAGGGGCGTGGGTGGGATTCAACCGATAAAACTTTTTTTCGAAAGTTTAGTGATTAAATGGCCCTTGGAACAACATTCCCTTTGCCAATCATTTGATGTTCCGACAACTTGAGGAAAATGACCTATTGAAAATCCATGCCATTCTTACATGATAGAGATGGAGAGAAAAGATGCCCTTGTCCATAGTTTAAGTGGATGATCAGATAAGCATATCCCCCATGCCAACTTTAGAAGATCACAACAAATGCTCAAGGGAACCTCAATCGCCTCCTTTTTATTGCACGTACTATGTGTCCCCCTCCCCACTCTTTTCCCCCCATCTCTTCTCCCACCTCTAGTCTAGTCTTCCCATTGAGCTCACCCATATGGATGTAACTTCACCCCCCTCTCCTAGCCCTAGCCCAACCCCATCCCAGAACAGCCGGTTCGATGAGGAGGCAATTGACTTCAACGTCATGGTGATAATCGCCGCCATGCTGTGCGCCCTGGTGTGCGCCCTCGGCCTTAACTCTATGCTACAATGCGTCGTCCAGTGCGCCCAGCGTTTGGTCCACGAGCCAGTCCAATGGGTGGAGGCATCTCGCCGGTCCGTCCTGGGTCTTAAGAAGAAAGATGTGGAAGCTCTACCGACCTCGACTTATGCGAACTCAGGGTCGTCCCCTTCGTATTCGCCGCCCTTAGCCTGCGCCATTTGCCTGATGGATTTCTCGCCGGGAGAGAAAACGAGGGTGCTCCCCAAATGCACCCATAGATTCCATGTTGGTTGCATTGATAAGTGGCTGCTTTCTCAGTCTACTTGCCCTACATGTCGCCAACCACTCTAGTTATCAGACTCGTGAGTTGTGGCTGGCTATGGAATGTGCTGAGAAGTCTCTCTAAATTTGGGATTTCAAGTATGATCTCTCTCCGGTTAGTAAGGCAAGAATCAAATGCATAAGTCCATTTATCTGATGACACTTTGTAACTCGTCTATATTATGTAAATTCATCATATGATAAAGTCCTCGAAAATGGTTAGCCGAAAAATTCTTGCTACTCTTTTTGTTCACTTGCCCCTATAACGTTAGCTATCAGACTGAACTTTCTTGGCACAATTATGAGACATGTCTCAAAATTTGTCACAATAGTACATTCGAATTTTGAAACTTTCACTTTGTGCACTAAAGTGCTATACTTGTGACTTCGATGTACTTCGTGCCTTTCCCGTAGCTACATCAGTTTCAAATGGACGAAAAATGTCATGTGAGTTTTTCATTTATTTTTCAATCCAATGTGAATTTTAATGAAAAGGTCACATGGAATTTTTCATCCACTAAAACCTAAAGGAGCTAACGGCTGGATTGGAGTGGATAATTATGACGAATTTTAGGAAGTAAATGCACGAAATGAAAGTTTTGGAACTCTTCTTGTTATAGTCCCGAACTTTCTTTGAGGCAATGCCTAAGAGATGCTATACAACCTGCCATTCGATGTGCGACGAATGTGATATAAACTTTAGCAACAGCCTAACCGGGGTCATGATGTTTTGAGTTGGAATTTCAAGATGAAGAGACCAAGATTAATAGCTCTCATGATGTAAGATACATGAACCGAGTCCAATTTCGCATAATAAAGAATAAACATTGCTATTTGTGACATGAATCAGTACTTCAGCTCAAATTGATAGCTTAATATACGGAGGAACAACTCAAGAACTTCATAAGAACATCTGCGGCGAATAAGAACTTTATAATATGACCCCCCAAAAAAAAAACTTTATTAAGATTTTCTTCTTTCTTTTATTTTTTTTATTTGGTTTTGGGTCAATATGGGCCTATACTGCTGAAATTGGGCTTCGGTTCGGGCCAGAAAGGATCGAGCCTCAATAAAGTATCAGAAGCTTCAACCTGTCTTGTTAAGTTCCACCACCTTAACTCCTCTTTAAATGTACCAATGGATTTGCTTTATCATATTTTTTTTTTGGTAAGGATTTGCTTTATCATATTTATCACTTCTATCTCTAATTATTCCTCCAAAACATTTTTTGAGTTATCGAATGTTATATATAGTTTCCACCATGTATATATATATATATGTCTACTTTATAAGAAGTGAGAAGTCAAAAGCAAAAATACTCCCTTTGTTTCACAAAAAATAAATATTTTAGAAAATATTTTCCCAAAAATGATTACTTGTATCATTTGAAATAATCAATTGATAAAAATATTTTCATCATCAATAATCATTTATAATTTAATATTTTTGTAGATAATGAAAATATTTTTCATTTATTTATTTCTAGCAATACAAACAATCATTTAAAAAAAATTGAAAACATTTATTTTTCATCAAACAAACAGAGTCTAAATAAAATTAGTTCACCAACTTCTCTTATATGGTTGTGAATAATAGAAAAAATGCTTATCTAAATCACATATTTACTATATGTTAAAAAGAAATTGCGAGGTAGCTATCTATAGAAAAATTTGTCCATGGTATTCTTAATCAAAAACTCTTTATTAATTTTTATACATATGCGTATGCTTCCTTTAAAATACAAAAGTAAAATAGCATACGATCTGAATATTTCCCATTCTATAGTAGCATATTTATGCAACTTGCAACTTCATAATCACACCATCTAAAATTATTACACCGGCTGATTTAAATTATCTTTTCCTCTTTTAACATGCCCTTTTTTGGATTATCTTTTACTCATTGGACTATAATAAATATTCTCATTTTGACAACAGGGACAGATCATCGATGTTCACACAAAGAAATTAGTATGAATAAGATGTAGTTTCATAATTTCAATTTGCAAGATTATGTGGATCTAGAATTGAGAAAAATTATTAATTATTTTATTTTATTTTAGTTTGTGGGTGGGGATCCGAAGGGGCTGGCTTGAACAAGGATGTTCTGTTTCCAGGCAGGCAATGGTTGAAATTATAGAGGGAGGGGATGGGGACAGAGACGGGCATAGGCTGAGTAGAGAGGGTGTCAGAGAATTTATAGGGTCAAAGGAGAAGGTCCAACAGTCAACCAACAGCTGGGTCACTCTCTCTGTGCTCCCCTTCATGTTACACATTATATTTATATATATTGTTATGATATAAAAATATATGTTCTTTTTTTGATTGGCCAGTTCATGTGGGGTCCATTTCACCTTTATCACCTTCTCTGAATCTCTGTGTATGTTCTGTTATTCGGTGGACCAGCTACCATGATCTAGTCATGGCCCTATCAGAAAGCTATGGTGATCTAAGTCGTGTAAAAGATAAACGAAAATTCATGAAAATAATTGGTTTATTTCTTCCCACTTATAAAGAAGATAAACTTTTCCCAAATTTTTTTAAAAAAATGAGTACTTTCAATGCTCACAATTTTGATGAACTTGACAAATGGTTGGTTGAATGATCTATCATGCAATTTCAATAGGATAAATACATATTCAAATGACGACATCATTAATGTAAAGTATCATTGAGGACCGGTCACCGTTGTGTAAGTGAAACTTTACGTACATGCCTAGACCAGCTAGCTGAGTTCAAAGATTCTCATATCTCCTATTATTATGAAAATAGGCATTTTCCATTGAAAGTTCTACATCTAAAATGATGGGACGACCTCATTGAAAGTGCTAAAAATTGTTGTAATAATGCAATCGAATTTTAAAATTAATTAAATTTGGTTAGCTAGAAAATGCTAATATTATTTTTTTAATATTATTTTCTTAAGACACATAGTGTCGTCGATGCGGTGTTTATCAAACATCACATAGAAAAAAACAAAAAAAAACTAGAGTCAGTTCATCATATTCTTTCTTTCATTGATACACAAACTATGGGAAGTTACAAGTTAGTGTCTTCTTTGTTGTCTATTTTCTAACTGATACGAATTGGATTCTTTCAAGGTTTTCGAAAACCCTAAAGAGAAGCCACCGAAAATTATCGACAAGCAAATCCCCCTTTAAACTCAATGCATCACGTCCCCTCATATTGAATATCATTTCGACCTTCGATCACATTCGCTCTTCAACGTGAAGTCCAGGTCCAATGGGAGGAACAGTTCCTCATTTGTGAATATGGGAAAAGAAGAAGATGAACAGTTCGTGGCTTGCTCATCGATGGTTGAAAGAGAACACGAACGGTCCAAGTTTTAATCTAGATTCACCATTCTTTTTCTCGTGCTTTTATCTTTTTCATTTTTAAACTTGCAAGTTCCAAGTGTTTGAAGAAAATAATAAAAAGTCCTATCGGTTTTTTTGTAAGTTAATTTAAATAATATTGATGGATAAATATGATTGCATTTGATTATATCTTTTGAAAGTTTTAATAATTAATTATATTCTCACAATAAAATTTAGGCTTTTCCTAAAATGATTATGAATACTTCGTGTGTGTATGTTTTCGGAGAATATTGTAGAAAATGAGAGTTGATTTGGAAAGTAAATAATAATAGGTCAAGTCATTCTGAAGAGACACGCACATGAAAGCAAGGAAGAAAGTTGTGGCCAACCCATGCATACTTTATTCATGATTTGACTACATTTCCTTTTACATGCACATCGCTTCACTCTAACGTACAGTCAAATGGAAGAGGACAATCACAATGTGATTTTTTGCCTATGACAAGGCTACAACTTTGTACCATCGCCGCAGGGGATAAATAAAAGACGTAACAATCTTTTTTAACAAGTGAGAAATTGCTTCCATGATCCTATAATTGGATGATTATTTTGTAATTTAGCTTTCAAAAACCAGAAAAATTAAGATAGAGCGAAAAAAGTAATCGAAGTAAAGAGAATCAAGCGATACATTCGACCTCGACTCGAAGCTTAATAATAAATACAGACCTTGACTTATTTGAAGGGTGCATTTATTTTTTGAAAAAATAGTGATTTGAAAAACACTCTTCTCGAAATTGATTATTTATATTAATGAATAATATTTGCATTGTATTTTGAGATGTTTAGGAATATGTTGTTGTTGTAATGGAAATGTTAGGCTACTTTTTAAAGTGAGACAAATAATCACTTTCATGAAAATAATTAATTTTTTTGTGAAACATTATCACAAAAGCTGGCATGTCTATTTTACACAAGCGTCACTTAATCCATCTTTGAAAAAAATAATTTTGTGGTGAGTTTGATCCCCCTTTTTGTTAAACCAGATCAGCGAACAAGTGTTTATTTGTTTTTAGAATCACTTGTTTGTTAAATTCACTTTTAGATCGATTTTTTCATCAATGCCTATATAAAACATTCCCAAAGAGACATAGTGACACTAGGATATCCTTAAAATTTGGATAGCATAAAAGCAACAAGGTCAAATCACGAATAACTTAGGGGATAATTCTCTTGCAGTGACTATATCGCATCATATCGTGATTACACGATTGACATAAACAATCAAAACATGACCCTAACATATCATTGGATATGGGTAGCTTGCAAGGTTATCATGTTTACACAAAAAACAAAACTATGGACAAAAAGCCTTTTCTTTTACTCATTTTCGTTGTTGTTTGTTTGAGCGCACAAAATGCTGAGTCATGTGGGTCTTTAATATGCCTTTTTTTTTTTTTTTTGTGATTTTCACTTGTTTAGTTGCATTAGGGTTAAATTTATAATTCAGAAGAATTTGGTACTAAGGCTCCATAAATGAGTAGGCATTAGTAAGGGTTTTATTTCGAAATTGAGTTGAGTTCGAATGATTCCACTCATCTCTCCCCTTCCTCTTCGTTTCATTTTGCTTTCCTTTTCCACTCGCTTCTCCCTCGAACTATCAACAGCATGATTGAAAAGCCCTCTCACGAGTCACGAGACACTTCTTGCTGTCCAGATCTAGATCCAGCAAAAGGATCGATATTGCAACAAGTGAATCTTTTAGTTGCAGGATGCACAGTCGTCTCCGAGCCAGTTAAACATCGGCAGCAATCACGAATGGGGAAAGGAACCCGCTTCATGGCGTCGTCAAACCCAAGGAGAAGCTTTTCAAAGTCAAACCGCCATCGAAGCACATCGGCACCAGGAGCCGAGAGAGAGAGAGAGAGAGAGAGAGAGAGAGAGATGCTTTCAGAGTCTACAACTTGCAAAAGCTGACAATGGAGGAAAGGTGAAAGAGATGGGTGGTGGGCAATGAGACGGGACAAACCTCCCCATTTGTGCCTCCGCAAGTCCCATCCACATTCTTCTTTCCCCACCTCTGTCTCCCGACCCTTCTCTAGGGTTTTCTCTCTTTTATTTTTTAAGAAGCTGAAAGAATTATAATTTAAGTTAAAGAGATTCTATAAAGTGTTTATATTTATGGAATCTTTTTTTCCATTTAATAATTTAAAATTTAAAATCTTTATATCACAATACATACATACGAATGAAATAGTATGCATATGCCTGAAGATTAGATAAGTAGAAAGCTTGAATTCTCCATATTAATTAATTAAATTGTTATGAAATATGATCTGATGTGATTGTTTGATTGAATTTTTGCATTCAACTTTATATGTTGTATTGTTTCCTTTCTTTTTGCATATTTGGTTTGTCAGTATGATTGAAGGGCTCGGCACATGTGCTTGTGTATGTGTTGAGAACTTTACTAGAGAAAGAAAGGTTAAAGAGGAAAGATACTAGCGAAGGAGTTGTATAGAATCGTAATGGACTTCGCATGGATGTCCAACCAAAGGAGAAAATTATTTGAAAATTTATAAATCTATTATATGGATACCAATTTAATCATAAATATTTAAATTATACTAATAAAATCATAACATTTTTAATTGCGTCAATTTATTCCATACCTTTTGATGATCTGTTAATTTAGTTTTATACATTTTGACAATTTGTCAATATAATCATTTTTGACGAAACATTCAAATAAAATGTTTAGAACTAAATTGACAAACATTCAAAATGTTTATAAAAAAAGTTTATCATTAAATTGATATATTTAAAATGTTTAAGACTAAATTGGATACTGTACAATATTTAGACAATTATTCCTTCAATCAAGTAAGTTCTTTGGCCCTCCTACAACAGTTAGTAGATGTTCAAGTCCCTTCTCTAATTGAAATCATTGTGCAAATCCTGATTATTTCCTACGCTATAATAATGAATTAATTTAATTGTAAGCTCACTGAATTATAGGTTAAAGTCAAGCTATTGCCATGTTATCGTCGGAATCAACTCTGGTGCGATGCATAAAATCTAGGGATGATCGGTTCTCGATCCGATTAAGACCAAGAATCATTTTGATGGTTTGGTTCGATCCAATAAATCAATTACTTTTTATTTTCATTACTTTTTTCTCACTACTTGGAAGTTGGTAATCCAAGTCTCTACCAACTTATCTATGGAGATTTGCCAATTTTTAAAGAAATAATAAAATAAAAAAATTATTTCATCAGTCCAATCCAACTCCCCATTGGAACTAGGACTTGGATCAAACTGGTTGATCCAAGCGATTCTTACTTCGGACAGTTTGTTTTGCACACTTTTAATAAAATCAAGCACTTCACCTTATATTTTCAAACTAAAGAGTTTCTCTGGAGATTACTGTTTGAGAGCAGTAGTATGAAAACTAAGCATGCAATTGCTCCAAAACGGGAAAATATCTTGACGCCTGTCTGCTTTAATATGAACATTGAATGATAGGAATCAAATGTCATCGCCAACCGGTCCATTCACATGCAAATAATTTCTTCTGCAAAGTTGAATTTCCAAGGTACCAACATGGACCCTTGTTCTATGGCCGTGTCTTTTGACTTCATGGACACAGATGAGGTCCAGTCCCTTTCCATACGGGAGTTGAAAGTTGCTGCGTGAGGAATGGCTGATTTCACACGGAGCCTCACGCAGCAACTAGCGAACAAAGACATCAAAACTCGCATCTCTCACATCCGATGGGAATCTCTCATCGACGCGAGATTAGATTTCGAGTTCGATCTACCTTTTGATTAGCACCTCTTGCCGATAAATCCGACAAATTATTGAATCATGCAGTGTCCCATATGCAAAGTTATCAGAACCTGACCTCACGATGATTAATTGTTCGTTTGCGCTTTTTTAGACCTGGTACAATCAAGACACATGCAGACACCGATCCAAGCATAATCCAAAATCTGAATTGCACTGTAGGCCACAAAGAATATCTAATTTACATCCTTACCCGATAATAAATTTAACTAAATCCATGTCGAGGGCAGTAAGATCACGCTTATACATGAACATATGATCTGCATTTGTTTAGATGCTAAGTACTTAGTTACTTGCAAAGAATCTAGTCAGGTGGATTCTTGAGAACGAGATTGTAAGTGTGAGTGCAACAATAAAACCCTAGCTAGCTACCTGCAACGGAGCAACAGAAGAGAATAAGGCAGTACCATCAAAGCGTTTATAATAACCAGCAAACCCTAAAAAAAAAAAAAAAAAAACAGAAAGGCGCATCATCCACATTTCGTTTTCATCTACCCCCCCACCAGTTCATTCACTCTAACCAAGAAATGTGTTTGGCAACCAAATGGGGTTTCTCTTCTCGAGGTCCCCCTTGAAACTTGATCTCCTTTCCCTGTTATTTATGGGGGGTTTGCCTTGTTAACATCATCTGTACGGTCAGCATTTTCTATTCTATCTACTATTTAGCTTTTGTTTTATACAAATATGGAACACAGAAGAGAGAGAGAGAGAGAGAGATGGTGACCGTACCAGAGCCACCAGGATAAGGCGGTGAATGACCAGCCATCTGCGCCAGAGGCGACGAGTGATGATGGCGAGTTTGAAAAGAGATGAGTATGTTCAGAGCATTTAGGTTCTTGTTTTGCTTTATCAAAACCTTGGCCCATCCGAAATTAGTACAGACAATTATCGTATCGGTTGAAATTTAGTTGATGGCTCGAGAAAGGAAAAGAACACAAGGAGGTAAAGAAGTAAGTTCGTCAATTATAAGAAAACATGGAACTGTAAGACGTACTCCCCACTCATTGCTTTTCTTTCCCGTGAACGCGTTTCATCAAATGCACTGTCTCTTTAGATTTGCAAAGAGAATTTTGTTATTGCATGTGCCGCTGCTGCCGTCCTCACCAGAACATCAAACCATCGACATACATAATATCTCATTTAAAAGCACCACTCCCCTCAATAATATGTTTGTTCATGCTAATTAAATCGGTTTTGGCCAGAACATATGATTATCGATTCAATTCCTTGACGTTTATATATCTGATTAATGGGAAAATAGGAAGAGTTGAATAAAGGAGCACGCATATACAAAGACTGTACCTACTTATTCTTCAATTTGCACACATGGATCTTCGACGCTTTGCACCAGCGCTTATACTCATTTAGTGAGAAAATCCTAATTGAGTTTGAAGCTTTCCTCGAATGACAATCTATGCCTCTCGAGCGCATGCATGGCTCATAATGTATAAACCAATGCATTCACCATATTCACGATTGTGATAAGTGGCCTAAACTTAAATTGGTGCACACGATTTTGCCAGCATAGATATTCTGATCAAACTAATTCTCCAAAGAAAATGGGGTAATTAGAAAACATGATAGGCAGGAATGTAGTTTATACCAGAATGAAATGTTGAATGTATGACAGATAATATTACACATATCCGCGCGCAAACCCCATTACATGGAATACAAAATCGGTGAAGTAATCAAATGGCCAAAGATCTCCCTCTGGTTTTTACCCACACCCCGGTTCAGTAATTGGAATTTGCATGCGCGTTCTCCGCTTAAAAACAAGAAAAGAAACCCTGAGAATCGGTAAATCAGCACACCATAGCATTTTATATCCAAGTCACTCCTAATCGAGCTTCACATTTTCTAGGAAAAAGGAGCTCTCTGTGGAGCACTCTTTCTTCTGTTGCTGAGAGAGAGAACCATCCCAGGGAGGAACCCGCTGCTCTTCTTCTTCTTCTTCCTGATCAAATGCGGATCCTCCGATGAAGAAGAACCCGCTTTGTACTGCAACGGGTTCTCCAGTATGGAGTTTGGAGTAATCTGGCCATCTTCATCGACAATTTCCGATGAGGAGCTCTCCATTCTCAGTCCCTCGAACTGCGAGATCGCGAAATCAGACTCGTCAAACTTGTACAAGATGCTTGACACGTCCTCCCTGGCTCGGTGCACCAAGTGATTGACCTGGACATTTGTTCATTGGCAAAAGTTAAGGAAAGGGTTAGGGCTAGTGAACGATTTCCGAACTTATTTCAGTTCAACCATGTGAGGACATGAACGTTAAAAAGATTTTTTTTGTAGCTTTAAGCCACCAAGTTTTTTTGACATGTCTTGAACAGTTGTACCTTGCAGGAAAGGGAACAGAAGTGGAAAGGTTCTTGGAGAATGCGGTCGCAGTTGAAGCAGAAGTTGGTAGATCCTTTACAAGCTCTAGATTGTGCTCTTTGGCTTAGGAATATCACCTTGGCACCGTTGATTGTATAGGGCTGCAAGATAATCATACCTCATTTAGAATGTTTTTTTTTCTCTATGCAAGAATATGACAACTGAGTGTTACATGGTTACAAAATTTCAATTTTCAAAACAACGATCACAAAATTCACGTAAGAAAAAAGTTAAAGCATCGCATCGTGTGGTGCTTTATTGTTTTGTAGTAATCAACAAGAGTGTTGGGGACACTCGTGGATTCTGACACACTAATTTTATAAAGAACAACATTAACTATATTTAGTTTACATGCATTTGAGTTTGGCTTATATAATCTAAACTTTGCATAGACTAAATAAATTCGTGAATATATCTTATGCTTTTTTCTAAGAATCAGGAGCCTAATTTAGCACTGATCATAGCCATCAATTCACTTTATTTGCCAAGTCAATATGATTCACAATGAATGCAGCGCATACCTGAATGTAGGAGCAGTCGATCAACTTTTCCAGATCTCCCAAACGAATGACATCATGATAAACATATCGTCTCACCTGTCACAAAAAGGCTAATTTCAGTAATCTTAATCGTATTATTGTATGTCGAAATTGTCAATTAACTTATGTTATCGCTATGTGACATTGACCATCGTTGAGTGACCTATTTATAGGAGGAGAGATTCTACAGAAGAGAAGCAACAAGATTGGAATCTTTTTTTATGATTTTAGTAGATTTTATTGTTTACTCTTCTTCACGATCTCGAAAACATAAGCTCCTGTTCTTAGTAATAGCTAATCAGTAACCTCGGGAGCTTGTCGACAAAGTGCCATCTGAAAACCTAGAAGAAAACCCATTTCTTATCTAATGGAAGCTAAAACAATCAATAGTTGAAAATCTTTAACACTTCGGAAAATGCGATTACACTACATTAAAAAAGACAGCAACTATCTCACTTATCAAAATCACTGATAACACAAAACACTAGAATGAGAACAATTAGCACATAAAGAACTTTTAACGTAATTAATTTCTCTACAGGTGCTTTTAGGACATCCATCAACAAAATTCTTGTGAAAAAAAAAAGGCTGATATAGAATTCTACCGATATGTAATCATTCTCAACTTTCTTCTTTTTGTAGTGATGGCATGGATTAACATCAAGGTATCATAATTTTGGGATATGAGAAGGCAACGTGCACAGCCAAAAAAGCAAGAAAATGGGAAAAAAGAGAAAAAGGGTTTACTGTATGGAGCGAGTGAGAAGTGATGGGATGGCATGACTGCCAACGTCAATTATTGGTGAAACCAGGCAACAAACCTTCCATGCTAGGAAACAAATGTACTCATCCTTTCACCTCATAATGAGGCCAAATTTCCTTAATTTAATATATAGTATATTTCGAGGTACTGAAATTAGGAAGGAAAATTCTGGTCAAACTTGCACTTTCAGCCTGAAAGCTACAGCTCAGGAATGCTTTGCAGGGCCAAATACATGGATATCAATAAAAAGAAGTCCACCGGTATGTGGATAGAAACTAATTACAAATGCAAAAAAAATAAATGAAGAGTTGCATTAAACAAAAACCAATTTATGAGTGGCAAACCAAATAATACCATATATAATCTTCATGATTAATCTGGGACAGAAAGATTACTAACCAATTTAAATTTAAATTTAAGTGCAGAATTCAAACCCCATGTTCAGTTTATTTCTTATAATAGTAATAAAAAAAAAAAAAGCAGATTGACAAATTGCCATGAGCCAATTTATGTGAAACTTAGTAAAGTTTGGACCAACCATGCAATTCATAATCATTTTGAATCCTAGCAGCTCTAGCTAGGTCTAAGCTGACGATTATCCTAATTGAATTTTTATGAGTAGTGGGCAAGAAAAATTTCAGCAAAATAAACAAAGTAAGAAGAAGAAGAAGAAGAAGAAGGAAGGAAGAAGAAGGATAAAGCAAAGTGCTGTAGTGAATAGTATATGTCAAAACCCCAAAAGCAAATTAGAAGAAAGCTCATGAAATCTCGCACGGCGTGTTGTCGCTATTATTTTTCTGTAAAGAAGAACGAGATAAACAGAAAGAAATTTCTTGAATGAGAAGAAAGGGTTCCTTGAACAGAGCAACAGCAAGAAGAGATTGATACCTGAAGGAGTGGGTGGGAGGGGTGAGAAGGGAGGCAGTGAGGGCAGATGCTGAGGCAGCAGCGCAGGCAGAAGATGTTCTTCTCGCTCTTCCGTCGATCCTCGTGAAACCCACAAACCCCGAAGAACCTCTCCCGCATCAGCCCCTCCAGCCACCCTCCCCCGCCCGATCCTTCCTCCTCCTTCTTCATCTCTCTCTCTCTCTCTCTCTCTCTCTCAGAACAGAGGATGAAGCGAAACGAGAGAGGTTCCGATGAAGAAGACGCGGCTGAACGAATGCCAATTAGCTCCTCCTCCTCTCCCACTGGCTTTGACTGCTTTTGCTTGGTGTACAGGAACGCGTGCGTGTGTGCGTGTGCGAGTACAATATTATTGAGGAGCGATGAGGTATATATCTATGGCTATTCGCCTCGCGACTTTTGGACACCGTATGTCACGTGAGGTGTGGCCTTCTTTTTGAAGAAACCCTAGCCCCATTTCTCCATTTTTCTAAGCTGGCTCCTCCACACCCCCCCTCCCCCACCACCCTTGTCTTCTTGCGCACATATCGTATCTAGCTGCTATATCTATATCTATATCTATGCGGAGAGAGTTTGTCAACCGAAAGCCTTACCTACAAAATAGATGAGTGATTCTGTGAGAGACCGTCATTGAGTACATTGACTAAAGTCCCATATGTATACTCTTTCAAAAGCCCGATGGTGATCCGTTATGATAGGTCAACTGTTAGTATATATACCCAGAATTGCTCTCGCGAGATGTGCATGCAATGTGGATTTTATCAGCAATTTGAATATATATAGGTGCTTCGCACATCATGAGATTCTATGGTTCTAGTAAAGAGTCTATGAAGGTATTGCACATATGATAACAGTAATTGTAAGAAAGTTTAAACTAATTGGTAAAATGAGACCACATGAATATAAATAGCATTTATAACTTATTTTTGAGTAATGCGGGACAATAATTCAACAGTAATATTTAAGCCAATCATTGTTAAAGGTTTTAAAGCAATTTATGGGAATCTTATATGTACATAATTGAATTTTTTTCTCTTTGTGATATCATTCGACATTCGTTTTTTAAAGTAATTAAAAAACTTACTCATTTTATGATACTAAGATTGTTTTTTGCAACGGTCTTAATTGCATAATCTGTACTAAATTAAAAGATTCCTCTTTTCTTGCAAATATGGGTTACATCTGTTTGTCGTTTTTGGAACCTATCCACGCATTAGACAATTGTTTGTTTATGGCTATTGTATTTGATCCTTGGATAGGCTATATTTTTTAAGATTTTATATAATGGAGGCAAAAAAGTAAGGAATTAGAAAACTAGGTCCTTTTTAAAAAAGGTAGCCGTGGTGGCAATGTAATTATTTGAGGCTACAAAGTGCGAAAGGGTGACAAAAAGAGAGTGTTTTGATGAATCCTGATGGCAAGGTACGATTGGCATACTGTTGAAGGTTGATAGGTTTTGGAGTCTCTAATAAAAGTTGGAGGTATCAATATCATACTAATGATGGTATTAATCTTTTGAAATATCTCTTATTTACATTTGATGGCAATTATGATCGTCACAATAATCATTGATATAGCTTTGAACTTTTAATGGCGAATAGGGTCCTTTACCTACAATTGCTATAATTGCCACGATAACTTTTAGCTACGCTCTTTACAATGCCAATCGCACAACCACGCTATATTCCTCAGTGTTGATTTGATTTGCCACTAAAACTCCAAATAATTATGACTTAAAGTGAAATTCTTGTAGCGTGTTTTAGGTAGGTTTAGGCCACCTCCACATACTAAATGTCTGGACTTAATCAATTTATGAGAAGTGCAGAGTGCTTGATAGATTTCCAAGTAGCAGGGTCTCCATGTCCATGTCTCTGGATTATAAGTGGAGCACCAAGAAATAAAAAGGCACGCATTACATGATGATAATTAAGGCTGAGAAGAGACAACACGTATAATTAAGGCTCTTCTATCTTCCTTGCTGCCAAGTCAATTGCTTTCAGTGCCATACAACTTAACATTGTACCTGAATCTGTTTGTTTTTAGTGAACAGTACGTGAATTCATGAAAGCATCATTAGTATAGCAATGAAGCTCTCCACCCGTCCCATCTTAAATACAAGGAACTATCTTATGTACTAGTTACATCAAGTAAAATAACTCGTGTCAACACATATTTAAAAAGTTTATTCAATTTAACAGGATTAGAAATGTATCATTGCCATGAGCTCACAGTAACATGAAGTTAAGGTCAACTTTAGTAGCTTATCCTTCTCCAAAGGCGTTTCCACCTGTAAGGGTTGCTAGTGATAGTTTCTCTAGTAAGGGTGCCTAGTTTTACTGCGTTCCTTATTTTAACGTGCCAATGTCTACACGCCTTGCATCCATTATCTCAAATTGTATATTTTTGTTCTCCAACAAGGTGGGAGTACGATCGTATTTGACGTCTTAGAATTTAGATGAAATAGTTTAAGGATTTACTCGTGTCTTGATAGTCTTTATGAAAAGAGAGTTATTTTCTCTTCAATTTGTGTGCCTATGGTACATCATGTATTCTCGTGCAAAATCAATCACATAGAAAATTCAGTTCCTTATTTCCTCCTGCTCACAATGTCTTGTCTCATCTACTATTTGGTTAAGTGAAATTTTGAGAATTTTGTACATTTCGGAGTATTTGTTAGTTCATTTTGTTATTTTAACAAGTTCTAGAAAAAAAAAATGCGAGGGTGAATTGAATGGTAACATTAGAAAAGTATGATTTCAAGAATTTGAAAAAAAGAAAAAAAAGAAAAGAAAACCTCAAAGAAAAGAGACCACAATTTTCAAGAGAACCATAATTAATACATTTTTCAGAAGATTTAGTTTAAAGTATTGCAAACTTGGGTGAAACATAAGGAATTACAATGCCACCCTCATCCTTTTTGATTTATTCAATTAGACCTTAATTTCATCAATCTAGACCTACATAAGTCCTTAAAAGGATTAAGGAGGAAATAGCCAGAAGATCTGCCTTAGGGTTGAAGACCCAATGCCGTCCTCCATATTTCCTTGGTGGTGAGGGAAGAAAAAAATCCACACCACTAGTAGGGGGTGTTAGGGTTGGAGTACTCACCAACATTAATAAAAACAAGCATCTTTACAACCCACTACATTAATAGATAGGCGAAGGTAGTCTTAGCAAGTAGAAATGCCCTTGGGATGAGGAATTCTAACAAGGGTAGCCAACTGGTCCTTGTTTAGACTAATGAAACTGGTCCTTGTTTAGACTAATGAACCGAACCAAGCCCTCGGTTTGAAATCACTCATTTTTCCAATTGCTTTTACACCATTGGTCCCTTCCTAATCTTTTATACTCCAACAAATTGAGGATACATCCTCTCTTCCGGTTTCGTTTCGTCTATTTCATCTTGTTATGCTGAAAAGTGTCCATGTAATATGGATCGATGAGTAATTGGCAAAGATTGTGAGGCGGTTCTTTGTTGATTGGCAATCCCCTTTACATTTTACAATTCAAACGCTCGTACTCACTATTAACGATTTATAGCAGTTACTAAGAAAACTACTCAAGTCATACACAGTTTCCACGATTATCAATGCTTATTTACTATCTCTGATAACATCGACTTCACAGCCCAACGGTGTTGTCACTTGCACTTCTCTGATGGCTAACTCCCCAACAGTTGCATTCGAGATTCTCAATACTACTATGATGGTTGCATCACTGACATTCCTTGGGGTTTACTATATTGCACGTATAACCTTCAGCTCCACTTCCGGGCATTTGCATCCGAAAATAGTCAATTTCACGAATTGACATACCTCGCTCCCACCTCCTCGGCGGTTTCATCGGTTGTTGTCGACCAACAGTTCCTAGTACTTAATCGTGCCATTGGCAATCTTTGTCGGTTAGAGCCAGGCTATCTTTTATCAACGGACTTCATTTTACCGGTTAATCTGTAACGCTTTGCCATTTTGCTTCTATCATCGATCTATTAGGTCCTCACCGATTCGACTGCCAGCGCTCAAACCCTCAGGACATTTTCTGGTGTCAACACATTGTAAGCAGCAATCGGATTATACCTTTCGAGTGCAAGAACAATTGAGCTGTCTTAAATTTGAAGACCCAATTCAATTTTCTTCTTTTAAGAAATATCCCGTACAGTACTCGCCTAGATTATGATACTTGCCGTATCAAAAACCAAAATCTGAAAATTCGGAAAAGAAATAAATAATTAGGAGGGCGACCAAATTAGTAATGTTATAACGTATTACTTCAACCAAAATTGAACAAAAAGGACTCCTAGAAATGTGTAAAGGCCGCAACTTATGTCTGTCGGGAGAATATAGTCTTTATTAAATTCATCGAAATCTTACAAATTCGACACTATTCGTGTTGGAGAACTCGAACCGCCAAATTGTTCTAGGCTTTGTTGTCTTCTCGCTTGGGGAGCCGTGTCTCATTTTTATAATCATGATATTATCCCTGATCAAACCCCAATTATGGCAAGCATTAGCGGAGATCTCCCTCCACTGTCGATTGGAACTGACTTTCCACATCAAATCAAACCCCTTTTTGAGTAGGAAAAAAGGGAGTAAAATGGGTAAAGATAAATTTCCCATGGCTTCAAAATTCAGTGAAATTTGAAGAGACTTGGAGAATAGAGGAAAGTTTAGATGCATAGTGGT
Source organism: Corymbia maculata (assembly GCA_014182735.1). Classification (NCBI taxonomy): domain Eukaryota; kingdom Viridiplantae; phylum Streptophyta; class Magnoliopsida; order Myrtales; family Myrtaceae; genus Corymbia; species Corymbia maculata. Next base: position 41,896,129 of record CM024686.1, on the reverse strand, counting down.
GCAAATGAGTGCAATTTCACTCTCTCTCTCTCTCTCTCTCTCTCTCTCTCTCTCTCTCTCTCTCTCTCTCTGTGCAAAATTAGCGCAAATCCAATGCTGGAGTGAAAGAGGATCAGCGTTAGGGTTTGCGGCATGTGACATCCAACGTGGAAACCAGCTTCCCCAAATATTCTTCCCAAAGTTTTGCCCTGACAGAGGTTTAGTCTTCTTGCTAACGTGTCGAGTCACGTTCGGCATAGTTGCTATTGAATTGTAACGGTAACGTACCATGAAAGGGGAAATCGTCCAATCGGTCATAAAACAATTATACGTATATCAATTCGGTTATGAACTTCTCCTAAACCTAATATAATCCTTCGATTTATAATTGTAGAACTGATTGAGTAATTGTTCCGTTGCGAGTGCCGTGAGTGATACAATTGTTAACTTTCTTTTTTAAAGTTGCAGTGCATCAAAATTAGATGAGGTAGCTTTCTCAAAGTTATTGTAAACTGTTGTGACTTTAGAGGTGTTGCAGTCGTTAAGATGTTTAGCAAGCCATTGCATCATTTTTCAGAATCGAAACTGCTGCTGGAAAGCTATATTAAATAACCTCAAATTGGAGAAATTACAAGCCCAAATGGCAATATGTTTGAAGGAAAAAAGAAGTCTCAAGAGTATGCGGCTCTGCAGAAATTGCATGATTCTAGAACCTGGGCTCTCATTTTTATATTCCTATGACGGTAATAAAAAGGTTACGAATGGGTTCCTATTGATCCATATCCCAATCCTTGCACTTGCGTGCGAGTATTGTTTTTCTGCAGGGCCCTGTCAGCCCATCTTAGATGGAGTCTTGGGCCCATAAACGGCCCAATTGATCAACCACAGGAGCAACGCTAGTGGGCTTTATCCACGCGAATTGGACTAAGTAAGCCACTAGATCATCGGGGTATAGAAGGCGTGCCTTTGCACTTCGCCATCAATTTCTCTGTTTTCATCTCGAAATGGATGTCTGTCTATCCCTTCGATTAAATCAATCCCCCTAGTGTCTTGCAAAGTTCCGTCCCCACACACATATCACATAAGGCTCTTTCTTCACGACATGGCATACAAGATCTAGAGTACATGAGCATAAAAAAAAGACCTTATCTCACTATAAAATCAGAGTAGATTTGAAAATTTTGAACCATTGAATTCAGAACACGGTTCGACATGTAGTTATTGCGATGCTCTCTCGTGCCATAGAGATCTTGAGAGAGTGATTGGCGCTCACTATACCGATACCCGATTGGTCGATCTCGCACCGGTCCATTTTGCTGGTGGAGAGTTCTAGTCCCTCCCCCCCACCGACGTAGTTGTGCTGTCTCTTTCCCTTAGGGAGCAAGCTGCTTTAGGAGCACGCACGGCATGTCGTTAGATGCTGATGATTCCGATCCCAAGACTCACTTTGGGTCCGTCCTTGTCAAAGCATCAGCATCAACAAGTAGATGAAAGTGAAACCCCGGAAGATGTGAATGGTTATTGGACAGTGCAACATCTGAGCATATTCTGAGGAACATACCGTTGGTTGGAGTTTAATATCGGTAGGTACCTGGTCGGTACCCATCATGGGGTGGCTTGCTACTAGTTAGGGATAATGACTGTCCATCCTTTCTCAAGTTTAGTGGAATTTGAATCTCGCGATCGGGCCATATGATCTCATTTCAATTGATGTGATTGAAATATGGCCATTTTTCCTACGAGTTGGTCACGTGGCAGATATGTGATGAAAGCCATCTCATTATCAGGCAATTTATGACATTTTGCCTAGAAATTAATTATATTCTGGATCAAACGCACCAATTGCCACAAAGGACTGAAAATCCTACTATATTGGGCAATTGAAATTAGACATCTGTTGGTAGTTGATGGAATATATTAGGAAGCTCGTAATAGACCTTCAAATCGAACCAATACGATTGGTACGGCTCGCTTGATATAATCCAAACCAGATCGTGGGCTGGCATTATCTTCATCTAATCTCGATGCCATCGGAATCATATGGTTTGTGGCCGATCGCCAAACTTGCGGGTCGTGCATGCGGACAAATTAGATAATGGAGTCGAATCATCAATGCCATATGAAATCCATGATAGATTGGTAGCAAAAGTCAGTGAAATTTGTTAATGGGTTAGGTCGTCCTCACATGCAAATGTACTCTACTTTTGGAGCTTATACATAATCAAACAAGTCAAAATCATGTGAAACGCAAGTTTCCTCCAATTAGCATCTTCTTCTTTTTCGGTGGCCATTTGACAAGTCTTTAAAACCGAGCAAGAAAAGAAAAAAGAAACAAAATCCGCAGATGGAGGAAAAAATAAATAACTTGGACAATAACATATATAACACAAATGAATAATGACATAAATAATTTTTGAACTTTAATCCAATATATGATGTGAACTATGAATTTTAGTCCAACATACAATTTGTCCTAAAACTTTTAATTTGTTTAATATGGTCTTTGGATTTTTGATACGTATTTGATTTTGGATTATGAAATGCTTATTAAAATTCAAAGACAATATTGAATATTTTCATACTATTTAAAAACTAAATTAAATATGTACGAAAAATTCAAGAACTACAATGAATGAATTAAAAGTTCATAGGCGATATTGTATGTTGAGTTAAAATTCAAATACCACATTAAATAAATTTGAATTTCAGGGATCATTGCATATTAAGGTAAATTCACTGAATTACCTACAAAAGTAGTAAAAAGGATCGAATTTGGTGTCGTATAGGAAAATTTATTCCACGTAATCTATCGTGCACTATTATCCTTGTTTCGAGGAGAGCTTACACATATTTGCATTTTCTTGAGATGAGTGGCACCTCGACAGCGCCTTGATCTCATGGTCTGAGCCGATGACCTGAGCTCAATATTCATGAGATGTCTTTGACCATAAATAGAGCCATTAAAATGGACCATAAACCTATTTCTTAATCTATATTTATTTTTTTAGTCAAAATTTCTTAGATCCATATTTGATCTATTATTTTGTCATATTATGTTAATTATTTTCAATAATAAGTCATAATGGATTTAGGGTGCATTTAGTTCATCTTTGCAAATGAGCCTTGAGTCTAATATAAATGATGAAAACTTAAAGTTACTTGGGGAAATGCAAATTACGTTTGGTAAAGTTTCTTCACAAATGGGCTTTGAGTTGAATGTGTGTTTGATAAAAAAAACTTTTGTAATGGGCTTTGATTGTGTGTGTTTTTTTTGAAAATTAAACTAAACCATTTGTTGAACCGACGAGAAGCTATGATTGCCGGCGGCCATCGATTGAAGTCCCCCAACGTTAGGTGAGGATCTACATGCCCGGTTGGTGGTGGCACAACCTCGGGCGACCCTTGATGAGAGTCGCTTGACCTAGGCGGTGATTAACCTAGGTGATTGTTGCTTGGTCTCGCGCCCCAGGTTGTGCGATCTCACGAGGTTGTGCGATCACGCGACCCTCGTGAGACCCAAGTGAGGGTCGCCTAAAGTCGCGAGACCTTGGCAACTGTTGCCTAGGTTGTGTGGCTCTTGGGTTGGGCAGCCTCCGGTGGCCCTTATTGGGTTGTGAGACCCTTGTTGTCGATGGCCATCGACAAGCCAAATTTGGCTAGCCGATGGCCATAGCCTTTTGCCATTCCGGCGAAGGGTTGCCTCCTTTTTCAATAAAAAAAAAAAATAACCGAGGGCAAATATTGAAAATATGAAGAATTATTGAGAAGAGTTTTGGAAGGAAAAAATTAATTTGAGCATTCAGCCAAATGTTGAAAGTCCAAAGCTAATCCCTACTAACTTTGGGCTTTTGGGCATTCTTTCAAGGTTGCTTTCAATTGAAAGCCATTTTAAAATTGTTACTAAGGCCTTGCATGGTAATACTTTTAGGAACAACTGATTCTGTTCTTTTGTTTTAGGAGCAAATTTGGAATAAAAATGTGTTTGGTAAATTTTTTTTTTCTTTATTCCGGAATAGATTTGGAGTAAAATTAAGAAGCAAAAAAAGTCATTTTTTCTTCGGAACAATTTTGAGAATCAATTTTTTTTTCTTTTTTTTTCCCTTCCCTTTCTTCTTCTTCTTCCTCTTCCTCCCACCCACCCCATCGCCCTTGGGCCATCGCCAATGAGTGGTTGGGTGAGGTTTGGCAGCTCGATGAGCTTGCCGCCATCGGCAAGCCTCGCTCTAGAGGCCGAGCCTCGCCGGACCGTGGGAGGCTTCGGCGAGCTTGCCGGACCTTGCCCTGGCTTGGCAAGGCTCCGGCGAGCTCGCTAGTGTTGGCCTAGGGGTGGCGGCCAAGAGGAAAAAGGGGAGAAAAAGAAAAAAAAAAGGAAAAAATAACCAAAAATATAAAAAATTAAAAATTAAAAGAATCAAAATATCGGAATTTTTACCAAACGCATTTATGTTTTAAATAAAAATTTTAAATAGTTTATCAAACACCTCAAATATTCAAAATTTGTTCTTGGGAGCAAAATAAAAAAAAATCATTTTTGATTAGAAATTATTCCCTAAAGTAGAATCGTTACTAAACGTACCCTAAATAGTCTAGTATTTTCTCAATGGGCTTTTGGAAATGTTAAACTAAACGCACCCTTAGAATGGTAAAACCTAAAATAACAACTTATTTTGACCTAACTCACATGTACAACTCTCTCTTCACTTTCTCTCATCCTTACTCGAGTTGCGCCCTTTTACTCTCATTTAAGTTTGGGTATTAATTTTCCTAAACTATGATAAGTATGAGCCGAGGGTCGGATAAGAGTCGTATCTATAAACGAGTCCCTAGATTTTATATAACGGGTTAAATGGGGGGCCGAGTCCGTGGGGTACCGGAAGCGACGACCGACACGCCGGGGGTGGGGAGACTTGGTATTATTTTAGTGTATATATATTTTGGCCTCGATCGCGATGGCCGTTGTCCCCCGGGGGAAAGAAGAATACAAAAGGCTTTCTCAACAGCTGAGGGAGGAGGAGGTCAAACTCGTCATTTCGCCGGAAATCCGAGCCAAGGTGGTTGCTAATCCGCAAGCTGATTCGATTCTTGTCTTCCTCCCCACTGTTCCCTCCCTCTCTCTACTTCTCCCCGTCTCCCTCCCCCTCCCTCTCTCTCTCTCTCTACCCCCAACCAACAACGGACACCTCTCTCTCTCTCTCTCTCTAGTTTCTCCCTCTGTAATTTCCGTCGCCGGATTCGCAGTCCGGCGCCGAACTGCTCTGCTTAGCTCCGATGGTGGTCGAAGGCAACGGCGCGTCGCCGCCGCAGGCGCTGATGGAGAGGCTCAAGGACTACGGCCAGGAAGGCGCCTTCGCCCTCTGGGACGAGCTCTCCCCTCACGAGCGCCAGCTCCTCGTCGACGACATCGAGGTCAGTATGCTCTGTTATGCCGATCCCTGTCGTGATCCTGGCGGCGAGAGTCCGGTGATCGGAGAGGCTTCCGCGAGAGTGGACGGACGGACTCGCTGTTTCGCGATAGAATTGATCGGCGATTCCGGCCGCTCGTCCTCCGAATTCGCCGCGCCAGCTTTGCTTGCTGTGAAATTCGCCGTCACCTATGCTCGTCTTTTTTTTTTTTTTTTTTTTTCAGAGCTTGGATCTTCCGAGAGTGGATCGGATCATTCGATGCTCGCTCAGATCTCAAGGTCGTCTCTCTTTCTCTCTCTCTTCCTCTCATGTCTGGAGTGATGTTGCGCCTGGCTGCTGATGGATTTGGTCGGGCTTTCAGGTTTGCCGGTGGCGGCATTGGAGCCGGTTCCGGAAAGCGACGTGTCCACTGTGGAAGGGAGGACCATGGAGGAAAGAGAGAGGTGGTGGAAGATGGGACTAAAGGCGATCTCGGATGGAAAATTGGCGGTGCTGCTTCTCTCCGGTGGTCAGGTACTGTCGCTCTACCATTGCTGGTTAGTGTAAAACGCTGTCATATTTGCGTATGCACGTGCCTAGTGATTAGTGAATCTTGCTTTACTGATTTAGCTCTGTTTGTTTTCGCCTCTTGAGCTTGATTTACATGTGGGCCAGTATGAATAAAGAAAACAGAAAGGGATCATTATTGTTTACTCAATGGGAGCTGAAAACAAAAGATAATGATTGTTCTTACTTTTTAAGCGAGCTGTTTGTTGGTAGCTAGATTAGATCTGGACTCTCATTTCCAAATCATTTCAGAGGCAGTATTATGCTTTTGGAAATCATTTTAAGAAAATTTGATGGCGTGAATGGTATGCATTCTGATACAAAAAAGAAAAAAAGACAAAAGAAAATAGAAGCAGGTTACAAGAATTCTTTGGATTTGACCGTAGGTTCTATACTCAAGGGTCTCAGGATCTAAAATGCCTTTATCCCCTTCGGTATGGATCTTGAATCCACAAAGGAATCAAATCGGATTGTATCTTATGTTTTTTGCTACTCAGTAATTTCAGAATTTACTGATTTTATCTACATGGGAATATTGAGATATTTTTTACTGGATAATAAGTTCCAACGGCTATTAGCATGTTCCGGTTCCACCCAATTATGCCTAAGGATTAAATGGAGTGAAAGACATTTAGTGTAAATTTTCCTTTTCTTTTTAATTTTTTTTAATTTTCCCTTTGTAATACGTGGAGTTCCTTAAACTGGCTAGAATAGCTCGATAGGCTCTGCTAATGTTCAGTGTAAGATAACTTACAAAGTGAAGACTTGGATGTTTGTCCTTCACTCTCTTTTCATACATGTCTTATGATAAATTCTCCAGATAAGCAAGTAGTTGAGAATAAACTCAACATTTATATGCTCATGCTTCTATCATTGCCACAAGGTAAATCAAATATATGAAAAAGCTTCAGCTATCTTATGTGCTTGCGTATGTACTCTACTTTTGCTCTGCAGTCTCCAGATCATCAATTTCTTGTTTTGTAATTGTTTTTTGTTCATCGTGCTTACTTGAGTATGCAAAATTTCAATGAAAAAGGTGCATTTTTTTTTTCAAAAGTTAATAACATTTCTTTGAATAATGCTTAGTTTTGTGATTTATACACAAGAATTGCCTGCCTTATTGTTCGTCTTCTTGACATGTGGTCCACTGATTTTCTCACACAATATCCATTTTTATGCCATGCAGGGAACCAGACTTGGAAGTTCAGATCCCAAAGGATGCTTCAGTAAGCATTTCTTATATTGACTTGATTGTGAATTAGCATGGTTTTAGGTTTCACTTGGTGCATGACTTCCATAAAGGTTTGCTGGTTCAGAAAAGGATAAAATTCATCTTTTACAAAAGCTCATGAAATTAAAATAGCTGCACAGCTTTTTTCATTTCTAACACACCATGAGCATTTGGACACTGCTTTTGTTGATTATTTTTTTTTTTTAACCAATATGTTGCTGAACTGCTAAACTTATTTCTGGCTCTTCCGACCGCTGCTATTAGTATGTAATGCACCACAATATTTTGTCTTAACATATTTCTTCAGTATTTCAACTATGTAACTTGTTGAAGTATTTCATTGTAGACGTTGGACTGCCATCTGGCAAGTCACTTTTCCAAATTCAAGCAGAACGGATCTTGTGTGTTCAGAAGTTGGCTGTTCAAGCTCTCAAAGAGGGTACAATTCCTCTCTTGTTCATTTCTTTTAAACTACACAGAAAATATGCTTATTCTCTTGTTTTTTGCAGGTTCTACTGGTTCTCCGCTGATACGTTGGTACATAATGACCAGTCCATTTACTGATGAGCCCACACGCAAATATTTTGAGAGCCATAAATTCTTTGGTCTTGAAGCTGAGCAAGTAAAACATGTGTAGCTTTTCCTAATTTTCTAATAGACATAGTTAATTATTCTATCTGGTTGTTGTTGATATTGCCCCACTGTTGATGTAAAATTTGTATAGGTCACCTTCTTCCAGCAAGGTACCATGCCATGTGTCTCGAAAGATGGAACATTTATCATGGAGACGCCTTACAAAGTATGTTTGCTATTCTATATGTTTGATTAATTTAATAGTAGAAAAAACAGAATTATATTTTCCAAGATCTTGGTAACCAACTCTATCAACCTTAGTCTTTATACTTGTGCAAATTCACCTAGCCATTGCCAACCATTTTGCAGTTATATTGTAAAAATGGAATCCAAAAGAAGAAACAGTTTAAGAAGTGTATCATAAAGAATAGCGGAAATTTTAAAATACTAAAGCTGAAGGGAGCTGAGATCTTTGGCAAAATAAATTATAGTCTTGTAACTTTTGTCCTCCTTATAATTTTCCTGATTGCATGAGCATCTGAGTATTGTATCGCAATGGTCTACTAATGTCTGGATGAGTGAGAGAACAAAGTAACTAGAAGCTTTTTTGCCCCAACTGTTGAGTGCGTAAAATGGTACTATACATGTGGTGCACTTATTTTTCTTGGGAGACTACCATAAAATGAATAGAAAATCTGGATTGTTTTGGAAGGGGGAGATGAAACTGTAGGTGTATGAAGTGCCATGGAATTATTTCCATTCAAAGTCATAATATCTGAACTAATGCATGAAACTTGTTTTGATATGATTTTCATATCCAGGTAGCTAAAGCTCCTGATGGTAATGGTGGAGTATATACAGGTGCTTTTTTTTTTTTTTTTTTTTTTTTTTAAATCCTGTGCTGAACCTCATATAGCTTAAAAGCATTCATTAATACTTGGCCCTCATTGATCAGCTTTGAAAACTTCCAAACTTCTTGAAGATATGGCTTCAAGAGGGATTAAATATTTGGACTGTTATGGAGTTGACAATGCGTTGGTGAGTTTTGCTTATTAAGCTATGGAATTCCCCATGGCATGTATCCCTTTTTGTGGGTTGAATTCCGATATTTATCAGACAGATTTGTCTCTAAAAACAGGTACGCGTGGCGGATCCTACTTTCTTGGGTTATTTCATGGACAAAGGTGTGGATGCTGCGGCTAAAGTCGTCCGTAAGGTGATTATATGTCTTGGTACATATCATACTTCAATTTATTAATTTGACTTGTCGTGCTTATCCTTTTGAAAGGATGTTGAGTGGAAGATGATTTACATGATTTGCACCTATCCTTTGGAAATCTCTAGATAAAGCTCTTGCCTTTTCTGCACGAGTTAATCTGGCTTGAAATGGTTCATATTTATGGTATCAAAGTGTCAAGCCTAATATATGAAGAGCTTGTTTGTTAATATACATCAAGTGGCAAAAAACTCGTGGATTTTGCTTAAGTGGAGACTCACCTCTCAAAGGGCATAACCTCGAGTACTTCTTTGGGGGCTTGGCAATGTGGATTTGGCTTGTTATGAATGGTTTTATAACATGGTACTGGGGAATGAGTGCTACACAGGACAAAGTGCTATATTATTACCTTTTCAACTATTTGAGAAAAAAATGCTTCATTGGGAGCTATGTCTTCAACGTGTGAGGGTCAGATCTAGAATTTTACCTATCTGATGTAGTTTTGAGCTACATGAGCCACATTGACGATTATGATAGTGATATACAGCAGAGGAGTTTATAAAACATGTCAAGTTTCATGGTGAGTGGGAGGTAACTCTTGGCTAGATATATAAGGAGAGACTCAATCCAAAGGACGCCACCCTGAGTTCTCCTTTTTGAGGTGTTTTGCCCACTTGGATCAAATTGAGTTGATACATAGCATTTAATATGCATGAATTTTGTTTGCTGGTTTTATTTCGCATGAAAATCCAAGTTTCTTCCTTCTGGCCGATAGATTATAATTGCATGTATAGCATGTCCACATTTTTTTGGGGGAACTATTGCTAATGGATGTGATCTGAATATTTACATTTTATATTTTTGAATGATTACTTTTAGGCGTACCCACAAGAGAAGGTAGGCGTGTTTGTAAGGCGTGGTAAAGGTGGACCACTTACAGTGCTTGAATATAGTGAGCTGGATCCAACACTTGCTTCTGCAATCAATCAGGAAACTGGACGGCTTCGTTTTTGCTGGAGTAATGTACACACTATTCCTTGCACTTACTGCTCACATGATTTGTTTCCAATTTTTTGCACTATTCTTGATTTATATATCACTTTATTACTCTAAAAGCTTGCTGATTGCCAATATCAATTGCACAGTAATTCCACCTCTCTCTAGCTTTAAAAGATACTACTCCAGGGCCTGAAATCGTGGCTTTAGTCTTTATATGTTATTTCTGTGGATATCAAATCCTGTTGAAACCAGACAACCTTGTGTGTTAGATTATGCTGTGCTTAGATGCATGATGTATCATCATATGAATCCATTGGGTTTTCCTTTTTCTCCCTAGTTTCTTCCTGACTACTCATTACTTTCTGGCTTTCAGGTTTGTTTACATATGTTCACCCTTGATTTTCTCAACCAGGTCGCAAATGGCCTTGAGAAAGACAGTATGTAAGTGGTCATCATTTTTCACTGCTTACCTGCTTTTTATTTGTGACATTGGTGGGATGAAAATATTGTCTCTCGAGCCACTCTCTGTTGTATCTTTTCTCCTTCAAAAGTACTCTCAGTTTTATGACCATAGTTTCATCTTTTACCTTCTGAACCATAATTTCGTGCTACACAATATGCGAATGAGGCATTTGACCTTTTTGGTATGAGATATGGAATTTTCTTGGTAGTTCTACTATCGAGTAATGGGCCAACTTGGGGTGTCAATTAATCATTCTAAATTTAATTATCCTCCTTGCAGTTTATATTTCCAGTTATTCCTCATATGTGCAACCCTAGAGCTAGTTATACTGAATGATATTTAATGCAAATACATTTGCAGGTTGCTTTATAAAAGCTTCAACAAAGAGCTTCATAGTAGATCTTTATCAAACTCAAAGGTTAATCAACAGATAATTAATTTTGTGGTCAGAGAGTTTTTGATTGTTAGGGTACATGAGCATGACACTTATTAAGTACCAGATTTGCTAAAAATTTGGTCCCCCTACAAAGAATAAACTTTAGTAGTATCAAGAAGTATAGACTTTCTCAACCAATTCATTGCGTGAGACTATGTTTCATAAATCAAATGCATTCATTTTTTTTGTAATTGCAGCTATCATCTTGCTGAGAAGAAAATTGCTTCAATCCATGGACAAACGGCAGGATTGAAGCTGGAGCAGTTCATATTTGATGCATTTCCATATGCTCCTTCAACTGCACTTTTTGAGGTCCTCTTTTATCCTTCTAATACCAATTTTTTGATTTCAGCTCTTTAAATCCCGTGAAGCTAAACCATTTGTCTGAAAGTTCAGGTATTGCGTGATGAAGAGTTTGCACCAGTGAAAAATGCTAATGGATCGAATTTTGACACACCAGACAGTGCAAGGCTGCTAGTTCTCCGCCTTCATACTCGTTGGGTGGTTGCTGCAGGAGGCTTTGTAACACATTCAGTGCCCCTATATGCCACTGGTAATTGGTGGTGGCTTACCATGCAAAGTGTTGCCAAATTTTACATGCTGTGCAGAGTTTGCCGTTCTCGTGGTGTTTGCAAATTTGACTTGTATCAAGAAATCTTCCACTTATGCCTGCATTTTGCTGTGATTTAATCTGTCCATACACCTTGCACTGGGGAAAAAGAACAGAATAGACATACACACAAGATTCTATGCTAATTATAAACGAAGAAGAGGAAATTAACTCAAAAGCTGATAAAGAATATTGAATTTATTGAATTTGTTGGGAGCCTCATAGTTTTCTCAATAATTGTTGCAGAATATCTGATCCATTCTTTTTCTACGTGTAAAGGAGTTAAGCTATAGAATTAAATTGAATGCTTCTCTTTTTTATGCTTGTCTCAGGTGTGGAGGTATCCCCATTGTGTTCATATGCTGGAGAAAATCTTGAGGCTATATGTCGGGGGAGGACCTTTCATGCACCTTGTGAGATTGCATTTTAGCTATGCTTGTCCATTTCCTATGGGAGGAATAGGAGGGGTGAAATCTCCATTTTGCGATGATGAAGTTCTGGAGATGTTAACGTGTGCGGCTCGGTTTTATTTGAGATTGTGATGGGCGAGGTTGTGCGTCATTTGATACCTACAAGATAGATTAGCAGCTGTAATTTTTTGTGTCAGCAAAAGACGGTCCGAGTACATCACAAATAAGAAAAATGAAAAAGAGAGAAGCTTTGTGAAGAATGAGAAGGAAATAATCTGTGTATGTTGATGTGTAAATTGAACAGTGCTGTCGAATTGGTGAAATTTTAAAGAATTCAGAGCCGTTATCTCACTATCGCACCCAGTCTGTTTGTGCAGCATTTGGTGTTCGAGTGTTTGCTAATGAAGATTATTAGTCTCCTAAAAATGCTCATTCCCTTTTCTTTTGTTCAAGTGCCCACAATAGAGAGAGGCAGAACAACAAGACCATATCAGAAAGTCCGCACACCGTCTCCTGCACATCTCCAAATGCTGTGGAGTAAGCAAACTCTCTTACTCTGTCCATCTCTCAGTATTATAGAATGAGGTCTGTACAAGACGGCACAATGAGCTTCTAGGAAAAAAAAAGTAACACTACCATAGCCAGCCAGGCAAAGGCATCATCATGCGGCTTCTTCTTGTGCGATGGCGGCGCATTGTGCAATCTTGAGAACTAACTAGTATGGTGTCGGCCCTTTGCCCTTCCAGCTCCACCCCCAGCTTTGCGACATACTGTATATACCACATCTATCATTGACTAGAAAGTGTTAGATCTCAGTTTTATGATGTAGGAATTCCTTTCGATATCCAGGATGTGTTCATCAAAGCATCTGTACCGCCATTAGTAAGAATCAAAACATCATCATCAGAACAAAGGTGGGCAATCTCGACCCTGGAGCGCAGAGGGTGATACTTCGAGTCTCCCCTGTTCTGTAGACCAATCTATCATTCGAGAGAGGACTTCAATTGCCATAGTGAACAAAAACGGTGAAATAGCATGTGCTGGTACAGCATTTAGCTCAATTAACGAAACAATCAGGAAATCCAAGCAGCACATTCGAAACATGAAATCAGCCTTGTAATCAGTAATTTTTTTTTAAGTGTTTGCCACATCAAGTGTCACGGATCCAAGGGTTCTTTGATCAATAGAGCGTAATACCCTTGGGAGGATCCAAGTGGTTTCATAATGTTCTCAAGAACGGGCGATACCAGGATGGACGATACTGTAATTGTGCTGTGGTGTAGAATTCTCTCGACATAAATGCCAGCAGGTGTTCGGTGGGGTGGTACGATCTCGTTCGTCGGATGAAAACTCGATCAATGGTTGTAATCTGCTGGTAGGTGTTTGGTGGGGCGATACGATCTCGTCTGCTAGATGAAAATTCGATTAACGATTGTAATTGGAGAATCTCAAGTGTATAAAAGAGTACTTTCCCCCTCATTTGTAACCAACTAACCATTTCAGAATATTTTCTATAGACTTTCTCTCTACGATCATGATCCAAGCAATCCGAAATAATCTAAGTTGGCGCACGGTCATGATCCAATAATTTGCAGTGCTATATCCTTCTATACTTTTGAAACATGAGCCCTAGAAACTGGATAAAAATCTCAAAGAGCTGTCATGTTACCCAAAATACAAATTCATAGGATGTAATTACAACGAACTAGATACTGCCGCGACAAATGTGACCGAGTTATGCAAGTTGGCAACCTTTCAAAAAGAACCCATCTTTATACCACTCTAGATTTAGTCAATTAGCATGCTAACATGTTTTTTCCTTACTCTCCGTTGTATCATTTGAATTATAGTGGAATCTCGTGACCGATCAAGTGGTGCCCAATTAATTTCTTTGTTTTATTTATTTTATCATTCAATCGCCTACTTTTTGCAATAATAGATACTTAATGATGTTACTAGAAGATTAGCCATGTTAGCATTTGATTCATGGAATAAGAGAGGCAGAAATGTTTTGAAAACAAATCATGCAAGCTCGATACGGTAGAGTCACGTTTTTTCTGAACTATCTTCTTCCCAGCTACCAACTTGAGCCAAGAGATGGTTTCAAACATGAGTAGTTTTTCCGTTGTTACTTTAAATAAAGACTACTGTTCTTTCAGATCAACATTTTCTCCCTCCAAATCAACATTTTTTTTCATCAATTCGCTCATTTTCTTTTCCATTTTCATAATCTTCTCTTCTAACATCCGATCTGCAGCAAAGTCATCCTGCAAATTGCAACAGAAACTTATATAAAATGAATCTATTGAAATGTAAAAGAAGCAATTCAATCTCTCTTACCAAACATTTCTGACATAGGTATCCATCAATCTTATTTACATAATAGTCTATTTTTCTTTGACATCGTCAGGTTCGTGAGCTTCTATAAACAAGTAAAATCCAAATTCAATTACTAGAACAAACAGACAAGAAAATCCTGTGGAAGAAACACAAGAAATTAAATATCAGACAATAATACCAAAAAAAGAAAACTCCAGGGAAATGGAACAACTAAGCTCACATGGTCCATTAGAAGATTCGCCGGCAAAACCTCTTTGATCATTACAGCTTCCAACTCAACTGCAGTAGGCTCAAGCTCCCGGATTATCTTATGCCATTTAAAATGGAAAATCGATCACTAGAGGTCGAAATACATGTAATCAATAAAGCCGCTAAATTCAAGCATTAAAAGCAAACGAACATAAGAAAGAAGCTAAAAGTAAGAAAAAGGAAAAATATAAACCATCAATTTAATCACCTCATCATTTCTTAACTTCTCAAATTCTGCCTTGAACCATTTACTTTTACGGGACATGCTTTTCTCCCATTGGCATACACAGGGAAAGGCCCGGGTGATCAAGGTCAACATGCTCATTAAACTATGTCTGCACAAATCGATGAAAATATAGACGTCAATTGTGCATAATTCATAACTAGTCGTTGCGGGGAAAATTTCACACACAACACATAAGATTTATATATATTGGGCATGCATGTCATGATTTAAGAAAGAATAAGCAGTGTGCCAATATTACCTAGAGGAATGAAAGACAACCTTTAACATTCAGCAGACTTTCCTCTCTACTTTTTCTTATGCAGCTTATTAGATACTCCAAGACAGCCGAACCCATGCATACTCGTGTACCTCATCCAAATTTCAAAGAAAAGAGAGGTAACGAATATCAATTGTTCCGCCTGAACTTGGGAAAAGAAAGTTTCAAAAGTAAAGAGTAGAAATGTTCTCATGACTTTATCGGCATTGGCTACATCTCCAAGTTCATCAAGTCTCTTCTAGTATGCACTTCAATACTTCTCTTCATCTTAGAATCTTCAAGATAATCGGCTTCCGATTCAAGAAATACATGTCGCATCCAGTTCAACCTTCTTTTGGCTTTTTCTACTGCAGCTGCTTCTTCTACTCCATCCATTGGAGGCAATTGATACGATGCAAGTGGAACTTCCTATACTTGTACTTGTAGAAATTGAACTTCTTGTGCAATTAGTTGAGGAGCACTTCTAGCTTGAGCTTCCTGTTCGGGAACTCATAAAAAAGTTCGGAAGCTTGTTGTGCATTTAGCTTAGCTGAGGAGAGAATCTAGCTTGAGCTTCCTATCCGGCAACTTGAAAAAATTTACGAACTTGGATCATGGAGATTAATAATTCACTTGGATTGTGGAGATTTAGAATTCACTTGTATTGTAGATCGATCACTATCTCACTAATTCACTCGATTCACTCATATTGTGAAGATTTAGAGTTCATTTATATTGTAGATCGGTCACTCGCTCATTAATTCACTCAATTCACTTGTATTATGAAGATTTAGAGTTCACTTACAAATCTTAAATCGATCACTTGCTCATTAATTCACTCTAATTCACTTGGATTGTAGAGATTTAGAATTAAGTCAAATCGAATTGTAAATATTTAGAGTTTACTGGGATTATAAATTGATCACTCGCTCACTAATTCACTCGATTAACTCATATTGTGAAAATTTAGAATTCACTTAGATCGTAGATCGATCACTCGCTCATTAATTCACTTGATTTACTTGGATTGTAGAGATTTAAAGTTCATTCAAATTGGATCGTAAAGAGTTAGAGTTCACTCAAATTGTAGATCAATTTAGGATAAAATTATTCGTATTGCTTAGTATTGGACGATGCAAATGAAGGGGTTGGCTCCCAAATTTACTAAACTATAGCTGAGATTCATTGCCCATGGTATCTCACGTTTTGGCAAACTATCATGGCATCTAGCAATCTGGTTGTTGGATGAAGCAATCCATCCTGTCTTGTTGTTCCTCTAGAACTGCTAGCAACATCTTTGCCAAATGATGGCTCATCAAGAAGTACATGTCGCATCCAATTCAACCTTCTTTTGGCTTTTTCTACTGCAACTGCTTCTTCTGCTGCATCCTTTGGAGGCAATTGATACGATGCAACTGGAACTTCATGTCCTTGTACTTGTAGAAATTGAACTTCTTGTACAATTAGTTGAGGAGCACATCTAGCTTGAGCTTCCTGTTCGGGAACTTGAAAAAGTCCAGGAGCTTATTGTGCATTTAGCTGAGGAGAGAATCTAGCTTGAGTTTCCTGTCCGGAAACTTGAAGAAATCTGCGAACTTGGATCGTGGAGATTAATAATTCACTCGGATTGTGGAGATTAATAATTCATTCGGATTGTAGATCGATCACTCGCTCACTAATTCACTCGTATTGTGAAGATTTAAAGTTCACTTAGATCATAGATCGATCACTTGCGCATTAATCCACTTGATTTATTTAGATTGTAGAGATTTAGAATTCACTGGAATTGTAGATTGATCACTCGCTCACTAATTCCCTCGATTAACTCATATTGTGAAAATTTAGAGTTCACTTAGATCGTAGGTCTATCACTTGCTCATTAATTCAATTTACTTGGATAGTAGAGTTTTAGAGTTCACTCAAATCGGATATACAATTTAGAGTTCACTTGAATTGTAGATCGATCACTTGCTCACTAATTGATATTTTGGTGGAGGCAAAAGCAATTACTTGCCATTTTACATATTATATATATTAAAAATGACTGAGACTCCACTTTCATTCCTATTTTCTTCTCCAAGATTCTTTTGTGTCATTCATCTTTCTCTTCGATATGGAGAGCAAGGATCATCACGTTGTCAATATCGACGAGATGTTTCATCATATTGTGGCCCCTCGTCCGCAAGAAGACCGTCCAAATACTACTTTGCCACAAGATCGTCTGCAAGAAGATCTTACCAAGACTACCTTGCCACAAGATACTACGTTGCAACAAGAAGATCCTACGGAGACTACCTTAGCACAAGATCCTCCGAACACTACCTTGCCACAAGATACTACGTTGCAACAAGAAGATCCTACGGAGACTACCTTAGCACAAGATCCTCCGAACACTACCTTGCCACAAAATCCGCAAGATGAACTTCCAAATACTCCCTTCCCCACAAGATCCTCCGCAAGAAGATCCTACCAAGACTACCTTTGCCACAAGATCCTCCGGAAACTGCGCTACAACAAGATCCTCCACAAGAAGATCCTACCAAGACTACCTTGCCACAAGATCAAGATGAATTCCAAAAACTCCCTTGCCACCGGATCGTCCGCAAGAAGAGCCTCAAGTGGGCTCTTTACAAGAGGGCGATGATGGCTCTCAGCCCCTCACAAGACCCTCAAACAGGCTATTGGCAAATGGGTGGCGATGGTGGCCAGACCACTCGACCACTCAAGATCTCCCTTCACAAACAAGGAGCGGCGGTCCACCGCAGATTCAAACTTGGCAACAAATGGTGGCAAGATCAACCACAACATTGTACTTGGCGAGGATGCGGGATAATTAGTGAGATTTTGTTATGATTTTTTTGTCAATTATTCTTAGAGCTCATTAGTTCTGGCGATTGAGCTTTCATTACCAGAAAGAAAAGTGGCTGTGTTTTGAGAAATCATGCTAACTTTTTGCTGGGAAAGAAATTGATCTTGTTAAGAGCTAAAAAAAGAAATAGAGTATGCCCCAGCATAATTTTTTTTTTCTAATAGATCATGAAATAGATTAGAATCATTATTTTTCTCGAGGTCATAGAACAAATCATTCTAACGGTTCAAATTTGAATAACCTGCCTTATTTTAAGAAAAAAAAAGCATCATGTACGGTTATTTCGGAGGATGCACCTATGCCAATGAGGGGAGGAGGGCACCCATTTATACTTGAACCCCTCTAATTATAGCCATTGAATCTACTATTGATTTAACGGTCGAGATCTAATCTTAAGAAATATATATATATATGAGACATTTCCCATATTACCCCTATATACTCTAGAAATATCTAGATATTACTCCCCATAAATATTTGGATGTGTACATTTCCTATATTGCCCTTAGAAATATCTAAAGTCATGGCCTCTAGAAGTTTAAAGGCTCTTCTTGGGTCAATTCCAAAAAAAACCCCAAACTTTAGGTTTAGTCCCAAATATACCCCGAACTTTTTTTGTCTCAAGAAAAATCCCAAACTTTAGGTTCGGTCCCAAATCTGCCCGAACTTTTCTTTGTCTTAGAAAAACCTCAAACTTTAGGTTTAGTCCCAAATCTGCCCCAAACTTTTCTTTAATCTCGGAAAAACCCCAAACTCTTAATCTATTCCCAAATCTATCCCAATTTTTTTTTTTGTCAAAAAGAAAATCATCAAATTTTATTATAATCCTAAATTTGCCCTCATTAGCCTCTCATCCAAAAGCTGTATTAGTAATCCCTAATTTTTTATATCCTAAAATGGTTTTATTTTGAAATAATTTTCTATAACATCTTGTTTATGTGTATTTATTATCTATGTGGAAATGCCATGTTAAGTTGGGACTAGACCATGGGGTATATTCGAGAACGATCAAAAATTGGTGATTTTTTTAGTACAAACGGAGGGTAAAACCCCAAATTAGTATACCTGTTAATTGCGGCGTGTTATTTAATTTAGAAATTTGACGGTAAAATTTAACGGAAAATAATATATGGTAATTTTTTTTGGTGGTCAAAAAAATAATTTTGGGTAAATTTGTCATATGTATACCAATTTGAGATTTTTTTTAGACAAAACAAAATTCGGGTTAGATTTGGGACTAAAATTAAAGTTTAGGGTTTTTTTTGAGACAAAAGAAAAGTTCGGGGCAGATTTGGGACTAAACCTAAAGTTTGGGGTTTTTCTTGAGACAAAAAAAAGTTCGGGGTATATTTGGGACTTGACTTAAAGTTTGGGGTTTTTTTTGGAATTGACCCGGCTCTTCTTTGGGCTCTTGAGCCTATTTCTTTGGTTTATCCATGGTCATCTATTTACACATGGACAAGCCGAATAACTTACCACTTAGTAGTTACCTTAGATATGATGTTTCTTGTTCATACACTCGGAGGTTTTTTTTCCCTTTGAATGAGGTACTCTTCAGTTGTTTCTACCATCTTCACTATAAAGTTTTTATATTTGTCAAATGCTTGTTAGGAATTGCGCATTGCAAGCTGGAATATGCTTAATTAACCCTCACAATTAGCTAACAAGGCTTTTGCTTTGATGATCACATGTGATGTATCTTGGCAGGCTATCTATAAACTATGGTAAGTGTAGAGAGCCATACTTTTCTTTGTGTGAATCATTCAAAAACTCTGATGCAAAACCTCTCATGACTAAGGGTCAATTACTCCATCTTGTTGCCCACATGAAGCTGCCATAAATCCTGTTGTAGTCTATGTCAAAAGTAAAACATTAAGATGTGTTAATTAGAAGCAAGCTAAAATTATGTTAATCGCAAACAAGAGTAAACTGGATTATGATATCTATCTTACTATTGCCTAATTAAATTGTAGAACTAGTTGCCTAAGAAGATTTAAAAATTTAAGTTGATAACGTAAGAAGTTTCGCTATCTAAATGGGTCAAAAGACCAGCGACTTCTCCCAATTCCAACAAAATTATACTCTGACTTTATTAAAGAGCTCAGGCTATTATCTATGTGCAATTCCTAATTTTATTTGAGTCAATTAGCAGTAATTATTTTATCGTGCTACCATCATAAACCCTGTTTTATTGTACAAGTTGAAGCACCTCCGTTAGATGAAAATTTTCTATGAGAATCTTGCAAAGCATTTGCGGTCTCTAGATTTCGTCCGGATAATAGCCATAGAATTAACCCTTTTTTTACACAAAATGATGATGATTGGCATCAACGAGAATGGATGCGAAGCACTGGTCACCGGATAATAAAGTTATGTCTAAATCATTCTTTTCATTATGGATAACCAAACTCAAAATAGTAGCCATTAGAAAATCAAGAAAAATGGAGATAAAGAGAAACAAATGCTTACCAATTGAAGTAATCAGTAAAAAAAGAAAAAAGAATTAAATAGCATTTCATGGTAGAAATATGTACTTCTTAAACTTGCAATTGTAAATTCTTTTTATGAAACAAGCCAAATCAAAATATACATAGATAAATAAGCTATTGGCAAGTTAGATGACATATTGAGAAATCAAGAGCCTGAACAAGTTGAAAAGGCACAAAATTGATGGCACCTATAGAATTTTGCTTCCCGACCAATAATGAGAACGACTTTCGGAACTATATTTGTGGAAGTTGCATGAGTGAAGAAGAAAGAAACTTAGGTTGAATTGGACATCATCAGCAAGGGGATTATCAGCTTATGGCTCCACGAGCATACATGACTTTCAATGTAACGATGCAGCATTCTTAGATAAGATAAAAAGCATGGTGCAAAATCTAAGGCATGGTTAAAGTTTGCCGAGGCTTGTCACAGCAAAACAAAATGTCCGAGAGAGAACAGTATTGGACTTGACGAGTTCCAACCCATTAAGGCCCCGTTTGGTTCAGCTTTCCCAAGGGACTTTTCAGCCCCTAAAGCCCCTTGGGAAAAAAATTTTGTGTTTGGTTCAGCATTTAGCTCAGCATTGGCCAAATGCTGGCATTCCAAATGCTAAATGCTCAATGCTGGTCCCCCGGCATTGAGCATTGAGCATTTGGAGAAGGCAAGTCAAACCTCATTTGACTTTTTTTTTTTTTTTTAGAAATCAGGGGAGCCGGCCACGCTACTAGGCGCGACCCCCGGCGACCACCGTCGGGCGGCGGCCGTCACCTGCCCGAGGTCGCATGACATTCGGCGGGCGACGCCCGGGTCGCGACCCGGGGCATCGCCGAGGTCGCGCGACCTCGGGCGGCCCCCCGGGTCACTCGACTTCCGGCGGGCGACGCCCTGGGTCGCGCGACCCAGGGCGTCGCCGAAGGTCGCGCGACCTCGGGCGGCCCCCCTGGGTCACGTGACTCAGGGCGTGGCCCCCCTGGGTTGTGCGACGGTGGGCGGCGGCCAGATCTGGCCGCCGCAGTTGGGTCGCGCGACCCGAGGAGGCTGCTCGGCGGCCGAAACCGCCACGCCCGAGGTTGTCCGACCTCGGCGAGCTCCCCATGACCAGATCCGCCGCCGGCGGGCCGGCCGACGGTGGCCGCGGTGGCCGGCAGCGGGGGCCGACGGTGGCCTACGGTGGGCTAACGGTGGCCGGCGGTGGAGCTCCACCGCATTTAAAAAAAAAAAAAAAAGCTTTCCAAATGCGGTATTACCAAACGGCATTTTTAAGCCAAGGCTCTTTTCCAATGCAAGTTTGCCAAACACGATAGCATTTTAAAAAGTCTCATTAGGCTAAAGGTATTTGCATTTTCTCTAAGTCCTTTTCCCAAAAGCGAACCAAACGGGGCCTAAATGCAACTTATCAGCTTTGTTATTTAATATTTGATATATACCCAATCTAGTTAAATATATTATAGACAATATACTTGTGACATCCAATTAGGCGTGTAGAATACGTATCTTAAACCTTGATGGAAGTTGAAGATTTAGCAACTCTAGGGTTAGTCTCATCAATCTCTCTACAAAAGATCTCTTTTTCGATGGAGAATGTATGTATTCCATTATCATGCTTCTGCTATTTCCACAAAGTTGAAGAGAGAAACATATACACCCATCAAGATCCTTGTAGAGGAAAGTGGTGAAGATTCATACACATGGGAAGATATTTCTCATTCATTGGATCAACAATGACGACGTTTGATTTGGGTACGGTAAATTTATTCTTATTCTAACAAACACGGCCATGAAAACTTTGTGATTAACATGGGACATTTTTGTCTTCTACCAAAGAGAGATTTGAAGCAATGGAAGACTAGGAGGATAAAGAAAGCATGAAGGAGCCATTTAGCTCATTCACAGTACCTCCACTTTTGCATCTCAAAGAACAAACCACGAGTCCGATCTGTCCGGTTATACCTAGCATGCAACCTTATCCTCACATTGTAGATGGCTTTACGGCCACAATAGTTATTTTGGTTCTTCATCCATATAAAAACTCCAATGCTACGTTCAATAGACCCGCTTTATGTAATTTCCTGCAAAACATAAAAGACAGAAAGTGAGTAGTTCCACTCAGATTCCATCAATAGAGAAAATATTCAGTGGTTAGACATCAGCTTTACAAGTGGAATCAGAAACAAAATCAAAACACCAGTCTGTTGTCGTTTGACAATTAAATGAAGAAACCTGTCTATTGTCGTATTTTAATTTAGATAAGAAGCGACATGCAAAAAATCAGAGTTCTTTCTCGATCGACATGACACAGCCAACTGCATCGATATCTGCTAAACCTAGAGATGAACTCTGCAAAGTTTCTCCCCCACAATCCTGCTCAATAAATTTGCGAGGTAATAGGTACGCACTAGTGCTAAATATCGCCATGGCGAACTTCCAACCTCTACCTCTTGTTGCAGTCACCGGCTCTTGCTCGAGCCGGGAAGTAAAGAAGGCACAGATACGAAGAAAAATCGTGAAAGAGTTATATTACTAGAGAATAAATATTATAAAATATATTTGAATGCATTTTTTAATAATTTCACTCATGGTAGAATGAAAGGATGGGAGATTTATGGGGTAATTGAGAATTATTACGAATACAAAATTAGAAAATAAGAATATCACTGACCCCATGTTTCTCTCGCTACATGCACACGTATATAAATGTGCATTACATGCAGAGGTGATGTGATCACGAGACAGATTTGGATTGAATAATTTTTTTTTTCTACATGCTTCTTATGATAAAAGTTCCCTCGAAATTTAAAGTTAGATCATGTGTTAATAAATTCGTATAAAATTAATTGTGATAAATGATAAACATGTTGGGTATAAATTGACCGTCTTACTTGTTTATAGTGTGCTTTGACTCATTTAGTCAACTAATTTGTAACGCGCTTTGACACGAGAGTAGAAAGCAGAGTAGGGAGTCGTGTGGTAAATTTGGTCCGTGATAATAAAATATCAGGTCAAGTCTCGCAAGTCAAATTCTTGGGATAAATTAATTCAAGAGGTCCAGACCAATTCTGGGCGACCTTGTTCTATATTTTGGTGTTTCCACGACAATGACTTTCCAAATCCCTTACTCTCCAAGGAAATATATTCATGTGCACGGCTTATTAATATACTTTAATATATTCTCAGTATGCATACATATATTAAAGTAATTTCCTCTTCTTCTTCTTCTTCTTCTTCTTTCCCAAATTGCAGGTCATAAGCCTAATTATCTCATACATGGCCTTGATTGGAGGAGAATTGCAAATGATCAGATCCATCTAATGCTAATCATGTTCATATAAAGTTAAGTTTTTGGATCGGGAATTCTAATACGGTATCTTCTGCACTAGATTATTTCACTTGTGTGGCCCGATCCTACTTACACATGAGAGAGGGACGTGTGTTAAAAATGCATTGCGTCAATAGTTCTCGGTTAGAAGATGACAACCTCAAAATTGTGGGTATCTAATTGGGTTTTGGCGGTGTGACTGATCAGTGTTAAGAGGGAAAACAATTATTTGAAGATAAATTAGAAGACGGAGGCTTTGGATCCGATCAAATCCAACCAAGGGAAAAGCCAATTCCGCCGACGCTAGTGATAAAGGGCTTCTTCTTTTGTCATCACAAAATTCATACGAGACGACTCCCCTCCCATTTTTCCTTTTTTTTTGATTTGATGCCCTCTCTCGCTCTCGCTCTCGCTCTCTCCCTCCCCCAAATTTGTGTGTAACAAAATTGAGATTGGGGAGATAAGTGAGACTTCAGGGATAATTTTGCAAACTATGGTGCAGAATGTCATGGCCTAATTCTGGACCAGCCAGGAAGAGATGGATACCATCCATTGTGGCACTGTAAAAGTACGAGGGAAGGGAAGAAGCTTTCTAATGAGTGACTTTTTGCCAATTTAGTTAAGACAATTACTCTCTCGCGTAAGAGGTAGTCCGGTAGGCCTCTTTCGGGGAGCAGTCACCTGATCTTTTTCTTTAGTTCTCTGATGAGAAAAGCCTTTCCAGTCCTTGATTTACCACAAAGAAGAAAGAAGCATTTGGAACGTGTCTCTTCTGAGAAACATCAGCAACTATGGGTCGAGGGAAATTCTTCACTATTACCAGCTATTCGCGTTTCAATTTTCCGTGGGACAAGAAGATCTAGTGAGAAGGTGGCTTGACAGAAATGATCAAATTGTATTGAAATCTTTCGACATACTGCTCCAATAGTGGACAATATTTTTTTCTGACTGGAAGCGGAGGTCACCCTCGGGAGGAGTACCTGGACCGTTTTGGATTTTCGAAGGATAGGTATATCTCTGGTTAAAAGGTGCATCATTTGCCGCCGAATAGCTGAATTTGTTGACCTAATTGTGATTGTTTTTCTTCTAACATTTGTAGATTATACCAATAGAGGATGAATGGACGCCTATCATGGTATTCTGGGAAAGCTGTGTGAAGATCCCCTTTGTTGTTTGCATGGAGGAACAAGGGGCAGGAAACCTCACTTGTCAAGGCCAGACTTATCGATCTTTAATTGCAAAGGAGCAAGCATCCCCTTCATGCCTGACGAATGAAGAGTTTCCTCTTGCCACTTCAAAGAAATGGGAAAATTACCAAAAAAAAAAGTTTTAAATTTATTACAATTATGCCGATTTAATTCTAAACTTATTTTTTTGGCTAATTGAATTCTAAGCCTTTTGCAAATATGCTAATTCAGTCCATCCAGTCAAATTTAGCTGGCCAGCGTCGTCAGATGATTTTTTATTAATTTATCATTTTTTTTTTCCTTCCTCCCTCCTTTCGGCGACCGACTAGTGACGAGCTCGCATCACCGTCGTCGGGGAGGTTGCCCTTGCCCAGTGACGGCAAGGGCCACTGAAAGGCCTTTTCCTTGAGCGATGTTCTTTAGGGCCTTATCGGGTAGCGACCCAAAAATCGGAGAGGGAGTAGAGGAATGGGCACTTGACGCCCTAGACGATGTTGGCGATCATGGGGAAAGCTTGAGGCAATGTGAAGCAGTCGAAGGGGGGAGATGAAGGTGGACGAGAAGCGGGATTTAGGGGAGATGGCTAGGGCGGGGGGATCGGGGTACGGGCTGGAGCGTCGAAGGGAGGAGGAGAGGAACTGGGATTGCTTGTCCCTCTTTCATGTGATCATCACTGGATCTTTCTCAAGATTGGAGAGCGAGAGTTTCTGGAAAAATCAAGATTGGATCTTGCACTAGGCCAGATCGGGTTTGCCTTGCTGGTGGTTGGATGAGGTAGCCCTTGCTCAGGGACGACGGGGCAAGCTCACCCTCATCAGCCGCCTCATTCTGGTGATTGGCCCTCCCTTCTGGCTGGTTGCCGGAAGAAAGAGGAAGGAAGGGAGAGCAGAGAGGAAGAAAAAATGATGAAAAATTAATAAATAAAAAATCGAATAAAAATAAAAAAAAAAATTATTAAAAAATTGTCTATCGGCATCCACTTTAATAATGGCTAACCAAATTTGATTGGATGGACTGAATCGGCATAATTATAAAAGATTAAGCACTCAATTGGCCAAAAAAGAAAAAACGATTCAAGTTTAGTCTTTTTTGGTAATTTTCCCTCAAGAAAAAAGAAACAATCTTGTTGGATACATGGAAAAGCAGTTTTAGTTAAAAACAAAGGGTTAGGTGTCAAAAAGGTTGAATAACAAGCGGTTAACGCTGGCTGTTAATAGGGTATTGCTACCGTCTTTGGTGGGCTCTTTATCTTATAAATGATTTTGCAATTGGGTTGGCATCCCCTTGATAGTTGGTGCCACCTATGAATTGCTTCTACTGTTAAGAAACTACTAATAATTTCGAAGTATCCTGAAGTATCTGTGTTACTGCATGGACTTTGCCCCTCCCTAACCTTTTAGCTCAGGAGCTTTTTCTGTTTACAATATGTTTTTCTTTTTGTGGTCAAAAATGAATTTATTCATTCTTAATTTCTACAATTTATCGAGATATAGCAAAAGAAGTATGTGTAATGCTCTCCGAGAGAAAATTCTGCAGTGTCTAATCGCAGTCAGTTCAGGTATTTCTTTTTCGGCTTTCTTTGGGTTTTCAATGTATTTATATTTAATCACACATCCATAGGAATGATTGGTTTCAAGGTGAGTAGGTTCTAGAGCTGGAACCTGGAGCCTATCTTATTTGTTTAGAAGTGGTTCTAGAACCTACCATGTCTTTTCGGTCCAATTCCAAGGTCTGCCCAAGAGCTTGTTATATTTTCTTGTCCATTTTTTTGGTTAATTTTTTAAAGCAAAATCATATGAGACTATGACTAATGAAATGATTCAAAGTAAAAGATGAACGATAAAAATCCTAATTAGTCAAAAATAACAATTAATAAGATGAATATGTAGTCACGTATCATTATAAACATTAAAAAGTTCAAACATGTAATATCAAAATATATATTATAAAAATTTATTTCCCATTCATCCACGAAAATTTAAGGGAAGAGGAAAGATTGGGTAGGAGTTCCGAGAAATGACAAAATATGAAGAAGTGCTGAAGTTAGAATTTAGGGGGAAAAGACATTAGGGCCTTGGCTTTTTAGCTTATAAAACCAGTTTCAAAACAGGATAGTCTACTCTAGTTCCCATGTGGATATTCACTCGAAACGTGTTCTTGGACAAGTTGAAACTGGTTCCAAAATTTTGATACCTGTTTCTAGACCAGTTACAAGGGGAACTGATTTTTCAAGTGGTTTCCCGAGTAGAACCGATTTGGTTGCACACCCCTCTACACATATATTCTTGATAAATGATGTGATGAGGGTCATCATTGCCTCCAGCAATAAGATTGATTAGGCAAGCAGTCGGTATTTGTGCTAACTAAACAGAAATAAGTGCTTGGCCCAGTAAATATAAAATAAGAAATTTAAGGCGCACGCTTGACATTCTTTGCCCCTAGTTATTTTATTGAAGTGAGCTCTATAATTCGGTGACGTGGGATTTGTAATTTAAAGTAATGGTGGACATGTGGGGGAAAAGGGAGAGAGGAAGACCAAAAAAGATGTGCGCAGATATCTTGATTAACTGAATAATATAAAACACTCCGTCCAAAATGGAGTGCAATGGCATTGGATTCAAGAGCTAACCCTACTTAGAGGAAAACAGCTTAGTCGTTTTTGTTTTTGCAAGTGACTGCTTTGATGTCTTTGGTCGTCTATTAAGAACAAGAAAAATCCATTTCATGCCTCCCTCAGTTTAAGCAATACATTATAAGGATTCGATGCCTTCTCTTAGGCGTGATCTCTTGTTCTGAGTAGATGGAGTAATACTCTCATAACGACCCCTCCCAAAAAAAAAAAAAGGCGCTTTTTTAAGATTAATGTCCTGGTTTAGTCCATCTATACCGGCAAGCGATCAATATAAAAAAAAAGAGAGGGAGGAGAGCTTGGACATCATTTTCTTTACCCAAAAAAGGAATGGTCCGAATCCTTCGCACATCTTGAGCAAATGCTTTGATAATATTAACTGCTCTCTACTGTTTTTTTATTCTCAGTATGGTGGGGTGGCCGATGATGACTGCCGTGTGGACTACCTAAAAGAGGCCGCACACTGACTGGTTTGTGCCGACAAGGATCGGAGAAAAGCGGTCAAGGAAGTTGCAGATTCTGTGCTTTCCGGAATTTGTAGTGATGGAAGGTACTTACGTATCAAAGGCCCGTAATATTTTTCCCTATTGGTCCCCAGACATTACTAGTCAAAAACCAAAAAGAAGTGCTTGGGTAATTAAATGTGGAAAACGTTCCCCTTCTATATTTCAGATGTTTTGCAAAACACAATTCTATTTCATTGGCAGTCAGTTCGTGTTTCATGTATCTTTTTTACAAAGAAAACCAAATGAAAACATCTACTTTTTACCTATTGCTTATTATGTGATATTTGCTGTGATGTTCATGAATGGTTCAGAATATTACAAAGATTTGAATCTTTGTACTGTTGGAGATGGGATTACTTCGTTGGTTTGTACAAGTATTTTGGTATAGCACCAACGAAAGGTATATAATGAGGTAGGTTAGATTGATGGCCCGTGTCATCCAGGATATCCACCCTCTCGCATTTCCCACCTGAAATAAATCGCCCGCCACAATCCCACCTCCCAACATCATCCGACCATAAATCCACTGCCATTGATCCAATTCACGGAGGCCGTTAAGCACCGACACTACCGTGAATGAGAGGGTCAAGAATGCAATGTCACGTTTGATCCTGCCACCATTTGTTGCCAAATTTGAGCTCTATAGCGGACCGCCGCTCCTTGTTTGTGAAGGGAGATCTTGAGTGATCTAGCCACCATTGCCACCCGTTTGCCGATAGCCTGCTTGAGGGTCTCGTGGAGAGATTTGGCTTTATGATGAAATTTGTAAGTTTACTTGGGTTTTGAGCATTTACTTGTAAAAACTAAATTCTTTGTGATAAGTAATTGTAATTGTGAAAAATTAAATTCGGTTAATATATTCTTACATAAAATCAGTAATATATGTATGGATACTATATAAATTTTATAACAGATAGATTTATCTTCTATGGATATAGATCCAAAGCCGGATGAGGTTCCTTTGGAGGATGGATCTATAATAATTCACCTATGCCAAATGAGGGGAGGAGGGCACCCCATTTATACTTGAACCCTCTAATTATAGCCATTGGATCTACTATTGATTTAACGGTGGAGATCTAATCTTAAGAAATATGTATGAGACATTTCCCATATTACCCCTACATATATCTATACTCTAGAAATCTCTAGATATTAATCCCCATAAATGTGTATATTTCCTATATTGCCCTCAGAAATATCTAAAGTCATGAGCCTCTAGAAGTTTAAAGGCTCTGGGCTCTTGAACCTATTTCTTTGGTTTATCCATGGTCATTTATTTGCAAATGGATAAGCCGAATAAGTTCCACAAGAAGTTTTAGTAGTTACCTTAGCTATGACGTTTCCTATTCGTACACTCGGAGGTTTTTTTTACCCTTGAATGAGCTACTCTTTCGTTGTTTTTTTTTTTTTTTGGTAAAGCTACTCTTTAGTTGTTTCTTCCATCTTCACTATAAAGTTTTTATATTTGTCAAATGCTTGTTAGATATTGCACATTGCAAGCTGGAATATGCTTAATTAACCCTCACAATTAGCCAACAAGGCTTTTGCTTTGATGATCACATGTGATGTATCTAGGCGGGCTATCTTTAAACTATGATAAGTGTAGAGAGCCATACTTTTCTCTATGTGACTGCCACATAATGTATCAACAGTGCATGCCATTCCAATTCGCAAGTAAGGCATTGTACAAATCATTCAAAAACTTAAATGCAATTCCTTTGATGCAAAACCTCTCATGACTAAGGGTCAATTACTCCATCCCGTTGCCCACATGAAGCTGCCACACGTCCTGTTGTAGTTCTAAGTCAAAAGTAAAACATTAAGACGTGTTAATTAGAAGCAAGCTAAAATTCTGTTAATCGCAAATAACAGTAAACTAAATTATGATATCTATCTTACTATTGCCTAATCAAATTGTAGAACTAATTGCCTAAGAAGATTTAAAAATTTGAGCCGATAACGTAAGAAGTTTCACTATCTAAATGGGTCGAAAGACCAGCGACTTATCCCAATTCCAACAAAATAATACTCTGACTTTATTAAAGAGCTTAGGCTACCATCTATGTGCAATCACTAATTTTATTTGAGTCAATTAGCAGTAATTATTTTATCGTGCTACCATCATGAACCCTGTTTTATTGTACTAGTTGAAGCACCTCCGTTAGACGAAAATTTTCTACAAGGATCTTGCAAAGCATTTGCGATCTCTAGATTTCGTCCGGACGATAGCCATAGAATTAAGCCTTTTTTTGACACATAATGATGATGATCGGCATCGACAAGAATGGATGTGAAGCATTGAACACCGGATAATAAAATTATGTCTAAATCATCCTTTTCGTTATGGATAACCAAACTCATAATAGTAGCCATTAGAAAATCAGGAGGGTGCTTTCTTTCTAAGCAGTCTTCTTCTTCTTTACAGTTTTGTTTTTTAAATAAATTTTTAGCTTTTCTTTTTGAGTTTTTAATTTTAATTTTAAAAAATAAGAAAAAATAAGAAAAATGTCACTTGAAAAATAAAAATTAATTTAAAAATACAACGTCAGTATTTTTTTATTAGTCAAATTGATTGTGTTAATTTTAAGATTTGATTATATCAATTTGATAAGTTTTAGGACTTTATAGCACTTTTTATAAGTTTTAGAACTCAATTACACTTTCGCAACAAGTGAACATATCCTCGTTGTAAAGATAAGAAAAGCTTTATATTTTTTAATCCCCTCTCCCAATTCTCAGGGTAGCTGAGGAAATATAAAAGGGGGCCTCTTCAAATGGGGAAAGTTCTGATACGTGGCTTTCCATCATACTCCTGTAGCATTGTGGTGGAAGCTTCGAGGCTGCGAAAGGTTGGAAAAAAAACACTTATTTTGAATCTTACCACTTAATCTAGAAAGAAAAATTCACGAGATGCTACGGAGATGGCCTGCCTCAGGCTTGTTACTCCAATACATAGTCAAATTTCATAAGAAAGTCTTGCCAACAAGCTTATTTCAAGCTCAACTTCTTCTGTGTCTAGAAGTAATTCGGGTTATGTTATTTGTCCTCATAATGAACTGTGATCCTAAGAAGTAGTATCACCCCTATACGAAGGTAGTACACTACCGCCGTCAACTCTTTGCTCTTGAATAACAAAACCAGATGCATTTTCAATGCAATGGTTATATTTAAATCAATATCATGGAGGTACAGAAACTTCAGTTCATTTAGATCGAAACAAATTATAGAGTTTAAAGCCGAAGAAAAAGGAGTAAAATTGACCGAAATAAAATCAAAAGAGAAAAAAAAAACTGGGAGCTGAAGTCCTGTAAAAGAAAGATCTAGCCTCGTCTATTTGTAGGAGCTATTATTACACATTCTCT
The DNA here is from genome assembly GCA_014182735.1 of Corymbia maculata. Lineage (NCBI taxonomy): Eukaryota > Viridiplantae > Streptophyta > Magnoliopsida > Myrtales > Myrtaceae > Corymbia > Corymbia maculata. The sequence continues at coordinate 41,864,833 of CM024686.1, read as the reverse complement.
CCCAGTTAGGTAAGTAGATGCCGATTTACCTAATGTTTGTAATAGTCAAAACTGAGCAAAGGACAAAACTTTTGGGAAACAAATTGAATTTGAAGTTCTGTCAAGATAAGAAGTATTAATAGTTCGGCAGATGTCTCTCGTGAGAAAGTTCTTTCATAATCATTGTATCAATCCTTCTTTATATCAACAGAAGTTCTCCCTTAATTCGTCGAGTCACTTTTTGTACTTGACTTAGCACGAGCATCATGATATGCTTATGCATACATGCATAGAATAGAACAAAGGCCGTTTGGAACTTGCTCCAAGGAATGGTCACTCAATGCTCCAAACTAATGTACTTCGCTTCATCCACCCGGCTCACAAAGAGAGAGACTCTAGAGAAAATTATTTGGGAGAGAAGACTATTTTTATAGCTTGTCGAACAAGACAAATCAGGGGAGGAAATCTCCATATATGCATGAACCTCTCAAATTACAACCATAAATCTTCTCATGATTTAATGGTGAAAATCCAATTTCCCTAACTATGATTAATTACAAGAATCCTCTCAAATTATAACCATAGATCTCTCCATGATTTAATGGTGAAAATCCAATTTTCCTAACTATAATTAATTATAAGAATCCTCTCAAATTATAACCATAGATCTCTTCATGATTTAATGGTGAAGATCTAATTTCCCATACTACCATTTACTACAAAAAATCATCTAAAATGCATGTGTACATTTCCATAGTGCCCCTAAGAACATTCTAGAGAACTCATAAACCTTCGGTCCCTAAAAGCTTCATTGCTTGTCCGATCATATCTTGATCATCTCGTCGACCTGTTAGGCCTTGAAAATTTTCCGGTCGGCAACACACGTCAACAAGATAAATTAAAGTAGCTATGATAAAAATGAAATACTCAAGAAATGTGAAAAATCGTAGGGATACTTGACAGGCTCTTTAATTATTCACCAAATTATCGTGTTTTTCCTTTGCCCGAAGTATTGATTATACTTTTTAGCATATCTACACAAAAAGAAAATGGAGACCCATTAACAAATAGTCGAAGAACAATTTATTAATCCTAAAGAAATCTTGCACAAGGGAGTTTAACAAGGTTTAATATTACGAAAACCCTCAAATTTAAATATTTATGATAAATTTATCTCCAAGTAGTTTTTTGACCACCAAAAATACCAAATTGGTACACTTTTGATAAATTTACATTCTATTAGTTTCCGTTAATTTTACTATCAAATTGTTAACTTGGATTACACGTGCAATTCATGGTGTACTAGTTTTCGATTTTACTCTTTATTTTTCACAATTGTACTAATTTTGTGTGTTTTTGTGGTATTGATCTAATTTAATGAATGGTATTTTTATCATAAATATATAATTTGGATTTTTAGGCCATAAAAAAAATTAATTTTAAGTGTATTGATTTGAGTTTTTATGATCATTTGAGATAAATTTATCATATGTGTATTACTTGAATTTTGATGAACAAAAATTAATTTAAGATAAATTTATTACAGATGCCTCAATTTATTTTTTTCCGGTATTAGCCTGTCTGAAAAAGCAATTAATTAACCCTGAAGAAATCTTCCAAGTCTGGCACGTGCGACGACATGAGTGGAGCCAACTTTGGCGCCAGAGTCTGGCGCTCGCTCTGAAGGTGGTGTCTCTCAGATTCTTTTCCAGCAACTGAGCTGCGGCGACTGCCAAAAAGTTTCCATTTTTATTTTTGCAGAGGAGGAAGAGCAAAGCCTTTGAGGATGAAGAACTGGTGGGAAGGAAGTAGTGAAACTCGCCTTCTCGTCGCACCCGGTAACGCCACTTTCTTCAATTTGGTTTCTCTCTGCAAAACCCTTTTAGAAATGCCATCCCGTTGCTCAAATTTTGTCTGTGCGGATTGTGCACGTCTTTCCTAATCGATGAATTGCATTGGACTCCATGCTGGTGGTGCTCGAATTGGACGATTTGTTTGGAAAGTGTGTGTGTTTTTTTATGGGTTGAGAATTGTAGCATGCAGCGTGTTGTGTCTCCCTGACGTTTGCGAATTGAAATATGGAATATAGCAGTCCATTTCTTGCATTTCCCTATGAAATTCGATTTCTGTGAGTTTTGGACCGTCACTGGTAAATTCGAGGATTTTGGGTCTCTTATACTGTAGATTCTGCTGCAACGGAGAAAGCGGTTGGGCATTTCTTATCGCTTCGGCATCCCAAATCAGGTAATCAGAAAGCTATTGGCTTATCCTTTAATTCGCCTTCCTTGCGAATTTCCTGCTATTTCATGGCTCAATCCCCTCATTAGGTATATCTTGGGTGCAACTGCTCGCTTGGCACGAGCCCTTCGTGCGTGAACATGCCCAAAAAAGCTTAGCTTGCTGATGCTGCCTCTAAATGCCTTACAGGAAAAGCAATGTGCTACCTTGTTGTTGATGAGAAGCTTTTAGAACTTCAATGGTTTAAATCACCTTATGGGTCTTGGTTTCTGGGAGATTACGTCCATAAAGGTACGATCTTCAGGATTCTTGTTGGCAGTTAAGACTCAAGCGTGCTCATCACGGTTGGGATAATGATTTGCTTTTCTTTTTCTATTTTGTCAAGATGGTTGCCTGTATACCGCCACACCAGTTGATCCAGTTTTCATCATGTTGCCCATTTTCGAGGAAGCCAGGATGAAGGTACCATATATCACATTCAGTTTTTCATGTTTCACAAGAAATGAAATGTTATCATATTTTCCAACTAATTTATTTAATCACGAGTTCAAATATCTGTTTTCTCTAAGAGATGAATTCCTTTCTGTAGAAACCATTAATCTTTCTATGCATGACTCTCAACTTGTTGATGGAAGATATGCTATCCAAGAAATTCCATCATATAATTTATGTTGATTATGCATTTGAGAATTTATCAAGTTTACACACCACCACCTGCCTAAGATGTGAACAAGATAAAATTGTGGAATGCACATAGTTTTATCTGTTCTGAAGTTGGACCTGTTGTCCCTTGTGTATTTCTCCAAAATATTTGATGTCATAATGCCTTTCCCAACTAATGCAGAAAGGAGATGAACCTGGGAAGTTTAGGCAACTGGATGAGATTTTGTTTATTGATGGTTACCCTGGATATCAGCATTTATTGTCCATCGCAGAGAAGTCCATGCAAGTGGTTTGTGAAGTTAAAGGTGACTACTCATGTACATCTGTATTAAACATATCAGCTACACTGAAGTAACTATATCCTTGACCAAAAATAACATACAATTCAAGATAAACAATCAATAAGACTTATCTGCACGTAACATTGCTAATAGAGATTCTTTTTCTTTATATATTATTTTCTGTGCCACCTTTCTTCAGTCAATATTACTAGGATTAAAAAAATTATCACTTTTTTTCTCATTGAAAAATGGAAAGGCTTTGAGGCTTGTTGGAAGGAGGGAGCTAAAGCAAGCCATAGGCCCGGTAGGAAGGGCTAGCTTAATTTGGGAAAGAAATAAGTTAGAACTTTTCAGAATCAGGCTCATATAATATTGCATAATGCTCTTGTCATGTGATATGTCATAACATTTAATACAAAACCAAAATGAACTTTTAACAATTGAATTGTAGGCATATAATCTGAGACACTTTATGTATTAAATACATCTTAAGGACACCAAGCTCAACTCTAAGTCCAGGCTCTATAATCAGCATTTCCTTTTTCTTTTTGGTTTTTACTTTTCTTGTGGTCTGCATGTTTGTGATCAAATTTAGCATAACAGTATGCTGATGCTGTAAATTGCATATGATTCAAATCAGTTGAATTTTTACTTGATAAGCAACTAGTGAACATTACTCTAGTTGTTACATATAGAAACTGCGAAGAGGAGATTTGATAAGCAACTTATAAATTATGATTGCATTACTGACACATTCTTAAATCAAGAGCATTAAGAGTGTTAGTAAGGGTGCGACTTTTTCTTTGCAAGGACATAAGTTGATATCTTTCTCTGTCTGCCTGTATCAACAGAAATTGGATCAACAAGGTTTTTTAGGTTCGATGATGCTAAGGTTTTTGCTTGGTTGTCATACAAGGTATGTAATTCTCAAGAACTTAATTTTATCCAGTGATGTTGTGTGCAAGTGTACCAATGAATGTTATCTAATTGCAGGCACACCTACTGAAGCAGACTCTGAGAACTCTGGACAAAAACTATGCTGCCCGAGCTGAGAAAGAGTTGTGTATGTCTTAGTGAGACAAACTTTTGGCTATGTAATTTCATGAGTTTGTTAAATGAGTTTATTGAAGGAGTAATGAGCAGAGATTTTTCTCAGTTAGAACATCTGAATGAGTGTGGTGGGTAGTTACAATTAACTCTTTACCACAAAAGGGGCCATTCGAAAACAAAAGAAGGAACTCTTTCCACAGAGAGTGTTAATACATGTCGTGAAAGTAGGGCATTAACATATAAAACAGTAGTTGTAATGGGTTTCAATCTCTAAACTGAGTCATATTGATGCCTTTTTTGTTTTTTGCCAGGTTAATATTGCACAATGTATTTAAGTCCATTTATGAACTAAAAATAACTGTTTACTACAGATATTCATGTTGATCATAATTTACATCTCTATGTTTGACCAATTTGAAAAATGGATCTCAATAACTATGTAACCTATCGAAGTGCATAAACTCGTTGTTTCTCTACTGGTCACTATCTAATGGTATAAAAATCTGTTGAGGCTGGATGTTAGTGCATGTTTTGCAATGTGTATAACATATTTACAGGTGCATTGCTGAAAAAACTTGTGTCCATAATTGCTTGAGGAATCAAGGGATAACTGCTTTAGCTTAGACAATCTGCTCCTCCCAGGCCCTTTTCAAAAGAGTCACTCATGCTTGCCACTTTGAGATAGTTAATTTGAGAGATCACTCAGCATCATCATAGAGAAAGATGAAAAGGATCGGAATGTCCATCTTGAGTTAAGTAGAGATTAGGTTTTTGCTCTTTGTTAATTCTCCTTTGTTGTTTGTGCAGTAGCTGATGCTGTCTCAATAATGGGTGAGTACTTGCTGGATGAACCTTGGTTGAAGAATCTCTGTCATACTCTGAAGTAAAGCTTTTTACTCTTTCTTGCATATATACTATTAACTGAGTTTCACACTAATGGCTATATTTACAGTAGTATATAGCATGTGCTAAGTAATAAGATAGATTATTCCCCACTGACTGTTGAAATATGTTACTATAATTTTAGAGTTTAAGATATTTGAGTAACAAGCCTTTTAAATTTTTAAAGAAATACGCAGATAAGGTGTTTCTCACTTTTGCTGGTTGCTCTAATTACTGAGAAAACGTAAAAGAAGATTATATTATTATTAGAGTGCCGTTGCTACAATAATAAGGTCTATTCAGTATGTAGCATTATGAATTATATGGAATTGTTAGTTTGACCCCACAAAGAAAAATTCCAGATTTATTCCTGATTAAATTGATAAAAAATCATTGGTGACTGAACCCAGGATTCTTAATTTTCCTGCAGATTGAATTTAGAGGATGTTGGAGAGGCAGCTCATAAACAAAATTCTCTAGATGTAGTGGAGACGAATGAATTTGGATCTCCTGCAGCCTTACAGGTAATTGCAATATCACTTTACTCAATCAAGGAAGTTAATAGTGCATTCAGCAATCAAATAGTTTCTGGGTGACTGTACTTTGGATCTCGGCTGGATTCCTTTAACATGACCTATGTCATTGTTTTATATGAAGTTTTAAAAGTGGTATTTTGACTGCTTAGTGCCAACTCTTAAGTCACGGACTCACGGATTTCAATTGAAACTTGCCTCCTTGTAATCTTAATTGGAGGAATGATTTTGCATTTTTGGGTTCTCTGTTTGCACCTGTTGGATAACCTGGCCATGGTAACTCTTGTCAGTGTAGGGATCTAAATTTGTTGCTGAATGTTTCTTCTGTGATCTATTAGGGAAGGAGTGGGCCAGATAAGAGGGCTTCAAAGGTTGGAAGGCAAGTTAAAAAAGCGAAAGTAGAGACGGATTCTCAGAATATCAAAGAAATGTTCACCAGGGCTTCGAGGAGGGCCAGATAAATGTTGTCCAAGTGTTGTAGGTGAAGGAACTCCCTATAACAAGATAATTATAGCCATTCCTTCATCGCCTTTTTCTAGTCGATGGCTGATTATTTCTCAGTATTGGAGCCAGATGGTCCACCCATTCGGCAATCATTCAGTCGATTGAGCCACTGTGCTAAATTTGCAGACAAGGCGTGATGGGGCATTCCCAAACCGTGTAAACAGCAACTGATTGTTGAGTCATACAAGCCCGAAACTTGTAATGAATGTTTCAGGGAGGTGTTTCTACAAATTTGCGTGTAAGCATTGCACTTTTGGTCAAGGCTTCTCTGATTGCTAAATTTTGGTAACATTTTTGTGCTTCATGTAGCCCTTGCCTTATGGGCAACATGTCTTGCCCATTGAAATGTGTGGCATGGAACGCCGTGTAGATTTCTAACGTATTGATTTTACACAGAAATATGAGGTGGATCTTGAGAATTGGCCAAAATCTGCCATGTGCCATCATTCATTAGTCAAAGAAAAGAGCAATGAAAACTTCACTTATGTGCAAGAAACCGAGGCTTGTTTGGACATCATATAAGAGTCTTGGGAGCAAGAGGAAATGATAAGAGGTCTTAGAAACAAAATCATCCCTTCACATTATACGGTAGAAAATGAACATGATATATTCCATCTATGTATTCCATATATATTTATATAATCAAAGCAATCAGATAAGTCCAATATACTCGTCCACAAAATAACAATGCCGTAATCGATATTACTGATGAGTTTGCTTCCTCTTTTTATTAATACAAAGCCTTCGCAGTTGTCGTAGAATTATCCATAATCTTTGTACATGTTATCCCCTTTTACCATATTGTATAATTAAATGAATTTGAATGAGCAAATTTAACTCCGGCCAAGATAAAAGGAATAAGTCAAGTTCAGTAATGTTGATTGTCCCCAGAATAAGAGACAATCTATTGGATTTTCTTGGAGAAAAAAGGCCCAGCTTTATCAGAATCAAAACCCACAACGAGAGGAGCCCAGCCCAGCCCATCACACGTGAGGAGGTAAGTCTTCCTCTTCCTCTAGCTAGGGTTTCAAATCAGGTCCCTTCCCTCTCTTCGACACCAACGCCGGTGGATAACGCCCCGCTTCCAGCGATCCAGGTCGCCGGCGACGGCGGTCTAACAAGCGGTTTCGGCCGGCCCCGAAGCTCAATTCGACGGCGGAGCTCTTTCGTATTGCGCTCGTCGCGCTTTCTTCGACCATTTCCGCAGCATTTCCTGAAAAGATTCGTACTTCAGGCTGCCATCTTCTCGCTTCAGTGGCGATGCATCAACTGTAACTCGGTTTGCTGCCAGGAAGAGGTGGAGAGAGTGTTTTAGCCATCGTCAGCAATGAGCCTCATCTCGAGAGTAGGACACCGTTTGTCAAATGGGTTCCTCCGTGCGTACGCCAGTTCTCATCCTGGGGTGATGGTGAACTCGCGTTCGCATTGGTTGTCCCGGAATCTCTCTCAACCGGCGAGGAAGGAGGACGATGACGAAGAGGAAGTGGAGATCGACCAGAGGACGCTTCCGGCAGACTACGATCCGGCCACGTTCGACCCCACGGAGCATCGGAGCCCTCCGACGGATAGGGTCTTTCGGCTCGTGGACGAAGTATCCGGGCTCACGTTGGCTGAGGTGGCGGAGCTTTCGTCGATCCTGATGAGCAAATTGGGGATGAAGGAGCCGCCGGCCATTGCGGTCATTAAAGGAGGAGCTGCTGCGGGGCTGGCCGGGATGGCTGCGAAGACGGGTGCTGCGGCGGCCAAGGAGGAGAAGAAGCCAGAGAAGACCGTGTTCGAGGTGAAACTGGAATCCTACGAGGCATCCGCGAAGATCAAGATCATCAAGGAGGTGAGGAGCTTTACGGACTTGGGTCTGAAGGAAGCCAAGGACTTGGTGGAGAAGACGCCGGCGGTGTTGAAAGCGGGACTTTCGAAAGAGGAGGGTGAACAGATAATGGAGAAGCTGAAAGCTCTGGGAGCCAAGGTTGTAATGGAATGAAGATTTCAAAAGGGGGGGATCAGCAGGTACTTGTTGCTCTTCCAAAAATTTGTTCTTGTTCTTCTGTCAATTTACATCATATAGGCCTAGAAGAAGCTTATAGTTCATGAGTTTAGATTTCTTGAACTAGAGAGGTCCATGTGCTATATCAATTTCAAAGGCGAACTCTTGGTTGGATTAGTATCTTTCTTCTCTCTTTCCCTAATAATGCTATATACCTTGTGAACTTACTTTTGCTACTGGGTTTAGCTGGTTTTACTTCAGAAAGGAAAAACGTTTTTTTTGGTCTCTAACACTCGAAAATTAGAACTTGATCAGTCGGATTAGCTAGTTGCGGTGCTTCCATTTGAGAAATTGCGCAACTTATTGATGTGAAACTGTGAGTCCAAAGCAGCGAGCCCAACTTGATAGAGAACTCAAATAGAAATCCCAACAAATGGTTAATGAAAACTAGTAAATGCCTTTTCTTCATCACAAACAAGGTTCCTTGGCATCACGTCTAGGCCTAAGCATCATAATTAAGAGAAGAATTACATTGGGTAAGTCAAGTGAAGGGATCGCTACAGTTGAAACGATTGCATTAGCTATTAGTCTAACAATTTCCAGAATCATACACATTGAGTGTAAATGCACGGTCCCAGTTTGTGCTGAGTATACTTATGCTGGGGAAGAAGATCCATTTCTTACTTAAGCACAGTGTGGAAGTTAAGGCCTTGGGCACCTGAATTCCTAGAATGTTCTCCTATGTAGTAACTCTCTCTCTCTCTCTCTCTCTCTCTCTCTCTCTCTCTCTCTCTCTCGCGCGCGCACATGCTTTCAAGCAAGGGGGAAGTTGTTAAACAATGTTGCTGAAGGAAGGTAGTCCTTATTCTTGGAGTTGACAGGGCACCCTGCTGTGGGTCTTGTCCAGGAAAATTGAGGCCCTGGTTCGGAGAAAATGAGTCTGCTAACTGCAAAACTTTCCCTTCATTCCATGCATAGGGAGAGACTTTCTTTGTATGTGCAGTGGAATGCAAAGTGATGTATATGAATGTTTTCAGACCTGGATCGGACTGGCCGATCGAACCGATTGAACCGGGAATCGAAGCAACACCTGGTCCAGTTTTTGGGAAAGAACAGGATGGAGTAGTCAAGAATTGGTCATGCTCTGTCCACAGGGTATATATATATTTCTTTTTTTTTTTTTTTTTGGGTTGCGTTGACCTGGTCCAAGGCTCATCTTCTACGCTGAGCTTAAGCCAATATGGAGTGGCTTAAGGCAATGTGAATAAGCAAAGTTGTGTCTCTCTTGATGTACTTCTTGCAACAACATGATAAGGGATGAATCTTCTGTTAGTACTTAGTCTAATTAAACTTAGTCCACCACTTGCAAAGTTCCCCTCTTTTCATGAAGCGAAGTGCCTTCCGATGATTTCTCCCTCTTCAGATTTCAGGACAGTTGAGTATGCAAATTCAGGGTGTTTCCATCGATCTATTTCTTTTCCCCAGCGGACCTTTCTTAGTCTAATTAAACTAATCTACATGATGTCCATTAATTTTTTTTAGCCGTACCTTATGCCTAACCTTATGCCTAACTATGAAGTTAACGTCCTCTTAATGATGTAATTTCTCTTGCTTTTTTAGCCACAATGTGATTTAAAGTAATCGAATCATGAGCTAAAATACTTAATTGGAATATAAAATCGATACAAATAGATGGATATGATCATCATATGGATACGGATATGGATGTTTAACTTAATGGAAAACTAGGATGAATGTTGCCGGGAACCTCTAGTTTTCCTGGGAGATTAGCATTAATGGATTCAAAATTTCGGTTTGCTTATCAATTACGCTTAAGTTATGTTGGGATGGAGACGTTAAATGGTGTTTATCACCCTCAAATCGATAAAGTTTCGGTTGGTTTGATCTTAAAAGATAGACTATTTGAAAAGACTGTCCCTCTCCGATTCGAACTCTGCTCATGTATAAACCGGGAGGTCCCGTTGCATCCGTTCCAATGCCCAGAACACGTACCATAACCAGGTCCCGATCAGATGACGGTGTACTCTCTCCGGCCCTCTCTCGTGCCGTCGATACGGCATCTCCCACGTCAGGTCACTGACAGGAAGATTTTGGCAATGGATGCGGATATCCGTAGAGACCATGGCCTGGAAAAGGTGCTGCTGGTAATGCAGATTGTCACCTTGATCTGTATTGTCCTGATTCAACCGAAGAACCTTGATTCGCACAACTGGATCATAAGAGCCGTGATACTATCCGGCGCGCTGGCCATTGTTTCCATGGCGAGTCACCTGTTGATGCCCGCCTCGACATTCTGCTTCCACAGCCACCTGCTCCTCGTGGCCGCCGCGCTGGTGATAAATCTCTATGCCATCCTCGCGATCTATGGTCCGTTGGTCTGGCACGCGCCTGATAAGCCGGATGCCGAGGCGTCACACGAACCTCTATGTTAGATTTGCCTTCTCCTCCTCCTCGTGCAGCCCTTTTATCAGGCGTTCTATAATTGTATAACTCAGTGCTGTTGCTGGTGATGGAATTGTGCTTGCGAGGATGCAATTAATAGAGATTTCCATAATTTCTTTCTGCTAAGTTGTTGCATCGATTCGAAAGATTTAACCCCTTCTAAACAACATTACTAGGTACTTTCGGCCTATGTTAGCCATACTTCACCAAAAATAAAGTTCTTCCCTTTCAAATGAAGTCAAGTTAATGTATGTTATGATTTGTGAGTCAGATTGCATATTAGTTGGTAAAATCTTTCGACAAGCCAACACCCCTAATAATCTAAATTCTTGACTTCCCTTGAGGCCATTCTAGTGACTAGCCAAGCCACCATAAACCACCCGGTCGAACATGCGATATGGGGGCTGCCCCCCGATATTGTTTTTACACCAATTGATCTTAGCTTCAAACTCGACCTAGGTTTGAATGTGTCTAATACTTATCTCCCAATTGAGCATCACATACTTTAGTAAATCTACCGTGGAAGAAGAAACCATTGGATTAACCCCCCCAACCAATATCCCAAATTAACTCATGAAACCCCTGAACTCCAAACACCCTCAAATAATCCCCAAACTCGAAATAAACTAACCTAATAATCTCCATAGAAGCCCCCCAAATATCCCTTGAAAAATAACTCCAGAAACCTGCTAAAGTCCCAAGTATCCCAACCTAACCCCTAGAGGCGGAAATAACTCCTAAATCAACACTCCACCTGCAACCCTAAAACCCCTTTTATCGAATGAATAGTCCACGGATTATCCCCTGCTCTCTAACTAAACCATAAACCTGAAAAATCGCCCCGAAATGGACTCAAAACCCTCGGTAAATCCTTGACACGCCATGAAACTCGAAGAGACCATTGAATGATCCCAATATTCCGAACTAATCTGAATTCGCCAACCCTTATCAGCCACGGGTGAGGGCTCTCGCATGGATGCTGTGCAGAGTTTGCTGTTCTCGTGGTATTTGCGAATTTGACTTGTACAAAGAAATCTTCCACTTATGCCTGCATGTTGCTGAGATTTAATCTGTTCATACAGCTTGCACTGGGGGAAAAGGACAGAATAGACATACACACAAGATTCTATGCCAATTATAAGTAAAGAAGAAGAAATTAACTCAAAAGCTGATAAAGAATATTGAATTTGTTGGGAGCCTCGCGGGTTTCTCGAGAATCGATGCAGAATATCTGATCCGTTCTTTTGCTACGTGTGAAGGAGTTAAGCTATAGAATTAAATTGAATGCTTCTCTTTTTTATGCTTGTCTCAGGTGTGGAGGTATCCCCATTGTGTTCGTATGCTGGAGAAAACCTTGAGGCTACATGTCGGGGTCGGACCTTTCATGCTCCTAGTGAGATTGTAGTTTAGCTATCCTTGTCCATTTCCTGTGGGAGGAATAGGAGCGGTGAGATCTCCGTTTTGCGACGATGAAGTCTGGAGATGTTAACATGTGCAGCCCGGTTTTTTTTTAGATTGCGATGGGCGAAGTTGTGTGTCATTTGATACCTACAAGATACATTAGTGGCTGTAATTTTTCGTCATAGCAAAAGACGGTCCTAGTACATCACAAATAAGAAAATGAAAAAGAGAGGAGCTTTGTGAAGAATGAAAAGAAGATAATTTGTGTATGTTGATGTGTAAATTAAACAGTGCTGTCGAATTGGTGCAATTTTAACGAATTCAGAGCCATTCGCATATGCAGCATTTGGTGTTCAACTGTTTGCTAATGAAGAACAGTCTCCTAAAAATGATCTGGGCCCTTATCTTATGCAAAGCAAGCAAAGCATCTTGTTCACATTAGACAGAGGCGTTACCACGAGACTCTATCAGATGGGACACACTCCGCCCCCTGCATATCTCCAAATGCTGTGGAGTAAGCAATCTCTCTCTCTCTCTCTCTCTCTCTCTAAAGTTTTATAGAATGAAGTCTGCACGAGACAGCACAATTAACTTTTGGAAGAAAGCAACACTACCATAGCCAGCCAGCAAAGGCATTATCATGCGGCTTCTTCTTGTTCCCGGAGGTCCAAATGTAGTGGGCGATGACGGTGCACCGTGCAATCTGGAGAATGAGTATGGTGTGTCAGCTCCTTTGCCCTTCCAACTCCTGGACATGCCCAAGCCAGCTCCACTCCAGTTTTGTGACATCCTGTAGATACCACATCTATCATAGTCTAGGAAGTGTTAGATCTCAGTCTTGTGTTATAGGAATTCCCTTCGATATTCGGGATGTGTCTGTCAAAGCATGCGTGCCATCCTTGACAAAACAGTGGTGGGCAAGGTTGATCATGGAGCGCAAAGCGGCGATACTTTGGGCCTCCCTTGTTCTGTAGATAAATCTAACGTTTGAGAGAGGACTTCAATCGCCATAGTGAACCTAGATGTTGAAATAGCATGTGCCGACACAGCATTTAGCCCAATTAATGAAATGATCAGGAAATCCAAGCAGCACATCCTTCAGTTCATTACCAAGAATTCTATGGATAAACTTGTGAACTAGGAAACATGCAATGGCCCTGTAATCAGTAACTTTCAAGCATTTGCCACACCTTAGGCGCGATAGTGATTAGCAGTGGGAATTTTGTACGCGTTGAGGAGCTCAGGGGGTCTTGGAAAGAAACATTGACAACAGCAGCAGTTGCAAGTTAGCTAGGCAAGCTCTCTCTCGTATTGGATTGATGAAAGATGTAACAAGTAAAGTTACACGATCACAATGTAATGATTTAGGCACAAATAATTTAGCCTATTTTCAGCTCTCTCTCTCTCTTTTCCTCCAAACATTTGTTTTCTCTCCGAGGAGTGTAGTATGCATTTCTTAAAGGTCTCCTATATGTTTCTTGTGTGTCACTTTCGATGTTTTTGTTAACTTTAGATATGCACATTTTTTTAGATTTGGTTGAAACAGAGGAAAGGAAGTATGACTTTTTGAGTTTGTATATTTTTTAAAGTTAATACCACGAAAAATCCCAAACGGATACAATTATGTCAAATTTATGTCAAATTAATTTTTTGATCATCAAAAACTCCAAACCGATACACTTATGATAAATTTACCCAAACAATCACAAAAAATCTAAATCGGTACACTTGTGACAAATTTATCTAAAATTAATTTTTTTAATTGCCAAAAAACACAAACTAATACATTTGTAACAAATATGCTTTTTATTAAATTGAATTAATACCACAAAAATACAAATGTGACAAACATAGAGTAAAATCCTAAACTAGAATATCAATCAACTATCATGTCTCATCTAATTTAACAATTTGATAGTAAAATTGAACAGAAATTAATGTATGATAAATTTGTTATCAGTGCACTGGTTTGAGATAAATTTATCAAAGTTGTATCAATTTGAAATATTTTTTATGATAGCTATAAAGACGGAATGCAAATATATGGTAACTACATGTTTCGATTTCTTTTTTGCATTTTATTTTTATTTTTGGTGTAGCTTATGCCTAGAGTCAGATAGCTTTTACGGACCTATGAAAAGTAACTGGACTCATCTTTTTGGCGTTTGTAAAAGGGAGACATAGGAACTCTCTTTGTAGTAAAGAGGAGAAGAAAGCGCCATGTCGGTTCAAGTCTTCTTTGAATGCGAGAATTGCAGTAGCGGAGGCCTTCTGTGTGTGCACGTTTTCCTTCGCCGATGTCCCGAGTCTTCCCGTGAGTGCCTTCTTTGCATAGTGCTCCTTCAAAGAAATCAGCACAAACCTCCCCGCCTCCTTTTTGACGGGTTCCACTACACCATCCGATCAGTCTGGTCCAGTTCTCGATTTTGGAGTGGGACCAGATTGGATCGAAAATTGATCATCTCTAGTTGTTGGGTTCCACTGGCTGCGGCAATAGCCTTGCTCCTCTTTTGGGGCCTCTTACCTCAATCTAATCCCGTTAAGTTAGGGTTGATCGACTGACTATTCCATTTTTCTTAGAGTCCTTTCTAGGGAAGACATTGAGTTTTCGATGTATACATAGGGAAAGCCATGTGCAATGAAATATGCAAGCACGTTATGGAGAGGGATTTTTGTTATGTATTTTAACAAAGAAATTACCTACTCTATCCGACTAGTTCCGGGTTCGAGTCCCGAACAATCCATTTTATGGAGAATATGGAACGGGTAAGTCATTTTCCCTGTTGAGAGAGAGAGCACGGCGGGATATTATTCACCTACGATTTAGACAGTCATGCAAGCAATTGTGCTATTTCACTGTGTTCATCTTTTTCAAAAGAACTTAGGGAATATATCACTGTATCTCAACTACCAAAATGGAGTCTCTAGGCGAGCAAGAGTCCCACCGCGTCCATGTTAGTGAAAGAATTTCTCGAATATATGTTTTCTTTCTTTTTGCTAAAGAAGAAACCCCGACTGATTTTCATGCATAAAGTCAATATAACATTTCCTAAACAATTCTATGAATTTATGTAACGTTTCTAATTAAACTCCTTTGATTCATAATTTGGTTAATTAGAGTTAACATATCTATCCATGTTGGCAAGAATATGAAGTGATATATATATATATATATATATATCGTGAACCATCGGCTACTTGATGGAACTAAAAAAATTGTGAAAATGAACGCCACGATCATAACCTAAGGAATGGGAGAATTGCCAAAAAAGTCATAAACCTATTGTAGTTGTACTAATTCAGTCATAAACCTTTTGTGCTTGTACCAATTTAATCCATTGGGCCAAATTTGGCCAACCGGAGCTGACGTGGACGCCGGCCGGCGTCAGCAACAATATTTTAATAATAGTTTTATTATTTTCCGAATTTTTATTTTTTATTTATTTTTTATGTTTTTTTTCCTTTTCTTTTTTGTCTCTTCTCCCCTTCCCCTCCCTCCGGCAGTAGTGGCCGGCCGGCTTCGACGAGACTGCCGGTCATTTGCGCGAGGGTCGCGGCCCCCGTCAGACCAGCCACCCTCGCCGACGGCCTCGCCCAGACCAGGGGGAGGCCTAGCAGCCGTGGGGAGGTGGTGTCACGACCCGACTCTCGAGTCCGCGACAACCCCTGTTCTCTTGTGGTCATTTGAGTTGCGACTCTCCAAGATCCATCGCCGACCGTTATTTTTATCTTTTAATTAAACGCATGCGAAGCGAATCATAATCCCCAGTCAATTACAAAAGCGGGATAGCAGAAAACCCAATAATAACACATTCCAAAGTACTGCTTTATTTATTTACTGATTAACCCCGGAAGTTTACAAGTACAAGCCCTTACCACGGGCATCTTCCTATCGAGCCAAAGAAACCAACAAGCCGAGGTCAATCTACTCCCTTCGAAAACGGCCACGAGCCGTTACGCGCGTCGATCCTCCATCCTACGGACTGACAAAGGTGGTTATTCAATAACCAGTGAGATAAATCTCAGCAAGTCAAAATCCTAAGTCTCGGTTAGGAGACCTACTTGCCTCGAGTGCGCCCTGACGTGCAATGTCTCTATCGCCAGCAATTCAACAACAGAGTAACACCCAATCGACTATTAACAGACGCATGATTAGACCAAGGCTCATATGCAATTATTAACAAGCAACGCTTGCAATCACAGGCATCCTTACCTCGTTTTTGCCACACGCAACCTGCATGATACAATTTATCATATGCTCACTTCAATGCAGCAATTATAATAAACAATCGAACACCTTTCAAATCGTCTCATGTACCATGCACTTTCTCGTTTTCCATTTATTAACACCTTTGGGGGAATTTCCTTCCAACACACAAGTTGGTAGTCAACCGCATAACCGAGCATCGTCCCACCGCATTGGGCACGGCAACGTCGGCGCCCGCACGGCATTCACAAAGAGCATAGGTCCGGCCTCTACCGCGACCCGCATCCGGACCTCGCCCGGGCATTCCGATAATACGGACTTCGTCCACCACAAATCCCCCACTGGGTGACGGGCTCTTACGTGACCACGCAAGCACATCAATTAATCATGCTCATTTTATTATCTTTCCGAACAGCCAATGCAGACATGATTCGTGCTTGTACATATCAATCCATCGCAAACTCTACATGTAATGCGATAATATTTCACACGTGGTCACGCGAATACAAATGCTTTTCACACGTAGTCACACGAATATGCTGAATATACTCAATCTTAATTCACAATCGCAATCCATGAATTTACTCCACCGAGTATATATTAAACAATATCATCAAAGGCAGCATATATACATGTATTCAACATATAATTCACATGAGGAAAGTACAACTAGTAATCCACCGATATATAATCCACGTGAGAAAAGTACTAACAATAATCCATCGGAATTAATCGATACTAGCACAATTAATAAATAATGTACTTTCCAAAAATAATACTTTACTCCAAAAATATTCAATTAATAATTATTCAACAATAAATATTCAACATCCAAGAATAATATTATCCAACAATCAATATTCAACATCCAAGAATAATTAATCATCCACCACTAATTAATTAATTATTCTCCAAAAACAATTAATTAATTATTACCCAAAAATAATAACCACCAATTCCGAAATTGATAACAAATTAATTAATTCCGAAAATAATAAATAATAATTCCGAATTTAATAAATAATAATTCCGAATTTAATAAATAATTATTATTTTATTCCAAAAATAATAATAATATTTATTCTAACCATGGTTATTAATCTAACCCAACTACGGTTAATTAACCCGACCACGATTAATTAACCCAACCAATGTTACTTTAATCTAACCGCGATTACTTTATTCTAACCATGATTAACACTAAGCAAGCTTAATCAATAATAATAAAACACTAATCATCCATCATCCAAAAGCACTAATTAAACTTAATATTAAACTAATCACCCCTAATGGAGTTTAGCATCCTAAGCAAGGTTTAGAAAATCAACTCACGGTTTACGCGTTCCAAGGGTACCGGGACGATCGCGGCGACGAGAACGACGAACGGCCCGCTCGAAATCGACAACGGACAACGGGGAACAAACTATCTTGTCAAAACAGCCCCCGGTGTGGCTGTTTGGACACCGAGCAGCAGGAAAACAAAGCCGACAACGGCTGGACAACAGCTAGCCGTGTCCTGGACAGCAATAGGAGCGACCAGCAACGACACTCGGTGAATACAGCAACTAACGAGGACCGAAACAGCACAAAACAGCAGCTAAACATGCAGAAACAGCAGCAGAAAAACTCAGAGACAGCAAAACCGAACCTCTACAGCAGCAAGCACACGTTGTCCCAGCTGTAGGAGCAAGCTGGAACCGCCCCAGCAACAGCAAGACCTCAAGACAGCAAAACCAGAAGAAGAAAACAAGGGAAACAGGTGCAGAAAAACAGAGGAGCCAAGAGGGAAAGAAGAAAAAGAGAGAGGGAAGAAGAAGAAGGAAACTTGTGCGGCTGGGAGAGAGAGAGGGAGTGTGCGGCTGGGAGAGAAAGAGAGATCGTGCGGCTGGGAAAGAAAGCAAAAAGAGAAGAGAGAGAGGAAGTCAAACTTGAAGAGCAAGACATGCTAACTTTGACCAAAAATATCTACCAAGATAAAAAAAAAAAAAAAAGGCTTCTAGCTTCTAGAAGACAAGGGCAAAGTGGGAACTTCACCCATCCAATGGGCCCTCGCGGACCAGCCCTTGTGGCGGAAAATTCTAATTTAGGCCCGTTTCTCGCGGCTCACTTTTCTCGGTCCGATATCCCTTTTTCCGACTTTTCCGATTTTACGGTAAAAATTTGAGGATCAATGAGGCGGCGTCCAAATAATTATTCGTGAGGTCCTTACAATTTCGATACCCGAAATCGGATTGAAAATCGAGATTAAAATCCATTGATTACGACTCTAGCACGACCTAAACTACCGAACGGCTTTTAGGATTTTCACGCGAAATTGACTCGTGGTCGAATAAATTCAATCCACGTTCGGTTCCTTAAATCCCCGGGCCACCCTCGGTTGTCAAGTAATCTCGAGGAATAAATTTCTCATCCCACGTACAAAGTCAAGAAGGAAATCGGTTTATCGTCGGTTATCGTGAGTATCGAGGTCGTGTGGAATCACCCTCAATCCGGCCTCGTACTCTTCTATAATCGATTTATTTCCGTTCGCTAATTGCTTTGTAAGGGCATGGTATTGTCCCTCTTCAATCCTTATGGTCGAAAGGTGAATCCCGGATCAAATTCCCTAGTCTTCCGCGTATCGATCCCTAATTACCCTTCCGAATAGGTTAGTTACCAATGAGTGATCAATTCAAGGCAGTCGCAGCTAACAGTGCATCGAGAATTAACTCTTTTTATTAATCCCAAAATGGGTCGAAATTCAGGATGTCACAGGTGGCTTCACCCAGATTTGGGCGAGGCCACCTTCGCCCGCAACCAGGCCATGGCGAGGCTGGCCTCACCCGGATCTGGGTGAAGCCACCTCGCCACGGCCCCCAGGCCTCCCCCAAGTCTAGGTGAGGTCGCCGGTGAGGCCAGCCTCGCCGCGGCCCCCAGGCCTCCCCCAGGTGTGGGCGAGGGTCGTTGGGGCCGTGACCCTCACCGCAACCCTCACTGCGGCCCCCAGGTCTGGATGAGGTCGCCGACGAGGGCTTCGCGGCCCTCACGCAGTGGCCGGTAGCCTCATCGGAGCTGACCGGCCACTGCCGCCAGCGGAGGGGGAGGGGCAAGGGAGGAAGAGACAAAAAAAAAAGGAATAAAAATATAAAAATTAAAAATTAATAAAAAAATTCGGAAAAATAATAAAATATTGTTGCCGGTGCCACCCGGCGTCCATGTCAGCTCCAGCTAACCAAATTTGAGAAGTGTCTAGACCTTCTTTAGTAAGGGGTTTTGCCCCTACTTTGACAAGACCGATATGAATATAATTCCATTTTTGAGCATGTTTCTTTATAGAATCTCTATTCAAGAGTTGTATGGAAGAGAAGGAATTTGAAAGAGGAACATCACGTTCTTCGGTTGCAATAACATAGTCATTTTTCCCAAAAATCTTCCAATTAGAATGTTCATAAATTTGAGAAATTTTTACTTTTGGAATGATCCAATTTTCAATAGACTTATTAAAATCTTCTATGCTAATCTCTTCTCTATTTATAGGACCTTAATCTAAGGACATCTGTGATATAGAACTAAAAGAAGACATGGATCTTCTTAATAAGTTCATTTGCACGAGACTACTTTCTTCTTCCTATGGTTCGATAGCTGATGCTGACCAACGGTCTCACTACCCAACTTGGGTTTTACTGCCGGGACCACAACAGATACGTAAAGAACTAAGGAAGAATTCCACGAAGGTAAATCGCCTCAAGTGTCAAAATGAACTTATAAAGAGTCACTATATCTACCCCATTGGCTCTGATACCATACAACGTGCCAAGGATCTAGGGTGTTATAAAGGAAAAAGAGATCGTTTGTGATTAAGAGACACTTAATTAAGTTTAGTCTTAATTAATGGTGATTAAACAACAAGTAAACAGTAAGTAAAAATGTTGACAGAACTGATGGTGATGATGAAATAAAGCAGATGAAGCAAAATTATAATTGAGAGAAATGGAATATAATTGTAAGCATAAGGGTAAAACAGTAAGAAGAAATAGGAAATCTCAAATTATAATTGACAGAACTGACGTCAATAAATGCTCATATTTAAATAAATTGCATGAATAAATTGCAGGTAATTAAATCACCAACCACAGGCGGTTAAACCGGCCGATTGTGAGGTATAGACAGGTAATTAAATCACCAACCACAGGCGGTTAAACCAACCGATTGTGGGGTATGAGCGATAATTTAAATAGACAATAGGAAATCTCAAATAAAATATTGCATTAATTGAAAGTCATAAGTACAAATATTTAAATTTGCATAAGAAATACAAGTGTAATATAGAAAAGATCTTTTGATTTACAAACCATAAACGAGGTTTGCAACCATTGATCTAACAGGGGTAACAAGGGTTTATGATGATAAAATGGTAAGATGGGAATATGAAATTCTTACCAAGGACCGATCAGAATGCTTGGTTATTGATCTTGGAAGGAAAAGAAAGAGGGATGGTTGTTGGATGGATGACGAAGTGGAGGAGGGAGAGGATGAGAGAACTCTTTCTGAATGGATGAGGTTTTCTTGAAGGTAAGAAGGAAGTCGAAGGGCTTTCTCTGTTTGAAACCTACCTCTCTCTCTTATGGAAGGGTCTATTTATAGAAGGGTCAAGTTACTACAGACAAATGATGAACAGTGTGTTCACGAGCGGTTACTATTTGTCTGCAGTGGGAAGTGACTTGATTGGATCGAAAGTGCACAGTGATACAGTGAGAATCTTTGTGCTGAATTCAAAATATGGAATCTGATTTGACCTAAAGTGCACAGAGATTCGGTGAGTCTTTGTGCAGAATTTATAGAATATTTGGGCAGAGTCATGTAATGCATTGGTTGTCCCACCTTTACTTTTCAATCTTCATCTTCCGCCAGATTAATGCCATAGCAATCATCTTCATTGGTGTTGCCGCTATGGTGGGAGTGGGAGGACTCTGATTCTTCCAACTCACTTATTGCCTGTTTTAAAAATCCCTTGAGTTGATCTTGGGACTGAGCCGATGCTAGTTTAGATAAAACGAACCCCTTATCATTGAGGAAATGGGTAACTCCTTCAGTGGGAGGATATTAGAACAACCCCGGGCCGGGGTTTCTCTTGCTTAACCAGTCTGTGACTAATTCTTCACTTACTTTATCAAAAAATTTGAAACCATCCCACCACTTGACTCTAAATTTTCGAGTTAATACGAGGGTGTCTGATTCAATGATTTTTTTGCATTCGAAATTCCACGCCATAACCCATGATTCTCGGAAGTATATGAAAAAGAGTATCAGGTTAGGGAATCTTTCTTCATATGAAAGGGGTTTAAATTTGCTGGAGAAGAGTTTTAAACTGGGTTGCACCCAAGGGTGCAGAATTTCACTAATGGGTCCAAAATGGTCCCACCATCGAATGAACCAGAAGGGTATCATGCGGGTATTTAAATCTTCAAAAAAGATCAACCATGTGTGGGAGTTATTCGCATTTTTCCTGAGGAAAGTATTCCACCAAGCTTGTTGGTAATCAAAATATGAATAAGAGGTTCTGTATGGTATTGGTTCGGTGATCTTGGTATCAAATTTGACCATGGTTATGGGAGTGGGTTTCCACATGGTAGGATGAATGATTTTGTGTATCCTTGCCGTGGAATAATTGATATGATTTTTATCGAAAAGTGTTTGAAAGTGACAGGACTTGGTTTCTGTCAAAATTCTTTCATAAAACTTGTAATAATTGATATGATTTTTAATCGATTTCTCCGTGAAAAGTGTTTGACACGGAAGCGTCGGAAAAAGGAAAAATTGGACCGGGTTTCGGGCCGCGGGTGGGCCGGCCCAAGACCGGCAAGAGGACGACTTGGTTGTGCCGTTTGCCCAAGAGGGGGCGTTAATAAATGTGTGAGTGTGAGACATTCTTTTATTCGCATGCTCTTAAAACTCCACGCGTGTGCCACGGCCGGGTAGGATTTGTAAGGATCATGCGTTATATTAGGTTGTAGTATAATTAAATTTTTCTCAAAACATATTTCTTGCAAAGACGATCGGGTCTTCGTCATAAAAACCATTTTCAACAATTGCCGTGGTTACAAATATTTTGATAGTTCGTTTTATCAAAAAAATTGATTTTGGAGGGGTTGCACCGTTTTGTAAGGATCATGCGGAGTATAATTAAATTTTTCGAGTTGTCGGGTCTTCGTCATAAAAACCATTTTCAACGAAATATTTTGATAGGCAAAAAAAATTGAATCACCACCTCACTAAGAGTCATTTTTCCCTTTGGTTTTCGAACACTCAAAGGGGAAGGATTCAGGCTTACCTCTACCTGGTTATTTGGCTTATTGAAGGCTATTTCAAGAAGTTTTAAGGCCTCATGATGGGAGAGGTTGGATATAGAAAATTGAGGGTTTGAAGGTGGTGAGGAGGGTTCCTCTTTGGGAGATATAATAATCTGACTTTCCGATGTATTGAAAGGTTGTTGGGCGGCTTGTAACCAGCTTCCGATGTTGGTCATATTTTTGGGTTTTAATGCCGAAGACTGGGCAATTTCCTTGCCTTTGTCTTTTCCAAAGGGGTTTGGGGGCATTTTCCCTGTAAAATTCTCGTGTGAGAAAATCCGGTAATGAATTTGAAGAACCATTTATAAATTCAATATCAAAATCGAAAACAGATAAAATAGCTTGCCATCTGGCAAAGATTTGTTTTGAAGCAATATTTTGGACATCTTTTTGTAAAACATCTTTCGCAGATTTGCAATCAATCCTTAATAGAAATTTTTGATTCGAAGATCACCTTGGAATTTAGAAATAGATAAAACTATAGCAAGAATTTCCTTTTTTATAGTAGAGTAATTCTTTTGGTAGTCATTCCAGTGTTTAGAGACAAATTGGACAATTTGTTCTTTATTGTTTTTTGACTGCTTGAGGATTCCTCCGTAACCAATATCAGAAGCATCAATTTCAACGATTTTGAATGCAGATGGATCAGCAATGTGTAAACAAGGAATTTCTTTTATGCTTTTCTTGATGAGTTTTACCACATCAGTGTGAATATTCGTCCATGGAGGAGGATCTTTTTTAAGTCTTTGATGGAGAGGTTTGCAAATAATGTTGATATTGGGAAAGAAATCTATAACATAATTCAAACTTCCAAGAAATCTTTGCAATTGGTTTTTATCTCTGATTTCTTCGGGAAATTTTTCAGCAAAAATTATTGATCTTTCAATAGGTATGATAGTTCCTAGGTGAATATTGTGTCCAAGGAATCTGATTTTGATTTGAAAAAGAGATATTTTGCTAGGAGACACAACAATACCATTTTTTTTTACTATGTTGATGAAGTGGCCGATATGCTTAAAATGTTGATCAATATTAGAAGAAAACATTGAATGTTACAATTGTGGGAAAAAAGGTCATACTGCAAAATTTTGCAAAATTAATAAAAAACTCAATGAATTACATCTTGAAGAAGACACTTTCAATAATCTCCTCCAAATCATGGCGGAAGAAAGCAATTCTTCGACGATTCGGATACGTAAGATGGTCTCCGGGTTAATGACCTCGAAACCTCTTCGAATCGATGGTGATAATTATCAGGATTCCTTTGAAATAAATGTTTTGACCGAAGAAGAAGAAATTATTTTGCAAAAAATTGATCAAATCGATGATCCCCAAGCCAAAGTAAAATTTCTTAATAGTCTCTAACCTTCCATAGTACCTATACTCAAATCTAATATTCTTTATAACCTATCCACCATTTTAGACAGAGGGAAAAAGGTTATTTCTCGACCTATTTCTTTAAATGACCTTAATCATGAGATCAATAATCAGAAATTAGAAATTCAAAACCTTAAAAATACTCAGATCAAAATGCAAAAGGAGATATTAGAAATGAAAATAATTTTTTCTAAACAGAACCAGGAAGATTCTCCTAGCCCTACGGATCCAGGATTTCTACTTTTGCTTTCAGAAATAACAAATAGAAAATGGATAATCCACATTTCCATAAAAATCAATAAAGAATTTGTGTTAAAAACAACAACCCTTTTTGATACTGGAGCAGACCTTAATTGTATAAATGAAGGTCTCATACCTACCAAGTATTTTGAAAAAACCACTCATTCTTTAAAAACAGCTTCTGGTGATAGGCTTCAAATAAATTACAAGATCCCTAAAGCAGAAGTCATAAAGGATTGTGTTTCTTACAAAACACATTTCATTTTAGTCAAAAATATTAAACAAGATGTCATATTAGGGACACCTTTCATAAGACTGATACAACATTTTACGGTTGATGAAGAAAGCATCCAAACTCAATTTTTAAATAGGAAGATTGTTTTTGAATTCATTAGCAAACCACAAACCAGCAACTTAAATACCCTCCATGAACATTCTATTTCTGAGATAAATTGTATAATCCAAAATAAGGAAAACCATCTTCAATTCTTAAAAGAAGACCTTGGTTACAAAAGGATTGAGCAAAATCTTTCGATCCTAGCATCCAAAGGAAGGTTGCCAACCTTGAATCTTGTATAAAAATACTCCATTTGTTCTACTATTCCTAATGCTTTTTGGTTAAGAAAATGTCATGTCGTTGGCCTTCCCTATGAACTAGATTTTTCTGAGAAAAACATTCCCACCAAGGCACGGCCCTCCCAGATGAATCATGAAGTCATGAATTTTTGTCAAAAGGAAATTCAAGAACTTCTTGATAAAAAACTCATCAGGAAAAGCCAATCCCCTTGGAGTTGCTCCGCTTTCTATGTCAACAAAAATGCTGAGTTAGAAAGAGGAGTCTCTCGTCTTGTTATCAATTACAAACCTTTAAATGACGCCCTAAAATGGATAAGATACCCTATCCCCAATAAAAAAAGATTTATTGAATAGACTCCACAATTCAAAGATATTTTCTAAATTTGATATGAAATCAGGATTTTGGCAAATCCAAATCGAAAAAAAAGACAGGTATAAGACTGCTTTTACTGTCCCTTTTGAACAATATGAGTGGAATGTAATGCTTTTTGGTTTGAAAAATGCCCCTTCTGAATTCCAAAGGATTATGAATAATATATTCAATCCATACTCAGATTTCATAATAGTCTACATAGATGATGTTCTGGTTATATATATATTTCTTATTTTTTTATTCTTTTGGGTTGCATTGACCTGGCCGAAGGCTCATCTTCTACGATGAGCTTAAGCCAATATGGAGTGGCTTAAGGCAATGTGAATAAGCATACTTGTGTTTCTCTCTTGCTGTTTTTTTTGCAACAACGTGATGAGGGATGAATCTTCTGTTAGTACTTAGTCTAATTAAACATAGTCCACCACTTACAAAGTTCCTCTCTTTTCATGAAGCGAAGTGCCTTCCGATGATTTCTCCCTCTTCAGATTTCAGGACAGTTGAGTATGCAAATTCAGGGTGTTTCCATCGATCTATTTCTTTTCCCCGGCGGACCTTTCTTACTCTAATTAAACTAATCTACATGATGTCCATTAATTTTTTTTAGCCGTAACTTATGCCCAGCCTTATGCCTAACTATGAAGTTAACGTCCTCTTAATGATGTAATTTCTCTTGCTTTTCTAGCCAGTGTGATTTAAAGTAATCGAATTGCGAGCCAAAATACTTAATTGGAATATAAAATTGATACAAATAGATCGATAATGATCATCATATGGATACGGATATGGATGTTTAACTTAATGGAAAACTAGGATGAATGTTGCCGGGAACCTCTAGTTTTCCTGGGAGATTAGCATTAATGGATTCGAAATTTCGGTTTGCTTATCAATTACGCATAAGTTACGTTGGGATGGAGACGTTAAATGGTGTTTATCACTCCCAAATTGATAAAGTTTCGGTTGGTTTTATCTTAAAAGATAGACGATTTGAAAAGACCGTCCCTCTCCGATTTGAACTCTGCTCAGGTATAAATCGGGAGGTCCCGTTGCATCCGTTCCAATGCCCAGAACACATACCATAACCAGGTCCCCATCAGACGACGGTGTACTCTTTCTGGCCCTCTCTCGTGCCGTCGATCCGGTGTCTCCCACGTCAGGTCGCTGACAGGAAGATTTGGCAATGGATGCGGGTATCTACAGAGACCATGCCCTGGAAAAGGTGCTGCTGGTAATGAAGTTTGTCACCATGATCTGTATTGTCCTGATTCAACCGAAGAGCCGTGATTTGCCCAACTGGATCATAAGAGCCGTGATACTATCCGGCGCGCTGGCCATTGTATCCTCGGCGAGTCTGTTGATGCCCACCTCAACATTCTGCTTCCACGCCCACCTGCTCTTCGTGGCCGCCGCGCTGGTGATAATTGTCTATGCCACTGTCGTGATCTACGGTCCGTAGGTCTGGCACGCGCCTGATAAGCCGGATGCCGAGGCCTCACACGAACCTCTATGTTAGATTGGCTTTCTCCTCCTCCTCGTGCAGCCCTTTTATCATGTGTTCTATAATTGTATAACTCAGTGCTGCTGCTGGTGATGGAATTGTGCTTGCTAGGATGCAATTCATAGAGATTTCCATAATTTCTTTCTGCCAAGTTGTTGCATCGATCAGACTGATTTAACCCCTTCTAAACAACATTACTAGGTACTTTCGCCTATGTTAGCCATACTTCACCAAAAATAAAAGTTATTCCCTTTAAGACGAGGTCAAGTTAATGTATGTTATGATTTGTGAGTCAAATTGCATATTAGTTGGTAAAATCTTTCGACAAGCCAACGCCCCTAATAATCTAAATTCTTGACTTCCCTTGAGGCCGTTCTAGTGACTAGCCAAGCCACCATAAACCACCCAGTCGAACATGCGATATGGGGACCCCCCGGTATTGTTTTTACACCAGTTGATCTTAGCTTTGAACTTGACCTAGGTTTGAATGTGTCTAATACTTATCTCCCAATTGAGCATCACATACTTTAGTAAATCTACCATGGAAGAAGAAGAAACCATTGGATCCCCCCCCCATCCCAAATTAACTCATGAAACCCCCTGAAATCCAAACACCCTCAAATAACCCCCAAACTCGAAATAAACTAACCTAATAATCTCCATAGAAGCCCCCCAAATATCCCTTGAAAAATAACTCCAGAAACCTACTAAAGTCCAAGTATCCCAACCTAAACCCTAGAGGCGGAAATAACTCCTAAATCAACACTCCACCTGCAACCCCAAAACCCCTTTTATCGAATGAATAGTCCACGGATTATCCCCTGCTCTCTAACTAAACCATAAACCTGAAAAATCGCCCCGAAATGGACTCAAAACCCTCGGTAAATCCTTGACATGCGATGAAACTCGAAGAGACCATTGAATGATCCCAATATTCCGAACTAATCTGAATTCGCCAACCCTTATCAGCCACGGTGAGGGCTCTCGCATGGATGCTGTGCAGAGTTTGCTGTTCTCGTGGTATTTGCGAATTTGACTTGTACAAAGAAATCTTCCACTTATGCCTGCATGTTGCTGAGATTTAATCTGTTCATACAGCTTGCACTGGGGAAAAAGGACAGAATAGACATACACACAAGATTCTATGCCAATTATAAGTAAAGAAGAAGAAATTAACTCAAAAGCTGATAAAGAATATTGAATTTGTTGGGAGCCTCGTGGGTTTCTCGAGAATCGTTGCAGAATATCTGATCCGTTCTTTTGCTACGTGTGAAGGAGTTAAGCTATAGAATTAAATTGAATGCTTCTCTTTTTTATGCTTGTCTCAGGTGTGGAGGTATCCCCATTGTGTTCGTATGCTGGAGAAAACCTTGACGCTACATGTCGGGGTCGGACCTTTCATGCTCCTAGTGAGATTGCAGTTTAGCTATCCTTGTCCATTTCCTGTGGGAGGAATAGGAGTGGTGAGATCTCCGTTTTGCGACGATGAAGTTCTGGAGATGTTAACATCTGCAGCCCGGTTTTATTTGAGATTGTGATGGGCGAAGTTGTGTGTCATTTGATACCTACAAGATACATTAGTGGCTGTAATTTTTCGTCATAGCAAAAGACGGTCCTAGTACATCACAAATAAGAAAATGAAAAAGAGAGGAGCTTTGTGAAGAATGAAAAGAAGATAATTTGTGTATGTTGATGTGTAAATTAAACAGTGCTGTCGAATTGGTGCAGTTTTAACGAATTCAGAGCCATTCGCATATGCAGCATTTGGTGTTCAACTGTTTGCTAATGAAGAACAGTCTCCTAAAAATGATCTGGGCCCTTATCTTATGCAAAGCAAGCAAAGCATCTTGTTCACAATAGACAGAGGCGTTACCACGAGACTCTATCAGATGGGACACACTCCGCCCCCTGCATATCTCCAAATGCCGTGGAGTAAGCAATCTCTCTCTCTCTCTCTCTAAAGTTTTATAGAATGAAATCTGCACGAGACAGCACAATTAACTTTTGGAAGAAAGCAACACTACCATAGCCAGCCAGCAAAGGCATTATCATGCGGCTTCTTCTTGCTCCCGGAGGTCCAAATGTAGTGGGCGATGACGGTGCACCATGCAATCTGGAGAATTGAGTATGGTGTGTCAGCTCCTTTGCCCTTCCGACTCCTGGACATGCCCAAGCCAGCTCCACTCCAGCTTTGTGACATCCTGTAGATACCACATCTATCATAGTCTAGGAAGTGTTAGATCTCAGTCTTGTGTTATAGGAATTCCCTTCGATATTCGGGATGTGTCTGTCAAAGCATGCGTGCCACCCTTGACAAAACAGAGGTGGGCAAGCTTGATCATGGAGCACAAAGGGGCGATACTTTGGGCCTCCCTTGTTCTGTACATAAATCTAACGTTTGAGAGAGGACTTCAATCACCATAGTGAACCTAGATGTTGAAATAGCATGTGCCGACACAGCATTTAGCCCAATTAATGAAATGATTAGGAAATCCAAGCAGCACATCCTTCAGTTCATTACCAAGAATTCTATGGATAAACTTGTGAACTAGGAAACATGCAATGGTCCCTGTAATCAGTAACTTTCAAGCATTTGCCACACCTTAGGCGCGATAGTGATTAGCAAAGTGGGAATTTCGTACGCGTTGAGGAGCTCGGGGTCTTGGAAAGAAACATTGACAACAGCAGCAGTCGCAAGTTAGCTAGGCAAGCTCTCTCTCGTATTGGATCGATGAAAGATGTAACAAGTAAAGTTACACGATCACAATGTAATGATTTAGGCACAAATAATTTAGCCTATTTTCAGCTCTCTCTCTCTCTCTCTCTTCCTCCAAACATTTGTTTTCTCTCCGAGGAGTGTAGTACGCATTTCTTAAAGGTCTCCTATATGTTTCTTGTGTGTCAATTTCGAAGTTTTTGTTAACTTTAGATATGCACATATTTTAGATTTGGTTGAAACAGAGGAAAGGAAGTATGACTTTTTGAGTTTGTATATTTTTTAAAGTTAATACCACGAAAAATCCCAAACGGATATACTTATGTCAAATTTACCCCAAATTAATTTTTTGACCATCAAAAACTCCAAACCGATACACTTATGATAAATTTACCCAAACAATTACAAAAAATCTAAACCGGTACACTTGTGACAAATTTACCTAAAATTAATTTTTTTAACAGCCAAAAAACACAAACTAATACATTTGTAACAAATATACTTTTATTAAATTGAATTAATACCACAAAAATACAAATGTGACAAACATAGAGTAAAATCCTAAACTAGAATACCAATCAACTATCATGTCCCATCCAACTTAACAATTTGATAGTAAAATTGAACGGAAATTAATATATGATAAATTTGTTATCAGTGCACCAATTTGAAGTAAATTTATCAAAGTTGTATCAATTTGAAATATTTTTTATGATAGCTATAAAGAGGGGAACACAAATATATGGTAATTACATGTTTGGATTTCTTTTTATTTTTGGTGTAGCTTATGCCTAGAGTCAGATAGCTTTTACGGACCTATGAAAGTTAACTGGACTTATCTTTTTGGCGTTTGTAAAAGGGAAACATAGGAACTCTCTTTGTAGTAAAGAGGAGAAGAAAGCGCCATGTCGGTTCAAGTCTTCTTTGAATGCGAGAATTGCAGTAGTGGAGGCCTTCTCTGTGTGCACGTTTTCCTTCGCCGATGTCCCGAGTCTTACCGTGAGTGCCTTCTTTGCATAGTGCTCCTTCAAAGAAATCAGCACAAACCTCCCCGCCTCCTTTTTGATGGGTTCCACTACACCGTCCGATCAGTCTGGTCCAGTTCTCGATTTTGGAGTGAGACCGGATCAGATCGAAAATTGATCATCTCTAGTTGTTGGGTTCCTCTGGCTGCGGCAATAGCCTTGCTCCTCTTTTGGGGCCTCTTACCTCAATCTAATACCGTTAAGTTAGGGTTGATCGACTGACTATTCCATTTTTCTTAGAGTCCTTTCTAGGGAAGATATTGAGTTTTCAATGTATACATAGGGAAAGCCATGTGCAATGAAAAATGCAAGCACGTTATGGAGAGGGATTTTTGTTATGTATTTTAACAAAGAAATTACCTACTCTATCTGACTAGTTCCGGGTTCGAGTCTCGAACAATCCATTTTATGGAGAATATGGAACGGGTAAGTCATTTTCCCTGTTGAGAGAGAGAGCACGGCGCAATATTATTCACCTACGATTTAGTCAGTCATGCAAGCAATTGTGCTATTTCACTGTGTTCATCTTTTTCAAAAGAACTTAGGGAATATATCACTGTATCTCAACTACCAAAATGGAGTCTCTGAGGCGAGCAAGAGTCCCACCGCGTCCATGTTAGTGAAAGAATTTCTCGAATATATGTTTTCTTTCTTTTTGCTAAAGAAGAAACCCCGACTGATTTTCATGCATAAAGTCAATATAACATTTCCTAAACAATTCTATGAATTTATGTAACGTTTCTAATTAAACTCCTTTGATTCATAATTTGGTTAATTAGAGTTAACATATCTATCCATGTTGGCAAGAATATGAAGTGGATTATATGTATATCGTGAACCATCGGCTACTTGATGGAACTAAAAAAATTGTGAAAATGAACGCCACGATCATAACCTAAGGAATTGGAGAATTGCCAAAAAAGTCCTAAACCTATTGCAGTTGTGCCAATTCAGTCATAAACCTTTTGTACTTGTACCAATTTAATCCATCGGGCCAAATTTGGCCAGCCGGAGCTGACGTGGTCGCCGGCTGGCGTCAGCAACAATATTTTAATAATAGTTTTATTATTTTCCGAATTTTTATTTTTTATGTTTTTTTATGTTTTTTCTTTTTTTTTTTGTCTCTTCTCCCCTTCCCCTCCCCGGCGGTAGTGGCCGGCCGCCTTCGACGAGACTGCCGTCATTTGCGCGAGGTTCGTGGCCCCGTCGACCAACCACCCTCGCCAACGGCCTCACCCAGACCAGGGTGAGGCCTAGCAGCCGCGGGGAGGTGGCTTCACCCAGATTTGGGTGAGGCCAACCTCGCCATAGCCTGGCCGCGGGTGAAGGCGACCTCGCCCGCGGCTAGCAAGGCAATGGTGACCTTTGCCCAGGCCTGCCATGGCCTCACCAGCCGCAGGTGAGGCCACCTTCGCCCGCAACTAGGCCATGGCAAGGCTGGCCTCACCCGGATCTAGGTGAAAGCACCTCGCCACGGCCCCCAGGCCTCCCCCAAGTCTAGGTGAGGTCGCCGACGAGGCCAGCCTCGCCGCGGCCCCCAGGCCTCTCCTAGGTCTGGGCGAGGGTCGTTGGGGCCGTGACCCTCGCCGCAACCCTCACTACGGCCCCCAGGTCTGGATGAGGTCGCCGACGAGGGCTTCGCGGCCCTCACGCAGTGGTCGGTAGCCTCATCGGAGCTTACTAGCCACTGCCGCCAGCGGAGGGGGGAGAGGCAAGGGAGGAAGAGACAAAAAAGAAAAGGAAAAAAAAATATAAAAATAAAAAATTAATAAAAAAATTCGGAAAAATAATAAAAAATATTAATAAAATATTGTTGCCGTGCCACCCGGCATCCACATCAGCTCTAGCTAACCAAATTTGGTCGAATAGATTAAATTACAATCGCAAAAGGTTTATGACTTCTTTGGCAATTCTCCTCCTAAGGAATTGGTTTCTCAACTTAAGTATTATCGTTGAGTTTTCTTAGGCATGACCCCGAATCCAACAAATGCCAAGGTATGGGTTGAACAAATTGAAGGAAGAAAGGCTTCACTAAAAAAACGTAATAAAAATTTAAAGACTTAATTAGATAAATTAAAAGTTTAAGAACTTGATTGTAAAAAAACACAGTTAATACTAAAAAATCTCAAACCGGTACACTTGCGATAAATTTACCTCAAACTATACACAAATCGATATACTTGTGACATATTTACCATATATTTGTTGTCGTCAAATTTCAATGTCTAATTGTTAAGTTGAATGATACGTGATAGTCAACTAGTATATTAGTTTGAGATTTTACTTTTAATTTGTCACGGTTGTACTAATGTTGTGATTTTTTGCGGTATCAATTCAATTTAACAGAAAATATATTTGTTATAAATGTACAAATTTGGGTTTTGGGGGTTAAAAAAATCATTTATGGTACATTTATTACAAGTGTACCAATTTAAGTTTTTTGTGGCCGTTTTGGTTACATTTGTCACAAGTTTAGAGGTCTAAAAATGAATTTGGGGTAAATTTGTCATGGTGTACCACTTTGAGTTTTTATGCTATTAACCCATAATTAATTCCACGGAACAAAATTGTAAGACGCCAAAATCTAACGACAAAAATCAGATTGCTGAATAAAAATCAGATTGCCAAAATCTTTGTGCAACTTAATTGCACAAAAGAGTGGCATATCTAAGACAAGTGAAAGCCACCTCCACAAGTAATCTATCCTCCTAATCCATCTATAGTTGGACGGATTTGAAAAGACTCGAAGGTATGAGTTTGATTTTACTAAAAACCCCTTGCTGATCTCGAAGGTATGAGTTTGATTTTACTAAAAATACCGTGCTGATCCCGAAGGTATGGTTTGAACAAATTCATCCACAAATTCATCTATAGTTGGACGGATTTGAAAAGATTTGAGGTGTAAATGAGTTTGATTTTACTAATAATCCCTTGCTAATCTCTCTTATTTATATGAATCCTCTTCCCTTCGTCTCTTCCCGTCCTTTCCAGGCGAGTCGGGGTTCTGTTACTTCCATGGTTTTCGCCCAACACTGGCGTCATCTCGTTCACCTCGGAAGCACCCAGCCCCTACAACAACAGCAACCATGTATTGTGCAATATGCCTGAACACTTTCCGTCGGGCTTGATCTCCAAGACTACGACAAAACGGTGCAAGCACTCCTTCTGCAGAGACTGCATTAGCCGATACATCATGACGAGCACTGGCAATGGAGTGGTGAACATACGATGTCCAGGGAACTAAACACGAGGGTTGCACTCGTTGTGGGACTTAACCCAACACCTTACGGCACGAGCTGACGACAGCCATGCACCACCTGTGTCCGACATAAGACTTGACTTGTTAGATATTACGGTCTACTTCCCTTTGAACGATAATCCCTTTAAGGGTTGTAATTCATAAGGGATTTACTTGTCTATGTATCCTTCCATTCGATCTTTTAGGTCCTGACATCACCTCGAATACTCTTTTCTTGAATATCAGTCAAAAAAGTTTCGGATTGCCTAGTATTCCACCAATTAGTAATCCAAAATTCAAGACTTTTATTAAATGAGAGAGAGATCCACCAGGGCAAAAATACTATAGATGCAAGATATAGAAGAGGAAGAAATGCTTGGCCCCTCCTTATGCTAAGTCAGATCCAAAGTGTTGGTCCATGGATTTTCTTTCCTTTTGCTGCATTTCGCTCAAAGGGTTGAAGGGAGATAGTGCAGATAGCTGACTCCTTTTCAATAGAAAGGAATAGCCAAATTTCAATAGAAAATTTCAATAGAAAGGAATAGCCAAACCAACCCAGCTGGCTGTGTTTTTAGTTTGCATGGTCCAATCATTGATCCCGAAAATTTCTACAATAAAATTAGGTAGGTCGCTTGTATAGTTCCCTATCCACAATTCTGCTATTTACTTTATTGAAATCATTTTACTGGAATAGAAGGAGCTCAATTATCTCTTAACCTAGCTATGTTAGGCTCTTTAACCATTGTTGTATTCCCATCTTTGATAATTTTGTCATCATCTAATTGTTTCATCTAATTGTTTTCGAATGGGTCCATTCAACGCTGGAAAATATCACAATGTGATAAAAGAATCAATTCAAAAAGATCCTATAATTAAAATTAGGAATTCGATTCCCGAGGTTCGTTCCGCCATCCCACCTAATTAATTCATTTTTCAATAGAATCTTACGTATTCATAGGTTCCATCGTTCCCATCGCTTCGCAATTAATGGTTAGGTTTGAATTCTACAATGGAGCACCTCATGAAATTTGTTCTTGAGTCAAATCTTTTTAGTCTTTATTGGCTCGAGGCTCTTGATTTTTTTCTATGAATCAATTCATATACTTATGGATGAATCAGTATTGATGCTTTATTACACTGCCTTATAAACTCCATTGAGTTCCCCACCATAGAACTATGTTAGGCTCTTTACCCACTTGTTCAACACTATACTTCGATTCTGCCCTTCGAAATGATCCGCTTGCCTCGAAATGACCTTGCCCAATAGGAAATCCCAATAAATGGGTCCATTCAACATTGGAAAATATCACAATGTGATAAAAGAATCAATTCAAAAAGATCCTATAATTAAAATTAGGAATTCGATTCCCGATTATTCCATTTCCTGATGTTAGCAATGTACAGCGGTCAAATAGGATCATTTTCAACGTATTTATCATATTACTCATTTTATTGCAATGTTATGTTGGATCCTGTCTACTGCAGACAAATTATCTCGAAGCAATGGAGGCGGTATCCTAATGGAGCGCCGTGATGCTTGTCTGGACATTTTGTGCAAGTAAGTGCTTGATTAGAACATTATTGCTTCTTGTATCTCCGATCGTGATCTCGTGGCTTTTGCCTCAGTGCAAGAGGTGGTGATGAATTTCCAGTCGGCCAGCATAGCTTCAAGCACCTTTTCTTTTAGTTTTTTTTTAAAGGAAAAAAAAAACTCATTAGGGTTAATGGAGTGATAAGCGCAGTCCTCCTCTTTCCCTTGCTCGGGATCTGGATGAGTCATAGTATGTTAAGAAAGGTTCCCCTCAGAAATATCTAATGTCATGAACCTCTAGAAGTTTAAAAACTCTACTTTAGCTAGGATTCAATGTTAATTATAAATACCGTATAATTGTCGATGAAGGTGTCATGGATTTAAGTTTCTTTATATTGCTAAAGTTCTTCCAAGAGATCACTCACATAAATCATAGAAAAGAGAAGCTTGGGAGAGAACTTTTGTTACTGAAATTATTAGATGAATATAACAAAAAGGGGTGAAGGGAGGGGCACCTCTTTTTATATTAGAGGCTTTCTCATTATAACCGTCGATTCATGTTCAATTTAGCGTACGAGATCACGTTCCCTCTCCCAACATTGAAGCCAAGAAAGCTCTAGAATTCAGACAATTATAGTTTATAACCGTCGATTCATGTTCAATCTAGCGTACGAGATCGTGTCCCCCCTCCCAACATTGAAGCCAAGAAAGCTCTAGAATTTAGACAATTATAGTTTATAATCGTCGATTCATGTTCAATCTAGCGTACGAGATCGCATTCCCCCTCCCAACATTGAAGCCGAGAAAGCTCTAGAATTCAGATAATTATAGTTTGACTCATCCTTTAGAACATTCAGGAAATCCTATATGGACACATAAATTTTGACTAAATATGAAGATTTAAATTGCGTAGAAAATTAAGAATCAATTTGACCTTAACAAAAATGATTTTTGCATCACCTAGATATTAATGTCATTTGCATTTAATTTTTATATTTTTCATTTAATTTTCCTTATTTTACTTTATTTTTCTGATATATAATTTTTTTTTTAAGAAAAAAAGAAAAGAAAATTTGGGCTGGGTTTTCACCTTAGCCCCCTTTTCTTTTCTTTTCTCTTGCGCAGGCTCAAAACCCACCGTGCGCCCAGATCGCTCGCCAGCCCCGGGGCCCGGCCATCTTGTTCTTCTTCTTCTTCTTCCTCCTCCCTTCTGCATCTCACGCACGCGGAGGAAGCCCTGCCGAAGGAGACGACGGTAGCCGGCGACGGATCGGACGCCTCGCAGGCGCCATCAATACCTGTGCCTGTACGACGAAACGCTTCAACCTTCAACCTTCAACCTTCAACCAAATTCGCTCGCTCGCTCGCTCGATCTTGCTTCTGTGTTGTGAATCCGAACCGACTGCTGAGGCGGTGTCGTTGTGTTTGGCGTTCGAACGTTTGTCGTAGCCCTGCCGTCGCCATCGCTCGTTGGGGGTGTAGCCGAGGAAGACATACTTGGCCGGTATCGCCAAGGCCGGACGGAGAGCGGTGACCTAGGCTGAGACCGAGCACTCTGCCTGAGTCCCACCGAAGCGACGCCGGAGGGGAGCGGACGACCCAGCCGAGACGCGCGGCGGAGTCATGGTCGTCGGCGCAGTGGGGAACAGGGGCACGAGGGAGTCGGATCTGCGAAGGGGATGCCGGGTAGCGCACCGGGTCGAACGCGGGTTTTAGTCCGGTAGGGTTTGGTCGCTGGGCCTAGACAAGGGCATTGGGCCGGTTTGTTTATTTTAGACTTTTTTCTTGTCTTTGGGCCGGGTTAATTTTTGTTTTTATTCGGCGAGCTTAATTCTGAGTGGAGCTGGGCCTGCGCATCAGACCCAGCCCGGCTGGGGGTCGTGTGGCCTAAACCAATGACACGGATCGGCCTCGACCCGAGTCCGTTTTGCAATGTAACATAATATTATGATATAAAATATTTTGAGAAAAATAAAAAAATTCTAAAAAAGTCAGAAAGATCCATAATTAATTTAATATTTCTCAAAAATCAGAAAAAACCAAATAGATAACTTTTATTCTCCATAAATGCAAGGAGATCCTCGAAAAATCCAAAAAACATTATGACTAGAAATGTAAACAAGATTTCTCTAGTTGCGTATAAAAGAAAATATTTTTTTTTTCAATATTTTACTTGAGTTTCTAATTGATTTATCTCAAACTGATTAGTAACAACTTTTATTTTTAATGAAATTAACTTGCAAGTCAACAAATCGTGCATTTGTAGGCTTTGAAGAACCCGGGCTAAGCCCCTAAAGCATTAGCCGAACCATTAGCCTTTAGGATGCGAAAGGGAGGTTGCAATGCCCTAGCAGAAACTCTCTCCAACGATGTATTGAGCAACGCATTTCGGTAGACGACACAATTGATTGCAACTACTCCATGGGACTTGTTCTTCGATTTCTTGACAGCTCGTCTTATGTCCATTATTCCGCCAATTACTCATACTCAAGCATGAAGGAGAAAACCGAATTAAGATAACGTGACGTTCTGTTAGACAACTCTATACAGTCCAACTAACTAAATAGCCCAAGAAAAATTCAAATCATGCAAATTGAAATCCATGATCAAAATCCACGCTTAACAAACTCAAACGAATGTGTCCTCGTGAGTAGGAACCACCAATGAATTTTAGGGGTGTTAATGGGTCGGGTTGGGTCGGGTCTTGATGTTACCTGACCCGATCCGAACAAGAAGGCTCGCGTGCTCTAGCTCGACCCAACCCGACCCAAAAGGCATGAAATACGAAAAGGAAAACGGGTCGGGTTTCGGGCTAGCAGGTCAATTCCAATTATACGCATGTCATCAAATCAAAAACTCATAGCGTTCTCTATCATCCAACATCTAAAGCACAATAAAACATGAAAGTTCAGCGTACATAATAAGCATAAACAACCAAGTGGACAAAGCACGTTGCGTGTTAATGCTTGTATTTTTTTTTAATTAAATTTTAAAAAGATAGGATCTAGAAGAGAGAGAGAGAGAGAGAGAGAGACGCAATTCAAAGTTGAAATTAAAAATGACTCAAAAAAACTTCAACCACAAATGAACCATCGATCCTCCGATTGACTATGGAAGGGTACAAAAGAAAGGAAAAATTCCATAGCCAAAAACAATCCTACACACCCGAAAGTAGCGAAATGAGATGATTTAAAGTGTCTCTAGATTGATTTTCACACTTAAATTTTACGAACGTGTGAATTTTTCGACTTTGTTTTAAACGAAATGCTTGATGCTTTTCACGTATGTAAATTCGCAAGTAACATTTTCACAATCATTTGAATTTTTTGAGGGGAAAAAGACTTAAGAGCTTTACATCGAACGTCACAACGTCGCAAGCGAGACGAGTTCGCAATCCACGGGCTTTACACTTCAAGAGCAAAGTGGGGGAAAAAATATCAAAGAAGAAAAGGGAGCGAAATAGCACCAAATGCCCTACCATGGATCCTGTGCCACTCGTTCCTCCGATTATTGAGCGAAGCCTCTCTCCCAATAAAAACCCAATTGATAGATCTCCCTCTTCTTTTCTAATTCACCATCCAGTTCCATCTACTTCGTCTCATACCTAAGACTATATTTAGTCATCTCTGGATTTTAACTAGAATAAGGCTAGATAAAATATGATATGAAATTGAGGGATATTAATTATTTGGTGATTGTAATAATAAAGTCGGATATATTCATATCATATTAATTACATATTAGTGCAAACGAACCAAAATTTTTACAAACAAAGATTGTAAAAATCTCTTCTGACTCTCTTGCCTACTTTATTTTTATTTTCTTTTTTATTTAATTAATTAATCTTTTATTTCTTTCTTCCCCTTCCATCATTCTCTTAAAATTTTATCAAATACTAAAAGGTACAAATATACCTAAAATACTAAGATATCTAAAATACGTAATAATAATAAATAAATATTTATATTTATATTATAAAATAGAATTAATTTGGAATATATAAAGAAAAAAATATTAAATTAAAATAACTAAAAAAAAAAATTTGTTTTTTTTTTTTAATTTCTTATATTAAAATTCAAATATTACTTATATTGAAATATAAGTTTAATATGTTAATTTATAATGTTTTTTGTTCGAGAAAATAACTTTCTTATTATGGATTTTAGAAATCCTATGTCTTCTCCCATAGAATAATTTTACCTAGTCTATATCCTCTCATATCCGACTTTGTCCTATTTTAAGCAAGCACCAAGTGTAGGATATGATATATTTTATCCTATCTCGGAATTTTATCCCAACTGTCAACGCATCGTAAAAAGCAGAGAACTTCACCAAAAACCAAAGACTAAAGAGTCCTATTTCTTGTCTATTGGCTCGGAAGCATTGCATTATGCACAAATGTTTTTGAAATGTTGGATTGGCTTTGGCGGTATAAATGGCTCAACGTGAGAAAGGATTTTTATTCGTAGTCTTCTCGACTCTTTAATCTTTGGTTTCAGGATCCTGTGAAAAAGGAGTATGAAGTGGTTTCTTAAAAAAGACACAGAATTCACAAAAAGATGCCAACCATGCTCGACAGATAATACTTTTCGAGTGGAACTAACATGAAATCTATGCATATTTCAGCTAAGGACGCTCCACTGAAATAATCGCCAAACTTCCTGATTTCTCTAATAGCGTGACACGGCCAGTGGTGAATTTACAGGCACTAGTAGTGACAAATTGACTTGAGACCAGAGATACAAGTGAAATGTCATTATTTTCTACATGCCTACTCTCTACATCACGATATACATCCAGGGCCATATCGATGTCTCCTTTTGTTTTTTTTAAGATGCTGGCAGCATATATTCTTAAGAAATCATTAACATTTACAATTTGAATTAACTGGTCTAATTTATCGTAATATGGGCTTGAAAACTTATCATCTTTAGCTATGGCTTCAAGTCCACCATCTTGAGAACTATTAAAACCTTGTTATTCTAGATTGTGCCGACCCACTTGACTCCAATTTTTTTTTTGTGGCGCGCTCCTTCTTTTTAGGGCTATTACTAACATTTCTCTTCTTTTTCCTGGAGCTGTTCATGGTTAATTGCACGGTCGGCAACTTATAGTGTACTTTTCTTTTCATTTCACAGGTTAGCGATTCGGCAAAGGACATTTTATTTCTCGTGGCGACTTATGTCATTGGGAGAGAGAGGATTTTTGCTTAAGGTAGCGAGGCGGTGTGGTTGTAAGGTGTACGTGGATGGTAGGAAGATGCCACTTGGGGTGTTCTTTCCCCCCTCCCCCATCCTATTCGCTCGTGAGTACTTGTCTCCGCAGGGTTCAGAACCGCTGGCCAGCGGCATCTCCTTGTGGCAGGGTTCAAAGCTAACGACCAGCGTCTCTAGATGAGGACACATCCACCTCAGGCTCTCCGTCAGTTGAGGACCGGAGTCAACTCCATGGGTGTTAGAGAGGATTTGAAGTCTCAGATGCTTGACATCGCGCAGTGGAGAGAGCATCTCACTTCTGATTTCCTCTGGAAGAACCAATGCCTATGGATATAGAGAGAAATCGCAAGATTTTGCGTGCTTTGGGGTACAGCGAGAGTGGTGCATTTACGAAGGATGAAAGTGAAACTGCTGTTCATGTTGTCGGGTGGAATGTGATGAATGGACATCACTAGAACTCATAACAGCTGCCTCCTTTTCATCGCCTGATGATTTACAAAAGGGATGAAAAGGAAGACATCTTGGTCAAGGTATATTTGTCTTTCTTTTCTGTCAAAAGTTATACAATTGGCAAAGAGAGTTGACATCTGCTCTCGAGTAACCCATGCAGGAAAGACAATAATCCTGGAGGGCCTATAGGATTCGAGCCTATTTCTTTTGGTTTATCCATGGTCATCTATTTGCAAATGGACAAGCCGAATAAATTCCCACAAGAAGTTTTAGTAGTTACCTTAGCTATGACGTTTCCTGTTCCTACACTTGGAGGTTTTTTTTCTCTCTTGAATGAGATACTCTTTAGTTGTTTCTTCCATCTTCACTATAAAGTTTTTATATTTGTCAAATGCTTGTTACAAATTGCACATTGCAAGCTGGAATATGCTTAATTGACCCTCACAATTAGCCAACAAGGCTTTTGCTTTGATGATCACATATGATGTATCTAGGCAGGCTATTTTAAACTATGATAAGTGTAGAGAGCCATACTTTTCTCTATGTGACCACCACGTAATGTATTAACAGTGCATGCCATTCCCATTCGCAGGTAAGGCATTGCACGAATCATTCAAAAACTCGGATGCAATTCCTTTGATGCAAAACCTCTCATGACTAAGGGTCAATTACTCCATCCCGCTGCCCACATGAAGCTGCCATAAGTCCTGTTGTAGTTCTAGGTCAAAAGTAAAACATTAAGACGTGTTAATTGGAAGCAAGCTTAAATTTTGTTAATTGCAAACAAGAGTAAATTGGATTATGATATCTATCTTACTATTGCCTAATCAAATTGTAGAACTAGTTGTCTAAAAAGATTTAAAAATTTGAGCTGATAAAGTAAGAAGTTTCGCTATCTAAATGGGTCGAAAGACCAGCGACTTCTCCCAATTCCAACAAAATAATACTCTGACTTTATTAAAGAGCTTAGGCTCTGATCCATGTGCAATTACTAATTTTATTTGAGTCAATTGGCAGTAATTATTTTATCGTGCTACCATCATGAACCCTGTTTTATTGTACTAGTTGAAGCAACTTCATTAGATGAAAATTTTCTATGAGGATCTTGCAAAGCATTTGTGATCTCTAGATTTCGTCCGGATGATAGCCATAGAATTAAGCCTTTTTTTTTGACACATGATGATGATGATCAGCATCAACAAGAATGATGTGAAGCATTGAACACCGGATAATAAAGTTATGTCTAAATCATCCTTTTCATTATGGATAACCAAACTCATAATAGTAGCCATTAGAAAATCAAGAAAAATAGTGATAAAGAGAAACAAATGCTTATCGATTGAAGTAATCAGTAAAAAAAGAAAAAGAAAAAGAAAAAAATAGCATTTCATGGTAGAAATATGACTTTTAAACTTGCAATTGTAAATTCTTTTTATGAAACAAGCTGTTGGCAAGTTAGATGACATATTGAGAAATCAAAAGCCCAAACATGTTGAAAAGGCACAAAATTGATGGCACCTATAGAATTTTGTTTCCCGACCAATAATGAGAATGACTTTCGGAACTATATTTGTGGTAGTTGCATGAGTGAAGAAGGAAGAAACTTAGGTTGAGTTGGACATCATCAGTAAGGGGATTATCAGCTTATGGCTCCACGAGCATACATGACTTTCAATGCAACGATGCAGCATTCTTAGATAAGATAAAAAGCATAGTGCAAAATCTAAGGCATCATTAAAATTTGCCAAGACTTGTCAGAGCAAATCAAAA
This sequence comes from Corymbia maculata, assembly GCA_014182735.1. Lineage (NCBI taxonomy): Eukaryota > Viridiplantae > Streptophyta > Magnoliopsida > Myrtales > Myrtaceae > Corymbia > Corymbia maculata. Next base: position 41,822,312 of record CM024686.1, on the reverse strand, counting down.
TGTTCGAGAGAGAACACTATTGGACTCGACGAGTTCCAACCCATTAAATGTGACTTATTAGCTTTGTTATTTAATATTTGATATATACCCAATCTAGTTAAATATATTATAGACAATATATTTTTGACATCCAATTAGACATGTAGAATACGTGTCTTAAACCTTAATGGTAGTTGGAGATTTAGCAGTTCTAGGGTTAGTCTCATCAATCTCTCTACAAAATATCTCTTTTTCGGTGGAGAATGTATGCATTTCATTATCATGCTTCTGCTATTTCCACAAAGTTGAAGAGAGAAACATATACACCCATCATGATTCTCATAGAGGAAAGTGGTGAAGATTCATACACATGGGAAGACATTTCTCATTCATTGGATCAACAATGACGACGTTTGATTCGGGTATGGTAAATTTATTCTTATTCTAACAAACACGGCCATGAAAACTTTGTGATTAACATGGGACATTTTTGTCTTCTACCAAAAAGAGATTTGAAGCAATGGAAGACTAGGAGGATAAAGAAAGCATGAAGGAGCCATTTAGCTCATTCACAGTACCTCCACTTTTGCATCTCAAAGAACAAACCACAAGCCCGATCTGTCCGGTTATGCCTAGCTGCAACCTTATCGTCACACTGGACATTGCGGTCATTAAAGGAGGGGCTGCTGCTGCGGGGCTGGCCAGGATGGCTGCGAAGATGGGTGCCGTGGCGGCCAAGGAGGAGAAGAAGCCAGAGAAGACCGTGTTTGAGGTGAAACTGGAATCCTACAAGGCATCCGCAAAGATCAAGATCATCAAGGAGGTGAGGAGCTTTACGGACTTGGGTCTGAAGGAAGCCAAGGACTTGGTGGAGAAGACGCCGGCGGTGTTGAAAGCAGGAGTTTCGAAAGAGGAAGGGGATCAAATAATGGAGAAACTGAAAGCTCTTGGAGCCAAGGTCGTAATGGAATGAAGAGTTCGAAAGGGGGGGATCAGCAGGTACTTGTTGCTCTTCCAAAAATTTGTTCTTGTTCTTCTGTCAACATTCATTATATAGGCCTAGAAGAAGCTTATAGTTCATGAGTTTAGATTTCTTGAACTAGAGAGGTTCATGTGCTATATCAATGTCAGCGGCGAACTCTTGGTTGGATTAGTATCTTTCTTCTCTCTTTCCCTAATAATGCTGTATACCTTGTGAACTTACTTTTGCCTCTGGGTTTAGCTGGTTTTACTTCGGAAGCAAAAAAAGTTGCGCCTTTTTTGGGTCTCTAACACTCAAAAATTCGAACTTGATCGGCCGGATTAGCTAGTTGCAGTGCTTCCACTTGAGAAATTGCACAACTTATTGATGTGAAACTGTGAGTCCAAAGCAGCGAGCCCAACTTGATAGAGAACTCGAATAGAAATCTCAACAAATGGTTAATGAAAACTAGCAAATGCCTTTTCTTCATTACAAACAAGGTTCCTCAGCATCACGTCTAGGCCTAAGCATCACAATTAAGAGAAGAATTACATTGGGTAAGTCAAGTGAAGGGATCGCTACAGCTGAAATGATTGCACTAGCTATTAGTCTTAACAATTTTCAGAATCATACACATTGAGTGTAAATGCACGGTCCCAGTTTGTGCTGAGTATACTTATTCTGGGGAAGAAGATCCATTTCTTACTTAAGCACAGTGTGGAAGTTGAGGCCTTGGGCACCTGAATTCCTAGAATGTTCTCCTATGTAGTAACTCTCTCTCTCTCTCTCTCTCTCTTGAATGAATTTGCTGATTGCTTTCAAGCATGGGGGAAGTTGTTAAACCATGTTGCTGAAGGAAGGTAGTCCTTATTCTTGGAGTTGACAGGGCACCCTGATGTGGGTGTTGTCCAGGAGTTTTGAGGCCCTGGTTCGGAGAAAATGAGTCTGCTAACTGCAAACTTTCCCTTCATTCCATGCATAGGGAGAGAATTTCTTTGAATGTGCAGTGGAATGGAAAGTGATGTATATGAATGTTTTCAGACCTGGATCGGACCAGCCGATTGAACCGGGAATCGAAGCAAGGCCTGGTCCAGTTTTTGGAAAAGAACAGGATGGAGTAGTCAAGAATTGGTCATGCTCTGTCCACAGGGTATATATATATTTCTTATTTTTTATTTTTTTTTGGGTTGCGTTGACCTGGTCCAAGGCTCATCTTCTACGCTGAGCTTAAGCCAATATGGAGTGGCTTAAGGCAATGTGAATAAGCATACTTGTGTTTCTCTCTTGTTGTACTTCTTGCAACAACGTGATGAGGGATGAATCTTCTGTTAGTACTTAGTCTAATTAAACATAGTCCAACACTTACAAAGTTCCTCTCTTTTCATGAAGCGAAGTGCCTTCCGATGATTTCTCCCTCTTCAGATTTCAGGACAGCTGAGTATGCAAATTCAGGGTGTTACCATCGATCTATTTCTTTTCCCCGGCGGACCTTTCTTACTCTAATTAAACTAATCTACATGATGTCCATTAATTTTTTTTTAGCCGTACCTTATGCCCAGCCTTATGCCTAACTATGAAGTTAACGTCCTCTTAATGATGTAATTTCTCTTGCTTTTCTAGCCAGAGTGTGATTTAAAGTAATCGAATTGCGAGCTAAAATACTTAATTGGAATATAAAATTGATACAGATAGATGGATATGATCATCATATGGATACGGATATGGATGTTTAACTTAATGGAAAACTAGGATGAATGTTGCCGGGAACCTCTAGTTTTCCTGGGAGATTAGCATTAATGGATTCGAAATTTCGGTTTGCTTATCAATTATGCATAAGCTACGTTGGGATGGAGACTTTAAATGGTGTTTATCACCCCCAAATTGATAAAGTTTCGGTTGGTTTTATCTTAAAAGATAGACGATTTGAAAAGACCGTCCCTCTCGGATTTGAACTCTGCTCATGTATAAACCGGGAGGTCCCGTTGCATCCGTTCCAATGCCCAGAACACGTACCATAACCAGGTCCCCATCAGACGACGGTGTACTCTTTCCGGCCCTCTCTCGTACCGTCGATCCGGTGTCTCCCACGTCAGGTCGCTGACAGGAAGATTTGGCAATGGATGCGGGTATCCATAGAGACCATGCCCTGGAAAAGGTGCTGCTGGTAATGAAGTTTGTCACCAAGTTTGTCACCATGATCTGTATTGTCCTGATTCAACCGAAGAGCCGTGATTTGCCCAACTGGATCATAAGAGCCGTGATACTATCCGGCGCGCTGGCCATTGTATCCTCGGCGAGTCTGTTGATGCCCACCTCAACATTCTGCTTCCACGCCCACCTGCTCTTCGTGGCCGCCGCGCTGGTGATAATTCTCTATGCCACCCTCGTGATCTACGGTCCGTAGGTCTGGCACGCGCCTGATAAGCCGGATGCCGAGGCCTCACACGAACCTCTATGTTAGATTGGCTTTCTCCTCCTCCTCGTGCAGCCCTTTTATCATGTGTTCTATAATTGTATAATCAGTGCTGCTGCTGGTGATGGAATTGTGCTTGCTAGGATGCAATTCATAGAGATTTCCATAATTTCTTTCTGCCAAGTTGTTGCATCGATCAGACAGATTTAACCCCTTCTAAACAACATTACTAGGTACTTTCGCCTATGTTAGCCATACTTCACCAAAAATAAAAGTTCTTCCCTTTAAGACGAGGTCAAGTTAATGTATGTTATGATTTGTGAGTCAAATTGCATATTAGTTGGTAAAATCTTTCGACAAGCCAACGCCCCTAATAATCTAAATTCTTGACTTCCCTTGAGGCCGTTCTAGTGACTAGCCAAGCCACCATAAACCACCCAGTCAAACATGCGATATGGGGGCTGCCCCCCGTATTGTTTTTACACCAGTTGATCTTAGCTTTGAACTTGACCTAGGTTTGAATGTGTCTAATACTTATCTCCCAATTGAGCATCACATACTTTAGTAAATCTACCATGGAAGAAGAAACCATTGGATCCCCCCCCATATCCCAAATTAACTCAAGAAACCCCCTGGACTCCAAACACCCTCAAATAACCCCCAAACTCGAAATAAACTAACCTAGTAATCTCCATAGAAGGCCCCCCAAATATCCCCAGGAAAAATAACTCCAAGAACCTGCTAAAGTCCAAGTATCCCAGCCTAACCCCTAGAGGCGGAAATAACTCCTAAATCAACACTCCACACGCAACCCCAAAACTCCTTTTTATCGAATGAATAGTCCACGGATTATCCCCTACTCTCTAACTAAACCATAAACCTGAAAAATCGCCCCGAAATGGACTCAAAACCCTCGGTAAATCCTTGACACACGATGAAACTCGAAGAGACCATTGAGTGATCCCAATATTCCGAACTAATCTGAATTCGCCAACCGTTATCAGCCACGGGTGAGGGCTCTTGCATGGAGGTGGCTCCACCGCCGGTCACCATTGTGCGTGGGTCAAGCAACCCTCCGCCCCTCCACATGAGGGTTGTGCGACCCTCACGTAGTGGTCCACCATCGTGCAAGATTGCTTGTGCAAGACTGCCACATCAATGCTGCATGTGCTTTAAAAGAAGGCCAAGAAAAGAACATGTTCTGTTCTGGGGTGCCACATCAGTAAAATGGACAGAGCGATTGCCCAAATGATTTGATTGGACCGATTTAAAAAGTTCAATACTTAATTGTATATTTTCAAATGTCTAGAACTAAATCATGCATTAGGCGAAGTGCTTAGGACTATTGAGTATATATATTTTTATGTCGGTAATTTGAAGAAGTGAATTTGTATATTAATTAAACTTTTTATATTAAAGCTCTGTTTATTTCATCAAAAATATTATATTTTTAGAAAATATTTTTCAAGAATTCATTTTTTAGGAAAATGATAAAATTTTCTAGTATTTGAATGAAACTCGAAAAAGAGCAAGAAAATATTTTATGTCGTTTGAAAATGAAAATCTAATCTAATTATCCTTAGTACCCATAAACTATTCGAGGCATTCGTAACTTGGGCCTAGGCAATCTAGGAAATAAGCACAGGCATCATGATCCTTGGTCTAGCCTCAATGGACCTGACCCAAGCATGGGCAATTGGGTCCTGAACAAAAGCACAAGCATTGATCTCAGGTCCATAGAAGTTGGGCCTAAGGCTTCCTAACATCCAAGCCTTGGTCCACAAAAGCCGAGCACTAGACCTTGGTGCCCTAGCCTAGGCACAAGTTCATAAGGATGAGCTGGGCACTTGGTGCTTGGGCTCTAGTCCTAAACACTCAAGCCCTAATCCATTAAGGTTAGGCTAAGATGCTAGTATCCATGCTCGAGTCTCTGATGACCAAGCCGAGTCCATGAAAGCCAAGCTCGAGTCCATTGAGTCCAAACTTGGGATCTCAGTGCCCATGCTTAAGTCCCTAATGCTTGGGTTCGTGACCCTAATGCCCCATGACTAGATTTACAATGGCCAAACTTGAGCTTCGATAGAACCGGCATGAGGGAACTAGGCACGAGGACTAGGGTTTTGGGCCCAGCCTCAGTGTATTCGAGCTCAAGTGTCAGGGATATGAGCACAGGCATTGAGGTCCTGGGCCTCAACCTCAATGGACTCACACTCAGGTGTGTGGATTTGGGCACATGCACTAAGGTCTCAAGTTTGACCACGATAGACTCAAACCGACGTATCTGAACCTAGGCCTAGGCAAGGAGCTTAGGCCTTGCCATCAAGTTCTCATGCCTAGCCTCAATGGACTCGAGCACAAGACGTGGTTCTAGGTATAAGCACTAGGGTCTAGAGCCTTGACCTCAATGGACTTTGACTTGGGCACTAGGGATTTGGGCATGGGCATTAGGGACATGAGCCCCAACATTGGGGACTTAAGCCCAAGGGCTGAGGACCTAGCCAAAGCCTTTGTGGACTTGGGCCCGGGTGCTGAAACATTGGGCATTGGCATCGAGGTCTCGAGTCGAGGCAATGAGAACTTAGGCCCGGCGCTGTAGATTCGAGAATGAGTGTCAAGGTTTCCATGCTCAAATATAGAATGTCTTATTCAAGCATCCATATTTAGTCATATTTTGAAATTTTTGATTTTTTTTAAAGATGAAATCATTTTATTGAACCACCCCATGTGGTGGCTCCGCTGGCTTTGGGCTTTCCCCCCCTACCGAAGGGGAGGGGTTCAAATCCCAGCGGAGTCATTTGTGGACTTACCCTGGTGGCACGTGCTTGGTGGTGGCACGTGTCGCCCTGCAGTTTACTTCCCGGGCCGGCGCTTGCGGGGTTCCTGGTCACCAAAAAAAAAACAATCATTTTATTGAATTTTTCATTGATTAGGAAAAAGATTTTCGTTGAATCATTTTACTAAGTAAATCAAATAGTGGAAAATGTTGTCCTGAAAAATATATATTCTGCAAAACAAGCAAAGCTTAATTTCATTGAAATTGCTGTGCTCGACAACTTGTTCGACTTCGCCGCGATTGGCTCTCTCTTTCGCACTAAGGACATGGAAGTATGACTAGAAATGAGCATCTGGTTTCACTCACTATATATGGGGCACGAAAGTTGCTCCGGAGTTTTGGCTCCAAGGCATGTCAGCCAGCTCTTAAGACATGAACCAACTCGAAGAAGTAGGAATTTGGATTACTAAGACTGTCTTTGAGATGGTTTGGCGAGAGAAGCACATCGAAAGCTCGAAACTAGTTAGGGTCTCCAATTAATCATTGATTGCAGACTCTGACATTTGGTGGGACTGTGGCATGCCACTAACTTCACAGAAGCCAACTAATTTTCTGAATTTCTTCTTTCATTTTCTTTTTTTAAATTTCCTTCAGTCAATTGCCGTGGGCGAGGGCTGCCCTCGCCTTTGGCCGCTGATCACTGCCGGCCATCACCGAGGCTCCACTAACCAGTGGAGAGAAAGGAAAAAAAAAAAGGAAAAAGTTTTAGAAATTTTTTTAAAATATTACGAAAATGTCTAGGTCAATGATTAATTTTAGATACAAAGTGGCCGAGTCCCTTTAGTGTATGGTTAATTTCGTATTGAATATTTTAGATCAGATTTGCTTCTTTCGCAATCTTTTTAAAGTCTTTTCGAAAAAATGCAGTAATTTAAATGCGAAAACCTATAACATTTTAATCGACCGTTTGATCGCTTCCATCAATCACCGGGAGATCCTGAAACCTCATGTGTCAATGAACAGTGCCACACATGCTCCCAAACACAAGATGAGGAAGATGACCTCATAAGAAAATGTTAAAGATTAATCCACTGAATAAAGAACTGGCAACTTGACGGAAGGCATCACCACCCCAAGTTTCGATGCTGTGATCTGCGGGACCTATGCGCTTCGACAGATGGAAGGTACATCGTGCTTGACGTTTCGAAGACAACAAAGGAAGAAGGTGCCCAAGAATCGCTAAATCGTCGTATATGACCGTAGGAGCTACGCAGCTCTGTCCGTATCAGGAGGGAAGTCCAAGTACTGCCATCTTTGGTTCGACTCCAATCAACTGCAGTCATGTCTCGAGATTGACTGATTTGATCACGAGCGTCCTGTATGAAAAAACCCTAGCTAGCGTTAGACAGAAAATCACTTTTAAAGAAAAAAAGGGGATCAGATCCAGCTTCTCGGGCTTTTCTCTCCCATCCCCCATTAAACAAAATCCGAACCCACATGCCACAGCCATGTTCTTCGCTCAGTCATGTAGACAGGATCCTCTTTTTCCTAGGTTGATGAAGAAAATCAGCCATGTGAGCCGACTGCGGTCAAAATGCGGACCTAAATCTCTCGCCTAGGCCCAATTTTAGAGAACTAACTACTCCTGTGTACTCTCTTTAGTTTAATCATGCCTATGACCTCTGCTGTGACACTTTTCTTTATTTGCTTTGACCGCCACTTTCACTGTACTATGTGGCTGCAAACAACAATCCAAGACTTTGCGTGAACCCAGGTTCATATGAAGTCAATCGATAGATGTCGATAACTACGTAGATTTCACGTTAAATCCATAGTAATCCTGTTGAAATCAATAAGTGTGATTGTCTATGATTCTTGAGCTTGAGTTTTTATTAGTGTTCCCCTCAAAAGCGAGAGAAGCTTTAGTGATTAAATGGAGGATGTGCCACACTAACCGTATTCAAGATCAGGTGGTTCCGATATGTGAAAGAGGAGAAGACCCAATCTAAAAGAGTATGTATGGGCAAGGAAAAGGAAAGAGGGAGAGAACGAAGTTGAAACATTTAATCAGGTCTCCATCTCCAAGCGAATGTCCCTCTGCATTATTTGCATGTGCAGAGCTTCAGAAGTGACACAGACTCATCACACCCCCAAGAACCCTATTCATCTCTCAGACACCATGTGATCTGATTGCTCACCCGTCCCCACCTTTTGATTCCCGTTCTGACAACCCTTCATTGACTTCGGCCACACTGCCTTTTGACCTTCTCCCTATGTGAAAACCCTACGTGATCTCTTCAAAGATCCGTCTGTCTTTGCGTGTTTTCTGTGCACTTTTTTAACAACTTGAGCCGCGGCCCACTGCAGGTCGATGAATCACCATTCGTACCCGCTCATCTTTGTCTTCGCTCATCCATCGGGAATCTTGCTCTGGTAAATCTGAAGAGCACATCCCCCGCCTTTTCTCATCAGTTTCATATTTATGATGTGGGTCAGAGGCTGTTTTTATATTTGAATAACAAAAGAATGCCTGCCACTCATGTCGTCGTCCTGCGCGATGTCCGATGCCCGATGCCTACCGTTTTGAGCTCCCCACGCAGGACTTCGGCTCGCTCCACCTTGGATTCTTTTCAATGCTCTGATTAACTTATGTGTTGCAGTACCATGTGAACATTCAGCAACCCATGGTTTTATATACAAGCAGGCAGTTTAAACAGTCGTTTGAATTGTGTTTCTTTTATCTGCACGAACATTATAAAATTAATAAATTGCACCATGATGACGTTGTAAAACCAGGCGGATCAAAACATGAGCCATATATCACAGATCGGATTTATGTTATTCCTTCGACATTTCTTATGTCAACATATACGATAAAAAACTTTATTGTAAAACAAGTAGTGTATTGAAGATTGTGATTACACTCGAATTATTTAAAAAAAAATTATATTTCTCAATCTCCAATGATACTAAATGATATCGAAAGACAAATCCCTCACAATAATTCTCAAGATATTTCAAAAGTCAAGTCCTTGATGACCTAGTCGATGTATAAATCACGCTCTATCTCCCTAATTTGTTGACTTGATAAAGACACTTAGATATACAGGATAACACATTGTTCAGCACGTGTTTGCGACACCTAATTAGACTTGCTTCGGTCCTATCGAAGCTGAGGAGGAAAGACTTGCCTCCATAACCACTGCATACTAGTGGTGGGCGACCAACAGTTGATATCCCTCGAACCTTCATAAGGACGTCCTCCGAGCCTTGTCCTTCCTCCTCCGGCCATTTCACACGGCCGAGTTCGAGTAAGGTCTTCGTCAATCGAACTCAAATGCGAGACACAATCTCATCAGCTTTAATGCAATGTCAACCATGTTTAAGAGTCTTACGTTCCACAGTCATAGATTGCGAATAAACACATGGTGCACCTAATGCAAGATTTGAGTTTGTGTAAGGTAGATCCCTCTCCATTATTTCTGCATATGAGGTCCATACATTTGATTTCAATGCTGAGGTTGTCTTATCTACTAGAAAATAGGTGTTAGTATCTAAAATTGGTACAATCATACGACAGATTGCAACGAACAATATTGATTGGGGCAGGCTATAAGATTGGTACCTACCAATCATGCATCACATCGACATTTTATTCCCAACATAACTGATGATCAAGAATATTCTTATCAACAACCGTCAACTGTGTATGATGAGACATAATGAAAATGCCCCTCCAACTAATTAAATAGATGATAGGGACTTTTTATAAAAAAATTATTCTGAATTTAAAGTTAGTATTGGGAGGTTACGTCTTTCCATCATCAATCGAGATTAAACCATTTTCTAAGATAGTGACCTAACGGAAAAGGCTAGTACCATTATTATAGATTCTACAACCATCGTCATGCATTGTAAGCAAAAATTGTCCAATCAATCTTAAATATATTATATTAATACTGATTCAATTCTAAAATTTCTAACTTTATTAATTTAATCCTAAACCTTTGTGTGAAATATCAATATAATATTTTTAGCTAATTTTCACCAAAAATCGCCCACATTGCATTGGCCGACAATGATTAGACCGTCACGTTATATATTTATTATTTGGAAACACCTATTCAGATTTCGATTGATTTCAATCTACCCTCAATATTAACAAGATGTTTCAAAACCTCGCCTAAAGTAAGCTTCCCTACAAAAAAGAAAAAAGAAAAAAAGAAAGCAAAACTAATAATAAAATATCTAAATCTAAAGCAACAAGTTAAGGGAAAGGCTGCAAGTGACTCAAGTGACCTGACCATCGTCGATTCCTAATATTACTTCATTGGCTTTTCGCAATCAAGCTGTGTGAACTAAAAGATATTTTACTACAACCTTATAATCTTTTCTTGAAAAAGGATCAAGAAACCTAGTTTCTAGGGTTTGACTCTGGTTTGACCAGGGAAAAAAAATAGTGCAGATGGACATGATTTAACCCGCCCCCGTGGTCCAACTTTCTCTCATCTTTTTCTTTAATACTTTTTCTTGGTCTTTTGGCTGGGGTTTGATCAGATAAATTACTCTTGATTAGACCAAGATTCGTACACTGTTTGCTGCCTAATCACATGCCTATGCTGCAAGCGCAACTGGGTCTCTCAAGTGATACGCACGACGCTTTTTGGCTTTGCATGGAAACCAACGTCCAAAAACTTTCATGCCTTGGGCCTTGGCTACTGACCTTAGCTCTCTCCTAGCTGGTTTATAATATACTGAAAGCAAAGTATAAAAACGAAAAGAAAACAAATAAATAATGCAATAAGAACTGACCGTATTCAAATCCCGAATAGAAAATGAAAAAAGTGATTTGAATATTTATCGAATGAATCAATAGTTCCACCGACCCTTGACTATATGGTAGTATATATGCGCCCATATATGCAGAGACCATGCGTCTCTCTCCCCATTCATACGCACTCTCTCTCTTTCTCGCTTAAGCTTCACAGAAACTGTAAGCGCAGAGAGAGAGAGGGACCAAAATGAGGTTAACGACAATGTCCTCAGCCAAAAGCACTGGCGGTGAAGATAAGAGCGCCACCACGACAACCACCATGGACGGTATTTCCGTTTCAAGGAGTACTGCTGCTACTGCATCTTCATCACTGTCGTCCTCATCTTGTGCTGCCAGTACTAGTGATGCATCATCGACGCGGTTGGGCTGTTGTTGCCTCACGAGGCTTGTGGTGAAGCTGAAGAAGTGGAACAAGATGTTGCTGCGTCACAACAATAAGAACAGACAGAGCTCGTTCCAGTGCTTGTATGATCCACTGAGCTATTCTCTCAACTTTGATGGGAGTGGCAAGGGAAGCGTGATGGATCAGGAGGACGAAGACTATTACCGGTTCTACGCCTTTTCGTCGAGGTTTGTAATGGCCAGCTCGAGAAGTATCCCCGCCTGTCCAAGACCGGTTGCCATTTCTCACTAGTCTAGGCTCTCAAAGATCCAAGTTTTGCTTTAAGCCTTTCCCCATATTTTTTTTTTTTCGTTGTATTCCCGTTTACATTTTCTGGCCATGTTTGTATCTTGACAGTGCAATGGTCAATGATTAGTGAGAAAAGAGACTGCTTATCTTGATTTCCCTATATAATTGAAAAGATTAATGAGATCTATACATGCTTACAACGGTAAAATGTGCGTCGCGGACATTTAATCGGTATTGCTAATCAGAAGCCGCCGTATAGATTGTAAGATCACTGTCGGACGCTCTAACTAAATGGGATAGATTGGCGCATCACCTACGAATAAAGTCCAGACACCTTGACCATTTTTCTAATGAACCCTGTGGGGAGTGGAGGACCCTCAGTCTGGCGTAAGAACTGATTCCTCGATGACCCAAAGGTCATTCTCATCTCGTGGAATCTTTTCATCTGGCATGGGACTGGAGATTGGGTCTTTAAATTGAAATAAATGGCATGGAAGGAGAAAGCACAAGGCAAGAGAAGAAAAGAAAGATAAATGCACCAGTTGACTTGATCTCAGAGTAATGTAGTGGACACAGCCACTCAGCTACCTCACTCTGGTTAAACGCCTGCACTAATAGAGTCCTTTCATCTGGTCTCATTAGAGCTACAAACTTACCGATAACGGTCTGACGAACAATTCACCTCATATTTATGCTAATCTAGCACCTGCAACATTTGAGTAAGAAGAATGTACAGCGATTAACACTATAATTTCATTTTCTATAACAAAAGCTTTACACGGAGATGTCCTAATTTGGCTAATCGTCCCTATCTTTGCAGTTTCATCGCTTGCTGTCACTGCTCAAAGTCTACAAGAAAAGAATTTATGCCACCATCTTTAAAGCACCCCTAACACTTCCAGTCCCATGAAAGAATTGTGATTTCCATAGTTTCACTCTCCTGCCCTGAACTCACAGATCATTCTCACTCTCGGGATGATCCGAAACAGTCTCCTCAGACGAGACTTCCTCTGCATCAAGATGATCAGTCTGAGAAGGATCCGACCGACTCTTACCGGAAGAATTCCCACTTTCAGGCTGGTCTAACTTCTGGGGATCTCCAAGCCCATTGACAGGATGTGATTGCTCCTCGCCTCCAGCATGATTTGGTTCAGGATCGCCTGCAGGGTCAAGACTGCATTTCATTGGGGACACATCACTTCCAGGGAGATCTAGGCTTTTCGTGGGCAGAAAAAGGTCAAGTTGTTGACCCGGACCAATGCTGGATGCAACCAACTGAAGTACTTCAGACGATGGGGACAGTTCTGCATTCATTTTCTCCTGAGAAGTTTGATGCATCGCTGAAGTTGATGTGTTAAGTGAAGCCTCCTTCCGAGCAAGACCTGGCATTGTGGCCACTGATGGTGGAAATGCATTAAGCTCAGGGATTAGAGGAATAGAACTCGAAGCAGCATCATCACCTAAGAAATTTCGCGGAGGGAGTTGCCTGCTCTCCTGGACTTCTGCCTGGATGGGCCTCATTTGCTCCGACTTCTTTTTCTTTTTAAGAATGAGTCTTGGATCCTTAGGTCGAGAAGGAGGAGGGCCCGGTATCACAAAAGGAGGAATGGTAGGCTTATCTTCTCCATATAACAGTCTCACTGATTGAGCTATTGCAGATACAGTGGGCGGCAGCTCAGGATCTGGTGGTGGTGGAGGAGCAGTCACAGCTTCTCGGAGCCAATGGGGTAAATTTTTCTTAGAAGCACCCTCATCTATTACTTCTTTCCCTTTAGAACGGAACTGATGATTTACAAGCTTATCAGGGTCAGGCAACATCACTGAACTGCTTGATTCACCCCCATAATTATTTCGCAATTCTGGTAACATATTTAGAGGTCTACCCAAGAGACCAGGTAACTTGGGAAATGGAATCTGCTCATCATCCCTTGGCTGGAAGCTGCTCGAGCCAACCACACCCACAGAACTCATATTGCCAGAGCCAAAGCAGTTTGGTACAAATGGCCTCTCGAAAGGCATGTTCAGTGAAGTCCCAGGCAAATCAGAAGGCCCACCATAAAAACGGTGCATAAAAGTCTCCCGAAGTTTGTCAGGGCCATTATAGGGTAGAAGAGCTGCAAAGTGTTCATTTTGAAGATTTAGTTGATCAGAAGCACCAAAGGGAGGCAAAGTAGGACCCACCTCACCAAAACCTAACTTCATGTCAGTCAGATGCGACTGAAACTTTGGAGGCATGGTAAGTTTACCTCCCTGCAAGGCCCTAGTCATCATCCCCTCCGTGAATCCTGGAAATGATGAGGATTTTACAGGTTTCAATGGTCTAGTGGGCTTTGGCAGGGGGAGAGATGATCCATCAAAAAGCTTGACTTGCTCCTCCTCCCATTTAGCCGACAAGTCTTCTGGAGTTTTGTTTTTTGAGAACCTCAGCCTAGGGTCTCTGAGCATAGAATCCCAGTTTCCACGTCCATGTCTCCGAACACCAATCCAAAGGAAATCAAGTTCATCCTCGGACCAGCCATCAACTCTGGACTTCTTTCTAGGCAGGTTACTAGAACCAGACCCAGTTCTCAACATGATATTTTCAAGCACCTTTCTGTGGTTTTCTGGAATCGATGAGAATGTAGGCATTTGATTCAACCCCAAAGAGGGTGCCATTTCTCTTTCTTGCTGATTACTATATCTAACCACATCCTGTGGAGGAAATTTGAAATGTGGCAGTGGGGGAATTGGTGGGAAATCTTGGATAGACTCACGCCCAGCTTCAACCCTACTTCCCAGTGATAAGGTTGGCAAGAAGTCATGTTGGGGAAGTACACCTTTAGCTGGAACTGGGAATCTGGGCATCAGCTTCTCCTCCACATATTTAGGTGTCATCATCATATCCCGAAAATCAGAGGAATTGACACCTGTGTTTTCCAGCCAACCAGAGTCGTGGAGGGGTGCTGGAGGATACTGCAAGCAAACAAGCATTAAAATCAAATGCCACCAACAGAAAGGGCAAGAAAGATGAAACTAATTTGCATGTGTGAAAAAGGGAGAGGGGGGGGAAGGGGGTGGGGGACAGGTGAGGGGTGAGGGGAGGTTGTGTAAAGCAGAAGCGTTGACTACTCAAAATTCCACTCACAGGATGCAATTGTGAAAATTCCCCAGGGCCATCAGGCACCTTTGGTTTGTCTAGTGTTGGTTCCAAACCCTTCAGATGTGTACCCATCAAATTACCAGAGAATGGAGCTAGACTGAACGGAAATTCCAGACCAACCGATCTGCTTTGTCTAGCATTTGGTCGCGAAGAATTCCTACGCGATAACTCGACCTGATTAGCATTTGGTGCACAGAGTCCTAGAACTGGTAACAATTTGTCAGACTCAGAGCTTGCATAGACCGTGCCTTCATGTTGGTGGAGCGGAACTACATCTGGAGGGCGGCATAAAGGACTAACGGAAGGATCTGAATGAACATTTGCTTTTTGACTCGGATGCTCAGCTTTTGTACCATCTTTATCATCGTCCAAGTCAATTACCAAGATAGGGCCCTTGCTGGTTCGAACAAAACCAGCTACTTCATTACCATTTTGAAAATCAGGTACACATTGAATTGTTCCCTCAGGTCCCGATGGCCCCCCACTGTGCTGAGATTCTTCAATTTGATTCCTTCTAGCAAGGCGTTCTTTTTGTCTAGCACGGAGCTTAGCACTGCATCAAAAGAAATTCGAAGTTTAAATTTCGCCATCCACGATTATGAACAACAAAGGCAAGTAGTAATTAGCATTGAAATCCCTTTCATCAACTGATTTAGCAGCAAAAAACTTACACTGAGAAAAAAACATAGAGAATTGTGTCACTTACAATTTTTCCTTTAGAGCGCGTCCAGCAGGAGTGTACTCCCGTTCTGGCTCTTGCTCAGGCACACGTTCCTCTTCATCACCACTCTGCTTTATGTTTCAAAGGTAAACCAACAAATAATGAAATTATGACGCTACATAAGCACAAGTCAATGCATGAAAACCTCAGAACCATTGAGATCAGTAACAACTTTGATTTTATTGCACATAAATTGTCTAATGGATCAAATAGCTTAATATACTTGGTGAAAACCTCAAAATAGAGACCAGCATCCTACCTTTAAGGATGTCAGCAATTCAGGCTAAAAGTGACATTAGGACAAGATGAAGAGAAAAAATATATCTTTAACAGGAATTTGAAAGCAAACCCATGCGGCACAAAAGTTATGGAGGAAAAGAAGTTGTATGTTCAATGCATGAGCCCTTACAAGTGTTTGCGACTGAACTTTCCTTCATTAGTGGGACAATAACAAATTAAAAAAGGAGAGACATTCGCAACTTGATAATCCAAGTGTCAACTCCCAGGACCCAGAAAAAATAAAGAACAATGACAAAGGGATTTATTTAGTTGCCCTTTCCATACAAGAAGCATGGTTAAGAGTGGATCCTTGAAGTTGCTCTTCAGCACAACAGCGAGAGTTTCTTCAGCATATCAAAGAACTAACCATTAGATCACCATCATAATCCTTTGGTCAATATTTGACAGCATCAGGTGCACTCTTATTCTAAAGTTTCCAGCCCTAACAGCATAGGAGAAGGAAATTCAGATGACATACCTCGTTGGCCATTTCACTTGTATGTGCTGCATACGCTTCTCTGTATGAAACAGCTTTTCTGACACGCTTTCCCCGACCAAGAGCTGCTTCCTCCTCACTTTGATATTTCTCCCATCTACAAAACACAAGTGATCACAAAAACATCAAGAGCAAGAATCTTAAAAGATGGAGGCCCATATTTTTTCCTTATTTATAGTTACAGAACAGTCATTCTGATAAAGGATTTATTCCTCCTACCAAAGAAAAGGAGAAAGGATCCATTCCTTATTTTTCCCAATGATGAATATTGATAATCTAGCTTCTTCAAAGCAACCAAAAGGGTAATGGCTATCACCTCGGCAATCACCACCCATTTCAAGCCATTCACATCACCATAACAAAGTTCAGTGACATCAACAATTTAACACAGTTGCAAAGAACAAAGATTAGGTTATAACTGACATAATGCGAGTGCAGGACATATAAGAAAAGGTTCAAACTGCAGAAGGTCACAAGAGTATTATAGTTTTCACATCGACCATGACACATTAGTCAAATGCACAACATCCTGGCACTGAAGAATGATCACTTAATAACCAATTACAATTTCACAGAGACTGAGAATTATAAATTATTCCCAGTAACTGAAGAAATGCCCTTATCATAAGGATGAATAAATAAACCATGAGGCAGAAGAGAGAGTTGATTAAAAGGAGCTCAAAGAAAGTCAAAGACCTCTACAAGAGAAGGGGAGAGATGCCTCAATCTCATTTGTTGCTTCGCCTGGTCCAGACGTTTTGGCTCCCAATATATACATTCCTATCTAATTAAAAAGAAAAAACAAACTTCTGTCCCAACGAGAAAATTAAAAAAAACTAAGCTCAACAATCATGCCGCCATTTTTTGAAGAATTAGACAATATCAGAGGCAAGAAAGAATGAGCAAGGAAGGAAAAAAATTGAAAATTAACCCTGTATTACCTCACTCGGAGAAGTCTGTCCCATTCATTTTCTTCAGGAACACTTACAACAGCATCCTCTTTCTTCAGAGAGTTTGCAACACATACATCCTCGCTCAAAACAGGAGGCGATTCGCCTTCCGCGCGCTCTTCCGTTAGCTCATCGTTCCATTCAAGGGACTGATATGGAAACATGGAGAAAATTATCTCGACAAATCACACGATATCATTTTAGCAAAAATTCCATTAAACTAATTGAAGTGAAATACATCAAAAGAGCACGCAAATTAAGACAAACTTCATCAATGCTGTGAACTACAGTACCTGAAAGTTCACCACAACTACATAAGATGCATAAGCAATGTGAAAGTAATGACAGACAACACATAAAAATGGTGAATTTATCAAAAACCTTCAAATTCAAGCCTGCTTTTGGACATTCATAAAATCTGACAAATTATGTGAGAAGAAATATTTTTCTTTGCAGATTCTTGATGGAGTTATTCATTATTTTTTTCAATCAACTTCTAACCCACTAGAAGATTCACACTACAGATCACTAAGAGACAGCCTCTCTCCCCCACCTGACCGCTCCTTAACCAACCAAAGAAAACAAAAGCCACTGGACCCAAGTTCTGCTCAAAGAGAAAATTGTGCTATTCTCAAAAAAGGCATCACACCATAAGTTCTGAAACACCGGAATTTTAATTTACCAGTCATGACTTTTGCATGAAAAAGGTACATAAAAGAATGAGTTCATAAAGTTGCAACCAGCAAAGACATCCACAGAAAAGTGATCGAAACTCAAGCAATTAAGCAAGATACCCCACCTTCACTGAACCGAGCATATCATTCTCTCCCTCAGCGCACTCAGCGGATCCATCCTGAAGATTCGAACGGTCAAGCAACTTCAGTATTGCATTATCATCCCACACAATCTTGCTGCTGCCATCTGCACATTTATCCTTGTAAACATCTCCTAAACTACCAGCTCTCTTCCTATGCTTATGTTCTGCATCTAACACTGGCTCAGTTTTGCTGTTATCATTATCTGAAGACTCCTTGCCACCACTGGAAGAATCACCAAAAAGTTCTTCTGTACCCCACCGCAGTATATCTTCCACTTCCTTTTGAGATCCAGACTTGTTTACAAAAAGCTGATCGAGCATCAATTTTTTCTTGGCAAGCTGCAATATACGTTCTTCTACACTAGCTCGGACAACAAGCCTGTATACCAAAAGCCGATTTGACTGTCCAATCCGATGTGCACGATTCATGGCTTGGATATCAGCATGAGGATTAAAATCAGAATCGTAGATAACTACTGTGTCAGCAGTCGCCAAATTGATTCCCAACCCACAAGAGCGTGTTGATAATAGGAATACAAACCGACTTTTATCTTGGTTAAAGCGAGCAATTGCTGCCTGGCGATCTGTGACGGAAACAGAACCATCCACTCTCTCATATGTCTTGGGACCAAACTCAACAGTTAAATAATCCTCAAGGATATCCAGAAGCTTAGTCATCTGTGAGAAAATCAGGACCCGATGACCTTCTTTGAAAAGAGCCCTGAGCATCGAATGCAGAAGAGTCAGTTTGGCTGAAGCTTTAATCCTCATTTCGTGGAGGAACTCAACAGAACCAGAATCAGGCTCTGTACCAGGTATTAGATAGGGATGATTACATACTTTTCTTAACTGCATCACAATGTTTAACATTGACTGCTGTGCTACCCCTTTCCCAATATTCCTCAATAACTGGTAGTTCTTAGTTAAAATTGCACGATAGTATTCAGATTGAATTGATGATAACTCAACAGGGACCACACGTTCAGTTTTTGGGGGAATGTTCTGCATGGCATCCTTCTTAAGCCTTCTCAACATGTGCGGAGCAACCAATTTCTTAAGTTCCTCAACTTTTTCTGCAGTTGTGAGGTCATTAAAGTTCTCCTCAAATAAAGAAATGGAAGGAAATGATGCTGGCTGTAAGAAACTCAGCAGGTTGTACATTTCACCTAGATTATTTTGAAGAGGTGTACCAGTCAATAGTACACGATGTTGGAATGAAAATGTATTCAGCAAAGTAAACAGCTTACTACTTGAATTTTTCAGACGATGGCCCTCATCAACTATGAGTACTTCCCATGGAACACCACGCAAATGCGAAGAATCGGCAAGAACCATTTCATAAGTAGTCAATAGTACATTGAATTTGTGGGAAACTGTTTTTCTATTGCCATCAGTTGGATCGCTAGCATGCCATTCATGTTGGCGAATAACTGTTCTTGCTTTTGCAGATCCATGATACTCCACAACATTCAAACCCGGAGCCCACAACGAAAACTCTGAAAGCCAGTTGGGCATGGTTGATAGTGGAACCAAAACCAAACATGGCAGAGAAGCTTTAAATTCACAATATAGCGATGAAAGGAAAGCACAAGCTGATACCGTTTTTCCAAGACCCATCTCATCTGCCAGTATAACATTTTTAGACTTACACCAGCATTTCCGCAACCAATTAAGTGCTTCAAGCTGGTGGGGGAATAATGAACCGCCCTTAAGTTCATCGGGTTGCTCTGTCAGAGTAATGATCTCACTTGGATGGCCAGTCCTATCCCCAGATGAATCACGCCTAGAAGAATCTTTCTCCAATGTCTGCTGTTCCAGCTGATTGAATACATCGATAAGATTTGAAGATTCTTTCAGAATAGGTTCATCTAGCTTCTCCCATGTGCATTCGTCGTAGGGAAGCCCAGTCCACTTCACAAAAGCTTCACGAGTACCATCTTTGGAAGTACGAAGAGCAATAATACGCTGAGGTTGTTTCCACCTCTCCTCGCAAATGTTAATCACTGATGTACCATATTTTGCCTTATAGTTTTCCAGCTTTCTCCTAGCCAGAATTTTCAACTGGGATTCAGGTAACCAACTATTATGAATATTTGACTTCCCAACCCACTTAACCAAAAACTCATAAGATGGAGACTCTTGGTCAACAGACGCACATTCAGCAAGTTCAGGCTCCTGATTTATGCTCTCCGGACTGAGTCCCGTCTCTGCTTCATCCTGAGCTCCATTTTTGTTTTCTTCAACAGAGATTCGCATTTCGCCTGTTTTAGTAGCTTCATCTTTGTCATTACCGTTCAGCTTTATAAAATTAACCGAGTCTGCCATTACTCCATTCTCTGGTGCTTTCTGATCATTTGTTGCCTTCGAAGATTCATCACAATCTTCAAACGCATTGGTTTCGGAAGCTAAATGCTCTGGATCGCTCTTCAATGAATCCATGCCACTGCTATTCTTACAGTCCTTGGTCAACAAACTCTCATGTACATTCAGATTGTGCAGTTTGATATCACTGCCAATGCTAATATCAGCTTCTTTGTCATCAACAAGGTGACCCCTATCTCCTGCATCTAAGTTGATTTCGCCGGAAGTACTGTCTTGATGTCTGTCCTGCTTCTCTGGAACAATTAAACTAACAGAATTAAGAATGTCTACAATACATACAGAAACATAAAACAATGAACTTGCACCATTACCTCTAACACGACAGCCCAAAACCCGATCAACCTGAAAAGCAGATGGCATCAAATGAATTAAAGATGGATTATAAGATCGATCACCAGAATCAAACAACAAAGTTGGTCAAAAGTAGATTTACCTGCTGAGATTCACTGACAGTGCCGCTTATGCACACTCGTGTATCATTCACATGACGGTCTCTTTTCTTTGGCTTAACTGCTGGGCTTTTCAACTCCCCAGAAAGCTTCTGCACCATTTTGAATACATCATCAAGCCTCAATCTTTACATTCCCTCAACATGAAATCCGATCAGAACAGCAAACGAAGACAGTGCAGCAACAATAAAAAGGACTTTCCCAATGCCATCGCATGTGGAAACCATCAACTTAGAACTAGCAACCAAAAGATATCCAGGGCTTCCAGATATCTTTAGAAAACAAACATGCCACACAAGAGGACCAAACACCAAACTGCATCCACTCAATATATGGTAGAAGTTCATATCTTAGGAAGCAAAGCAACAAAATTGTAAATCTCATTGATTTGCTAAATGTAAGTGAATGCCAGGAAGTATCTTATATCAGTATACATGTAATATGTCAGAAATGAAAAGGCCAATGTAAAAGTATCTACCTTTTGTTTGGTCCGACCATTTGAACCTTCTTTTCCTCCATTTTCTTCTATAGCAGACCGCGAACCCTTTTTTACAGTCGTTCTCTTTCTTAATGGTGAATTAACTATTTCAGGTATTGCAGCTTTCTTCTTTGATCCATGTCTCTTAAAAGTAGCAATAATTTGCTTGCCATCATCATTCCTGCTCTTAGAAGTAGCAACAATTTGCTTGCCATCATCATTTCTGCACTTAGAAGAAGCAACAATTTGCTTGCCATCATCATTCCTGCTCTTAGAAGTAGCAATAATTTGCTTTCCATTGTCAGTCCCGCGTTTCTTTTGAATATCATTCTTCTGCACATGCTTTCTTTTCTTGACTCTCTTTTTACTAGCACCAACTGCAAGAACAACTTGACTATCTGGACTATTGGATCCATCAGAACATTGAGAATCCTTCTCTGGAGCTTCATCATCTTGTTCTGAACTCGCCAGTTGAGAATGAGATGAAGCAGGTGCAGAAGGAGAAGCTATCCTTCTGGTTGAAGGTGCTTTTGCTGGAGGTACATCTAACTTCTGTGCATCATCATTTTTCTGAGAGGAAGAGGTTCCATCTGTAGAACCACCCAGGGATGGGCAACCAGGCTTGATGGAGCATGGGTCCTCTCCTGGGGACAGATCTGGTTTACCTTCCAACGGCTGAACTTCAGGTGTTACAACAGATTTCCCTCCACTCAAAGACCTCTTGCTTGGAAAATGGGAGCTACCAAGCATTCGAGATACTTTTTCCGTGCTAGACAATGTCTTGGATCTTGACCCACTAATTTTCGTCCGAGCTCGCTTCAAACTGGAATCGAGATGGCTTATTGGCTCAACTGAATCATTTTTTGAGCAGCACTTAGGACATTGCCATTTCCCCAGTGGAATCCGCTGGAAATGGAAACCATATAATGAGACAACTGCATTACCTCAAACTAGTACGATAAGACAAATGACAGCAACTAACGCATCTAACTCAAGGCCAAATAGCTATGAACTACCTTGAGAGGAGGATCAAGGCACTCAATATGAAAGGTCCGGGGACAGCTATCACAACATAGCAAGTCACCTCCAACATCACAAACAACGCATTCATAGTAATACTGCAAGACAAAATGTTACAAAAACCACCGGTTAGAGAACAGTGGATGGTCCTCAACAAGTCCTCAACATCGAAATGATACGATCCTCAAAACATTCTAATTGACACAAAAGAGGATAAAATTCTATCCTGTAGACAAGATCTGTCTATGGTCACTGTCATGATTCAACTAGGGTTCAGTCTAAATATAAAGGAGCCTCACAACTTAAGAAACAGCATAGTTACAAATAGACAGAAGTGGCATGCAATGCCAAAGCAATTAACGATATATTACCCCATCAGTTCCTTTCTTCTTCAATGAAGCCAAATCCGGAGAAATTTCACATTTTAGCTTGTTCCTGGCAGAAGTTGTAGTCTCTGGGACCTCCAATGATACTGAATTCTGTTCTTTACCATTAACCAAATCCAGTCCACATGGCAGCTTTCTTCGCTTGCGCTTCAATACCCAGTTTTTGTTACTTATTTCATTCGTCAATGAACTGTCGTCCTTCATCTTCAATATTCTTCCTCACATTTGCAGCTACCATGTGGCCTAAGCATGTCATGAATATATTACAACAATAAGTGATACTTCAATGTGGCCAAAGTCCTTTAAATGCAGCTGAACTACATCAGAAAGAAAAGCAAGGTATGCTGTAACAATTGCTGGAAGTAATTAGAGATAATGGCTCGTAGAACCATGATCATGCATTACTCTAGTGTAAAGAACATCCAAAGACACAGCCAAACTGACAGCAATTTATGCGGGGTGGAGAAAAAGGATACAGGGGATCAAGAGAATTCAAAGATTAAACTGAAGGAAAGGAGGCATTCAGTTTAAAACCAAAAACATAGTGTTCAAAACGTTTTACAGAGACAGGAAAAGAAAATACTTTTAACATGAGATGAGAAGTAGCATCAAAATTTACTGACAGGACTAAAACATAGAAATGCATTATAAAATTGCTTGGCCAAGAGAATGACCGGATATAATCTAATCGTAATAACAACGAAAGGATGAGCAAAATAGAGTTCCTTGCAAAAAAGATACAAATACTGGCATAAGATGGGTATCAAGGACAAGTTTTTCGGATGAGGACTACAACAAGATCTGTTCATTTCAAAACCAACCATTTCAACCCAAGTATGCCCATTGAGGATTTTCATCGTCCCACTTACTCTCAACCATCTATATACAAAACTTAAAGTTGGATAATCACCAACAAAGCACTTCAGGGTGGGCAACAGCATTATATCTTGACTTAATCATCGAAAAGTTAGATTGCATCAGGTCCACCGTGGTAGCAATACAATGCAATCTGTTTCTAGTTAATTCCCAGTCATGACTAAAGTGAGCAGAAGAGCAACACAGCCTCGCAACGCCGTGATCAATAAGATTACACAGTAAACCTACCCCCACAAGCCAAACCTATTCACAAGTACCAGCAGTCATCAAGAGTAAATGAAGAATAATCATCACACGAAATGCACAAATCCGCCCACCGGATTAAAACAGCAGAAGCAACCAAGCCCACTCAAAACTCAAACTGAATGCATCACTCCCACCAACTTCCCACCAAGAGACTCCAAAAAAGCCGCCCCAATCGCACAACCACCAGAAATGACACGAACTCCCAACAGACCAACAAGCAGGAAAACACAATCCACCAGCAATCAAAACGCAAGAACCCAGGAAACAGCAGGAACAAACACAAGCAATCTAGACAAAGGCAAGGAATTTTTCACTCACAAAAGATCACAACCTCGAAATGGGCAGTGGCAAAATAGACACCTGAGCTCGAAAGCCTCACCAGCGGATCAAAAGGCACAGAGACAACACCAGCCCAGATTGAGAGATGCATGCCCAGATGGACACAGCGGCAGAGAAAGCGGTGGGGGGATTGAGAGGAGAGGTGGGGGGTGTGTGAGATTTAGGGCATGGGGAGCAAAAGAGGGTGGCTGAGATACGAGAGGAGAGAGAGAGAAATGACTTGTGTGGGCACAAACAACGAATAAATAGAGAGAGAGAGAGAAGGGAGGGTGTGCTTCTAGAGAGAGAAAATAAAGGGGCGCATACAAATACGGAATCCGCCGTGGTCATAGGGAGGGACGGACGGGGTTACGCCCTGATAAGCCTCGAACCGCGCGAGCGCACGCACCCACACACAACGCCAACACCCCCACCACCACGCCCTGCCCTTCCCTCCCTTCCTCCCTCCAAACCCGATTTGTAGTTCCCCTTCCTTGCGTCCTCTCGCACGGAAAGAGACCTCCTTTCCCCTTTCTCTCTCTCTCTCTCTCTTCGTTCAATGCACCTAACCAGTCGGAGCGCGCCACGTGGCGGCACGAGGGGCTCGCGCTCGCCCCCTTCCTCGGCCTCCGCTTCGCACACCCTCCTCCGCCTTTTCCCCCGTCTCTCTCTCCTCTCCTCCTCTCCTGCATCCTCGTCCGGAGAGAGAGACAATGCGGAAGACAGAGAGAGAAAGAGAGTGAAAGTGGGGGTGGGCGTTCATGATGTTCGTCGATGTCGAGTGCTCCCAGGTTTCTTGATGGCCCCTTTGCGTGCTCTCCATTTCGCCTGCTTGTCTCCACAGGCCTTTTTGCCCTCCCCTCCTTTCCTTTTCTTTTCTCTTTTTCTTTTATTTTTTTCCCCCGCTCTCTCTCTCTCTCTCTCTCTCTCTCTCTTATGTGAAGTGAAGAGTTTGATTTATGTAGCATCAAATCTCAAAGAGATTCATTCCATTGGGGAATCTTGAACCTCACCCAGTTGTTGGATTCTCCCCCCTCTTGATTATTACCATGATCTTTCTATGCATTCTAATTTTGCTTTTTAATTCCCGTGCACATTCTTAACGGTATTCTTTAAATACATGATAGTACCGGTAATTTGAATCCTGCTATTCTATGAAAAATTAGCCAGTAGAAAGGTGCAGCCCGACATCTACCATTATAACGTCTTTTCAAAAAGTGCGCCGAGATCTCTCGAGATGCCAGCCATTTCTTATTTGGTAAATTAATTGAAGTTTCGGTTTCTTTAATTGACTAACGATATTATCGAGCATGTTAGGTCAACGACATTCCACAAATGCAAAACTATTGTACCGATAATTTGAATTTTAACATTATATTTATGAAATAAATGGGGGAAAATCATCAGTGCGTTATCATACCATTATTAACTCAAAATACATTTGGAGATCTTTTCTCTTGTTACACATCTTTTAAACTAACAAATAGGGTTTGCCAATTATTGCTGATCGGATGATTTATCTATATAGTAATCAGTAACTTTATTTAGAGGAATAGTCTTGACTATCGTCCAAATTCAACATTGTATAATTGAAACCCTCACATCGGTAATACTTGTATATTTCGATACTCACTAATTAAATTGACATGAACTTTTCCAATTTACCAATCAATACTAGATACTAGTGATTTTCAATGTAATTACTAGCTTCGTCAAATAATTCAGCTAATTTCAAAACTACAATATTGATAATTTTCGATAACCACGAGTAAAATTCAGGTGTCAATTTAACATTGGTTTGTATTTTCTACGTGTGGTCACCGATATTGGAATCTTGGAAATACCTAAAGAAAGTTACAGCGTTACATTCTTTGATTTTTTTCAAGAAGCAATAATGTCGTCAGACGAGGTCAACCCAACTAGCAAGATAACCGCATACTTAGATTTTCTGCCTTGTGAAAATACTTTTGGTCATCATCACCACCATTATTCACTGTTTCACAAGGCTCTTGTTTTTTTTTTTTTTTCTATTTTTCTTGCAAATGCTTGGAACTTTCCAGATTAAAGCCAGTGTGAAAGAGGAATAGAATTTCTGCAAGTGCTTGAATTTTGTCATCTTGCTGGTGGCATAAAGCGTTGACTTCTGATGCTAAGGGGAAAGGGCTTGCGTCAAGAGAGGAGCTGTAAGCAGAGGATTGCTTTGGAAAGTTGGTAAAAGACAGGTAGATAATGCTGGAACCACAACAGATGATTACCTCTAAACTCATCTGATCTTCGGCAGCTAAAACATATAGATCATGTTGAAACAACATATATATATTTGAACAGACAAGGCAGAAGACGAAGAAGAAGAAGAAGAGTCGGCAGTATCGGGCACAATCGAATCCTCGACATCTTGAATAGCAAGGAACTAATTGTCATTGAGAAGATCAGAAAGAGTATCACTAATCATGCAGACTTGATGCATTTCAACTGGGATGATTCAGTCAGCACACGAAAGAAAGACAAAAAACGGATCATATATAGAAAACCTGGCCAACATTCAAAAGGCTCTCATGAGGGACATTGAATATCACACTGTTCTCTCTGCACATCTTCCTAAGCAATGCATACAAGTAGTTTATGGTTATCTTCTTAAAGAAGTTCGAGCCCTGCCGAGCCTGGACTACCGTGTTCCCCAGGATGTGCACGATGCCGGCCGCCCTACAGCTATTCAGAAATTCTTTCTCGTTCAACTCATTCTGGCTATGACTCCCCCGATTAGAAATTGCAGAGCCCTGTGCACTGAGATGCACTGGAGATTCAGCCGACACGATCGACCCCACTGACGAGATCGTTAGATCCACGATGGAGGAGAGTGTGAGGCTGTTGTTGTTGTTTGGGGGGCACTCTTCAGAGTTTGACTGTTGAGTTTGCTGACCATATGAGCTGATCTCCGATCCTGAACACTCTTCCATTAAGTACTCGAGCCGGACAAACATGTGGAGGCTTTCGAAGAGCTTCTCCTCAAAGTCATCGTCCTTCTTATGAAGGTCTTTGTAGCCATATCTCGCGACACATCGAAACATGTGGAAGTTCTTCGGCCCGATGCGTCTTACGAGGAATCTTTCTTCTTCAGGGACTGTATATACAGGAAGGTACTTCACACAGACGAAAATGACAACCGAATGAATTGCCGGCAAATTGGTGATGAAGTGAGAGAAGATAGGAGGCACCCCCCTTGCTAGTTCGGTGTACACTAGCCCTATACCCGGGACACGGACAAGACCCAAACTGGGGCCTAATCCAAGAATGTATGCCATCGAGACTTTACTGTGCATTTCAAACTCATAGCGCTTGACCGAACCATAATGCCAGACGTACATGATGATGAAGAAGGCCGCTGCAATCGCGAGCGGGACCCACCCGCCTTGATTCACTTTGAACAGCACAGCAGTGAAGTATGTGCCTTCAACAATCAATGACAGCACAGTGAAGATGACCACCAGAGTCCAGTGGCACCGCCACACGAGTATCATGATTAGTATCATGAGGAATGTCGTCACGAGCATGACTATTGCCACAGCTGTACCTGTTGATAAAGAGAACGAAAGTGAGTACTTTGGGAAAACTTGACAAACTGGTTTTGGTGAAATAATATGTTCTATTGTCTCCTGCTTCATGTCCGCCGTACTAGTAATCACCTTTTTCAAAGTTATTGGATAGAGTTCAACCAGTTTTAGTAGTAGATGCTTATGCTTCAATTAGACCGAAAAAACGGAAGTAACAAACAACATAGAATATTTCAATTTACCAGAAGCATTTCCAATTTGAGTTTGGTTTTTAAATCCCGCCGTGACAGCTACACAGAGAATCATGAGGATCCAATTGATGTCAGGGATATATATCTGCTGAAGGAACTTTTTGGATGTATGAACGACTTTGACTCTTGGAAAACAGCCCAGTGCGAGGGCCTGCTTGACTAATGAAAATGTGGCAGATATTGTTGCCTGACTTGCAACGACAGCAGCTGCTGTTGCAACGAGGAAGACAGGCCAGTATATGCTCTCTGCATAAATAGGCAACTACATTATAGGATGCTCAACTTAAATGAGTCTGAAAATATTCATATCGAATATTGTGTATACATTATTTCCATGAAATCTCAATTAGCATTGAAACAGTTCTGTTGTAAGAATTCTTACATAAACTGATGACTTAAGGGTGACAGTATTAAGGGTCAAATCAATTACTCATGTAAGGGACCTTTCCTTATAATGCACATGATTTTTTAATAAACAGCATTTTATTCTCATCCCTTCTTCATGAATTGTGTCCTCCGTATGACCAGTTAAATGCCACTTCTCCTAGAGAATGCGCCATAATATCAAGCTAAAGAATAAAGTAAACCTGGAATTGAGCTGTAGAATAAATCGACCACATGATTGGAGTGTTTAATGAGATAGGCCGCTTGTCCACAATAAGCTAAAAGAAGGGAGGGAAACACGACCACAGTAAAAGCAATCTGTATGGCCGGCACTGGAAAGTGAGACAGATCAGCAAAAACCGCCTCAGTTCCTGTCAAAATTCTACAGTGAGCAACTATTGGAGCCTGAAGTCGCCAGTTTTGCATGCATTAATGATGCATCTCAACATCCATAGGTTATAACGTAACGATTGATATCAAATCGATGGATTAAGACATTACCTGTTATGCTGAGCATTATACCTCCAAGAGATGTCCAGCCTTCGATCCCTCCTTTCTTGAAATAGCGATAGATGTGAACAGGTGAAAAGGCTTTTAGAACACGGGTGTCATACTTCCAAATGTTAATGATGCCGATGCCACCAATCAGAAGAAACCAAACAAACACGATTGGAGCAAAAAGCCAAGCGATTCTGTCTGTCCCATAGTGTTGTATGCTGAATAAACCTACCAAAATTATGACAGAAACAAGCACAACAACCTCTGCATAGAACAAACAAAGGGTTAGCAACTTGAGGCCTGAGGGGAAAACGTAAACTGTGGTAGACGGATAATCGACCATATGAAGGAGTTCAATTCCAAGAAATTAGATAATACCATCACTCATCTTGGGCTGATCCAACTTAATCCCACCAGTAGCTGAGAGGACTGCCAAAGTTAGGGAAGTTAGGAACATAAGTCATTTAGCCAACTATAAAAGAAAATGTAAAGACACGTGGAAAAAAGAGCTTCAACCGCAAACTAATGTAAGGTCAAATTAGTATACTGTTCAGACAGTTCTGAGGATGCGAATAAGTACAGAGATTGACCAGAGACATGTTATCGGACAGAATTTGAAAAGGCAAAGAATCCCAAATATTGATACTATCCCACGAAAATTGCGACTTTCAATCAAGTCAAAACCAAGGTCTGAAGCCTTCAGGCACGTCCTAGTTCCTGACTGGCAGAAGTCCACTCTTTGGCTTTGCTATATGAAATTCAATGACACAATGCTTTTATATGGTCATATATACAACTATGATAGCTGTTACTTATGGTCACATTGCCTTGTAGAAACATAGCATTTATTTGATATCTGTAGGACTTTTTCACATTAATGATACTTAAACATATGCTAATGTAGATACAATGCCACATCCAGGAAAAGATACACACAAATAATTAGATCAGAAGGGCTCAATTTGTTGGGGAAGTTACCTGATATAGCTGGAGTGAGAATCCCATCTCCAATTACCATGCAAGAACCAACAATGACTAGAATGAGGAGGATGTTCTTTCGATGCCATCGCCCCTCTAACCATCTCTGTGTCTTTGCAGCAAATGAATGTTCATCAAATGTAGAGCGACTGTAAGTCGTTAGCTCCTCGTCAGTCCGATCCAGGTTGGGAATAGTTTTGATATTCGCATGACGACAAAGTAAGGAATAAAGAGCAAATGTTCCACCTGCAAATATGGCAGAGGTCTTGAAGGACTCAAGGTTGCTTTAATGATAGCCCTCGCAAAAAAAAGGAGATGGCACAGAACATCAAATTGACAGAGGAAATATCCACAAAAGAGGTTCATAAACAATCATTTTTTAGTGTGGTAATAAACTTAGGATTACTCATATCCTAATCTACATGCATCTGCTGAGAGAATCTAAGAGAAAATCACTGATCACTCTGCAACCCACCTTCTCTCCAAATAACTCGATATATTTCATGTGGTAATCACAAGAAGTTTATAGGTTTAGTATATTTACCTTGGCCACTGTCATTGGCTCTTGAAACGATGAAAATGTACTTAATGAGCGGTATGAGCGTTAGGGAATATATTATCACTGATAAAGCTCCAATAACGTCCTCTGGATCATTAACGCCATTAGGAAAGGTATTGTAGAAAACATACAAGGGAGATGTGCCCAAATCTCCAAAGACCACACCAAGGCTCTGGAAGGCAAGCCGTAGTAGCAGTAATGTGGAAATTTTCTGAGGGACACAAAAATCAAATTAGTAAAAAGAACTGATTTATTTACAGACCATTGATTGCTCTCCTTAGTGTCCTCAGTTCTTGAACCATAAACAGGAGACACATCTCATGTCAAGAAATTAATGGTGGAGTAGGCCATGTGAAGATTGATAATTACATCTTTACTTCATGCCCATAGTTCATAGGGATAAAACAACCCAACCTTCTCTCTCTGTGTGTTTCGCAGCTTCTCAGCCTCCTGATCCATTGGATTATCGATCGCGCGATCCAAAACCCATATGCTATTTTTCTTGTCCGTGCCATCGCTAGTTTGTTCTCTTGAAACCATTTGCAAGAAACCCCCTCTTCGCTAAGTCTCTTCTCGTGTCCCCTTCTGCTGTATGAGGAATCTCCTACCTCATTCTCTGTCATAAAACAGATACCTCATAAGCGAATGTGAGCATTCATGTCCAAGATCTGGAAAGGGAATAAATGATTGAATAGTAACAAGGGACATCTGTAATCAAAACCCATCGAGACTTCTTAGAGAAAATGGAGGTATAACAAGAAGACAATAGTGACAATTGTCTATTCTTATCAGGCACGCGACAAATATTGAACAACTAAAGGACTAGCAGACTTGGCCTTTGTCATTCAACAATATAACAAACATTACTTCAGCACTTACTTGTTACACCATCTTATACTTCAAAGAACTTCATCTGCAGCAACTAAATCGAGTTTCGGCAATGTGTGAGTGCACCAAGCCACGCATGTTTTATGCAATACGGTTCATTAACATGGTACGGCAGATATCAAGTGGCTTTTTAGTGCTTAGAAATGGCAACACACAGCACCATTTCAATGTTCTGTGATCGACTTCCTGAAGAAGATTGATGTCATTTACAGTGATAGAACCCACTAGAAAGACATTCCTATCACAACCATGGAGCAAATCATCAAAAGCGGCATCACAATTAACAGCGACACTTTCAATGCTCAAATGCAGGGTGCCAAGGATTGATACCTGAGATTGCAGGCAGATTGAGAGAGATGCTCCTTCACCTCCCAATAGAACCACGACAAAAGTTGATGAAGAGAAGAGGAGAGAGAGAATCTGCATTATGTCAAGGCAAAATGCATGAAAAGATGGATTCAAAAACTATGTGAACAACGATTCCGATGCGTACGGATTTAAAAAGGCTTTCCTGCGATCTGGGTTACGAGATTCAAGAAGGGAAAAAACCTCAACCTCCTCGAACCCGAAAACCCAAATCGCAGAAAAAGGAAAAAATTTATGAAAAAAAAGGAAGAATAAGGACAAATATCAGATTTTAATGGAATGTATCTCGAATCAGCTAAAAAAGCCTACGTCTCCTGCTCTGCCCTCCTCAAAGACAGAGTGAGAGAGAGAGAATCATTATTTTCTGCCAAGGAAAAAAGAAAAGGGGACTGCCCGAGTCGCTTGCCAAATATAGCATTTGTCAAAACCCAGAATCCAGCAACCTTAGCTAATGTCGTTCGGACCAATGAACTCCCGTTTCCCGAATCGCAACTGTTTCAACGCGTCCCCACTAAATATAACCAAACCCAAACCCCCATCGACGCACATCCCAACATACCCAACATACCAAAAGAACTACCAGAGCGACACGGCCGACCGGTTGCGCTTCAAAATCCGAGCAGACGCGAACTGTACGTGGGTAAGAGCCACACATGCAAGCCGTCGGACAAGAACAAGGCTCCCTCTCGCGCCACTCGTTCATTCGTTCGTACCTCTAATCAAATGAGAAACGGGGCCCAGCACACAGCGACAGAGAATTCGCCGTCAGTCGTGGGGCAATCATGTACCGCCCAGACTTTTTCCACGCCTAGAGCAGAGACAAAAAACGCCATATCAGCATCACCAGACACGAGACCCCATGTCCACGTGAGCCCAACGTCCCCGTTCATACTTAGCTTTCAAGGACGCTACTTTTTCATATACAATTACTACGATTCGACACGAACATCTATATATGCGTATGTACATGTCCAGTAATTTGCTTTTAAGGGTCACTTTAGCAAATCTCCGATTCTCAAGCGTATAATGCGCTCGTGCACCTCAGCACATCGGTTTTCAATATATTGAATATGAATCAGGACGAGCTCTGTACCCATTATTAACAAGAAAACAAGAGTCAATATAAAAATCGCGAATATTGATCACCCCACTTTGTGTTTCTCACAGTAAAAAAAGCGAAGGACCCCACCTTGATATGCAAAGTTATTGAATCGAAGGTCGTACTTAAAATCATTGTTTTAAAGGACAAAAGTAATTATATGAAGAGAGATAGAGAAGGGCCTAGCCTCCCGTTTGGTGGGATGGAGTTTTTTATTTGAGAATATCTCTGCAAGCCAAAAAACGCACCTAACATCTTCATAGCTAGAAGCAATGATATATGTAATCACATGTAATCAAGTAAAGAGGTTAACGTAACTGATTTAGAATCTATTATTCTTGATATTTATATACCTGATTTGGAATCCATTTGTTCGAGTAAAGATGTTTATGTGACTGATTTGAAATCCATCATTCTTGATGACTCAATTCAACCTTAGTGTGTTGCGTGTTGTGGCTGCTCCTTATGTGAGGATAATTATGTGTATTAGGGTTAGAGGAGAGACTTGAGCACTATATGTAGTTGTCATCCAAGTCCTATCATCACGGGCCGGGCTCAATCAGCCCATATCAACCAGTCCCATATTAAACTAGTTAAAAAAAAAACCTTATATCTAACTTTATTAGATCAATTTTGTAAAATGATAAATTATAATATTAATTAACATTTGTCCACGTTAAAAAAAAAAAGTTTACATTCTTGAGCTGAAAATCATTATATGAAAAAAGCATGAGCTGATCTAACTTGTTGCTTTTAATGCCGGTGGTTGACATTTGGTGGGCATCCACAAGCATCACATCACATGCATACACCAAACAATATAATCAATCCTGACATAAAGTAAAAGTATTTAGATTTGCAAGACAAATTAATACTTTCGTTGGATCAATCACATTAGCACCGCATAGAAGAGAAAAAATAATGACGAATAAATAAAATCCATGTTGGCATTTTTCATTATCCAAATTGGACATTGTTAATGAATGGATTTATTTGCATCACTTTGATAAATTTTAAGACTTGATTGCAGGTTTTGTAAATTTAAAAATTCAAATGTATTCTTGTGATAAGCTAAAGGAATTTTAGTACCCCTATTTCATATTTAAAATAGCGCAACCTCCAAAGAGCCAGACTGTTCATGCTGCAAGATCTATTGGATTGGATCTGATCTTTTGGAGGTTAGACTCCCATTGAAAATGGTGTGATCCGTACATCCATGTCCTGGTCCTTTGACTATCTCCTCGCAATGAGCTTCCACCAGGATAATGGCCAATTTCAGCTCCAAGTTAAAACCCATCAAGAGACGAGCCTAATGCAGACGATATCATGCACGTCCATAAGGGTTTTCAACACCATCATCCGTTCCGGCCCTTCTGTACATTGCGTTCAAGCGAACCCTTTTTTTCCCCAATGCTTCATTAGAGACTCAGAAAAGCTTTTGCTCATATATATTTGCTCTCTTCCTTAGTTGGGGATACAACAGAGAGAGAAATATTACACATAAAATACCTGTCCAACGTTCAAAAGGCTCTCGTGGGGAACATGAAAGATCACACTGTTCTCCCTGCAAATCTTCCTAAGGAATGCGTATATGTAGTCGACGGCTATCTTTTTGTAGAACCTCGAGTCCCGCCTCGCCCTCACCACCGTGTTGCCCATTATGTGCACCACGCCCGCATCTCTACAGCTGTTCAGAAACTCCAACTCGTCCGTTTGGCTGCTCACCTGACCCGACGATGCGGTCATGTTGTTGGCATGCGCCGGGGACCTGACCGGCACAATCGAGTCCGATGAAATAGTGGTGTCGACAGAGTTGGAGACACCCCCGCTTTTCATTACAAGGTCTTCCCTTGATCTCTCGGTTTGCTGCCCATACAGACTATACTCATCCGAGTCTGAACACCCTTCCATCATCGACTCGAGCCGAACAAACAAGAAGAGGTTATCGAACAGCTTCTTTTCGAAATCGTCGTCCTTTTTGTGGAGGTCTTTATATCCATATCTTGCGACACACCGGAACATATGAAAACTCTTTGGGCCGATTCTTTTCACGAGGAACCTCTCTTCTTCAGGGACTGTGTATACAGGAAGATATTTCACACAGACAAACACCACCACGGAATGGATTGCAGGGAGGTTGGTGATGAAATGGGAAAATATGTGTGGGACGCCGCTAGCGAGCTCAGTATAGACGAGCCCAATTCCAGGCACTCGAACCAGTCCCAGGCTTGGCCCGAGCCCGAGGATCCATGCCATGGAGACCTTACTGTGCATCTCGAACTCGTATCGCTTCACTGTTCCATAATGCCAAACAAACATAATGATGAGAAAAGCTGCCGCGATCACTAGGGGGACCCATCCGCCTTGATTGACCTTGAAGAGTACGGCGAAGAAGTACGTGCACTCCACCACAAGCGACAAAGCCGTGAAGATCAGGACCAGAATCCAGTGGCAATGCCATACCAAAAGCATGATCAGAGTCATCAGCAAGGTAGTCGCGAGCATGACTATTACCACAGCAGTTCCTGTTAATGTTGCATGATCAATCTATCAGGATTTGGTTATAGAATGAAATATGCATGGCAATTACAAGATATTCTGGTAAAGTTACCATAGGCGTTTCCAATTTGGCTTTGATTCTTAAACCCAGCAGTCACGGCAATGCAAAGAATCATCAAGATCCAATTAATATCCGGAATATATATCTGACCCAAGAACTTCTTTGACGTATGAACTACTTTGACTCTGGGGAAACAGCCTAGTGCAAGTGCCTGCTTGATTATTGAAAATGTGGCGGAGATTGTGGCCTGACTTGCAACTATAGCCGCTAAAGTTGCAATGACGAATACTGGCCAATAGATGCCTTCTGTAAAATGAACAGAAATCAGCATTAATAGGGAAAGAAACTTGTTGTACAACCAGGAGGATGTTTTGCAAACTATTGAGGAGTGCTAACATCTTGAGCCATAATCTATCCTTGAAGACGATAACAAAGGTACATTGTGCAAGTCCAAAAATTCCCTTAACTAGATCTTGACTTTGTACACTAACGGGTTTGCAAAAGTCTAGCAGACTTCTGCTTGAAGTAACCTGGAAACACTTGCTCACAACTAAAAGCAAAGATGCAGAGATCTGAGGAGGCAAAAGCCCTCTCAAACTGGCTATAATTTGTCTGTCGATGTTTTGAAACTTAAAAAGAGAAATACACATTTCCTGTTCTTGGGAGAGTTACAAGCAAGTCCTAAAACTTGTCACGATAATACAATTGAGTCATAAAAGCTGTCATTTTGTCCATTCACATCTCAAAAACTTGGAGCTTTGATGCCCTTGAATCATTTTTTTAACTCCATCAGTTTTAAGTGAACGAAAGTAGCATGTGGTTCACGTAGATTTTCCATCCACTAAAATTACAGAGTTAACAAGAGGATTAAATTGGACGATTTTAACAAGTTTTCAGTAATTAAATGCACAACATAAAAATTTTACAACTCAAAAGCATCATTTTAACGGCTTTTAGGATTCCGACTATAATTGTCCCCCTTATTTGCTTAAGTAAACACAATGAGTCCATCTATAGTTGCACTGACCATTCTTCAACAGAACGACTCATCTAAGATTATGCCTTGACAGTGTACTCACTTCCCAGGCACAATTTTCATTCGTAAAAACAAGCCAGAGTGCTTGTGGCAAACCTGGAATTGAACGATAAAATGCATCAAACACATGATCCTTGTTCTTCATCAAGTACGCTGCTTGTCCTGTGTACGCTAAAAGAAGGCAAGGAAAGACTATTACTGTAAAAGCAATCTGTATAGCTGCCACTGGAAAATGGGCTAGATCTGCAAAGAGGGCTTCGGTTCCTGTCATAGGATCAAACAATATGACGAAATATTTAGTCCAACTAGAAAATCTTAGGCGTTGGCAAACAATAAGGTGAAGGATTTTTAGGTAACTGAAGAATAATGTATAAACTTTACCTGTTATGCAAAGCATAATGCCTCCAAGCGAGGTCCAACGTTCCCTTCCTCCCCTTTAAAGTATCGGTATATGTGTACAGGAGAAAAAGCTCTCAGCACACTTGTATCGTATTTGAAGATGTTTATTATGCCAATTACACCGATTAGAATGAACCAAA
Organism: Corymbia maculata; assembly: GCA_014182735.1. Taxonomy (NCBI): domain Eukaryota; kingdom Viridiplantae; phylum Streptophyta; class Magnoliopsida; order Myrtales; family Myrtaceae; genus Corymbia; species Corymbia maculata. Next base: position 41,785,455 of record CM024686.1, on the reverse strand, counting down.
GCAGCACTATCGGTGCGAACAGCCAACCAACTTTATCAGTACCATAATGTTGCATGCTAAAGAGGCCTACTAATATTACGACAGCCACGAGAACCACGATATCTGTGTCAATAAAACCACAAATCCTTTAGAAAATTGCAAATCAACAAAACAATTCAACAATGTGGTCCAAAAAGTGAGCTGTACCATTGCTCATGTGCGGATAATCTACCTTGATCCCACCAGCGGCCGAAAGAACTGCTTGAAAACAGTGGCATCAGAGGTGTCGAAGTAAATTTGTAGGCACTTCTTTAACGTAAAAGATTTACTTGACTACAATAATGTGCTTTCATTTTGAATGAGTCTCAGACAGCCAATTTAGTTAGGCAAAGTTTAAAGAGGTAAAAGAATTAATCAGACGAGGAGTGACAAGATACAACCACCACCATATAGGACACTTTTAAACCAATGAAGGAGGGGAAAAAACCCGAGCACATCTAGTTAGTAAATATAGACCCATGCCGAAAGGAAATTAATAAGTTTGCTGGCCTTCCCAGAATATTCATGGCTAAACCAGACGGTTCTTTTCAGAAAACAAAAGATGACACTATACCCATTTTATTACCATTTTCATTGCCAAATATAAGGAAGCCACAGGTTGTAACATGCACGCACTCACGCTGCCTTCTCTTGTGGTTGAAAAAAATGCAGCATAATGCACATGCGCTTCAATAACATGGTATAAAAAACCAGTAAATATTTTCTGATGCTTCAACCCTTATACAGCATAAGAAGATCATGTCTCCACAAGCAACACTTTACTGGTGAAGTGGATCAACCTTAGTTGTTGTCCTCAGAAAAGTGGACAAACAGTATGGCCCAGCCTACGGTTTCTGGAATTTTTTAATCATGCAGAAATAAAGATATTACCTGATATAGCTGGGGTGAGAATCCCATCGCCAATCACCATGCAAGTGCCCACAAGGACAAGCATAAGAAGCATATTCTTCCTGGATGCATGTCTTTCCAACCATCGTTTGGTCTTCGCAGCAAAAGATTTCTCATGGAATGTGCTGCGGCTATATGTTGTTAGCTCCTCATCAGTCCTATGCTGGTTTGGAATTGTTTTGATTTTCGCATGTCGACAAAGCAATGAGTAAAGAGCAAACGTTCCACCTACGCAATGAGGAGTATAGTCACAATTACTGCACTGAGCATCCTTCACATGTGTCTTGGTCCATCCCCTTGTCAGTGTCAAAAAGTGTGAACTAATTGCTCCTAAAATGATATCAGCTTACCTTGGCCATTGTCATTCGCTCTGCACACCACAAAAACATACTTGAGGAGAGGAATGAGAGTTAGAGAATATATGATCAGCGACAGAGCTCCAACCACATCTTCCGTATCATTTATCCCCTTTGGAAATGTATTGTAAAACACATACAAAGGGGATGTGCCAAGATCCCCATAAACCACCCCAAGACTTTGGAATGCAAGCCGAAGAAGCAATAATGCTGAAAATTTCTGAAGTGCAAATCAAGTCAACTGCCAGAATTAATCGAAAAACCAGTGGATGATCCATGTTTTGCATCATTGATTCACTTTCAGCCACAACTTATAGATACTGACTGATGAGAACACGTCTTACATCCAAGAGTAACAAAAGAAGAAATCATAAATTAAGCGGATGAAGATCAAATGGGAGCAGGAAAAATGTTGTCTATAAACACTGCAAATAAGTAAAAGGTAAATAGAATATCCCAAACTTTGCAATAGAGAATATTAATTGAATCAGTATGTTGCCTATTAAAGCAGTTAGCCCTCTTATCTTAAGCTATAAAAAGTATACGCTGTCTGAAAAAAAGTTGAGAGATCCCAAAATACCTTTTCTCTGTACATGTTCCTGAGCCTACCAGCCTCCTCATCCATGGGCTGGTCAAGCTTTTGTTCCAAATCCCACATGCCGCCTTTGTTTTCAGTTTCATCGTCCATTTCGACCCTTGAAGCAATCTAAACTTCCTTCAAAGGACTTTGCCCACTTCACCAGCTAGTTATGCGATCTCCAAAGTAGCCGTTTTAAATTTTACTGCTTCCACAGCTAGTCTCGCTAGGTTGACCCCAGAAAAGACGTGCACTGACAAACCCAAGGACCAAGATCTTCCCTTCGAAGAAGAAAATTGGAATCGGTCGAACCACTTGGGATTAAGCCTCAAATGAAATCTAACAGTCCAGCTGAATCAAGAATTCAAGCTTCCCCCAGAAAATTTAAAACAGGAATTAAGACCAAATAAACTAGTCAGCCAACATCACGGGGTAGTAGATGGTGAATCCACCCCCATTCAACCGAACCGACGCTTTTCGAGCACAAATGTTGCAGCCAATTTCCAGGAAGCAATCAACGGAGCAAGAAAGTCGAGCAATCGATTCAAGCAAGAAACTCGAAGCTCAAACTGATGCTAATTGCCTCGAGCTCAACAAGTCAAGAAAGCATAAAGGCCGCAGCTTGAAGCTCGAACTCCATTACAAACAAGCTTCTTCGCCGTTTCGAGCAAGAATCTCGAGAACAGACCCGGGCCGAAAACACCCACCGCCTCGAAGAAAAACAGAGAACGAAACAGAGAGACGGGTACTTCCCCTCCCTCAATACAGGGAATTATCAAGTGGGGTCAGCTCTACCACATGGTTCTCAATCTCAGCCACATGAGCAGAAGAAAAAAATAAAATTTCTCGAAACCCAAGTCGGTTTCCAAGAAGGAGAAAACGAGGGGAGGCCCGGCACAGAAACTGGTGGGAGGAGATGCTGTAAAACAGAGGAACCGTGTGGCTGCTGCAGAGTCCGTTAAAGACCTACTTTTTTTAACTTGGAGATGAGTCACGCCCACCCCTCCCTGCCTCCCTAAGAAAAGAAACAAGCAGACAAAAAAAACAGGCTGCCGAGACCCCTAGAGAGAGAGAGAGAGAGAGAGGGTGGGAGTGTAAGCACGTTTGTCTTCTTACTATTTGCAGTGAACACGTTCGCCTCGTCGGATCCGTGTGCAGAAGAGGCAGTGGTGAATGGAGAATATTAAATGACCTGAATTTATTCTGCCTATCTCTCTCTTTATATTCTATTTTTATTTATTTTTTATTTTGTGCAATTACAAGGTTTTGTGGTGATCTGCCCATCTAGAAGGGGAGGGGCCCTTTGACATTCAAAAATTCCACGGCGCAATAATGGCATTTATTATGGCATTTATCATTGTACTTTTTTCCCAGATTTACTTTCCTACAAATTTACAAGACACTTTGTTTTCAAATTTTCTTTCTTTTTTTTCCCTCGAATTTTGTCGCTCTAACCTTCCATTTGAAGCTAAGCATCTTAATTTCCCCAGAAATATTTAAATTTAGATTTTAAGGTGTATAATCATAGATATTTTTGAGAAATGATACAAAAATGGCCCCAAAATTTTAATTTATTCAATATGATATAATACATTGTCAATCTAATCCTTGAACTATATACAAATATTTAATATTATACCTAATATAAAATTAATGGAAAGATAACTTTAAACATTTTTGTATAGTCTAGAAATTAATTTGAATATGTACCAAAAATCTAATGATCAAGTTGAATAAATTAAAAGTTCATGAACCATATTATATATTTAGTTAAAGTCCAATGACCAAATTAGACAAATTACAAATTCATAAACCACATTGTACATTAAGCCAACGTATATAAACTATTTGTGTCATTATCCCATATTTTTATTATTATTAACCCAAACTTAAAGTATTTTTAGTTTCAAATTTGAGGAAAAAGTAATAACCAAAAATTGTAACTAATTTTTTTCATGCACGTTCTGTTACAAATAGTCGTTCCAGTGCATTTTGTAATTAATATATGATTTGACGGACGACACTAGTGGCCCCTATGACTATTCTAATATCACAATTCATATAAAAAAATCTACCCGATTTAAATCAAGCTTTTGATTAATTATTAAATTTCCTACCTATGTTGCTTTTGAACACATGTGGACAAGAAATCACACAGATGGAAATGAAGGTGAGATTGCAATCGACGGCACCATGAAAGGGTATAAAGTTATGAGGAGTTTAATCTTTAATGAACTTACTTGATCATCTTTGCCTTGATGTGGAATTTTAGCTTAGATAAAAAGATTTGGAATAATACTCTATCCTTACCATCATCAATATTAGAAAAAAAAAATTACGACTTTTCTTTTCACGTCTTTCTCTAGCCAAGTGCTTACAATTATAATCTATCCCATTAAATAATTACACTTTCATGAATTTTCTAATCAAATTCTTCCGATATCAAATTCGGCCAAATTCAGTCAATGTGGCCGTCAGACTAAATAAAAATTTTCCATCATGGGCAATGATATTGGCTAAATACTATCCACATCATACTACAATATTGTTTATGTTAACTAAAGCTTCCCACCACACATATCTACCTGAGTAGTCACAGCTTACTTCCATCATACTTCAATCGGATTTAATGTGGATGGACTTGGTTTGAAATTTGTCAAAAGTAGAAGGACTCGATGGACAATTCAATGAAGACTTGACTACAAAAGTGTGTGAAAGTATAAGGATGAAAATTTGATTTTTTCAGAAGAAAATGCCATTATAGTTTTAGAGAAATTGTGGAAGGATAAGGATTTTTTCTTTCTGATATATAAAGAAAAGAATTAGTCAAAAGGGATTGCAAGCTACTCAATATCAATTATCAAGTGCCATTTTTACTAATCAAATGCCTGGACTTGATTAATTCACGCCATGAGGTTTGCAGTGTATTTAATGTGTACTCATGCCACCTGTTTACATGAAAATAATTATGAGGGATTTACTCCTATATTTTTTTTCTAATATATAAAAAATTCATTGTTGTGAAATTCGTCATCGAAGATGCAAAATAGGCAAAGGCCGTTGACCCTCACCGCCCTTTGCAAGCGGATTGGTGATAAATAAGAGGTGCCCTCTCCCCTCTTTCTTCCCTTATAACATATTAGTTTTATTTTATTGAAATAGCACGTGATATTAAATTGTCGGAGATAGAATAATAAACAAAGAACTTGATCCCATGAATAAAACTTTGAAATTTGATGGTAGAAAATATAGTGCTAGAATTATAAAAAATCTCAAATTAATATGTTTCATTATTAAAGACATTCTAGGTTTTCATCACCAAATGAGATTAATTGGCACTACGCCGTCATCAAAACAAATCTCTTCCGCTGCATCGGACATATTCAATGGATTGATAGTTGACAATGTCTCTGAAGAATTATCACAATAAGAATTCTCAAGGATTAATACAATAAGAATTCTCAACCTTACGCATCGGCATTGTACATACACCTGTACATCTAAAGTTCCTATTCATTAAACTTTTCAATCTAAAAAAAAGGGTATGGAACTTTGGTTACATCATTGATTTCTCGATGGTATAATAATTAAAAGAAAGCTACGCACCTTCTTCTTCTTTTTCCTAATTTCCATTTGGAAGTTGCAATAGGGGCAGTCTGGCTTTATAAGAAGACTTTTCGAAGGGCTGGGACCATTTTGCTATAGCGCAGGTGCCAAGTGCCAGTCGCATTCCTTGTACAGTAATGAGGCGTGTGGGCTACTCTTCTTTCATTTTCAGCCAACCGAATATTCGTTTTAATTCAATTTGTTTTTTTGGAAAGAAAAGAACATATTCCATTTTATAATTAATAGATGAAATCGATTCCACGAACGTAGCTTCCTTCTATGATTGGGATGCAAATTGATTGATTTGCGCATTCCTCAATGCTCCTATTTACAGGAAATAAAAAAAAAAAAGCAAAAAGATCCAAACTTTTACGTGGAGTAATATGCAAGATTAGTTTGGTAGAGGTGCTAATGTTTGTAAAATAGATTTAATGATGGAATAAAGCTGCATTGCGCAACGCATTTAATTAATTTTCACCCAGGCCAGCTGCAGCATTACAAGTTAAGGGCAAGTCTTTTTCTCAGAGGTAAGAAAAGATGGTAATTTGGAAAAAAAAAAAACCAATTAAACATTGGTAACCAATACAAAAAAAAAAAAAAAAATCATTAAAGCAAAACTTGTTAGTAACTTAACTGGTTAAAAGTTGGTAATTGCTTTGTAATTTCTATACGAAAAAGTTGGTAGATTTAATGGGCTGACTAGTAAATGTCGGTAATTTAATATAAATGTTAGCAAGTTTAAAAATAAAAACTAAATAAATGTTGATAAGCAACTTAAAGTGAAATTTGATAAATCAAAACTAGTTAATAAGATAACTGGAGAAAAGTTTAGTTAATTAAACAAATAAAATTTTGATAAGTTTAATGTGTTTGTGAGACAGACATATAAAAATTGGCCAATCATATAACAAAATTAAAAATTAAAAATATAGCAAAAAAATGTCAATAAGTAACTCAAATGAAAGTGTGCATCCCAAAATTAAATGATAACTTAATTTGAAAAAAAAAAGTCAGTGAGTTACCGAAATAAAGATTTGTAAATGCAAAGAAGAATCAATAACTGGATATATTTTTTAAAACGGAACATTAGAATCACCATGGTGCTGACTTTGGCAAGAAAATAAAACATTATATGAATAGACCGTTCGCGTTAGATTCGAAATATTTAATGAACCAGTCTACTTCACTGGTTGGAATAATAATATAAGAGGAAAATTAATATTATAACTTCGTCAATCAATTTAAAAAATAGATCAGTTTAAATTTCAAATAGGCGCATTATGAACCAACTAAACTAAAGTTGGGTGCCTGTCCGTGCGAATCTTGGGAGTTAGGAGGACCCAACTGGGCGTAATGGTCGCAATAAATTTCTGAGGAATCAACCAAGCCCCTCAGATTAATTAAATAATCAATTATTAGATTGCGAAAATCAAACTATTATCGGCATCCATGACGTAGTCAGATATTATTGCTTACACGTGTGCGGGAGGAAATTCCCAAGGAGATATTAAAACAAAAGGACAAATAATGTCAATTGGGTTGTCAATAAATGCTCAAATAGATAAAAAGAAATTTGCGGAAATTCCATTATTTTCGGATTAGAGGAAGTACGATGTTTTCGAGTGGGTCGAGAGTACACAGCGGACGGTATTCGGACGAGCCGAGGGCTTTTAGTGCTTGCTATTTACATAGGTCAGTATCATTATCTTCATCAATCATTTTCATCACGATCATCATTATTGTTGATACAATAATTATAAAAAAGCCGTGCGGCCAATAAAAAAATAAAAAGTTGGCGGATAGCCAATTTAGTCACCATTTTATATTTATATACTCTACACCATTTAGAAGAGTGTAACATAATTCGAGATTCAATTATTGCGAATGCTGATTGCGACTATAAGCCGCCAGTCCAAAAAGATAAAATTCCGGTCGATTTCGAATGTTCATTTCATTTTCAATGAAGATCGCTTGCGATAGAATTCTTTTTGATTTTCACTGTTCTCGTGGGGCACGGGGCATGCGCATTAGCTTTATTGATTAAAGTCATTCTAAAGGCACGACATATATAGTTTGCGAGAAAATTATCAAAAATAATTCTAAACCTAGTATACTTTTATCAATTTAGCCATTCATATTTTGTTGATTAAGTATATTAGGCTTATGTTAACCGAAAATTGCTGACATGAATATTAGCCATCTCACATGGCATGAGAGCAATGTTGATATTGACATTTTTAAATATATTTTATCACCCAGATTTCTTTGGTCGGCAATGACGTTGCGGACCTCACTAAAAATAACAAAGAAAATGAAAGAAAACCAACAAAATCATAAAAAAATTCAAAAAAATTGTTAAAATATCATTTTATGATTGAATTGGTAAAAATATGATAAACTTATGAATTGTTTGAATAATTCTTCCCATAACTCATTGCCAAGATTCAAACAATCCAGGGAATCGTCTCCACATGGACACGGCCCTCTTCCTTTCGTAAAAAGAGAATTCCCAATTTATCAATCATGCTAGAAAATCACAAGAAAAATACGATTTGTCTTTGGTATTCTCGGTAGAGAACAAAGCCTTTTCAATTGAAACTCTACGATGGCGTTAAAGTACAATGAGTGGTTGATAAGACAGGGTCTGAGGTCGTGATGTTTCTCACGGCATCACAACGCAACAACCACATGTCCCTTTCAATCTCGAACGATTCATAATTATTTTTTTGTCGTCGAGATAGTCACATCTAATTTAACTAAAAAACACCTAAATTTCAGGAAACCGCACTTTAGGATGGGAACTCGAATGAAAAAGATAAGGCCAAGAATCATTTCTGAAGTGGGTCAACATAAAATTATCATTTTTGCCTAACGCTCGACCCCTTTTCTTAAAAGTAAAAACCAAACTTCAGTAGTGCGGATAAAATTATCATTTTTGCCATTTCCAATTGGCCCCGGTCGATTCGTTCCTCGTTAGAACAAGTGGCATCGAATCTCACAAGATAAGGAAATATCATCGGCATTTTAATAATAATAATTTAATTCGCATAATATTTTGGCATCGCATCTGAGTGCTTGCAAGTGCAAGTGAGGTACCTCGAAATTTCCCCATCTGAGTTGACTTTATATTATATTCTTGGGTTCACTCCGGTCTTATTTTATGTGCTACTTTATGCAGATTTTTATTGGGGATCCTAAGTGGTTAAATAGTAACACCATAGTGGTAGATCAATCAATGAGTTGTTTGACCAAGGTTGCTAAAGAGCGAGGGTGTAAGTTTCAGGAAATTGTCTAATCAATCCTAAACCTACCACATAGATATCAATTTAAATTTTAAAATTTTTAATTTTATTTTTTTAATCCTAAACCTTTTGCGTATAATTTCAATGTAGCCATTGTAATCAGTATTCATTAGAAATTGTCAACATGATATTGTGTCACGTAAAATGGCCGACGATTATCGATGTGCCAAGTCGGTGTGGACTGTTCGAGTAATTTTTCCTATCAATTTTTTGCACAAATATAGATAAAACTCAAATGATGTTTGTGATGCTCATAAAAACAAGTAAGTGTGCCTGCCCAGGCATCACCTGTTGCTTATGGCAACCGGCGGCAAGAGGAAGAAGAAAGGGAAAAGAAATAAGAAATAATTTAAAAAATCAAAAAATTTATTAAATATTACTAAAAATTGTTTATGTGAATGCTGGCCACTTTACATAAGATAGCCATTATCTAGGTTAGCGATTTTCAACCAATATGGACTCAATTGGTAAAATAAGAAAAATATTGGGAACTGATTTGATAAAACTACAATATATTTAGGGCTTTTTGGACAATTTTCCCAAATAAGTGACATCAAATTCATAAGATAGAAAGATTTGTCATCATTTTAATAATAATTTAGATTGTGGAACATTTGGTATTGGTCTCGTAAAATTCCGTGTGGCATTTGAGCACTTGCAAGTGGGATACCTTAAAATTCCACAACTAATTTGGCATGATTTTATATTCTTGTGTTCAATCACGTCCCATATTATATGTTACTTTATGCAATTTTTTATTGGGGACCCTAAGTGATTAAATAGTGATGGCATAGTGGTAGATCGATCAATGATGTCTTTGACCAAGGTTACTAAAGATCGAGGGTGTAAATTTTGGTGAAATTATCCGATAAATACTAAACTTATGTACATATGACAGTTTAGTATAGATGACATGTTCTCTCAAGAATATATTTCATTTATAACCATGATTGCTATTTCACTACCTTTTCTTGCTCGTCGAGTGCAGGTTATATCCTGCTTTATGGGTAACTTAGACGTTATAGCATGGTTCAAGTCAAAATACTCGTAAAAAAAGAAGAAAAAAAGACAAAGAACAATGTCAAATAATTTCAAAGTTAATTTCTTCTAGTGCAAAGATTAACATTACTAATTAAAGTGGTCATTTATTCTCTTCTTAAATTTCATCAATCTTCACCTGGGAAATTACAGAAAATTAGTTGGAAAAGTCCTACCTCACAAAAAAAATTATGGATAAACTATCTAGTCAAGAAGAACATAATCAGTGCATAAAGGAAATATTATCATGCATAGATGACATTCTCCTAACTCATTAAGGATTGATAATATCTTCCAAGACAACAACGTAGAAAGTCTTATGGGACTCCCGAAATTATATATAGATTTATTATTTTTCAAGAATTAAATGTAGGATATCATCAAAGGGCCCAATTTTTTTTTTTTAAAGAAAAGCAAAATATAGAGCAATTTTTTACTTATTTAATTTCCATATGTAAGTAGCGATAGGGATGCTCTGGCTTTTACGAAGACTTTTCGAGAACCGGGACCATTTTCATGTAGCCTTCGCGGATGTGTGGACTCCTGTTCTTTCATTGTCAGCTAACTCAATATTCATTTGAATTCAAATTTTCCTTCTTTCTTTGGCAGGAGAAATATATTTTCTATTTTATAATTTTAAGAGATAATATAATAATGTGGACAAGATTTCACGCCAGCTGTCTATGAATCTAGAAAGAAGATTGGGGGTGAGACAAGATCGATTCCTTGAACATATCCTGTCTTCCTTCTAATTTGGGTTGCAAATTAATTAATTTGCAAAATAATATAAAGGATTCATAATTAGATTAGCACAGTTAATTACTAACTTCTGATTAATGTTGTTGCGAGAGAACGTTTTTCTTTTTCGATAGCATAAGTATTAGGCTAAAAAAAAACCTTTAACCCAATAATAAATTAGGAAATTCCATGGTCGACTATCGCGCTTCACATTCTTATTCCATGCTACGTAGAACTCCTTATCTTACAAAAAATTATACCGAGTAGTCATAACTCTCTTAAGAATTAAGATACGTAACGCAAATAGTTTGTTTCTAATCTTTTCACCAATCATATAATTAATATTAAATGACAAACAAGATCGAAACATTTGATAAACATGTCAACATCAGTGGTTCGAATAAGATAAAAGCACAGACAATTTTATAACTTCACCAATTAATAAAGAATATCATATTCAAACTTAAAATAGCAACATTATAATCCAAATAAGTTAACGTTAGGTACATGTCCGTGCGAATCCTAGGAGCTAGCATCCGACTAGGCATTATGGTCACAATAAACTACTGAGGAATCAAGGCCTCTGATTAATTAAATAATCATGATTAGCGTGGGATATTACAGTATTTATCGTCACACGTGGTATGGTCGGTTATTAATGCTTCCACGTGAATGAAAAGACAAATAATGTCTAATGATTAGTTTGCATAAACTTCATTAATTTCAAATGGAGGAAGTATGACATTTTTGGGTGATTCGGTAGACATGTCAAGTGGATGGATTGAATAAAAAATAATCGGATCCAAATTGACCTATTTCCATGCAAGACTAACCTAATGGCATATATCCGATCAACATATACTTGACTTATATTATTAGAACACTTGTACATTTAACACAATATAGGAAAGTTCATATCCAAAGTATGGTGAAAGCACGGAGTGGCAAGCGCGAGATTGAGAGAGAATGAAGAGAATCACAAAGGTGAGTTAAATTTAAATAAGTCGTGATCACAATGTCTTTATCTTAGATACATCTGGGGTGTGATGAAGCTGGGGGCTTCAATGCTCGTTGGGTCAAGTTTGGAGATAGGGCAAATGGTTACTATCATCGATCATTTTCATTATGATCATCATCATTGGTAATACAATAGCCAAAAAGCCACGCGGCAAAAAAAAAGGTATATTGACCTAAAAAGGGTTACGCAACCAATTTAACCACTATATATATATTGGAGATATACACACCACGTCTTCATATGAATGTAACGTAATCCTAAAGTCAATTATGGTGAGCTGTGATTGTGACTATAAGCCACCGGTCCATTGTGATCGTTTTCAAATATCCATTTTTTTTCCCACCGAAAATAAGCTCACTAGTAGAATTTATTTTGATTTTCGTGATTTTCATAATCTGAAATTGTGTAGCACTAGTAACTAAATAGAGAAATCAGAGAATTTGAAAAAAAAATAAAATAAAACATTGATAGCCAACTCGAATGAGAATTGATAACCTAATAAGAGAGAAGTTGGTAAGTTGTATAAAAGGGTTGGTAATATCGTATAATAATAGGTCAATTTAAAGAGTTGCTAAGAAAGGTAAAGAAAATTGGTAAAAGATAAGAGGAGTTTTTTTTTTCATGGATAAGAGAAATTGAAAATTAAAAAAAAAAAACAAATTGGATTGGTGATTGAATCAAATAAGAGTTGGTAATGCACAATTAATTAGTAACTTTATTTATGTAAAGGTTGGTAATCACTCTAATGAGGTCAAATTTTTTTAAAGAAGAATTGGTAAGTGTAAAAAACTGATAAGCAAAGCAAATAATAATGGTAAGCAAAAGAACGACTTGTAATTTTAAGAAAGAATGTAAATATTGGTAACCAATTTAACTAAGAGTTGGTAATCCAAAATTATTTGTTAACTTAAATAGAGAAAATTTTGTAAATAAAAAAATTTAAGATTACTAATTTCATATAATAGTTGATTAATTTAAGCCATTGTTAATAAAGGTAAATAAAAGTTGGTAAATTATAAGAGAATTTTGGTTAGAGATTAGAGAAGTTGGTATTGGAGAAAAAATCAAATAAATATTGGTGGTTAACTCAATATTAGTTAGTAACTTAAATGGAGAAAAGTAGGTAAATACTCTAATTTAGATTGGTTTCCAAAAAGAGTTGTCAAATTTTAAAAATTGCATGCATGGCAAGTGAAAATGGTAACTTAATTGGAAATTTAATAAATTAACAGACCGGCAAGCGAGACAGGAAAAAGTAGGTGACTCAGTAGGAAAGTTGACGAATTAAAAAAAAAAAGAAATATATTTTGATGAGCAACTCAATTGAAACTTGATCCGTCAAAACACTAATAGGGGGAAAATGGAAAATCAGATAAATAAAGGTTGATAAGTTTAAGGTGTTTGTAAGAGACAAATAAAAGTTGGTAAACTATGTAATAAAGGTTTATTAATTAAAATAAATCAAACAAAATTGGTAGATAATTCAAATAAAAAATTAATTGGAATTCAATCCAAAAATATTGATAAGTTATTGAAATTGGGATTGGTAAATTCTTACGAGAGTTGACAAATTTAAGATATTAGTAAGAAAGACAAATAATGGTTATTAAAAGAAGAAAAATTGAATTCATATATTGTGAAAAAATAGTTTAGCGATTTCATCAAAAGTTATTAGAAAATCAAGGTGATCGATACTTGTTCTACCAATCATTTTTGACACTTACAAACTCTTTCAAAATTTGTCCACCTAGGTTTGGTGTGCCAAATGCGAAATTCATATAAAGAGACTGTTGGGATAATATATTGATACGGATATTAGTGCTTCACTTGTTAAGACAAATTTGTTATTTATTACAAGATCGACATATTAAATGAAAATGTCTGCTTTAGTGGTTGAAATAATGCAAAAGCAAAAAATACTTAAACTTAAAAAATGCACATTAAAATCGAAATAAGTCGACGTTGGGCACATGCCCCTGCGGATCTTAGGAGTACGGATCTAACTTGGCAAGTTGGCATAGTGATGATCGGCTTATTAATAAATGCTCTTATGTAAAAGTCAAACACTCGACCCAGTTGCTAAGCATGAGATATGTCGTAGGAGTCGTATAGAATCGTCTAATGAATTACTGCTATCATTTAAAAGTAATTCTGACGAAATCCCTTTCCGTGTGTCACGTCTTGACATTTAAAAATGAATTTTAGTAGAGCAGAAAAAAGTCCACTCACTTTGACCGCGTTTAATTCGTTGTTCATGAAACTTCGTGATATTAGATTTGCATGATAAAAATGTCGTCATGAGTTTTATAAAAATTAATATTACGAAAAATCTCAAATTGATATATATATGTGATAAATTTACCATTTTTTTAATTTTCATTAAATTTTACCATTAAATTACTAAATCGGATAACATGTAGTAGTTAATAAGTATATTGGTTTGATGTTTTGCTTTCCGTTTGTCACAAATCTATTAGTCCAATTTAATGAAAACTAATGAAAAATAAATTTGTAACAAATATATCAGTTTGAGATTTTTTTAGTTAAATTTTTAGTTTGAAATAAATGTATCACATGCGTATCAATTTGGTGTTTTAGGTATAATTTTTATAATAAATTTATCACATTTATTGTAATTTGAGAATTTCCGTGATATTACTCAAATACCCTTTTATAGAATAGACTTACCTGAAAACAAACAAAGCAAAATAGGTACATCCTAGGATGTGAAATATACAAAAATCTATACTTATGATAATGTTGCTTGGTTTTGAAATATCTTTTATCTTGCTGCGGTTTTGAATTGCATAGATTTAGCTTAGACACCAACTTGTTATCACTATTTTGAGCTATATGAATTGATGTACGAGTAATAATACGTATCATCACTCTTTACCTTGATGGCTAGTACTAGTACAAAAGGGTAAAAAAAAAAAAAAACCAAAACAGATATCCGAACAAAAAAATTCGCGGTCTTTTTAGGCCAGTAGTGAGGGAAAAAAAGCACATTTCCGATGGTTCCCCAAATTGATACCAAAGTTATCGAGATCAAAACAATTAGAGTAAAAATGTTTACCAAACACTTGAAAACATTCACGAATGCTGAAAAGGAAACTTGATAACCCGACCCATTTGAACTTTTTAAAGTTCCAAATTCTAAGCTGGTTGGATCTTGGGTTGGGTGACAAAAAAAAAAAAATCTCATGTTTGGATTGGACGGGCATAAATGGAGACTTGAGCTGAGATAGAAAATTTGTCCAAAAAATCTTAAACTTATTAAACTTTTGTCAATTCAATCTAACCCTATCAATTTTTTCAATTGAATTATAAGCCTCTTGATAATTTGTCAATGGATTCATTCTGATTAATATTAATTAGAAATTATTGACTTGAATGCTAATAATGACACGTTAAATGACTAATGTTGACGTGAATAATTTTTTTTACATATTTTATAAATATTTTGATTTTTTTTACCAAGTCTGGTGAGGACCAATGATCCTCTTTGGTCATTGGGCGAAGGTGGCCCTCACTAGCCTCAAGCAAGGATCGTGGCCACCGACCCTTGCTTATGGCTGATAAGGATTGCCCGACAACTTTTGTCAGCTTGGAGGAAAAAGAAAATGGAAAGAAAGAAAAGAAGAAAAAGAAGAAAAAAAATATTCATAAATTTTTTAATAATTATAAAATTATTTACATCAATGTCAATCATGTCATGTAAGACGAATCATGTTCATGTTAGCAATTTTTAATTATCAAAATATTTATGACTTAATCAATAAAAGTGAAGGATTTAGAATTGAATTAATAAAAACGTAATAAATTGAATATGTTTTGGACAATTTTTCTAGTCGAGTCGACCGTTGACACCTCCATTAGACGTGATCATTCTTGTCAATTGGATTTGGTGCAAATAAAAGAGAGCTTCGAGGTCCAAGTAAAAGTCTAAAGTTAAAAGCGGGAGGAGCGTGTGCCTATTGATAAGATCGATGACGTGTAGAATGAGAAGATAAGAACTTGAATAAGAAGAAGACTAAGCAAATTGCAGAAATGACGAAGGGAAGCTTCTCTACAATTGCTGCATTTATCACACTATTATTGCTTTTCTTGCGTATTACCTTTTAGTCAACACATTTTTGTCCGAAATTTAATTTTTACTATTATATTTTTCGCTCCTTTTTTTTTTTGAGGAATATGACATAATTATGACGTCGTTTCATGCCCTTTATCCATATCTCGAGGCTACTGGAACCAAGATATTCTTGTTACCAAGGTGTAAATGTCCTCGTTCAATAAACCTTGACTTTGACTCCTTCCCTATCCATGACTTTGGGAGGGGATAGGCTTTATGACTTTACATCTGGATAAGGGATTTGACTTCAAAGTTATCACTTTAAGGGCATATGTACTTTTCCTAACTAATGTAAAATACATTCTAGAAAACAATTTATAAAATGAGAAATAAAACTAGATATTCTAGAAATGAGAGAGCAAAGAGATATGACCGACTTCCTCGGCCATGATCCTTGCTGGAGACGAGTGGGCCACGTTAGGTGGCCGTGATGACCGGGTCGTCCGAGCTGAAATGACGTGCAATTGCTACGAGACATGTTTGGCATCCAATTCGCAATTGTGAGACTCCTTAGCTAGATCTTGAGGGCATAGTTCTCAAAGGCATTGGACCATGGCCCAGCCATGACCGACCATGGGCCTTCTGTCCATCTTGGATGCAAATCCGATGCAACAAAAGTTAAGGAGTAAGGGCTAAAATATGAATATTAATGTATCAGTAACAGCGGGATTTGATTGAAAAACCTCATTAAACCCTTTAAATCGCATTCAGAAGATGCTAAAGCCCAAAACAATGGGGGTGTGTGTTGAGCTTTCAGCATTTTCAAAGCAAAACTTCACACCAAAATTTTCGAATTTGTGTTATCAAAACACCAATGTGCAGACTCAAAGATTCCTGAATAGGTCAATCTTTCGAAGTGTTGCCAAATCCATGGGCAGACAAGAGACAACTGGGCTCGAGGGCATTCAGAGGCCCAACATTAACTTGTAAATGCCCTCCCAAACGCATCCTAAGGAAACAGAAGGAGAAGAAGTCAAACTCTACCTATTTTCAAAGCCCATACCCAAATGAAGCCCATGTATCCTCATCTTGGGCCGTGAGAGACCCGTATAAACCGACCGATCCGACCCGACCCTGTTTTCTATCTTTGCTTGTTTTCCCGGGAAACCCTTTTTCCATTCTAGCTTCCTCCGGAAAATCTTCCAGGCTCCGAGCCGTGCAGGCGGCCATCTCCTGAGTCCTACACGACATTCTCAAATCCATCACATCTTAGGTAAGGGTTTCTCCTCTTCTCCACCCCCAAAAGGTTCAATCTTTGAGTCCAGGTTTCGCGTTTGCAGCTGAATTTCGATTCATCCGCTGCTTAGTGCGATTACACGAGAATAGTTGTAGTGTTTGATCGGTTTCCGCGGCTTGCGGGTGTTCGATAATGGCGAGAGGCGCCGCCGCTTCCCTCCTTCGGATTTGCCGCCCGAAGGACGGCGGTTCCAGGAGCGGAGCCTTGCTGTCGTATAGGTGTTTCGGTTCGGGCGGGCAGTTCGGCCGCTCGGCGTCTCGGGATCGCCGGCTCGACCCGAATCTCGATGCTCGGAGCTGCCCGTTTCCTGGGAGCTTGGCGCGGTTGCTGCTTCAGAGGAATCTGCTTTGTAGGAGTCCGTATTTTAGGGTAATTAGTGCAGTTGATGCGAGATTGTATTGCTCGTCGGTGGAGAAAGGGAAGGATTTGGAGGATTCCCATGTTTTTGGCTCTGAAGGGATTGGTGGGGAGAATGGTGATGGTGTAGAAAGTTTGAAATTTGCTGAGTGCCTCGACCGGTTGGCTGCTGCAGAGGATGGAAATGATTTTGTTGACAATGGTGGTTCGGATGAGAGTGATGAATGGCATATGGTAACAGATGAAGAGGATGGAAGCAGTGGTGGTGTTAGTTCGACTGTAGATGTTCCCTACAAGAATGTGGGATTGTGTGATCCTGTGGATTTGTACAGGGAACTTCGTGATTCTAAAGAGCGCATGAGCCTGAGCCGTGATTGGAAGACCCTCAACGAGATTTTTCGTTATTTTGCAGAGTCGCCATGGGCATCTAATCAGGCTCTTGCCATCTACATAGGCAAGTCTTTTTTCCCAACCGCAGCCCGCAAATTCCAAAATTTTTTCCACAAGAAACACCCCGCCGATATTACCATGTATTTGGTTTCACTTGGCCCATGTGAGGATGCTGTTAAGTTCTTGTTCCCCATATTTGTCGAGTTTTGCTTAGAAGAATTTCCTGATGAGATTAAGCAGTTTCGGAGCATGATTGAGTCAGCTGACTTGACAAAGCCCCACACTTGGTTTCCTTTTGCACGTGCTATGAAAAGAAAGATAATATATCATTGTGGCCCAACCAACAGTGGGAAGACATACAATGCTCTGCAGCGCTTCATGGAAGCAAAGAATGGTGTTTATTGTAGTCCACTTAGGTTATTGGCTATGGAAGTGTTTGACAAGGTGAATGCTTTGGGAGTTTACTGTAGTCTTCACACTGGGCAGGAAAAGAAGAATGTCCCTTTCTCGAACCATGTTGCTTGTACTGTGGAAATGGTGTCGACCGATCACTTATATGATGTGGCAGTAATTGATGAGATCCAGATGATGGCAGATCCATATAGAGGCTATGCATGGACGAGAGCATTGCTAGGACTTAAGGCCGATGAGATACATGTTTGTGGGGATCCAAGTGTTCTGCATATGGTGAGGAAAATCTGTTCTGATACTGGGGATGAGTTGCATGAATGCCACTATGACAGATTCAAGCCACTGGTTGTTGAAGCCAAGACCCTGCTCGGGGATCTTCGCAATGTTCGATCTGGTGATTGTGTGGTAGCTTTTTCTCGGAGAGAAATATTTGAGGTTAAATTGGCAATTGAGAAGCACACCAATCACCGCTGCTGTGTCATATATGGTGCCTTGCCACCTGAGACTCGAAGACAGCAAGCTAACTTGTTTAATGATCAAGACAATGAGTATGATGTCTT
Organism: Corymbia maculata; assembly: GCA_014182735.1. NCBI lineage: Eukaryota > Viridiplantae > Streptophyta > Magnoliopsida > Myrtales > Myrtaceae > Corymbia > Corymbia maculata. The sequence continues at coordinate 41,766,806 of CM024686.1, read as the reverse complement.
GGTTGCTAGTGATGCAGTGGGGATGGGTCTTAATCTTAATATCAGAAGGGTTGTGTTTTACACTCTCTCCAAGTATAACGGCGATAAGATGGTGCCAGTTCCGGCATCACAGGTGAAGCAGATTGCTGGAAGAGCTGGTAGAAGAGGAAGTCGATATCCTGATGGCCTTACAACTACCTTTGAGCTTAATGATTTAGAGTACCTCATCGAGTGTTTGAAGCAGCCGTTTGATGAAGTTAAGAAGGTGGGTCTCTTTCCTTTCTTTGAGCAGGTTGAGCTCTTTGCTTGCCAACTTGCCAATGTTACGTTCTGCAAGCTACTTGAGAAATTTGGTGAAAATTGCCGTCTTGATGGCTCATACTTCTTGTGTCGGCATGACCATATTAAGAAGGTTGCGAACATGTTGGAGAAGGTCCCAGGGCTATCTCTTGAAGATCGCTTCAACTTTTGTTTTGCACCAGTTAATATCAGAGACCCAAAATCAATGTATCATCTTCTGAGGTTTGCCACAGCTTATAGTCAAAACTTGCCTGTTAATATAGCAATGGGCATGCCCAAGGGCTCTGCTCGAAATGATGCTGAGCTTTTGGATCTGGAGACCAAACATCAGGTGCTGTCTATGTATCTGTGGTTGTCTCACCACTTTGAGGAGGAAACTTTTCCATATGTTAAGAAGGCAGAAGCTATGGCGACAGGCATTGCTGAGTTATTGGGTCAGTCTCTGAAAGTCGCTAACTGGAAACCAGAATCAAGGCAGGCAGGAAAACCAAAGCCTAAAGAGAAGCCTGAACAAAAGGAGGATGGCTATGAGAGACCACAGTCACTTGCCAAACTATTTTCTTTGTAAGTTACTATGGATTAGTTTTGTGCAAATACTTTTCATGGAGCAGGATGATATTCACTCTCTGCCAATGTTAGCAACAATCTTTCTTGTTAGTAAAATGTAAAATGATTCCCCTGTATGAACTCATATCTCTACTTACATGATGTTTTGTTGCTTTTGTGGTACCTGAAGCCAAGTTCTGATATTGGCAGAATGTCTTTTTCACTTTTTCTGTATTCCAGTAATGGATCTTTAAGGCATCTACTTTGGTAGGCTAAAACTACTTGATGGGCGTGAAGGAGTGATTTTGAGTGTATTGAATTGACCTTGCCTGTTTCTAGCTGTACATGATTGTGGTGACCTCGCTGATTTATTGGTTCATTGACTAGATATTGATTTGATGTGAGGGAATCTTTGTTGTTTATTCTAAGGCAAACTCATTAAGGCTGTCAGATGCTCTAGTGAGAAGACGTGACTGTACGATGTAGTGCATGTTGAATGGGTAAAAATATGTGGATGTAAACTTTAAGAAAAGACATTGGGTTTGATGGGTTTCCAATTTGGTGGTTGTTATTGTTGTCTTTGTCACAGCCAAGTCTTACTTTCATTTGGCCTTCAATAGCTCTTCCCTAGATGACTTTTCTTTGTGATATGTACCATTCTAGACCAGGAACATTGTTCATATAACTATTTGTTTAACTTGCTTGTCATGAAAATGAAAAGACAGATGTTAAAAAGAAGGTAAGTTTTGATACAGTGTTTTATGTGTTCATAACCTTAAGATGAGAAACCTCTCGGTGGTAAACCTTGAGAGTTGTAGCCTTGCAATTGTCCACATTTGGTGAAAGGCAGTTGGTGAAGAGCAGCTCTTCACAAGGGCACAACTTTTTGCCTTAGTCAAAGTTGGTACTATTTCCAGTTCATTATTATTTTCTTTGTTATCATTCAGAAAAAAAATGATTGTTTTTCTTTGTCATACAGGAGAAGACAGAACAAGGTCCCAGAAATTCCACATGCTGAGAAATTGTCTACATAGTCATGTGCAGGTATTACAACTCAGCATTGTGGCCTATTTGTTGGCACCTCCAATGCAGTTTCTGTTATGTATGTGTTGTTGCTTTTCACAAGATTCACTACTCCATTTCCTATCAAAGTGCCAGATGTAGCTCGGTGGCAACATATGCAATTTTCTTTATTAGTTGTGATCTGCAAATCATGCCATAATTAGGTAAGAGAATGGTTGTTGCTTGCTGTTCATTCAGGTGATTGAGCAGAGGACCTCTGGGACTCACGTGTGCCAAAGGTGGCAGGATGGTTGTTGTGGTTGTGGCTCTGCATCTTTGTATGTTAAAATGGTGCGTCAGATAAGCTGGTGCAGCTTCTGCAGGGATATCCGAAGATGAGGAGTTAAAGATTCACAACCTGAATACAGAATTTCTACCGTAGAGCTGCAGCAGTTTCTGTGAGCAGGCTGGTGAAGAGTGCTTTGCTTCAATGAGGTCACTGCCAAGCAGTTGTCCCCAGTTTGTGCAGCACTAATGGAGCATCCAGCTCTTCGCTGCACTGTTGAGGAACAAAGGCAATACCAGCTCCTACGATGAAAACGACCCATGTAATGTATTTTTTATGGGAATGAGTGAGTGAGAGAGAGAGAGAGAGAGAGAGAGAGCTAAAATTTTGATCAAATATTTTGACCATCAAATTATCTCCTACCAATATTTCTTAGTAGCTTTTGCCTTGAAGCCCAAGAAAAGGGTGCTATGTACTGTAGTACAATGGAATAGAATAATCCACCAAAATAGTGATGCTTCCGATCTGTTCCTTGCAGGAATAATATGCTAAATTATGCTTCTCTTGAGGCTATGCATATGCTGAGGATGTAAGAGGTGGTAGCTTCTGTCTTGAAGCCCATGAAAAGGGTGCTATGTACTTTAGGACAACGGAATAGAATAATCCACCAAAATAGCGATGCTTCTGGTCTGTTCCTTGCAGGAATAATATGCTAAATTATGCTTCTCGAGGCTGTGCATATGCTGAGGATGTAAGAGGTGGCTCTGATTATCTTTATTGCTCAGAATGAACAAATCCATCTCTGCCACATAGGTGGCTCAGTTTCACCTTTAGATACCATGTGGATCATCACTATGCAGCATGGTGTTCAAGCAACGAGTCAGGCTGGGTTTTGCAGATGGATAGCTCATCTTACCGCAACAAACGGGGTGGCTCTCATTATCTGTTTGTGCCTGACCATCCTTCTTCATCTGAGATTCATGCCATCTTTCTGGCATTTTTCTATGTGCTTATTATATCCTATCCAGTTGTTCTCATTAATATGCTACCGGACATTTGAGTGTGGTGTATTCTCTTACTGAGAAACCATGTAAGTTTGGTCTTAATATGGTATCGATCAAACAGTCTCTTTTATTATTATGGTTTTTTCATTTCAAATTTCCTCTGGTTGAAGAGCAATCCGCGTACCGTGTAGGATAATGTCCCTTGAGTTTCGACCATGTCTTGAAATGAAGGTTCTCATCTTGTATGGTTTCGCTTGAAGTTGTTAAATTTGATTGTGTAATGAGAGGACAAAGAAATTGAGACGACTCCTTGTGCGCGTGCCTTTCATGAAGGGAAACACTTCATCCCGAATGATTAGTGCTTGGCAGATGATTTTTATCGAGACCAGCCGGAAAAAAATTATTCACATCCAAACATGCTTGGGTTGATTAATCTCGTACATGGTAAGAAAGAATCCTCAAATTCTTGGGGCATGGCTTAATCTTGTTACGTTTTAGAGGAGCCTGTCCTTAAGGGTAACGGCATGAAGCTATAAAGAGGAGTTTTTTTCTCATTATGCAGCATAAAGGGCAATCTCATAATTGATTATTTCACAAAGCCAAAAGAATAGTCCAAGCGCTTGCAAGTTCTGTTTTTGCAGACTTTCGGATTCCAGACTGCCATCATCTTCGGAATCAAGAATGATTTTGGTAACTACTAGCTCATGTTATCTGACCGAAAATTTAGCACCTTCCTATTGAAATATAATTGCAGTAGCCCGTGCCATGACAGAACGATGCTGATCAGAGAAATCTTAGTTGTTAGAAACGATGCTGATCAGAGAGATCTTAGTTGTTAGAAACGATGCTGATCAGAGAGATCCTGGTTGCCAGGAACGATGTTAACCAAGTTCCAGATCTTGAAATCCGGAGCTCAGTGGTACTGAAAGACGAAAAACCAAATGCGGAGAAAAGGAAGCCACTGAATCATGAGATACTATGCCAATTACGCCAGCCCTCAATCCACATGGTACATGAGTTCATTCGCAGGTATGACTGTATAAGAAGCATTTATTGATAGAGAAGACGTAAATCATCTGATCCATCAGCGAAAACCTAACTCTGTAACCTAAAACTGGGTTCTGATCCATCAATGTCTACATTTGGCAGTATAACCAGCCGATAAAAATGGATGTTTTAACCATGGACTCTGCATAAGCCATCTTAAGTTAATACTTCTACATCAATGACCATGCTACATGTCCTTTCAACAAGAACCAAAAGCAACAAACTAGAAATTAGGCTTTGTTCGTTTCGCAAAAAATATGGCATTTCTGGAAAATGTTCTCTAGAAAACTATTTTCCAAAAAATGATGATATTTCCAGTGTTCGGTTGAAACCTGAAGATGAAGTGAAAAATGTTTTCCACTGTTTGGTATCTAATATGATTTTCTGGAAAAAAATTATTAATGTGATTTTAATTTTCATAAAAATCAAAATTTTAATTATTTCTTATTTAAAAAAATCAATTTTTTATTTTTTTCTTTTTCTTTTTCTTCCTCCTTCCATTGGGCAGGCTCTCGTATAAGAAGGAAATGGCTGCTTAGCCCCGTCCCGTTTGGAGAATGACCCCTCATGGCACGGCTACTATAAAATAGAAGGACTCTACCATCAGCAAAAATGCATCAACATCATCTTTTCCACACAGCATTGGTTCCGTCCCTACCTTATCTTTTGTTTTAAGGAGGAATTTTTCCTTCCCAGCGAAAAAAGGCAGTCAATTAGTCCCTGAGGTCTTCCTATGACTCGGTCCTTTTGAATGCCAATCAGATATACTTTTTTCCAATGCATTTCTTTTGGTTTAAGACAATAAAAGGGCTCTACCATCAGCTCTACCATCAGCAAAAATGCATCAACATCAACTTTCCACACAGCATTGGTTCCGTCCCTTACTCTTTTGTTTTGAGGAGGAATTTTTCCTTCCCAGCGAAAAAAGGCAGTCAATTAGTCCCTGAGGTCTTCCTATGATTCGGTCCTTGCCAATCAGATATCCTTTTGAATGCATTTTGACAATAAAAGGGCTCTACCATCAGCAAAAATGCATCAACATCATCTTTCCACACAGCATTGGTTCCATCCCTTACCTTATCTTTTGTTTTAAGGAGGAATTTTTCCTTCCCAGCGAAAAAAGGCAGTCAATTAGTCCCTGAGGTCTTCCTATGACTCGGTCCTTGCCAATCAGATATCCTTTTTAATGAGTTTGAACAATATGCAGGGAAAAACACATCATTTGTTATCAGCATAAAGTTTTAAAGCCCATCAAGGATCATGTTAACCCCTTTGTATTTAACGCCTAACTCGGGCAAAGATCACTTCCGACACCTACTAGTCTAAAACTAGAAAACAGAGCAAAACCTGAAGGGCAACCAGAACAAATCAAAGCTAGTCCATGCCTGAATTCCACAAGGAGAATGTACAGTTACCCATTTGCCGATTCATAATTGGATGTATGAGTAACGTTAATTTGAATGAAGTGGTAGATAACCATAACTGATTTCACCAATTCACAACTTGCTTGGGCAGCAGAAAAGGTAGGATATATAACATTAAACATAACAGAGAACAGACTCAGAACACCATATCAAGTCAACAGACATCACAGGAAAGTACACGAAACGGACATATTCTATGCATTTTCTTTCAACTGCTAACGTCGTGGTATACATGTTTTCATCAACAAGACAACTGACATTCTCTGATTGAACCTAACACTACCTACGTTAAAACAAGAAAGAAACAAAGATAAAGTGGTAGCTGGTATGAGACCAGGACTTTCCGTGATTATTATCATTATTGGACAGCACAAGACAACCACTTACAATTCACTAGGATAAGCTTACATCCATTCCAAGAGCACCAGAGAAGAACTTACAAATCCATCTGGTATTGCCGATCATATATCCTCCATCTGAATGCTGCTCTTGAGCGGCACATACTCGCCGAGATACCCACCGAGATGATCGTGAAGAGCCGTCTTATCAATCCCCTGGTGATGATAACTCTTGCAGACGTAATAAAACACACTCTGCACCAACAACCCAACCAAGTTGACAATCACCAGCACCCCAACCAAGAACCCGCCCACCACGATCCTCCCGAAAACCCCGTGGCTGTCCCCGCCGTGCACCACCAACCCACTAAAGATCCCGTTAATCAACCCGCAGATCACCAAATACCCGAAAACCAAGATGGCAGCCATCCGGGTCCTCCCCTTCAGCAGCTCGTAGCTCTTCTTCATTGCCGCGAACCCGAGGACCGGCTCGAGCACCGACACCACACTCGCCATGTGCCACAACGCGGTAATGTAAACATGAACCACCAGGAACAGCAGGAAGATCACGACAAGCGTAAACAGCAGCAAGGCCGCATTTTGCGTGTCGATGGCGAACAAGAGGAGCAGGACGAAGGCGACGAACACGATGTTGTACCCGACCATGAGAAGGGTGACCCAGAGGAAGGTGACGAAGAGGCGCTTGAAGACCTTGGGGATGGCGGCGAGGGTGGAGGCGAAGGAGACGGGCTTGGCGGTGTAGAGGGAGGCGACGGTGAAGACGACGGCGGCGGTGGAGAGGAGGGAGAAGGCGAAGAGGAAGAGGAGGTACCCGAACTGGAAGGTGAGGAGGACCGCCCACTCGTGGCGGGTCCGGCCCGGGTCGTCGGAGGGGTACTGGAGGCGGTTGAGGATGGGGTAGGTGAAGAGGGAGTGGGCGAGGATGGCGAAGGAGAGGGGGAAGATGAGGGTCAGGGTGATGAGGTAGAAGGTCTTCGGGGACCGCTTGGGGATGGCGACGGACTCCCGGAGGATGTCGGAGATGGTGAGGAACTGGAGCTCTTCCGGCGCCAGATCCATTTCCCCGGCGAGATTCGAATCGAGATCGAGTCTTGAGGGCAGCGGCGGCGGCGATGATTCGTGGGGGAGGCGCGATTCGGAGGGAGCGCGGTCCACGGCGGAGGAGGCGAGGAGGCGAACGGAGGGAATTTGCAGAGCCGCCGTGCGCTTCCACACCGCCGATCAGCTTCCAGCTGAAGCTCACTTTGGGAGATTCTCTTTCTTCCAGAATTAGCAAGAGTTAGAGAGAGAGAAGTTGACGATAAGATGGGAGTTTTGGTCAAACTTGGGCATGGGCTTGGGCTTGAAACCTCATATGGGCTCCACCCGTGCATTCTGGGCCGATCTAGAGAGAATCGGACCGACCGGCCGGATAGATGGACCGGTTCCGTTTGTGGCCGGTTTGATTTGGGTTCGCCCGCGAATCAATTTTTATGAACCCCGGTTCGATCTCCGATCGCTCGAGGTGAGCATTGCGCGATTTCACGCCAAGATTGCAACAACAATAGGCCGTCGCTGTGATTTCACTTTATGTGAAGCTTCGAAGTTCAAGCCATCTAAGTTTTGAGACTATAAATATCATAACAAATGGGAAAATACACATTATGCTTTGTTTGTTTCGCATAAAATGAACACTTTGAAAATTTTCTCTAGAAAACGATTGTCTAAATTACTTACAAAAATATCGATCGAAAAATATTTTTATCGTTAATAAAAACACTTAGCAATCAATTATTGTTAATAATGATGAACTTTTTTTATTCATTTTTTTAAAGTGATATGAGCGACTGATTTTTGAAAAATGTTACTCAAATGATTTATTTTCTACAAAACAAACATACTCTAAGTGTTTCAATAAAAGATACCCAATGATTTTATTTTTCAAATGAAAGTATCATTCTTTAACTACACAACACTCAACTCAACAATTTCATCTCATACTCAACTTCCAAAGAAAATTCCTCATGCAAAACGGGAAAATTATCCAAAAAATCATAAACTATTTTTTATCGATTTAGTCCTAAATTTTTTAATTTTTTCAATTGAATCCATCTAACTAATTTTGATCAGAAAATCATTAATGTAATGCTAACCGTCTTAAGTGACACGGCTAGTACTAATGTGTACAATTTTTAATACTATTTAAATATTTTTTGAATTTATTATTTTCTTCTTTCTTTTCTTTATTTCTTTTGTCCCCCCCCTCTGGCCGACAAGGTTGTTGGCCATGGGCGAAGGCAAAGACCCTTGTCGGCCATAGGTGAGGGCCTTCACCCCCTCACTAGCCATAGGCGATGGCCTTGGGCCCTTGGCTAGATCTAGGCAAGGGCCGACACCCTTGCTTGTTGGTCGATGAGTGCCACACCCTTGCCGGCAATAGGTGAGGGCTGTGAGCCCCTCGATTGGATCTCAGTGAGAACATGGAGGCCCTTAATTGGTACAATTAAAAATAATTGACACAATTAAAATGATTATTATTAAATTGATAAAAATGTAATATATTTTATGAATTTTTGGACAATTTTCCCGTGCAAAACCTTTACCTAACAATAACTTGACCTTTGGTTCATCAATTACACCTAAATACAATCACTACTTTTCTCTGGTTCATCAATTACACCAAAATACAATCACTACTTTTCTCGGAGAATATTCATAGCTAGTCTATGTACCCAATGGAATGTAATCTTATGATGCGTACTAAGAAACCAAGGTAATTAGGTCACCCAATCCTTAAATTCTTTCACACACAACGGACCCAACCCCTAGTAGAAGCTCACATGCTTCGTGTTTGCTCATGCTTGCTTGCTCTACATAAAGTTTCACGATCCGATATAGATGAAGTGCAAAAGAAGAAGACTCCATCAATTTTGGGGGAGAGGATGATGTTGAAGTTGACGTGAAACAGCCTTCCGTTTTTAGGCGAAAGCCCAGATTGTCTTAAGTTTCTTGCTTTGAATAATGGTGCTGCGTTCAGTCATGATTGTCTCTGCAGCTTCACATGTTCATGTGCACACGGGGAAAGAAGAAGACTCCATCAATTTAGGGGGAGAGGATGATGTTGAAGTTGATGTGAAACGGCCTTCCGTTTTTAGGCGAAAGACCAGATTGTCTTAAGTTTCTTGCTTTGACTGATGGTGCTGCGTTCAGTCATGATTGTCTCTGCAGCTTCACATGTTCATGTGCACACGGGCTCGAGAAAGGCTGTCGTCCGCAACAGACCGGCCAAGTTATTGAAAACCCACGAGATTAACAATAGTACGAGCTGCTACTAGAGAAAAAAAAAACAAGAGAAATGGAGGACAAAATTGTCATTTCGATCTAACTTTGGCGAAATTGATGCTTATTCTTGCGAAAATAGATATTAAGTTCATGAGCATATCGAATGCGGTCGTCTCAAGATCTCTTTGGAATGAATCTAGATCAAAAAAATGTTACGAAACCAAATGCAGGAATTAGCTGTGTGAGAGTGATGACAGCTAAGTTCGATTCGGCTCAGGTTTGTTTTCCAGCTCAATGACATTCCATGTCTCAGAGTCATGTGGAATTGGTAATGGGAAGGCTTCAATATCTTCTTGTTGACAATGATTAAGTTTCTTATATTTCGCAGGCTGCATTGGATATGCATGTGCATTCTTGTAGTAAAAGGGGGAAAAGAGTGTTTCTTGCCTTGAAATCAATGGGCACCAGCACAAGTTCAGCTCTGAACGAGGTAGAAACTTTGTCTCAGGATCATGCCCCTATACGTCGAATTTGTGGGTATACATCAACTTCAAGAAAATGATGACTGCATAATTTGGTCCGACATCTTTAACGTTCTTTCCCCTTGCTCGCGTGCACTCGCACACGTCTAGTACACTCAACTTGTTGTTCAATGAGGTTAGGAAGCCATCTGAACTTAAGGGAAAATTGGAGGCCATCTAGAATGAAAAGGACACCGTAAGACTATGTGTTGCTTATGACGATTCGCAATTTATTTCCTAGGGTTAACACTTGATTAGAACTTCATGAGATATTATAAACAACTAGCTCTACCTAGGGTTTGCTCACCGGAAAGCTATAGCTAGTGAGATGAGCATTTGATGCTCTTTTTCTTGAAAAGCAAGAGCTAATATGAACTTTCATAGGAAACTTTCTTCCTCGCGCACCTAAATAGAATGAAGATTAACATTCTCAGCAAAGCTTCTTGTTTCATATTTGCAGAAGGAGGCAAATATCGTTTGCGCTGACACAATAAAAACACCTCGAATTCGGGAAGTGGGATTTGATCAGTCATCCTGAAAGATTGACTCCATACCAATGCATTTTTACAGGTAATCTATTGTCTTTTAATCTCTTGCAATGAAATTTTGAATTTGGAGTCCTTTTCGATTATGATTATGTGCTGTGGACTCTCTTTAGTGCTCTGATAATCCTCCAGAGGGAACTTTCGTGTGGAAAATGAACTTCAAACGGTTCGCCCTTGCGGTCCATTTATGGGAAACAAAACACAAGTATGGTAACCCAAGTGATTCTTTCTCTCTCAAGTGATTAATTGTAGATTTCCTTTGCATTTCATTACTTCAAACTCGTGTCTTGTTATGACATTTCTAAGTGAGGTGTTGTCTCTCATGTGTATTTTGTAGACTTTTTAGATGATACATTTTACAACATGTTATATTATGATTTCATGAAGTAATCGACTCATTTCTTTCTAATAAAATAAAAAATCAAAATGGTTGGCAACAATTCTACAAAATTTCATATGATATGAGAGTAAAAAGGTTCCAAGTTCAAATATTTCCCTCATTTGCCTCCTTTGTTAAATGGAATTTCATATTAAAATTACAGCAATAGGCGGTCACTAATTAATGGTGAGAGTCACCTTACATGGTCATGATTTCATTTGTGTGAAATCTCAAGCCATCTATGTCAATTCACAAAAGAAAATGTGGTCCATGGACACAAATGTAATATCAAGTTTTTGGACTTTAAATATTATAAAACATGGATAATGCCATTATTCATCATATTTCAAAATTTTCATTAAATGGGTACCCAATAATTTATTCCACTTTTATCTTAAATGCAAATTCAGAACACAGTTCGATGCTAACTTTTCAATTGATAATGTTTGGATCTTTGGTTAATTACTTATACATAATTATCTTTTTTTTTGGGAGAATATTCACAGCTTAGTCTGCATCTAGTCTATGTACATGTGTAGGGTTCACAAAATTTCATGATTTGGTAGATGAGTGCGAAAGAAGACTCTATCGAGATTTATCGCAGAAGAATGACAGTGATAATTTCCATTAAACACGTAATTCATAAATCATCTAAGTCATTTTTCATAAATTTAAATATAACAGCCTAGGGCCAAAACACATTCAATGTTAGACCCCCCCCCAAAAAAATTAACACACACACACACTCTCTCTCTACTATGAAAAGTAGCTCTATCTTTGAATGGTGCAATGCATTTCCTGCCAAGGCCATGGAAAGAAAACGTTGTTGAACTCGACGTGAAACTGCCTTCCATTTTTAGATGAGAGCACAAATTCTCTCTTGTTTCTTGCTTTCACTCAGACGTTTCCATTCAGTCATGGTGTTGGCATTCTCTTCGATTTCATGCAGCTTCATGTCCACACCGGCTTGAGAAAACTATTGTTTGAAACTTTGCAATGCAGACTGGTCAAGGGCAGAAACTAGCAGGTTGAGAGTGATGATGGCGAAAGGAGCCGTGAGGTGGGGGGACCAATTTAGATAATTAATCTTTTTACTTCCATATATAGATGTTCCTAACAAGTGTTCTCTAACTAGGGTTTCTTTTCCAGCTCAATGACATTACATATCTCATAAATCTTCTGGGTTGCAAAGTATATACATGTACATCCTTGGTGTGAAATCGGAGAAAGAGTGTTTCTTTGCCTTGAGACCAATGGGCGTGACCACGACCTTACTTCCCCAAGATCATACCCCCTATAAAGCTCCAGTTTGTGGGTTTATAATTTGGTTCAACAGCTTTAACATTTTTTTCACCTTGATCATGTGCACTCGCACATATCTAGTACATTGATTTAATCTGTTGTTAGATGAGGTTAGGAATCCGCTGAATTTGTGAGAAAGTTGGAGGAAATTTACTTAAAAAGTTCAGATTTATTGTAATTGTATCAATTAGGTCATACATATATTTTTTGCAAATAATTTCAAAACATTTTGTATTTGTGCCAATTCAGTAATCTGACCATTTTTGGTTAGTTAACACTAACATAGATGCTGGTTATCCTACAAAGTACCGCTGGCATTGATGTAAATAAAATTTAATAATATATGATATTTTTTTTCGAATTTTTTTTGTTCCCTTCCTCCTTCTAGTTGATTGCTAACAAGGTTGTGCCTTATTCAGCCATGGCAAGGCTTGTCTAAGGTTGGTGAGGTCCCTCTCTAGCAATTGGCTGGAGAAAGAAGGAAGGGAAGGAAAAAAAAACAAAAAAAGAAAAAGGAAAAAGACAAGAAAAATAAATAAAAATAAAATATTATTAAAAATTGTCTATGTCAACATCAATGACGCCACATAAGATGGTTGATGTACTGATTGGCTAAATTAGTTGGATGGATTGAATTGACAACAAATTGCAAAATGTTTGAGACTCATTAGGCCAAAAAAATGGAGTTTAAGACTTAATATTGTAACGGGTTTATGACTTATATGATAATTTTCCTAGACGTTGGAGCTCATCTAGAATGAAATGGATACAATACAACTTCAGCTTTCAGTTCTAGGCAGACAAAGGGTTTGCTTATAATGGATTGGTAATTTGTTTCCTAGGGTTATTACTTGATCAGAACTTGATGAGATAGTATATTCGGCTAGCTCTAGCTAGGGTTTACTCATCGACAGGCTACAGTCATTGTGATGAGCTTTTATGCTCTTTTTACCGGATCACTTGACAGTAGGAACTAATATAAACGTTCAAAGAAAACACATCTGCACAAAATGAAATTTAATATCCTTAAGTCACACTTAAGAAGGTGGCAAATATTATTTGCTGTTTGCATTGTCACAACAATAACACCTTGACTTTCGGAAGTGGGATTGGATTATATATTGTGAATTTTCAAACGTATACCTAGCATCTTCGAAGATAACCAAAGTCTGGTCGACCTCTTGCAGGGAAATATCAAATTTTGAGGGCCTTTTTCGATTACAGTCACATGCTTTGGACTCTCTTTAATGCTCTGATCATCCTCCAAAGGGGACTTTGACGTGGAAAATGAATTTCAAACAATGTTGCGATCCATTCAAGGTAAAAAGAAACAAAAGTATAAATGACCTAGGTGTATTTGTTTCCCATTCAAGAGATTAATTGCAGGTTTTCCTTGTATTTCAGTGCTCCGAAACCGTGTGTTGGTTGCCTTGAGGAGTCATGCATGTGTTGGTATCACGTTATGACCTTTTTGAGTGAGGTATTCTCTTGTATATATGTGCTAGGGGCTTTTCGGATATACACTTAATGAGTATCTTCTAAAACTGTGCAGGAATTGATTCGCTTCTTTTAGATAAAATTGATAATTTTATATTGAAAGTAATGATGTCACGATGATTTGGTTCAAAGAGAGCTTTTAAGCTCGTTAGAAGAATTACTTCTCTAGTCGATTCTATCTTGCAACAGCCGGGATCTATCTTGGCATTGGCGATTTTGCCACAGAACTACCACGCAACCAATATTATTAGGCTTGTTAATATCCGGTTCCAATGAGAAAACCGAGAACCTAACTGTCTTGACTAATTCCAACTTTTCGAAGTCAAGAACTAAGCTGATTCTCGCGTGAGCCAGGCTGATCCTCGTCTAGGGTGGCCTCAAACAGAGCTAATTTGGCTGGCCTTCGTCAATTCCAGTGTCTACCCCGAATCATTGCTGATCCTAAAACCTTGTCCTTATCTCAAAGTCCTCTTCTCACATCTAAATATTCTCTTGATTTGCTTCTACCATCCAAATATTGAACATAGAAGGATGTCACAACAAATGTTTGCCCTTACTTTCCTTTTCTAAACAAACTTAAAGTGCCAAAAACTTCTCAAGCCTTTCTATTTGAACTTGCTTGGAAGTTGGTTGAGCGTACACAATGCGGAGAAACAATTTGGGTGGTTTTCCTCGGTCAAATTTGCGTGCTTACGAGATGGCGTGTAGCTACCACTTGATTCAATCCAAACCTGCATTCACATTGTCGTAATAACACTGCTTGTTTCATTTATTATAAGCATTCGCATTTGATGGATGTTCATGTAGTTGTTTAAAATGCAATAATGCTTAATCAATAAGCGAGCCAAAGCACTTTCTTTGAAGCTTGACAGGCACTGCCACATCAGATTCACGCACTTTGCCGTTTCGAAAAATGGAAACCTTGGCAGCTGTGTTATCCATTCATGGTAACCTGGTCTCCTTTCCACGTTTTGAATTTGCCCTAGAATTGGCAAAGTTCATAAAGGCCCACTTGATTTGTAGAGAGAGAGAGAGAGTGGTTATTAGTCACAATATGATGTCCACCCTATTTTCCTACCTCCTTCACGAGGAGATAGCGAAAGATTACTAAATCATGGTGAGTATTAAACATTACCACATGGTGCCATCATCACCATGCAATAATTATGCATGGTAAAAAGAAAAATGAAATAACCCCGATTACTTCCCCATTGTTTGGAGCCTTTTTCATTTTTTGTTCAATCTGTTTTAACAATTTGATACTAAAAATTACTAAAATTTTCCTCCCCTTATGATTTAGTATTGAATATGTGCAATTGGTCGATGTTGGGTCTGAGCTAAGTCCTTTCAATAACTTATATGCATGCAAGTTTCTCCTTTAAAACTTAAATCATGTGGGTACAATATTAGTAAAAACTTCTTGGGGGTGAAGCCAATTCACGAGGTGTCAAAAGGAATGTGATTTAAGGGTTTGATATAAATGAATTATATGAATATAAAGATTGGTTAAGAAATGAGATGTTTGATGTTTCCACGGACAATATGTTCTCTTCAAAGTTTTTTAGTCTAAATAGGAAACAATATACCTAGCTATACTTTTTATATGCTGAAGCATGTTTCCTATCAGAATGCATCGATCAAGCTTTTGAGTTTAATCTTTTGTCATAACTAGCTAAACTAGTCTCCTAATTCCAATTATTGCAAGGCCATTAATCTGATGTTCTTCGTTGAAAGGGTACATTTACAAGAGCTTGTCTGTAAATTGAAAGCCAGGACAACCAAAAAGGGAGTTGGTGTTATGTATATGAGATGGAAACTATCTATATTTTTCTTTTTCTTTGGCACCAACCACATGCATGTTATGACAGTATTATCATCATTACTTTTACTTCCCTATTGCATATGAATTACTTGGCAAAAAGGAAAAAAATCAAATCCACGATTGTCTCACATGTGAACCTTTGGACCATTTGCATGATTTGGGGTTAAGCCAGATAAAGGCTCCTTGGTAAATAGTGACCTAAAGTTGGTCTAATTTTAGAGAGTGCTCAGCTCAATAACTTCATAAGACAAGCTTTCAGGGTCATCTTCGAATCATACAAGCAAGGTAAACAGAAGAAGAAGGTAACACCGTTCTCTCTCTCCCTCTCTCTATCTGCTAGTTCTGTGCAGAGGCATATGCAAGTATAAGCAAAGTAGGGTTTTTTGGGAGCTACGAGTTTCCACTTCCAAAGACAGCCCTTGATATGTCCCTTCAACTGCATCATTTAATCTTGTTTGCATATCGAAAAATGGAGATGCACTCCTAAAACTGAGTTGAAGCACTCTTTCCGCATTCCTAGTCTTTGGGCTTTTCTTCCTATATAATCCTAGAAACTTGGGGGAGCTATAAAAGGGGTAAACTTCTCTCTCTTTTTTCAGGTTCAGCCAACAGCAAGACAAAGCAAGAAAAACGAGAGTGAAATCCTGCCACCGAAAATGGGCCGAGGGAAGATAGAAATCCGAAGGATCGAGAACAAGACCACAAGGCAAGTAACGTTCGCGAAACGCCGTGCGGGGCTGTTGAAGAAGACCCACGAGTTGGCCGTCCTCTGCGACGCACAGATCGGGCTCATCATCTTCTCTAGCTCTGGAAAACTCTTCGATTACTGCAGTCAGTCCTTGAGGTGAACCCTTTTTTTTCTTTTCATGATCTAGCTTGAAATTCCTTGTTTGCTCAATTTGATAATCATACTTTTCAGATCATCGTTCTTTAATAAATAAATAAAAAAAAGACCTTTCGCCTTCACTGCAATTGATCTATCTATCTATATATATACCTGGTTTTTGTTTTCTTTTCCCAGGTTTTTTTTTTTTTGTTTTTTTTTTTTTTTCCCAAGTTGTGTCAGAGGCCTTTAGTAATATCCCAGAACATGTTTCATTTTCGTAGTTCTTTTTTTTTTTTCCCATCCATTTTTCTGCGGAGAGAGTTGGAGTTTTTGGTGGAAGCGCCTGCATCAAGTATGGGATGATTCTCTCTCTCTCTCTCTCTCTCTCTCTCTATATTCTCTTTTTCTGTGTTTATCTGGATTTTGTATAAACCCAGCTGTCGACGCTATCCTGGGGAGGGCCATAGCTAGGGCTTCTTCTTCGGACTCCTCTCTTCAATTTCATCCTTAGTATTCGCTATTTGTCTCTGTTTTAGCTTGAATCATGTATATATGTGCTTATTCACTTCGAGCTACTCACATTTAAATGGCCAGAGTATATTTAGAAATTGATTAGGTTTAACTGGAGGATCATTAAATTGGCTATTTTTTCTGCTTATATTGATTATTAGGAACGTGTTTACACAAAAAAAAAAAAAAAAACAAATATCTAGTAGCGATCAAAATGCCTTTATCCTGTCGTAAATGAAATTTCATTGTGTTGAGATTTGTAACTTGAGTCGGCGCAACTAATTGTTTAGTAATATATTGTGGATTTTTTCAGATGATATTCGTTGCACAATTTATGGGATAAATATAATTTTCCTTTTAAATTATTTTTTATGATGGTTCGCTTGATTTAATTTCCATTTCGAGTTCATGTAAACAATTTGTTTTACTTAGAGGAGGGATTGATGCTTCATCCTATTCAACAAACTTACTCAGTAATTAGCCATATGTAATGGTGAATGATGGATTTTGCTCACATTCTTCCGTTATCTGAATTTGCAGCATGCAGGACATCATAAGGAAGTATCACAGCCAAAAGGGGACTCAACTTGTGGAGTACAATGAACAGGTATATTTGCATGGGAATGTCTTCCTCTCCCCAAAGAATTCTATGGACAAGACAATGGCTAATCATCTTCACGCGTTGCCAAACGCTTTTTCGCAGGAACAGCTTCAGAATGAGCTGAAGAGGATGCGGAAAGAGACGCGTAGCCTTCAGCTGAGTGTGCAGCGATACACCGCCAATGATCTGACCAACATGCGGCTCGAGGACTTCAATCAGATGGAACAGCAACTTGAGTGCTCCATCAACAAGGTCCGCGCAAGGAAGGTAATGGTTCTTTGTAATGACGAATATTGTCGTGTGATTTTTCTGATGTAACCACTGCTTATGTAAGTTAGAAGCAATAGCATGCGCCGAGCATACCATACCGCCTTTCACATTAATTATACTGCTCAGAAGATTTTGCTAGACGCTGAACAAGAACAAGTTGGCGATTAACATCTAGAGGAAGAACATCATGGTTAAAGTTTGAAAGATCTCGTTACAAAAATTAAAGCCGAAAGGGTAGCATAATAACTGACAACTACATGTAATTGTCTGCTTTTGCATTTAGATTTGCTCGTTATTCCAAGCTCAAAGTTTTTCCGTTCTGCCACGGCACACACAACACAATTATGAACGAATTTACATTTTCTTCTATTTTTATTTAATGAGCACAAGCTAATCACTCGACTGGTTATAAGTGCTTACTTATGGAGTACTAATCATTCTGTGCAATCCACTTACTATGTTGCTCGAATTGTTGATCCATGTATATTAATCGAACCTTGTCCCTGATTTCTGGGTATTATTCAGTTTGAGCTGATGCAACAGCAAATAGACAATCTGCGGAGAAAGGTATGACCGTCCTCTCTCTTCCCAAGTAAATTTAAGTTTACATGCATTTCTCTTTGGTTTTGTATCAAGAAGGAATCAAAGTTTCATCCGTTTGTGACCATGGTTACAATGTCCAGGAGAAAATGCTGCAGGATGAAAATGATCAAATATATCATCTGGTGAGTTAAAATGCCACTAGCAAAATACTTGCACAGCTGCTATGCAATAGAATTAAAGGGAAAGATGTCTGGTTCAGTTTATTATCTTCCGAACTCTCTTATTATGTTGTAAAAGCACCATCAAAATATGTATTGAGCTGCAAAACCTAGCTAGTTTGGCCTCTTCCCATTGCTAGTTAAAAGGGAAGAAAAAGTCAAAAATGTCCTGAAAAATGTTTCAAAACCGATTTTAGCTTGTATATTAGTGTTATATTGCTATGAGTTGTTACAGTAATCTTGTCACGAAAAAATAAGAACATATTGAATCATGGTTATCATTGCAATTTAATAAGACTGACTATGGTCAATTTTGACACTGATGCCGACGATAGATTAAGCAGCAACAGATGGCAATGGAGCATCAGCAGGCGGGAGTGCCGAAGCCAGAGGAAGCGCAGCACGTGCTGGATCAATTCCCTTTCTATGGAGAAGAGCAGCCAAGCAGCGTCCTTCAGCTTGCTACCCTCCCTACGCCATTTCATCCATATCGCCTCCAACCTACGCAGCCTAACCTGCAGGACTTTCTCCAGCCCTCAAACTACGGCGGTAATCGGCAAAACATTCCGGCTATGTTTATGTTAATTTTGTGAAATGATTGTCTCTGATTTGTTGATCCAGTGTGACCCTTTTGCTGTTTTCTTTTGGCCATTTCAGAGTAGGAAGATGAAAGAAGAGAGCAGCATTTAGGAATGCCATGGTTTGTGGAAGGACACCATATGCTGCTGGATGCTAGCTATTGATCGTGTTTTTTCTTGCCAGATGCTTATAAACAGCAACATACTTATGATTTGTTTATGTTTATGTCCTAGTTTGTTTACTGCAATTAATTGGCCACAGTATATGTCTAGCTTTCATTATCTACGTGTGGGTATATAAACATGGATTTTATGGAACAAACTGCACAGACGGTCAATTTCATGGTGTGTGATCGCATGATGTGGTTTGGATTTTCCTTACTGCATTTCATAACTGCTACAGATCTTTCTTACCATTTCTGGATCACGCGCTCAAATCTCTGACCTCTTTATGAGGGGCCTTGTTGCATGCTGCTCATAAACTGAGAAAACTAGAAGAATCAAAAGGTTCAATATTTACTAATGACGCGCTCAACTGAACTATAATTTACCAATGAGTTCGTCTTCACATGCATCTAACCCTTTTCTTTCATTGACAAGCTCCAATTATCAATATTCATTCCGATTTTTCGTCCCATGCTTATATTTTTCTTGTCGCCATTTCTATTCTTATTCATTAACTTGATTTCAAAGGTCGCTAGTATAGTAGCCCGGTGTGTAATTCATATTCCATTAATTAATTGTCTAGCATCTCTTCATAGTTTGCTCAACATTAACATGAATATCTTCATGAGTAAAATCCTACCGCCAGAAAAATTATTTATTTTCATCTCATTTTCTAAGAAAAAAGCACTGTTCTAGTATACGGAGATTATTTATTTTCTCTAAACAAGCGTGAAAAAATTTGACATTAATTATTATAAAAATGCCCACAAAGGATGTTATCATCAGTTGTACATTAATTGTATTATAAACTGAGAAAACATTCATATATAAAAGGTAACCGTGTCAATTACATAGTTTACAAAAATATAGCATATGAAAATTGACTCTTGGTATTCGTGCTATCAATTGATAAATTAAAAGCATTATCTTTTACTTTTGTGACTATGGTATAATGTAATCATATCTTTGGCATATAAATGTTAATGGACGTGTTATCTTATTGTTAACTAAAGAACGAAATTTTCAAAAGTTTATATACAAAGCTCTTCACTATTCACCACCCAACCACGGTGTACTCCCATTCACATGTGACCATGTGCCATTACTCACATGTGGTCTATAAATAGAGGGGGGCTCTGAGAGAGAGAGAGAGAGAGCTTCTACAATTGGGTAAAGAAAAGGTCGTCCCTTCTTTATAAGAGCCTCCTCTATGTATGATCAATATTTCTCCTTTGGCTTTCATACCCTAAAGGCACATATAGATGTATGTATATCAAAGGTTGTCCCTTCTTTTTATGTGTATGAATGTGCGCGTTTATATGTGTATGCATGTGCGCGTGTGGATATAAGTTAATGGAAAGTCAAAATATTCTAGCATAAGATATAATACATGTAGTTTGTCTTGTTCTAAAAGAATAGAGCATATTTCCATTAGTCAGCAGAAGTGCTAGAGATGGAAATTTTATCGAAAACCATACGATTATGCCTATCTTATGTAAAAGCATGGATATTTCATGACTAGGGGCTAGAATTGATCGGTTCTAAGGTAGTTCTTGGAAATCAGCAGCTTTTGGTTCGATTCTTTCTTCTACTATGGACTCAGGCCCATTTTAAACACTTGCTTGTTAAGTGGTTATGTTGTTTGTACAAGAAGTTATGTTGTTTTGTTCATGTCGAAAGCCAAGATTCAATTATTAATAGACGCAAAGGTTTTTTTTTTCCCTGTAAAAAAGACTTTAAAATTAGTTAAGGACCAATCCAACTACTTGAGTAGATTCAACGGATTAGGCCTTGGAATTGAGAATTGAATATGTTCTAGGCCAATTTTAGGTTCACGAGATTAGAAACCGAGTTATTTCTCATGAATATGTGCCTCGAACCGATTGGTCCAAGCTGATTTAGTCCAATCCTAGGTTGAATAGACCCTATGCACATGCCTAATAGAGATAAGAGCAAAATCACCCATTTTTCATTTTCTCGAAAAATGATTCTTGTGATGTTTTCCTTTAACATTAAGTTTTTTATTTGGCGAAACTAATGCTCCTAAGACTTATTTACGAAATCCATCCACTAATTGATACGTCAAATCGGCACTCAAACATTGAATGCGACCTACTTGTCCCTACTTGTGTAGATATCATATAGAAATAGAGATGCAGAAAGAAAATAGAGAATATAGAAAACTTAAGAATTGTATATTTTGATTTTTGAATTGTACATTATAATTGGTGATGACTCATATATATATATATATATATACTTGGAAAGAATATCTAGAAATAAAAATTGACAACAAAATTAGTAACCATCATCAGTGGAGATATATAATGAACATATTTTGATTGGGCTTTGATTCCAGTGCGATTTGAAGATACGTTATCAATCTCGGATTGTGATATTCTTCTCTGGCTAGTTGGAGATAAAGTTTGATTCTAGTGCGAGTTGGAGCATCTTCAGTTCACCACCCTACTAACGAGATCCTTTTCATCTTACGTTTTTTTTCTTTGCGGGCCGGAATGTTGAGATGGGCTACGAAAGCCCATAATAAAAATGGGCCTCGCAGGCCCATGAAGCGATCTCTGCACTCGAAGGCGGAAAACTCCTTCACTGCGAGAGCACGAACCAGACTCAATGACATGAAAAACTCAGCATAAAATCATTTCGTTCCCTTCGAAAATCCGCTGCTCCGTCAGTTCGCAGATCCTTCCAATTTTCCTCGCGATTCCTCTGCTGCGCTCCGCCGAGATCGAGCAGGTACGACCTCCGATTCCGCTCCTCAGATCTCCGTCGATCCCCGTCGCGAAGTCGCCGGCGGCGGCGGCGGCTCCGGCTCCGTCGCGCGCTCGGATCTCTCCCGCCGTGACAGTCCCGGAAATCCGAAAGCGAGTGCTCTTCCGAATGCGAATGGATGCTCGATTAGGCTTGTCAGATCTGACGTTTGTTAGCTTGTTTTATTTTCGCGTTGCATCTAATGCGGTTGATCTAGTGACGGTATGAGTTCTGGTTTTCGGGCTATTCTCGTGCGGGTTTGATCCTTTGGGTTCGATGTTAGGTGGGGTGATTTGGGGTTTGGTCTCGTGCGTAATTGGTTGAATCTGGGGGCGGAATACGGCATTGAGATCAGCGATCGAGTGTTCACGGTTCTCAATTAACGGGTTCGTTTTCGTTGTGTTGTGTGTAGGTACGGCCTGTTTAGCTATCTCCAGCAGCGAGTGGTTGTTTGTCCGAAGGCCAAGATGGTAAGATTTCAGTATCTAATTCCTCAATTTAGGCTGTGGGTCTTTGATCTCGTCTCGTGATTTAGTATCAGAAGTCCATATACTGGTGAGATCAGGCTATTTGCCATTGCATCCGAATCCATTAGGCTGGAAGCGACCTTGGATCACTCACTTGCACATTACGCACTTTCGAATTCTGTACTCTAGGCACATTTGTTCTAATAAAACCGTGATGCATGAAATATGTATCGTGTTGGAGCTGAGCCAACGATTGGCAGTTTAATGAGGCCTTGGTTCATGTCCATATTAAAAGGAAATATGTTAATTCATGTGTTTGGTGACTTAAATGCTAGATCTGTTTTTGAGGTTTTATCAATTGGAAGCTTGTAACCTGCCAATTGTTTATTGGACTAGGAATAGGACATGGTGTGAGGTTTAATGCCTACATTTAAGAATATGCAGCTTGAGGCGTAAGAGACTTGAGTTCTGTTCATACAATTTTGTATATTCCAAGACTTACTACTGTTTCTTTATTAGTGAAGGGTATTCTCTGTAGGCATGTGCTGAGCTGATTACAATGTTTGCTTACATATTGTTTTTGAGTGTTTTCTTGTACTGTATTTGTGTCTGTACAGGTGGTTCTTGCAGCTTCTGTAGTGAGCAAGTCTGGGAAAGGTGAGTCATTCGGTTTCAATATTTATATCTTTGAAGAAAATGATTGACTGGATTGTTTCTTTGATTATTTTTTTTTTTTTTTACTCATCCTGTATATAACTCATTAGAAGAGGAAAGCAATAAATACATTTTCCTCGGTCCTTGGGAGCAACCTCATTTTCTTCATGATTTGGTGTCCTCATTCTCCTGAGTTAATCATTTGATATTTCTAAATTCTTTTGCAGTGCTTGTTTCTCGGCAGTTTGTTGACATGTCTCGAATTAGAATCGAGGGTCTTCTTGCTGCTTTCCCAAAATTAGTTGGTACTGGAAAGCAGCACACATATGTTGAAACCGAGAATGTTCGCTATGTTTACCAGCCAATAGAAGCTCTGTACCTGCTTCTTGTTACCAACAAGCAAAGCAACATTCTTGAAGATCTGGAAACCCTAAGGCTTCTCTCCAAGCTTGTATCCTTCTTGGTGGACTGTCTAAGATTATCTTTATTGTCTCTTTTCTTTTTCCTTTCCTTTTTTTGATTTTTCTGGATCTGTGGTTCCTGAATGCCAAAAATTGAGTTAATTGTTTTCAAAATTTTTTGTCATGACGACAAGGAATATTGCAACATTTTTTGGGACTGTTTAATCTGGTTAATTCCTTAAGACTTCTTAGGTACCTGAGTATTCGTTATCTCTTGATGAAGAGGGGATAGGCAAAACAGCCTTCGAGCTGATTTTTGCCTTTGATGAAGTTATCTCTCTTGGGCACAAGGAAAATGTCACCGTCGCACAAGTCAAGCAATACTGTGAGATGGAAAGTCATGAAGAAAAGCTGCACAAGCTAGTAAGGCAAAGTAAGATCAATGAAACTAAGGATGTTATGAAGCGTAAAGCTAGTGAGATTGACAAAAGCAAGGTACATTCTGGGGGCCTTAGAAGACTTCTGCTTTATCCTTTCATGACTATCCTGTGTTGTTAACCATCTTCAAGACAAATGATTCAATATTCTGCAGATTGAGAAGTCGAGAGGTGACAAAGGAGGGTTTAAGGGTCTACAAGGAATGGGGTCTGGAAGACTTGAGAGTGGCTTTAGTGAGATGAGCATTTCCAGCAGCGGAAGTGGCTTTGGAAGTGGGCCTGCATTTGGATTGAGCACTGATGTTGATTCCTTTTCTACCAAGCCTAAAGGTTAGTGGCTCTTCACATTTGCTCAGGTAGTAAACGTCATTTGGTTAAGTCTTGTGGGTTGCTACTGATTTGAATTGTGTTTGCTTCTCTCAAGCCTTTAAGTGGAAAGTGTATTTGGTGATAACTTTTGGATCATCCCCACATATTCATGCAACAGTATTTGTTATGACTTGGTGCAGTCAAATTTCCATTGCTTGAAAAAGTTCCTCCCACTTTATTTATTGTTTGCCTTTTTTTTTAAAAATATTTGGAGATTTCTAGACTAGAGATGCTTACAAATTTAGATGGTTTTAACTATTAGATGAAGAAACTGTTTTTAGATAGCTAGTTTTATGGTCTAACTGCCATGCAATCTGTAGTCTGATTTTGTATGTTTGATCAATTTCTGGCCGGAAATAATTCCATACAATAATCTCCATCATAGTTCACTTGGAAATTGTAACGATCTTAAGTGACATTATACAAGCAAAATCAGTTAAAATGCATTTTTATTTTTTATTTTTCACAATTATGAAAAGTTTGAAAAGATATAAGAGGAATACATGGTACGTGACATCAGAGCAATTTGAAAGATCAATTAACTTTCGGTTCATAGAGGAAAATAATTTTGTGTTGATGCAAATTCATTATGCAGGAGGAGCCAGCAAGTTTAATTACTATCAATCTGTAGACTCAATTTTCTAAAGTTATGTTCATTTTATACATCTATCGTTCAATTTCCTTCAACTGTAAATTTGTCATGTTCACGTGATGCTTGCATTAATTCCTCTATTTCTGGCTATGACATGATGAAGGTAGTATCCTACATGACCCAAACTTTGTCCTGACTATTTTCTTACAGGTCGTCCATCTGCATCTGTCACTGCTCCTTCCAAAGGTCTGGGTATGCAGCTTGGTAAAACCCAACGGACAAATCAGTTCTTGGAAAGCTTGAAGGCAGAAGGTGAAGTAATTCTGGAAGATGTGCAGCCAAAAGCTGCGGTATCTAAATTGGCTGCTGCTCCACTAACTGATCCCATCACTTTGACTGTTGAGGAGAAAATCAATGTGGCACTCAAACGTGACGGTGGGATGAGCAATTTTGATCTCCAGGGAACGTTGTCACTTCAAATTCTAAACCAAGAGGATGGGCTTATCCAAGTTCAGGTACTCTCCCCGTCCCTTGTTTTTTCGATGCCTGTATAAGCAGAAGCTGATTTTCCGTGAGAAGCAATTCCAAGTACAGCTAGGTCCTTCATTTTTAAATGACACGCCAAATTTGGTAATGTCACTAGTCATTCATTTTCTGGATTGAGTGGGAAGCATTTCACTGTGGGAGTTTTGTCTTAAAACGTACCCCTATGTATATCACGAGTCAGGCGACTTGGCCCGTCTACTCTTAGTTGCACATAATTAAAGGTGGCATTCACTTCATAGTTATTTTGCAACATTTGTTGTTATTAAACTGGTATCTTTGATGAGTCCCAACTCATGGTGAACTGGCTAAGAATAGGTGTCTTTATATTTTTGTCATTGTTGATGAATAGCAGGCTGCATCTATAAGGTTTTGAAATACAGTCTTATTCAGAAAGAAGGAAAGTGAAGTTTCATCTCTCAAGCTGTGTGTAATGGCTCCATTTAATACAAATAAACCCATATGTGCATAACTGGTGGCTGTGAGGTAATGACAAGCTTTGAGGATCTTTTTTCTTCCATGGACTCTCTCTTTCGTAGAGTGCATTGGGCATTTAAACTCTGATGTTCGTATATGTGAAAGTTCCCATGCTATTTAGCATGTGATGTACACTGTTCCAGGTGTTTTATGGCCTCTTTGCATATTACGAGATTTTTCATCCATTTCAGATTGAAACCGGGGGTAATCCAGCCATCCTTTTCAAGACACATCCTAACATAAATAAAGAGTTATTCAACAGTGAGAGCATTCTAAGCCTAAAAGATCCAAACCGGCCTTTTCCAACTGGTCAAGCTGGTGATGCTGCAGGTGTAGGCCTTCTGAAGTGGAGAATGCAAAGTACTGATGAGTCTATGGTGCCTCTATCAAGTAGGTCAATACCCTGGGGCCTATAAATATCAAATCTATGGTTCTGTTGCTAACATGCTATTATTGTTGCAGTAAATTGCTGGCCTTCTGTTTCCGGAAATGAAACTTATGTAAGCATTGAATATGAGGCTTCATCAATGTTTGATCTTAGAAATGTTGTGATCTCTGTACCACTTCCAGCTCTTAGAGAAGCCCCGAATGTGAGGCAGATTGATGGCGAGTGGAGGTGATTTTCTGAACTATTTATGTTCTCTTTTAATAACCTTGCACAGCATATATAATAGTGCATAAGAAAGAACAAGACCATATGTGTCCTGCTAGCACTTACAGCAAGCAAGTCCTTGAAGTTGTGGAAAAATATTGTGCAAACCCTTGGCCTTATGCGCAGTTCTTAAAGCTTGGCCCCTTATTTATTTTAGTCTCTGATCTTTAAAAAAAATGAATTGTCACTCCATTTCTTTTCATTTTGTACTATATTCATACTCGACCCACAGTTGTTCAATCAATGATGAAATTGCTAGTTGTCAGTGGGCGCAGTACCTTTGTTATGTTCTGTTACTAGTTACAGACTTGCGTTTTTTAATTTCTTGCAGATATGACTCTAGAAATTCCATCTTGGAGTGGTCAATTGTTCTCATTGACAATTCAAACCGCAGGTCTGGCATACTTTTCTGCTCTGTAACTTTCTTCTATTTCTATGCATGAGTATTGACATTCTCTTGTGTCATTTGATGTTTCAACTAAACACTATTGAACTGTCCGCAGTGGCTCAATGGAGTTTGTTGTTCCTCCGGTAGATTCTTCTGCATTTTTCCCCATATCTGTGCAGTTCTCAGCTACTAGCACATTCAGTGACCTAAAGGTTTGTTGTAATATTTTTGTTTCTTTTAAAACTAAGAGTTTTCCGGTTGGTTCCTTTTTTCCTCTTGCTTTTAGTTGCTTCAGTTCTCATAAACTGATATGAACTTAATCTTTTCTTATCTCCTCAGGTTGTGAATATCTTGCCTCTGAGAGGTGGACCGCCTCCCAAGTTTTCTCAGAGAACGCATTTGATCACTGAGAACTACCAAGTTGTCTGAATTATAGATAATTCGGTCACCTGAACCGCTGCTTCTGCACACTTTTTGGTTCTGTGAATTCCTGTGCCGCATACATTAATCTGAATTTGAGTTTTGTTTAGATCTTTGGTTTATAGTTTAATGCTGCATCTGACGGATGTCTTGCAATATGTGGCGAGAATGTTGAATTCTTTCATGAGAATTTATTGACTCTTGATTTTAGATATCATCTACGTATTCTTGTAACTCTGTCTTGAGCATTTCCTGGACATATAAATGAATGATATACACATGGTAGTTTGTGTTGTTGCATAGAGTAATGCGTAGACTAGCGTCCTGTTTTCCAACTAGACTCGTCCTCTATTTCTGTTGTATCTGATTTTTGATTTTTTATAATTGAAAGCTGCTTAGAATTAGTTTTGGACCCTTGCAACCCGAGTTATTCCCTCAGGGTCCGATGTGCATTTTTATCTTGAATTGGTATCGATGTTCTTGATCCTAATTTTATGCTGGTTGAGGATCTTCCACATACAAGAGTCGGCTTAATTTAATTCAACGAGCAGGTACTTAATTAGCTGCCTATAGAGCAGACGAAATTTATGGCGTTTCGGGTGATTTTCCAAATCTTTAACAGACGATTCTGTAACGCAATATAATTCTAAAGAGGGGTCATTGGTAACTTATCATGAAACAAAGCAACAAGACTTAAAAAATGCGAGATCACCTCGCATGGTACATCGAAAAGACCCTGCAAATTTGTTTTCAACAACTAATTGCATATCGTCAAACTTCATTCCTCGTTCGAGTCCTCCTGATCAGGCGGTGTGGAGGGGCGAGAGAAGAGCAGAGAAAAGGATACACTGAGGTAATACCAGAAGCTGTAGTTCTGCATATGCTCTAGTGTATCGGCGACGCTACAACCTGTTTGGATTAGTGTCAGATAAAGCGCGGACAATCCTGCCACGGTTGAAATCCCGACCACCCAGTTGCTGAAGTAGTAATGGACGAGGCGTGCTCTGAGCTTTGCGTGTGTGCTCATGAAGTAGTCATCAATGTCTTCGCACACCACTTTGTGCAGATATGACTCTTCTCCATCCCAGTCCACTTCTCTGCACAGCTTGTTCACCAAATTTGCCGCCTCCTTGTTACTTCCGAGGGAGTGGTGGACTATGCCTTTGTAATGGAGAATCTCCACATCGTCGGCCGAGTTCACTAGCCCGTCAAAGAAGAACAGATAGGCTGTTGCATCGGGTTTACAATTCTTGTGGCATTGCTCGAAGGCCACCACATTGTGGAACAAGGTGCCTTTATGATCGTCGATGTGGAGTGGCGGAATCTTCAGGACCCTCCCCTTGGATCGTACGTCTAATGCCCTTTCAGACTGTGATTTCTTGAATATCACCCCGGCTTCCTTCAACTCGGTCACAGATTGAATCATGCGCACTTGCCTTTTCCGGTCCTGATCCTGTATCTCAGGGAGAATGCTGGATCGGAAAAGATCAAGAAAGTGACAGGTCCTAATTTCTTCCTTCGGAGCATTCATCGTAGTGGTGGCACCAGCAGCATTCATGTCTGAGTCCCTCTGCAATAGTGGCTTGAAGAACATTAAAGCGAGGTCCTGTAGGGAAAGAGTTGAATTTTCACACCGAGAGCTGTCATCGATCAATTCAGACAATTTGTGTAGAACTAGCATTGGGAGCTGGTTTTCGAGCTTGATTAAATCTCGGCGCAGCGCCGGCAGCATCCACCTTTGAGTGAGGGACGGAGAAGAACAACGGCCACCAACCTCCCTTAGGAGCTGCAAGATGAAGCAGCCATCGATGGTCATCATCTCAACGAACTCGTCTCTGCTCAGCTTAATATCATCTGCGTAACAACTCCTAGCCTTCGGCTCTAGTTCCTCCACGGACGAAATCACAGTGTCTAGTTTAACTTCACCTTCTTGTCTTGACTTGAATACTCTGTGGAAGAATTTTAGCTTTACCTTCTCCATTTCTTTCAAGTGTTGATCTCCACGATGATAAGGGCCAATCGATACAATGCTCGGATTATACGCCTCTGCCTCTACCTGTTGCAGTTTCGCGGGGACTCGGTAGATGCAGACATTGTCACTCTCTTCATGAATCTTGGCATTCAGCTTCTTCAGCAGGGAGGCTTTGCAATTCTCATGCACTTGTGATGAGGTTGAGGCCCATCTCCTGAAGATAGCTTCAGAGTTACTTCTTTTGCTTGGCATCTGCAGATGCAACCGCTTCAACCCCCAAATGTTTCTACCTGCCATCTGCAAAATTTGAGTTCTTGGGTTTGGATGGAGGTGGGAAGGACACTTAAGCAGAAGCAGGTCAACAGGTCAATTCATTTCTCTTTTTCTTTCTGGGTAACCGAGAGAAATGCAGGAGATCAATTGTTTTTTTACTTCCTGCAGTAGACTTCTCGAGTCAATGAGAGCATGACTTTTAGACAAGAAGACCAGAGTCTTGGTCTAGGATTCACAAATTACTAAATTAGTCCCATACCTAACTCATTTTTGTCTTGTACCATGAAGTTTCTCCATCACGTGTTTGCTCTCTTTTCTTCTAGGGTCCTTGCTCAATTCCATTCT
This sequence comes from Corymbia maculata, assembly GCA_014182735.1. NCBI lineage: Eukaryota > Viridiplantae > Streptophyta > Magnoliopsida > Myrtales > Myrtaceae > Corymbia > Corymbia maculata. The sequence goes on along the minus strand of CM024686.1, from coordinate 41,737,062 downwards.
AACTAAATTAGTCTGACACATCTGTATTTAATGCACTCTAGGTATTGTCTGCCCTATCTCACATTGAGATTTACAATTTGTTTTTTTGGTGTACATGTACGACTTTCCTAGAAGGTCGTCAATGTTGTCACTTCAAAATATGTTTCTTGTGAATTAAATTCCTGTTCAACATACACAATCCAGAAACGCTCTCCACTTGTTTGGGGCGCAATTTTATTTATTCTTGCCCGTTTTGCCATTATAGAAATTTGCTGGGTCCAGGCCCTCTCACCTGGGTGATCGAACCTACCCTTTGTTCTTTGGTGTTCAGGTATGCATTTTCCCAGGAGATCACCTGTTCGAGAGTGCTTAACATTATAGTTCCACCACTAAATGTGGCCATTGCTTTAAAAGATAACTCTTGTGAATTACTACTACCTTTTATACATACAATCCATGAACCTCTTCTCTTGTTTGGTGCACAATTTGGTTCATTTTTGTCATGGTTGTTTCTTCTAAAAGTAAGAGTTTTTCAGTTGGTTCCTTTTCTCCTCTTGCTTTTTGTTCATTTAATTCTCACGAACTGATATGAACTTAATCTTTTCTCATCTTCTCAGGTTGTGAATATCTTGCCTCTGAGAGGTGGACCGCCTCCCAAGTTTTCTCAGAGAACGCATTTGATTACCGGGAACTACCAAGTTATCTGAATGATAGATAATTCCGTCACCTGAACATCTGCTTCTGCACACTTTTTGGCTCTGTGAATTCCTGAGCCACGGACATTAATCTGGATTCGAGTTTTGTTTAGATGTTTGGTTTATAGTTTAATGCTGCATCTGACCGATGTCTTGCAACATATGGCGAGAATGTTGAATTCTTTCATGAGAATTCATTGACTCTTTTTAGATATCATCTACGCATTCTTGTAAGTCTGTCTTGAGCATTTTATGGACATATAAATGAATGATATGCCCATGTTAGTTTGTGTTGTTGCATAGACTAATGCGTAGGCCAATGTCCTGTTTTCCAACTAGACTTGTCCTCTGTGTCTATTCTATCTGATTTTTATGAAAAGCTGCTTAGAATTAGTTTTGGACCCTTGCAACCAAGTTATTCCCTAATGTGCATTTTCCCTTGAAAAATAGTATCGATGTCCTTGATCCTAATTTTAAGCTGGTTAAAGATCTTCCACATACAAGAGTTGTCTTAATTTAATTCAACGAGAAGGAACTTAATTAGCTGCCTACAGAGCGGATGAAATCTAAGGCCCTTTTCCAAATCTTTTACAAGCGATCCTGTATCGCATTAGAATTCAAAAGAAAGATCATCAGTAACTCATCATGAAACAAAAGAATAAGACCTTTTAAGAAATGCGGGATCACCACCCCCGGTACGTCCAGAAGAGCCTTCATATCTGTTTTCAAGAACTGACTGCATATCCTCAAACTTCATTCCTTGTTTGAATCCTTGGGAGTGAGCGGCGTGGAGGGCCGAGAGAAGAGCAGAGAAAAGGAATCACTTAGGTATGACCAGAAGCTATTCTCCTTCAGAGCTTTCAGTGTGGTGGCGACTCCACAACCCGTTTGGATTAGCGTCAGATAGAGCGCGAACAGTCCTGCCACGGTCGAAATCCCAACCACCCAGTTGCTGAAGTAGTAATGAACAAGGCGCGCTCTGAGTTTTGCGTACCTGCTCGTGAAGTAGACGTCGATGTCATCGCACACTACCTTGTGCAGATACGACTCTTCTCCATCCCAGTCCACTTCTCTGCACAGCTTGTTCACCAAATTTGCCGCCTCCTTGTTACTTCCGAGGGAGTGCTGGATTATGCCCTTGTAATGGAGAATCTCCACATCGTCCGCTGAGTTCACGAGCCCATCAAAGAAGAACAGATATGCTGTTGCATCGGGTTTGCATTTCTTGTGGCATTGCTCGAAGGCTATTATGTTGCGGAACAAGGTGCCTTTGTGATCGTCGATGTGCAGTGGTGGAATCTTCAGAAACCTTCCCTCGGATCGGACGTCTAATGCCCTCTCGTTTCGTGATTTCTCGAGGACCACTCCTGCTTCCTCCAACTCGGTTATAGATTGGATCATGCGCATTTGCCTTTTGCGGTCCTGATCCTGTGTCTCAGGGAGAATGCTGGATCGGAAAAGATCAAGAAAGTGACAGCTCCTATTCATTGCAGTGGCACCAGCGGCATTCACAAATGAGTCCCTCTGCAATAAAGGATTGAAGAACTTCAAAGCGAGGTCCTGTAGGGAAAGAGTCGAATATTCACATTGAGAACTGTCGCTGATCAGCTCAGACAATTTGTGCAGCACTAGCATCGGCAGCTGGTTTTCAAGCTTGATTAAATCGCGGCGCAGCATTGGCAACATCCACCTTTGAATGAGGGACGAAGAAGAAGAACAGCCTCCGACCTCCCTCAGGAGCTGCAGGATGAAGCAGCCATCGATGATCATCATCTCAACAAACTCATCTCTGCTCAGCTTAACATCATCTGCGTAACAACTCCTAGCCTTCGTCTCTAGTTCCTCCATTGCAGAAATCACTCTGTCCAGTTCAACTTCACGTTCTTGTCTTGACTTGAGAACTCTGCGGAAGAATTTCAGCTTTAGCTCCTCCGTTTCTTTCAAGTGTTGATCTCTGCGATGATAAGGGCCGATCGATACAATTCTTGGAATATATGCCTTTGCCTCTACTTGAAGCAGTTTCGTGGGGATTCGGTAGATGCAGACATAATCACTCTCTTCAGGAATCTCGGCATTCAACTTCTTCAGCAAGGAGGCTTTGCAATGCTCATGCACTTGTGATGAGGTTGAGGTCCATCTCGTGAAGATAGCTTCAAGGTTTCTTCTTTCGCATGGCATCTGCAGGCATAACTGTTTCAACCCCCGAATGTTTCTAACTGCCATCTGCAGAATTGAGTTCTTGGGTTTGGAGGGAGGCGGGAAGGACACCTAAGCAGTAGGAAGCCGACAGGTCAATTCATTTCTCTCCGTCTTTCAGGGTGACCGAGAGAAATGCAGGAGATCAATTGTTTTTTACTTCCTGGAGTAGACTTCGCTAGTCAATGAGAGCATGACTTTTAGACAAGAAGACCAGAGTCTAGGTCTAGGATTCACAAATTACTAAATTAATCCCATACCTAACTCATTTTTGGCTTGTACCATGAAGATTCTTCATCATATGTTTGCTTTCTTTTCTTTTACAGTTCTTGCTTTGGCCCATAATTAATTCAATTAGTCCGACATCCCTGGATTTAACTTATTCGCGGTATTGTTTGCCTTGATCCCTTCTCATGCTGAAATTTACAATTTATCTTTTGACGTACAAATAAATACTTTCCTAAATGGTCATCCATGCTGTTATGTTAAAATATGTTTTTTGTGAATTAAATTCTAGTTTAACATACACAACATAGGAATGCTCTCTTCATGTTTGGTGTGCAAATTTATCCATTCTTGCCTCCTTTGCCATTATAAAAATTTTCAGAGAGCCACTCTTTGTCCATACCCTCTCACCTAAGCGGTCGATCCTACCTTTTGTCCTTTGGCATACATGTATCCATTTTCCTAGGAGGTCACCTACTTGAGCATGCTTAACATTATAGTTTCACTACTAAATGTTGTCATTACATTAAAAGATGTCTCTTGTGAATTAATTCTAGTTTTATATATACAATTCATGAACGTTGTTTTCTTGTTTGGTATGCAATTTGGTTCATTCTTGCCCCATTTACCATTCTAGAAGCTTACCTCCTAAGTCACTTTTCATTTGCAGCTTCTCGCTCTACAATCACTTCCCACTCTCATTGGATTTAGTTGTTACAATTAAAAAGATACCTGAGCTTAACTGTGTGCTTCAGGCCTAAGCTAAATCCCCTTGCTAACGGGAGTGCCATGTTAAAGTTCACCAACAAAAGGCAACCAAACTGAAATGATCGAAAGCATTTTCAGTTTTTTTTTTTTTTTTTTTTGTTCGAATAGTTTCAGTCCTTTTTTTTCGAGTCGAAGATTTCAGTACTTCAAAAAGGTGCTTTTTTGTTGGTAATAGGGCTAAGAAGCTAACGTTGACAAGGCCTTTACAAGTTCTTAGATTCCCACGAATTGAATTCGTAATATATGGTTTTGAAAGGTAAAAAGAAAAAAAAAGGAAAGGAAAGAAAAGTTGACAAGTCAATAAAAGAAAGAATGGGATGCTTGGCTCTTTTAAAGTAGGAGGAGCTCGCGAGAAAGGGAGAAAAAGAGAGGAAAGAGGGAGTAGAAAGGAAAGAAAGAGAGAGGGAACAAGAGAGCGAATTCATTCGATAAAAACCTCGCCAAGCCGAATCAATTACATGTCGCAATGCTCGGATTGTAAGTTTAACAATTTGAGTATTTTTTGTTATTTGGTTATAAGTGTTCCTAGATGATTGATGTTATTTCTTCTTTGAGTTTATGACCTCTCGTGTTTGAAAGTGATATATTATGAGTTATGACTTGACATTTTTATTACATAGAAATCTGGATTGGGCATCTACTGCTCTTCAATTATTTGAGAATGATTAGAACAGGATATGGAAGATGTTGTGAAAGTTTATATATATAGACATACATACATTGCGAACTAATTTATGAAATGAGTTCTAAAATGATTTGTGGAAACGTTTGATGAAAGATGTTTCGAAATGTTATTAGTTTATGAAATGAATTTTGAAGTGGTGTGAGATATCTTGTGAAATATATATATATATATATATATATATATATATATATATCTTGTCCAATGTTCACTTTTGAGTATGGTTTATCAAAGATAATTTAATTCGGTATGAGAGATCGATTTATGATAAGGATTCGAATTGGTTTTGTGGAAAGAATTGATTTGTTAAAAGCTTGCGATATGAATTAGTAAAGAATTAAGTATTACACGGTAACATAATTTTTTTTCGCGAGAGCGATTCCTAGGTTTTGTACTATGGATATACGTTGATCAGAGGCTAAGAACACACGATAATGTGATTTTATGAGATCTATCTTTAGGGTCATGTATCATTGATGTGTGTTGATCAAGTGTAAAGTGCTTAGACCTGTTAAACGGGTGGACTGGGTCGGGTTTGGGTCGGGTCATAAATGGTCCGACCCAAATTAACTCATTAACCAGTTTATGACCCATTTAAATATAGTATAAAATTTTTAACCCATACCCGACCTGACCTAATCCATATTGTTAAAACATTTGTCTATCTAACTAAACTTAGAAAAACTTATTCTTATAATCTTTTTTAAAGATTTTAAACTTATTCAAGTTCATTAACAACTCATGTATTTTAGTTTTTTTAATTTTTAAACCCATTATAGATACACCTGTCAAAATGGGTGTATAACTCATTTATGATCCATTTAAATATCAAATAGGTCATAAATGGATCAGGGTTTCTTTAAATGGGTCATAAATGGGTTATACTTAAAAAATCTCGACCCATTTATGACCCATTTAAATATTAAATGGGTCATAAATGGGTTACATACTCATTTTGACAGGTATAAAAGTGCTACATGATGATGTGAATCTCATGAGAGCCACCTCTAGAGTCTTGAGATGTGATGCAGTAAGAGTTTGGACAATTGAATGAACTATTAACATGGTTTTTTTTATAGAGATTAACTTGACTATTGATATTTGTATTGTGATAGTGGATTCAAATTAGTATTTTTGATTTATATAAATCTTGTTGAAATGAAATAACTCATATATAATTTGATACGTATATTAAAGAGTTGGATTATGAGCTTTTGTTATTGTTATACTTTTCATTTTAGTCAAAAATATCAAACAAAATGTTATATTAGGAATCCCTTAAATATATAATAATACTAGAAACTCATTATCCAACTTTTTAATATACATATCAAATTATAGATGAGTTATTCAATTTGCTTAAAAGATGTGTACAACTCACTGAGTTGACCCCGTTCCTTTCCAATCTTTTCAAGTTCATTGGTTACAGGTGAAAGCACAGTAGCATTTTTGATAAGGACTTTTGGGAGTTAGATTTTGGATATGACTTTTTGGGAGTTGGTTCATTGGTTGTGTTCCAAAGGACAGCTATGTCTTGAAGGACGGCTATGTCATAGTCCTATCTCTGTAGTATTAAAGTGTGGTAGAATTTGTTGTATGACAATCATAAAAAAAACTTCATTTTCTAGAATTGGAAAAACGATAGTTGGTAAATTGCGTTTGAAATTTCCCCTAGTTTTGGCCCAATTGTATGGAGCTTCTCAAACTTTTGATGTTGAATACCACCCTTCGTCCTTTTAAGTTTGGCATAATGAAATTGAAATGTATTAAATCAAGAGACAAGATATCGCAGTATATAGTTGTGTGAAAAGAGCTCTGTGTTGATTTTGGGCCAAAATTGGAACCCGAACTAAATTTGATACTTTTAAAGGGAATTTGGGGATTTTAAAAAAGAAGTTCACATTCACCTTACAAATTTTCGGCAAATTTGCCAAAGTGGGGCTATGAAATTTGTACGAATCTTGGCACCAAAGTGTGAACCCAAGAACTATACACAATTATTGGCATATCCGTTTGCGCAGGTGGGCCAGTTTTAACTGCGCTTTCAGAAGCTTCCTAGTTGCCCATGGGCCATGGCGAATTGCCACCATCCCATTGACCTTGTTTCCGCAACCAAAGAAGACTTCTTGGTCCATCTCACTTGTAGTCTCCTCTTGCCTCCCTCTCTTTTGCCAAAAGAAATTATACATACAACTTTGCAATCTTCATCTTCTTTCTTGCTGAAAAGAGAAAAATATTTTTTAATGGATCAGCAAAACAAGGAGATGCAGAGATCTCCTTCCATTTCGTCTTGCTTCCCAGAGAGAATTTCCGGTGTTTCACCAAGATATGATCATGAGCACGAGAATGAGCATGAGAAGCAACAACACCATCAGCAGTGGCCCATGAAAGGCACTGCTCTTCATCTCCTTCTTCAACCTCCATTACCATTCAAAGCTCCAGTTGATAAGCATCTCCTCGTGGAAGAGACTTCAACCCCACCACGCGCCACCGTTATCATCTTTTTGCTTCTCCTCATCACCATCACCATGTGCTGCCGTCTAGCAGCAGGTTGAATGGAGAAGCTGTGTCCGGTAGACTTGTTCATCAACCTGTTTCAATTCCTCTTCCGCCAATTCCTCCGTTTCCCCGATTCAGTAACTACAATTAGTTATAATTTCTCCGATGCTCCTCGTGTTTGAACTGCTGGAAGTGGAGGAAGAAGACAGGATATAAGATTGGAAGTATGTCTCTCACTTAGACCATCACTAATCAATCGGAGTAGAAGTTCAAGTTATTAGACGTGGGGAATCGTTCAATATTTCTGGACTTTCGCATATGTAGGAAGTGCACTAATTTTGTTAACATGTCTCAAATGTTAAAATTCTGTCCCATTTTCTTTCTAACACTCGATTGATGTTGCAATTGAATCAGAGGGTTCAAGCATTTTTGAGTCTTGTCCATCCTGCCATTACTTTGCTCTTGTTCCCCTTACCTGAGTCGGCTTTCTTGACACTTTTTGAGTGGTCTAGTTATCTTATAGAGCTATGGCACTGATTATTCGATGTTATTGTGCCTTCTATTATTAATTGGAAGACAGATGTGAGACTAGTGTGAATGGTATCTCGAAGGGTGGAATACTTCAGGAATCAGAGCACCCAACTCAAATCTTGTTTGGATTGATGGTAGCATCATTTGGCACATTCATTTCAGCCCTTTCTCTGGGCTCAAGCAAAATTCCATCTCTTTGCTCTTTGGGGTTCTCGGAATCATCTCTTGACATCTGAAGTTCTCAATGACAGGGAAAAATACAGCAATAAGAACGAGTTTATGCACGCCTTTGTGTAATGCACCGACAAAAGGCCACTGGAAAATGCAGACAAATTCTTAAGATCACATCCAGGCGCTAAAAATGTATGGATCACAGAGGGAATGGACCTGGTTCTCCACATTGCTGCCTGGGCCAAACACACCAAGTTTGTAGAGGAAGTGGTCAAGATGGTGAGTCCTGCAGATTTAGCATTGCGGAACAAGAGCAATAATGTGGCTCTTTGTTATGCCTCTGCATCTGGTGTTGCCAATATCGCAGAATATTGAATCATTTGTGTTGAAGATGTGCAGAGGCAATAAGAGTGATATTTGTAAGTTTTATTATAAATAGATAGCTTGGGTCACATTGATCTAACCAAGCACTTAGTACAATATTTTTTTGTCTCTCAGCACACTAAAATTTTGAAAGATTATTGGTGGCACATGAGGAAACAATGGAACAAGACTTAAAAAATGCCAGATGACCGCTCATTGTACATCCAGAAGAGCCTGCAAATTTGTTTTGGAGAACTAATTGCATATCCACAAACTTCATTCCTTTTTCAAATCCTCTTGATCAGCTGGTGTGGAGGGGCGAGAGTAGAGCAGAGAAAAGGATAGACCAAGGTATGACCAGAAGCTTTCCTTCTGCAGAGTGTTTACCATTATGGCGACACTACAACCTGTTTGGATTAGCGTCAGATAGAGCGCAAGCAATCCTGCCACAGTTGAAATCCCGACTGCCCAATTGCTGAAGTAGTAATGAACAAGGCGCCCTCTGAGCTTCGCGTGCATGCTCATGAAGTAGACGCCAATGTCTTCACACACTACTTTGTGCAGATACGATTCTTCTCCATCCCAGTCCACTTCTTTACACAGCTTGTTCACCAAATTCGCCGCATCCTCGTAACACCCAAGGGAGTGGTGGACTATGCCTTTGTAATGGAGAATCTCCACATCGTCAGCTGAGTTCACAATACCGTTGAAGAAGAACAGATATGCTGTTACATCGGGTTTGCATTTCTTGTGGCATTGCTCAAAGGCCATCATGTTGCGGAACAACGTGCCTCTGTGATCATCTATATGGAGTGGTGGGATCCTTAGGACCCTCCCCTTCGATCGTATGTCTAATGCCCTGTCAGAATGTGATTTCTTGAGGATCACTCCGGCTTCTTTCAACTCGGTCATAGATTGGATCATGCGCGGTTGCCTTTTCCGGTCCTGATCCTGTATCTCTGGGAGAATGCTGGATCGGAAAAGATCAAGAAAGTGACAGGTCCTATTCATCGTGGTGGCACCGGCAGCATTCATATTTGTGTCCCTCTGCAATAATGGCTTGAAGAAATTTAAAGCGAGGTCCTGTAGGGAATGAGTTGGATTTTCACATTGAGGACTTCCATGGATCAACTCGAACAATTTGTGTAGAACAAACATTGGGAGCTGGTTTTCAAGCTTGATTAAATCGCGGCGTAGCGTGGGCAACATCCACCTTTGAATGAGGGACGGAGAACAACTTCTGCCGACCTCCCTCAGGAGCTGCAGGACGAAGCAGCCATTGGTAATCATCATCTCAACGAACTCGTCTCTGCTCAGCTTAACATCGTCTGCATAACAACTTCTAGCCTTTGGCTCTAGTTCCTCCATTGCCGAAATCACACTGTCTAGTTCAACTTCACGCTCTTCTCTTGACTTGAAAACTCTCTGGAAGAATTTCAGCTTTAGCTCCTCCATTTCTTTCAAGTGTCGATCTCGGTGATGATAAGGGCCGATCGATACAATTCTTGGAACATACGCCTTTGCCTCTACTTGAAGCAGTTTCGCAGGGACTCGGTAGATGCAGACATTGTCACTCTCTTCAGGATTCTTGGCATTCAATTTCTTCAGCAGGGAGGCTTTGCAATTCTCATGCACTTGTGATGAGGTTGAGGCACATCTCCTGAAGATAGCTTCAAAGAATCTTCTTTTGCATAGCGTGTGCAGATGCAGCTGCTTCAACCCCGAAATATTGCTACCTGCCATCTGCAAAGTTGAGTTCTTGGGTTTGGAGGGAGGTGGGAAGGACTCTTAGGCAGTAGGAAGTCAGCAGGTCAATTCTTTTTTCTCATTTTCTTTCTGGGCGACCGAGAGAAATGCGGAGATGAGTTGTTCGTTACCTGCTGCAGTAGACTTCTCAAAGTCAATGAGAGCATGATCTTTTAAGCAACAAGACCAGAGCCATATTTGGGATTCACAAATTACTTAATTGATCCCATAACTAACTCAATTTTGTCTTGTGGCGTGAAGTTTCTTCATCATCCCTTTGCACCCTTTTCTTGTATAGTTCTTGCTTTAGTCCCATTTTAATTCAATTAATGTGGCACCCCTGAATTTAACTCACTTGTTCTCCCAAGATTTATAGCATAGATATGCATTTTCCTAAAAGTCACCCACGCTGCCATGTCAAAAGATGTTTTTTGTGAATTTAGTTTATGTTATGTTCCATGTATATAATTTAGGAACGCTCTCCCTTTGTTCGATGCGCAACAATTTTGCCTCATTCACCATTCTAAAATTAACCGTAAAGCCCTTTTTTATCTGGGCCCTTTTACTCTAGTGACTGATCCTACCTTTTGTCCTGTGTTGTATAGGTATGCATTTTTCCTAGGAGGTCACTTACTCGAGCATGCTTAATATTGTTGTTCCTTTATGTCAAAAAATGACTTGTGAATTAATTCTAGTTTTATGTATATAATCGATGAACTCTCCTTTTGTTTAGTATATAATTTGGTTTATTCCTACATCATTCACCATTTTAAAAGTCTTCCTTGAGTCATTTTTTATCCACATCCTCTTTCCTAGCAATCACTTCCAACCTTGAAGTTATCTTTGGCCATTCGGATTTCTATGTAAGATAGGACTTGATAAGATATGATATAAAATCTATGGAATTTTGCTATATTCTATATGTTCTTTTGTGATTGTAGTAATAAAATTGAATATATTTATATATATATATATATATAAATATATTGTTTGATATAAATGGCTTATTAGTATAAATGAACCATAAATTTTACAAATGGAGATGGTAAAAATCTCTCACAAAATTCTTGTCTACTTTAGTTTTATATGTTTTTTTATTTTAATTTACTCTCTTGTTAAATTAATTTCTTTTTTATTTCTTTCTTCCCTTTCTATCATTCTCTAATAAAATTTTATTAATAAAAAACTGTACTAATATGCCTAAAACATTAAAAAAACCTAAAATATGTAATAAATATAATTTTATATTGAATCTATATTATAGAATAGAATAAAATTCGAATATATAAATAAAATAAGATTAAATTTAAAAATTGTCATTTTTTGTTATTTTGAATTTCTTATATTATAATAAAATATTATTTATATTGAAATATAATTTTAGATTTGTTATTTTAAGAAGTTTATTTTTGAGAAAAATAACTTTCCTAATATGAAATTAGAAATCATGTCCACCTTTATCCTACCTTCCTCTTGGGATAATTTTATTCAACCTATATCTCCCTTATATCTAGCTTTTTCCTATCTTGAGTAGGTACTAAACACAACATTAGATAAATTTTATCATATCCTGAATTTTATCCTAATCACCAAATGTGACCTTATTGGACTTGGTGCTTACAATTAATAAGATACCTGAACTACACCACGTGCTTTGGATATTGTTAAGAAAACCTTCTAATGGATTTTGAATTTGACAAAATCTTCCTTGGTTAATCTTGAATCCAATAAGTGTATAGAAATTTCTTCTTATAGGACCAACTCATTAAGAAAAGTTTATTTAGATTTAATCCAATGCGGTTTGGATATCACGACCATGAAGAGAAGTCTATGTCTTGAAATTATTCATTCTCTATCTAATGTTGTTAAAAAATCGTGGCTAAAGAGAATCACGTCTGAATAACAACATGGATATCAATAATATAGATATCGGCAAAGACTGCACATGGAGATCATCAAAATCATGAAATATTTTTGAAGTCTATTAGAGCTGGACAACACTAGAATATGAAGTTTCGCGTGAACATATATATTCAGACGCAAGCAATATGATTTGGCTAGGATTTCCAATATATAACATATTGATTGATTTTCATTCTTAAAGATTGTATTGCAACGAAATCCTTATGCAAGACATCTTTGATTGATTGACAATAATTTTCAAAGCTACTTTCCTTAAAACCCAAGAACTCTACTTATGGAAACTGGAGATTTGCTTGTATGGGCTACCAATGGGGATTTAAATCTTATCTCTCAGTGTCTACTCAATCTTCTTTGCACATTTTGTCCAACGGTTTAATTGGAGAATGATCCTCTAAAGACTGTCCAACAAGTAGATTGGAAGTGGATGAGTATAAAATGAGACCAAAGTACCGAAGAGAAAAGAGAGATCCAAAATAAAAATTCCAAAGTTCAAAAGAGTTTCAAGCTTACTTGTCTTTCGTGAGCTACAGTATAAACTTGGCAAGCACTTAAAAAGTGACTATGTGATATTGTGAGACCAATCACTCATTTTTTAATGTCTTATTGATTGACTAATGAATCCAGTCAGTAGGCTGCCAATGAGAGAGTGGACATAGGTTTCCTCTAAGCTGAACTAATATGAATTCATTTTGCAATTTGCTCTATCTCTAATCTCTTAGTCGCTATTTTTTTTTTATAGACTTTTGCACATTGAGGAATATCATCATCATTATCAATGGAGAATCTCCACACTGCTTCAACTCCCCCAAACGTTTCGACCTGCCATTTTCAAAATTGAGTCCTTGGGTTTGGAGGGAGGTGGGACGGACTCTTAAGCAGTAGGAAGTCAGCAGGTCAATTAATTTTTCTCCTTTTCTTTCTGGGTGACCGAGAGAAATGCCAGATATGAATTGCTCGTTACTTCCCGCAGTAGACTTCTCAAAGTCAATAAGAGCATGACCTTTTAAGCAAAAACACCAGAGTGCCTGGGATTCACAAATTACTAAATCGATCCCATAGCAAACTGATTCTTGACTCGTAGCATGAAGTTTCTTCATAATTTGCTCTCCTTTCTTTTACAGTTTTTGCTACAGCCCCATTTTAATTCAATTAATCTAACACCCCTGATTGAACTCACTCGATGTATTATCTACTTTGGTCTCATCTTATACTGAGATTTACAAATTATCTTTTGGTGTACAAATAGGCACTTCCCTAAAAGGTCATCAATGTTGTCATGTCAAAAGATGTCTCTTGTGAATTACATTATTGTTCAATATGCATAATTTAGAAATGCTCTCCCCTTGTTTGATGCTCAATTTTATTCATTCTTGCCCCTTTTGCCATTATAGAAATATGGTGAGGGCTGCTTATTGTTTAGGCCCTCTCACCTAAGCCATTGATCCTGCCCTTTGTCCTTTGGTATATATATATGCATTTTTCTAGGAGGTCACCTACCTAAGCAAGCTAAACATTGCAATTCCACTGCTAAACGCCGCCGTTATGTTAAAAGTTAAAAGATGACTCTTATGTATTAATTCTAGTTTTATATGAACAATCCATGAATGCTCTTATCTTGTTTGGTGGAATTTGGTTCATTCATGCCCTCTTCGCCACTCTAGGAGCTTGCCTCTAGAGTCGCTTTTTAATAGAACCCTCTTGCCCTGCAATCACTTCCCACTCTCATTTGACTTAGCCATTACAATTAATAAAATACCCGAACTTCGCAGGGTGCTTCTCGTTTAAGCTAAATCCCTTTGCTAGAACCCTTCGGGAGTGCCATGTCAAGGTTGACCAACAAAGGGTAACAAAACTGATATGATTGCAAGGATTTTCAGTACTTCGAAAGGTGCTCTTTTGTTGGTAAAAGGGTTAAGAAACTAACATGGACAAGGCCTTTACTAGTTCTTGAATTCCCAAGAGTTGAATTTGGTGTATGACAATCATTAAAAAAAAAAAAAAAAAAAACCTTCATTTTCTAGAAGAGGAAACATTATAGCTGGTAAATTACGTGTGGAGTTTCCCCCAGTTTTTGCCCAATTAAATGGAGCTTCATGAACTGTTGATGTTGAAACCTAGCCTTTGTCCAGAAGTCCATAAGTACAGCATAAAAAATTGAAATGTGTTAGATCAGGAGATGAGGTACCGTAGCATATAGTAATGCAAAAATAGCTCCGTGCTCATTTTGGAATCGAATTGAGGTCCGAGCTATATTCAATGCTTTTTAAGGGAATTCGGTGGATCGGAAAAGGAAAAGTCACATTCACCATAACAATAATTGGCAAATTTGCCAAAGTGGGCCTATGACCTTTATACAATTTTTGCCACACCAGACAGCCACAGCATACAGTGGTGTGAACCTAAGAACCATATACAATGTTTGGCCTTGTCTTTTTGCTCAAGTGGGCCAGTTTTAACCGCGCTTTCAGAAGCTTCCTAGTAGCATGGCGGATCGCCACCATCCCATTTGTTTCAGCAACCAAAGTCTTCTTGGGTCCAACTCATTTATACACCGTCTCTTATCTCTCTCTCTCTCTCTCTCTCTCTCTGCCATGAGCAATTATATATGCAACTTTACATCTTCATCTTCTTTCTTGTTGAAGATATCGGTTAGCAGAAAAGAAGAAGAAGAGACGATTGTGACTTCACCGAGCAATGGATCAGCAAAACAAGGTGATGCAGAGAGCTCCATCCATTTCGTCTTGCTTCCCAGAGAGATTTTCCGGTGTTTCACCGAGATATAAGCATGAGCCGGAGCACGAGCACGAGAATGAGCATGAGAAGCAACAACACCATCAACAGTGGCCCATGAAGGCGCTTCTCTCCATGCCCTTCCTCAACCCCCATCACCATTCAAAGCTCCAGTAGATAAGCATCTCATCGTGGAAGAGACACTTCAACACCACCATGCACCCCCATCATCTTCTGCTTCTCCTCCTCATCACCATGTGCCGCCGTCTAGCAGCAGGTTGAATGGAGCAGCTGTGCCCGATAAACAACAACCTGTTTCAATTCCTCTTCCACCAATTCCTCCGTTTCCTCACTCTGGTAACTGCAGTTAGTCATAATTTCTCTGATACTCCTCGTGTTTGACCTGATAGAAGTGGAGGGAGAGGACAGGATATAAGATTCGAAAAATCTCTCTTATTCAGACCATCGCTAATCAATCCGAGTAGAAATTTTTAAGTTATTAGACATGGGAACCGTTCAATATTTCTGGACTTTCAGCTTTTTAGGAAGTGCACTTTGTTAACATGATGTGTCAAATGTTAAAGTCTATCCTTTTTCTTTCTGGCACTAGATTAATGTTGCAAAATGAGAGGGTTCAAGCATTTGAGTCTTGGCCCTTACTCCGCTCTTAGTCCTCCTACCTGAGTTAGCTTTCCTGACACTTTTTAGTGGTCTAGTTGTCTCATAGTTATAGAGCTATGCGGCTGATTAGTTGATGTTATTATGCCTTCTATTGTTAATTGAAAGACTGATGTGAGACTAGTGCGAATGGTATCTCAAAGCGTGGATTACTTCAGGAATCAGAGAACCCCATTCAAACCTTGTTTGGATTGATTCATTTGGCACATTCATTTCAGCCATTTCTCTGGGCTCAGAAAAAATTCCATCTCTTTGCTCTCTAGAACTCTCAGAAATCATCTCTTAACATCTGAAGGGCTTAATGACAGGGAAAAATATTGCAACGAAAACGAGTTTATATACACCTTTGTATAGTGCTGCGATGAAAGGCCATTGGGAAAGTGCAGAGAAGTTCTTAAGATCACATCCAGGTGCTATAAATGTCAGGATCACAAAGGGAATGGACACAGTTCTCCACATTGCTGCCGGGGCTAAACACTCCAAGTTCGTAGAGGAAGTGGTGAAGATGATGATTCCCGCAGATTTAGCATTGCGAAACAAGAGCAATAATACAGCTCTTTGTTATGCTGCCGCATCTGGTGTTGCCAAAATCGCAGAGACAATGGTGAATAAGAATAGGGACTTACCAGGAATGAGGGGCAATAAGGGAGTGACACCTCTTTATATAGCTGCATTGTTTGGTCACAGGGACATGGTTTCCTACCTGTTCAGAGTGACAGATGATGACCATCTAACTGAAGAGGACTACGTCGCTCTACTCATTGCCACAATCAATACGGACATGTTCGGTGAGAAACATTCAATTGATTCACGCTCAAGAATTGCTTGCATATCATGTTTTTTTGAATAACATCTGTCCTGTTAATGCTCACAGACCTAGCCCTTACCATACTCTGGAGAAAACCAGAGTTAGCTACTCTTCGAGATCATGATGGAATGACCGCACTGCACATTTTAGCACAGAAGCCTTCAGCATTTGCCAGCACAAGTTCATTAGAATCCTGGCAGAGGATACTTTATGCACGTAGGCATATCTCATTACTTGAAATATTCATATATGATATTCTGCTACCTATATATACAAATTTTACGTGTGTATGTCCCATGTTTGCATTTATTATTAGGAGAACTTCGCTTTTTTCACCTCCCTCAAATGATCTTGCTCGAATATCCTTTCAGTGATTTGCGTGAAAGAAAAATATAAGGTGGGATTCCCTTCAGGACTTGTCATGAGTGACATTAGCCAAACAAATAAAGGTTTTTTCTCCACCTTCTCCTTAGACATGCTAATTCGCACGGGAAACTTATGATACCTAGCCAAATATCTACTGAGAGGCAGCAGGTTCAGCCAAGGTCATGACGAGTCTATTTCTTTGTGAAACTTGTGCAGTGTCTCTCTACTTACTCGAGAAGCTTTGGTGTGCGGTAGAGTTAATAGGTAGGTGGCACAATTTTTTTATTTTTATTTTGCTGTTTTTCCTGGAAAACCGCACTTCTTTTATTGAATTCGATCTAGTGCCAGGAATCAAGGCAGTTCATGAGAAAAAGACAATGCATTTGCAAGTGCTGCAATTGGTGAAATTGTTATGCGAGCAGATTTCATCGCTGGAGGACTCCAAAGTTGCAGATCTTTTAATGCATCCCTCACAGCCATTGATCATTGCAGCAGGGTTCGGCATAGTTGAGCTTGTGACTGAGCTTGTTCACTCTCATCCTGATTTGATATGGAAAGTTGATGAGCAAAGCCGTAACATTTTTCACGTTGCAGTTATGTACCGGCGAGAAAAGATATTTGGTCTCATTCATGATCTCGGGGCACATAAAGATATGATCACTACTTACAAAGACCCCGACAACAATCACAACTTGTTGCATTTAGCAGGAAAGCTGGCACCTCTGGACCAACTTAACAGCGTGTCTGGGGCGGCTCTTCAGATGCAGAGGGAACTTTTATGGTTCAAGGTATCCTCACACTTTATTTCAGTTCTCGGCTATTTTCTTGAGAGAATGTCATTTGTAGGATTCAAATTGTCTCATGTCATCTAGTTGCAGCCATGCCATCCTCTTCTGAACATGTCTAGTATTTGTTTCTATCAGATTGTTGTCGTGATTGCTCCAACATTTCCTTTTAGATTCATATTGGATTGTTTTCATACTATAGTACTGACAAAGGAGCCATCCAATCTAATAGACGAACAGGAATATAACATTGGAGCAGTTCTTAATTGGGTATGTGATAGTTTTTTCTTCTGTGCCTCCATTCTCGGAAGTGGAGAAAACTGTACACCCTTTATCAAAGCAGATGAGGGACAAAAATGGCCGAACACCGAGGATGTTATTCACGGAAGAGCACAGGGCTCTGGTCAAAGAAGGAGAGGACTGGATGAAAAGCACTGCTTCATCCTGCATGCTCGTTGCCACACTAATCACCACCGTGATGTTCGCGGCGATCTTCACAGTTCCAGGAGGAACAGACAATAATAAGGGTGTTCCGATTTTATTGGAATCAAATGCCTTCATAATTTTCGCTGTATCGGATGCATTTGCGCTGTTCTCTTCAGTCACATCCATACTCATGTTCTTGTCCATCCTCACCTCACGCTACGCCGAGGAAGATTTTCTCGAATCCTTACCAAAAAGACTAATCATCGGCCTTACGACCCTGTTTCTGTCTATAGCCTCCATGCTTATTGCATTTAGTGTCACCTTTTTCATAGTACTTGGATGCCGATTGGCATGGATTCTTGTACCAATTGCCTCAGCTTCGTGCATACCGATTACCTTATTTGCCCTTCTTCATTTCCCCCTTCTGACTGATATGCTATGTTCGTCTTATGGAACTGGCATTTTCACAAGAGAAGCCAAAATCACCCTTTGTTCTTAAAGCTTGCATTGAGAACTGCAAATTACTATATCAAATTGAAGCATGAACGGTCCATCTAGAGATCAAGTCAATTCAAGCCTTTATTGTTGAAAGGTTATCCATGGGAATTGTCCGGAACATTTGTACTATAACATTTTGCTACCCTGATCTCTCGGAACTCTTCACCTTCAACTTCAACCACCACATGGCCAAGAAAAAACTTCATCCTCCCTACTGCTGCCTCTAATCACCGTGACAACCTAGGTGAGATTCAGCCTCACCAGCTGGGGAGGGGGAATGGGGGAATCTATGGAGTGCCATATACTGGCAGCTCCTTCAGTGGAATGCGCTGTTCCTGTTGTAAAATAACTTGCTGAAAACACTATTTTACCAGTTATCAACTTCATTACAATTTTCTTCATTACATTTGTTTTGATGAGCAAACCGATGCTATTTTCCTCTTGAATTGGTCAAAAAGTGATAGCAGCAGGAGTATAATGAATTTGTGGAATAGATAGAACGCTGCATTTCTAATTTTTTGATTGAATGCTGTTGAACGTCAAGACTGTAGAGTAAAGATGCTGGCTGATTGTATTTCTTTCTCGTTCCTATGGCCATTGTCTGAGCTTGTTAAATCCAGGCTGGCTATCCACATCATCTTTCGTGGGGTGTCCTATAAATTGCTTGAATCATTTTCTGTCTGCTAGAATTCTTTGTTTGAGATCCTAGCCACTGCTTGGACGCAACCTTGCAGTGCAAGTGCTCTAGACAGGTACCCTGAAAAAGTACATTACCTTGATCGGATTGCATATCTTAAGTTGGATAGCTTTTACTGGTGTCATGTTAGAAAGACCTGCAGGCTGAAGGATCGGCCAAAGGACTGTCCGATGGATCACCCTGGAAAGGCTGATAGATCTACCGGGCGAATGGATCGGCTAAAGGACTGTTTACTCTTCCTATGGATTCCAGTCAAACTGGCTGAATCACATCAATTTTCGTGTACTTTCTATTTCTAAAGAGAAAATGACAACTCAAGCGAAACAACTTTCGTAAGGTGCTCATTTAGTGCCGAAACTTTTTTTTCGATGACTAAGTGCTACTTTTGTAAAAAATCGATCACTTTAGTGCCATTAGTAATTTGTTAGTTGGAAAATATGATCTAACATTATTTAAGAATAAAATGTTTGACGTGGCTCGCTGGCAAAGTGAAGTCCGCAAAACTAATGCTAAATGATGTTATTTGTTCATCTGTTTGCCCCAAATTAACTAATCGAGGCAAAATTCAGTACGATCTTCAGAAAAATTAGAGACCTAAACCCTCAAAATCCTTTGGTTCTGCGACAATTTCAGTGGGGTGATTTTGTCGGGGAGCAGACAATTTCGACAGTAAAATGAACACCTCACAGTGTAGAAATACTAGCATTAGAGAGCAATTCGAGGGAAGTCCAGGAACTTCAGAAAATTGCAAGTTTTTTCCTTTTTCCATGGCCCATCCTCCTATCACAGTAAGAAGACCATTATATCATTGTCTTGGGCCATGAACAACAGTCCTCTCGACTTGTGTTTTTGCAGGATTTCAAGGATCTATTCATAGGACGGATTTTTCTTTTTGCGCTTTGCAACACACTACTCCCCGCCATATTTCACTGAGGGGTGGATATAAGCTCAATGTCTAGCCTCTGGAACTTTGCACCATTTGTGTGTGGGTGTTCCATGCATTTCTGTACCTCCGCATCTTGATGCGATGCAGTAACTAATGGTAAAAAATTGTCAGCTTTAACTATCCACTTCTCAAACTTGTCGTCATCGGCTTGAGGTGTAGTGTTGCTACCGCCAGTGATGTCCTACAGATCTTGCCAAGTATGCTTAACCACAAACACACGCTCCTGTTATAGTTGTGGTTGAGCGTTTCACTATCGCTACTAATGATAGTAATATCCACCAGAGAGACTTGGCCACACATTGTCCTCTTTCAACCAGTCTGGTCCCTTACCAACCGCCTTCAGAGTCGTAGACCGTGTATTAATGGATTCTCCTCAATTCATTCATTCAGTCTCGGTACCACTTGCAGAGCATTTCACAGTTTTGATGGTAATATATGAGAGAGCAAACAAAGCAGAGATCAAAAAGCTACAAGATTGTGAGCAAAAGTGAAGCTTTAGAAAGAGGTGATGTGTGGTCGAACCTAACAGAACTCAAGAAAGAATTAACAGAGGAAGAATTCAAAATGGAGCAGAGGTAGAACAGGTGAAGAACAGAGAAAGAAGAATGACTTGATTTCTCGGGATGATCCCGTGCACAACGCTGTGCTCTTATACACGAACCCACATTGAAATCCAAAGTGGATTCAAGCAAATTTCATCTAATTTCCATTTGATCAGACTGTCATCAACAGCAATCCTAACTAGGCACGACACCTAGTTTTTTCCTCCTAACTATGATGTCGCCACTTCCATTGATATCCCTTTTGAGTAATCTGTCATTCTGTAAGGACCTGGGGCTCGCTGAGTAATATTGTCCGCTTTGGGCCGAGACCCGCACGGTTTTAAAACGCGTTACTCAGGGAAGAGGGATCCCAGCCTTATAAACCATCCCAGGACTCCCCCCCTAGGCGATGTGGGACTCTCCCCCTAGGCAAGAGACATGTGACCCCCTCCCTTGCGCACGTCCGAGGACCGAGGCGCGGACGCACCGCCATCCCTCCTCCTCGCGCACCGTCGCTCGGGCTGTCACACATTCACAAGCAGAGAAAACCAACCGATGTCTTCATAAGACTCGCCAGTTGCCAAAAACTTGCGGTATAAGTTTTACTGCTGAATCGAAGTTTCGGAATATGCAACTACGAGCAGTTTGTAGTGTGCAAAACAAGGCTGCGAGCTTTGAAACGGGGAGAGGATTTCGACCTCTACCTTAGGATTATTTCAATCCTAGTTTGATTTATCCTAGGACGTCCATTTTTTAGAATTCTATCCTATAAAATGAAACCAACCAATCCCACTCTAAGCATAGTAATTATATGAAATCATCAATTAAATTTCTGTTCAACCCTATAGAATTCTTTGTCTTTTATTAAGAGGAAAAACATGAAAAGAAAAAAGCTTCTTGTTTTCACTGTATTTTTCTTCTTCTTTTTTATATTGTTGGATATAGGATAAAGGGTAAAGATGAGGAAAGTATTCTTATTCCCCTAATTCCCCAAATTTTGATGCCTACTATTCCATAGGTCGTTCAAACTCCATAGTATTGACATTGAATTTAATCAACTATCTAAGTTAGAAAATTTGAGGTTCAAGATTCTCGATCGAAGGGATTCTCATTCTTGACAAAAGAAATTAGTTAAGAGTCCGTGATATCTTTATTATATATATAGTAAGAGCATTGCATTTCATTAGTAATTAGACATCACTTTTTCAATAAACCAAGGTTAATTTTGGCTTGACTTTTTTTATAAAACCTATAAAAAAAATTCAACTCTAGGTCAAAAATTACACAAAAAGTAAAAAAAAAAAAAAATCGCATGTAGGTGTCAATTTATCATAGACGCGTAGAATTAGGCTTTTGGGTTTCGAATTTTTATAAATGAATAAAAAAGGGGCCAAAGGTTGAAATCTTGTTCAAACCAAAAAATTTAACCATTAACGGATAAATTAGAATTCCATCAGTTTTTATCTTTTCTTTGGATATTTGATTTAGGATCAGTAAAATTTAGAGGCTTGATTAAAGAAATTTCAACTTTTAGAGCCGATTAACTATTTAAGACACATCGTAAAATCGAAGTTATTTAGACCCACGGCTATCATAAAAGCCCTAAAGAAAAAAAAAGAACTCTCACTTTTTTTTTTTTGTTTTTTTTTTTTTACCTCTTGTCTCTTCCGCAGGTGAAAAGGGGCAAGCGGCACAAAGACCCTCTTTTAAGGAGAAAGGCGGTTCTTTTACCGCGCTACGTTTTTTTTTTTTTTTTTTTTTTTTTTGGTAATGGTAAGTTATATTGACTTTTCAAACCAGCAAACTATACATAAGAGGGGAAATCGGTACCAACCTTCACTCAACGGGACGACATGTCACTGGAGTGGAAGGGTACCAATTCCCACAAAGAAAGGAAAATACAATTAACAAGCTTAAAAGAAACTAGGTGGCCACATCCGGAATAGAAGGTGGACCTACACGAGGGACATCTCCAAAAATTCGAGGGTGGATTCCCTAGCATCGCTGTAACCTTCTGTTTCTTGGGGAGTCTTCAACCGAATTGAAGGCCATTGCTTTGTCTTTGATTGCCTTAGCTAAGTGTTGCTTCATAGCCAAAATGAAGAAATTTTTACCCCTGAAGAGACAATCATTTCTTGTCCTCCAAATCACATAACAAAGTGTCCCAAAGGAAAATCTCAAGATATCATGAAAGAAGCCAACCCCCGAGAACATGTTGATGGCCCATCGACAGTTATCCAACCAAGTGCTATTCCTCCGAGAGAGGTTGCACTTAGCCACCCAAAAGGATGCCAAGGCATTGGAGATGTGGCACTCAAAAAATAGGTGGTCTATAGAATCAGGTCTAGTACTACAAAATACACAAAGGGAAGAAGAAATTCTGCCATATGCCAAGAGGAGAACCTGTGTAGGGAGTCATTTGCGCAGAATGAGTCACAAGAGAAATTGGTGTCTAGGGGCTATGGCTTTGTTCCATACAAAATTTGACCAAAGAACCGGGCTTGCTTTCCGTCTAATAGCTGACCAAACCGAGGCAATAGAAAAATTCCCAGTTGGATGCACCAGCCAAGAAAAGGAGTCCTGAGCAAGGGACAACGGAGGTATGGCTAGTTGCCACGATCGGAGATCCTCTAAGAGCAAATGTCCAGCAGGTGTATAGAGATCCGCTACAACGACGTTCCTCGGGATGCCCATTTGGTAGATGTCAGCATTTGTAAAGATCAGATTCAAAGGACCAATGTTGAGCCATGGATCGAACCAGAGCGAGGTAGTCTGCCCATCACCAATCCTCCATTTTACAAGACTTTTGATTATTCCCCTGAGGGCTAGTAGTTTCCTCCAAGCCCATGAGCAAAATGTCAGAGGGGAGGTAATCCAAAAATTGTTTTTCTTGAGATGGATAGCATGAACCCATTTACACCATAACAACTCATTATCTATGAATAGGATCCAAATATGCTTGAGCATGGCATCTATATTATTATCACGAATTTTCCTAATTCCTAGTCCTCCTTGTTTGGGGAGACAAACATCATCCCACGAAACCTTGGCCCCACCTGAGCCTAGGTTGGGACATTTCCAAAGGAATTGGTGACAAATAAGTTCAATCTTATCTACTACAGCAGACGGAAGCCAGAAAATGGCGGTCCAATATATATGGATAGCATGAAGAACAGATTTTATAAATTGGAGCCTACCTGCAAATGACAAGAATCGATGAGTCCAAGTTGAACTCTATTAGTGAGGAGACATACCAGGGCATTACAATCAGCTTTGCTTAGCCTGGAAGTGATGATAGGTACCCCAAGGTATCGAACCGGTAAAGAGCCCACTTTGAATCCCAGAACTTGAAGAAGTTGGTCTTTGAGTGCCGAAGTGCCGCCCGAGATAAAAACTTCGCTCTTGTTGGCATTAAGGAAAAGTCCACTCCAACTAGAAAATCTATCAAGGCCTTCCTTCATATAAGAGACAGATACAAAATTTGCTTTACAAAAGATAAAAATATCATCCGCAAAGAAAAGGTGCGAAAGACTTCCGCATTGGCGATGACCGCCGCGGGAGCTCCTCCGTTGTGATTCCGCTGCCACCATAACAGTACAGTTCCGTTAGGCTCCGTTTGAAATTTCCTCACCGTTGTCGGTCGACGAACGAACGTTTCGAGGTTTTTGTTTCTCCCGCTCGCGCCGATCCCGACCACGTCTCCCTCCCGTCGAGGTACGAACCTCTCCCCGCTCCGCTTTTAAGTTTGCGAAACAAGAAACGGTCCCGAGGGACGCTTGAACGAGGATCGAGCGATAACCCACAACCGGTGTTGATCATTTGAGGTGTTGACATTGGTTTTGCTTCTGTCTATTTCCATTACTATTGCGCTGTGAACGTTTGAAATGTTGGTTGTAGCCGGTGATTCAAGGTGGCGGCTCGACAGCGGTGTAGGCTGGTGATGGGAGGCGGACGACGGGGGTGATTATAGTGGTGAACATGTGTGGATTAATGGTGGAGTATATGAGTACATACTTCAATTGGAAAATAGGCTCAGTATTGGTTATATTAGAAAGTGGTTTAGAGGGGTTTTAGGTGTAGTGGGCTTCAATTCAATTGGGCTTTTTTAGGCTTGGTGAACTTTGGGCTTGAATAGGTTTTGAGTTTGGGTTTTATTTGGTCTAATGAGTTTGGCTTGCTTTGGGGGTTACATGGCTATTGACCGTCATTCCATGGTTGGTTTGGGCCTTCAAATAGCAACCGTTCTTTTAGAATGTGCACCTTTAGTACCTACCATCCGGGCATCCACCAGTTGCCCATTTTCGCAGTTTCAACAACTAACCATGTGGCATCCTCTTATATTGCCATCAATCACCGAGTAGTTACCTGTACGCTCGTCGATAATCAAGCATGTATCAAATACTACTTGCATGATATGCATGTGATTGCAATATGTGTTCATCACACCTTCCCTTGTGACCAACATGTGACAATATGGTCAATTTTGGGTGTCAACATGGAGACTGGTCTCAATTTAAAGCACTCACCATAAATTCCTCGACACTGAGATGATGCAAATAAAAGGAAATGGGAACTGGTCCTTTTCCCCTTATTACATATGTTAAATGTCATCAAAATTCTAGTATAATATGCGGCACAACCAATGGTTTTTAAACTGTCCTGAAGACCAAAAGCTTTTTGATGGGTACCACCAACAGTTCAGTGCTGATGCTATCAGCATGTTTTAGTTTTTAAATGTTCGAAAATTGAAAAAAAAAGGAAACAAAAAGAAAATAGGAATATAAGGCAGCAAATTCAGGAAAAAGAGAGGAAAACGTGGAAAACTCGGGAAAAAGAGACAAAAGGGTATCGCGTCTTTTCCCATAACAATTCACAACGACATGAGAACTTGGAAATGAGTCAAATCTAAGTTCTGGACCACTTCAACCTTCTCTGTCTTCCATCCTGCAGTGCACCAACCATCAATAAATCGAATCCCAAGGCCTTCTTTTTGAGTCTAGATATTTCATTCAAGCTTACTTGCTTCGTAAAAGGAAAACATCTTTTGGAAGTAATTCTCACATGGACCTAGTTCAGTTCTCGTGCGTTCTTGTTCTAGTACCACAAATTTACCCTTTTCACAATACACGCACACATGCATTTTTCTGCTGCAGGGCCAGGATTACTCAGCTTACTCAAAGAGTAGACAAGAAGCTTCAGTCGCAGGGACACGTGAGTGAAGAAATTAAGAGATTGAACCATGAAACTAAGCTAGCAATCCCCAGTGCACAATCAGAAAAAACTGCAAAGTGGCGATTCCTGGCTGAAGCCTCCATTAAGCGTCGAAAGGAGGGCCATTGATCTGCGAAGTTTTCCAACAAATGCCCAAATTGCGGATGACTGGTTTTTTCAATTCCTTGCTTACTCGACATAATAATGGTTTGGAAGGGCAAAATGGACGGGTTGGGCCTGGGTAAATGGTTCCTTTCACCTGGGCTGCCCAAACCCATTCAACATTTAATAGAAACTTTTAATAATTTCTGATCGTGTATAGAACAAAATGGACGGGTAGAGTCCTCCAATTGTTTAGGACTATCGTTCATTAATTCCATTGTTTTGGTTTAGTGATCAGGTGTTCTCCAGGCCAGTTTTCGCGCTCTTTTGACAATACTATAATCTAATGATTTCATGAGACACTCTTAATCTAACGATTCCATGAGGCACTCTTTTTTATATTGATTTGGTGCATTCGGAATTTTATTTGTGAAATGTTCCCAACGAGACTCGAAAGTAGAGGAGCAAACTCAATTACCATCTAAGTCACCACTTTAAGTTATATATATATTTATGTCAAGGAATAATTTGATGGAACTAACCTTGATATTTTAGAAAGATTGCCAAAAATATCTTGACCGCACCAGATTCCCATACTATTCTCGAAAGAATCTCCATAAATTGGATATAATATAAAGGGGGCTGGACCAAATCTTTTGGGGTGGGGGCAGGGGGGCCAAGGGGGTTTGCTCTGAAATGAACTTCGTACTTGTGAAAGTTATTCAATATACCTTTCCTAACACGCGTAGAACTTCTCGTGCATGTGTTATTACGTGTGTTATTATAGCCTTCATCTTTACGTATCTATAAACGTCTTTAGTTCTTCATCACTCAATTTTGTTTCTTTTTTCCTCGTGTTGTTCTTGGGACAGTGAATCTGATCACCACTCAATATTCATTTACTTGTCTATATTTGATTAATTTTTGTGAAACTTGATGCTTGAGTGCGTGGTCGCCGAGAAGCTGGTGGTGTGCTTGCAGTTGCTCGTTGACGAGCAGGTGAATAGCCAAATCTTCAGTCACACATGAAGAGTCGAGCTGGATGTGAAGAATGTACGCAACTAGGATGGAAAGGATCTTCTATGCAAAACTAGCATAACATTGTCTTTAGACCAGATTTCACCCTCACTTGTTGAAACACGATGGCCAATTGGTGGTGACAACCAGCGTGATCGGAGATGATGGTGATTGTGCAATGGTCAGAAGTGACAATGAATACTGCAGCTTCATCCCCAAAGTAGATTGCAAACTTTTCCAGAAAGTTGCTGTAAACTGAGGATCACGGTCAGAAGTGATCGTTACTGGAACTCTATGAATGCATACAATTTGACGTACATACAACTCTGCATACTTATCTAACGTGAAATCCTTCCATACGGCAATAAAGTGAGCTGACTTTGTCAATTTGTCAACCACTACCCAAATTGAGTCATTGCCTCGTTGACTCCTTAGCAATTCCATCAGAAAATCCATGGTAATGTGTTCCCGCTTTCACTCGGGAATCTCAAAAGGTTGCAGCAGTCCACCAAGCTTACAATGCTGAGCCTTTACTTGCTTGCACATCAAACACTTCGCCATGTGCTTTGCAATGTCCAACTTCATACCATTCCACCAGAAGTGCTGCTTCAGATTCTAACACATTTTCGTATTGCTAGGGTGGATGCTATAGTTATTACGATGAGCTTCCGATAAGACTACTTCTTTAAGCTCTGCATCTTTCAAAATGCACAATCATCCTCAAAACCTTAACGTCCCATCCTTGGACACTTGAAAGTTAGCTTTTCTCTTTGTCTGATCCATTTGTAGGATCTTAAGAACTTCGGGATTTGTCGCTTGGGCACTTTTTATCTTGTTTTGCATCTCGGGCTCCACCCTAAGAGTGGCCATTAGATTAGCAAGATGGCTGATCTCAATTTTAAAATCTAAGTTCCTGACTCATTCCAAAAGAATCCATTCCCATACCATCGTCTGTACAATCGATGACTTTCGACTGAGCGCATCTACCACTTTGTTTGCTTTCCCCGGATGAAACAGAATTTCACAATCGTAATCCTTAATAAGTTCCATCCATTGTCATTGCCTCATGTTCAACTCCTTCTGAGAGAATAGATACTTCAAACTTTGATGGTCCGTAAAAATCGAAAACCTTTCGGCGTACCATCCGCAGACGGACGGTCAATCAGAAAGGACAATTCAAACTCTTGAGAACATGTTACGAGCCTGTGTCACAAATTTTAAAGGAAGTTGGGAAGAGTAGCTTCACTCGGTTGAGTTTGCTTACAACAACAACTATCAGCAAAGCATTATAATGACACCATTTGAGGCTTTGTATGGGAGACTTTGTAGAACTCCGCTTTACTTGGATGAGGTTGGCAAGCGTAAAATTACAGGGCCAGAGTTGGTATAGCAAACCTTGAATGCAATTTAGATTATCCGAGATAGACTAAATACCATTTAGAGTCATCAGAAGAGCTATGCAAACAAACGTCGTAGACCGTTGGAGTTTAAGATGGCGATTGTGTATTTTTGAAAGTATCGTCGATGAGGGGTACTTTCAGATTTGGCAAGAAGGGAAAGTTAAGTCTGAGGTATGTTGGACCTTTTGAAATTTTGGAAAAGATTGGGGTTTTAGCGTATCGTCTTGCGTTGCCACCAAAGCTTGCGGAAGTACATGATGTTTTCCATGTGTCCATGTTGAGAAAGTATGAATTGGACCAGACTCATGTATTGAACTTTGAGGAATTGGATGTAGACAACAGGGTGTCGTATGTGGAGAAGCCAATACGAATAGAGGACCGTAAAGAGCAAGTGCTTCGAAACAAGACTATCACCTTAGTTAAGGTGATTTGGCAGCATCATGGAACTGAGGAAGCTACATGGAAAAGTGAGGAAGTGATGAAACATCAGCACCCCAATCTTTTTCAGGATTTGTCTATAGTTGCAAATTTCGAGGACGGAATTTTCGTAAGGGGGGAAGAATTGTGACGTTCTGAAATTCGAGCCCTTTGAGGGATGAATGAACGTGAATTTCGTCAATGCATTGTTGGTTGATCTCACTCGGAATTGATCACTCCTAAGATATTGACCTTGAGGAGAAAGGCTAATGAGGACAGAATTCGTGCGACTAAAAAACTTGATCTAGAAAAACGACTTGACCGGGAGACTTATGTGAGGACGATTCTGTAGATATGCACGCCAATTTCAGGGACAACTAGAAGTTGATTTGCGAATAGAACATAATAGGACGACAGGTGATTCCGTTTACTATTATCGAGCCCGCGAACGACCCTATGTCGATATTTGATAATCGTGTACTTTGAAATAAGAATTTATCCTCCACAATTTCATGTAGTCAATGACGTCCACGTGTCAAAAAGTTTTGAACGTGATTTGGCACGAGTCGGTTCCGCGTGAATCCTCGAAGCCTCCTGTCGGTCTGAATTGTACTAAAATGGCATTCGGGCGAAATTGATAAGGCATGAGAATCTAGTATTGGACTTTGAATTTTTAGGAACCTCTGGGATAGACTTTTGGACAATACTTCTTCGACAGTTGATAGTGTCAATTAAGCCAAGTAATTGGAAAAGAGGTTTACGGACTGAGGAAATGAGCCTACAAGGACGTGGGCCGGGCAAAACTAGTGTGAGTCTCACGTCCAAGGTGGGACAGCCACCATGGTAGACCCAAGACAAGTAAGTGAGCCCTTTGGACTCAACTGACTATTTTACCCTTTCGAGCCCGTTATCTAATCTGGAGCCGTTTCGAGCCCAAACGATTCCCTCGCCTGTTCCTATTCATTTTCTAGCCCTTTTCTTAGGCTCACCCTTCATTTTCAGCCCAAGGATAGATTGAGAAATGTGCAGGTGGAAATGATCATTTTGCCACTAGATATTATTTAGAAAAGACAAATGAAGAGAGAGAAGATGATGTCATGTTGCATGGGGAGTTGAAGCAACATTTAATGGCCTTAATGAGGCTTGTCTAGCAGCCCTCACTTCACTCTCTCTCCCCTTCAGTCCCTCCAAAATTGCACACCTCTCTCTCTTTGTTTCCTTTCCTTCCTTTTGCTTCTACTTTTGACCTTCATCCAAAAACTTGAGTTGTTCATGGCTTTCCTGTGCTAATCACCGTCTGTGCCACCCACCACTGTGCTTAGGAGGCCAAATCCGTATAGACTACTATGGTCGTCCATCGGATAGAGCCGCTGGCCCACCCTCCGGCTGGCTAGAAGTAGCAGCTTCTTTGATCGCCTGTCCCTACCCAGTTTCACTTTCTCAGCCATTTTCCTCCTGTTTCAACTCAATCTCCGCCTAGCCTAGCCACCTGCCATTTTCCCTTGGCCGCCGGTCGCTGGTCAACTCGCTCAGTCCTTTTCCTCCTCCGACAGTGCAGTTTTTCAGAGTTTCAAAGAGAAGCAGTGTTGGTTGTTGCTATTTTGGCCTTGGGACCGCCTTGGATTGTTGTGTTCAAGGTCTCCGGGTGTTTCCTTCGTCGCCGCGTATGTGTCGTCGGCCCGCTTAACGGGTGAGTTTAGCCTCTAATCCTTTATTAGTGCCTAAACTTGCTTAGGATTGGGTTAATTAGTTGTAATATTGGTTTAGGAAGTTTAATTAAGTTGTATTAGCCCTAAGATAGGTGGTTAGATAGATTGTTAAGATTAACTTAGCTTAATCTTGCTTTATGTGCTTAATTGTGGTTTATGCAATTAATTAAGCATGTTTAGCTTAAATGGATTGATTAATTTTTTTAATTAATGTTTTGTTTAATTTCTAAATTTAATGTTTTAATTAATTAATTCTGAAATTACACTGTTCATGCGGTACTGTTCACGTGCACTGTTCATCTGGAAATGAAAATGTGCATAATTTCATGTGTTTTGATTTTATGGGGTGAATTAGATGTGTCATTGCATGAACATCGGCATGAATCTTGTGATTTTCACAAAAAGGGGAAAATGATTTGTCTGAGGGATACTAGAAATGGACCGCTTTTATGAGAAAATAATTTGAGGTGGTATGTGCAAGCATGTGTGCATTGGCTAATGCTCAAAGATAATAAGTTGATTGTGATGGTATGCTTGCGTGATTACTAAGTTGAACCCGCCGCCCCAGTCGTAGTTTGGAGGGTGATAATCTGATTTGTCGGAAATGGAGAGGAAGGGCATAGTTGTGCCTCTGTGGAGGAAGGGCGCCGTAGTGCCTTGGCCCAAGATTATGAAGAGAAAGAGCATGGAAGGCATGGTGCTTCTTTAGATTTTTACCAACACCTCAAGAAGAAGTCATCAACGATGCTATCTTGCCACATATACATCTAGCATCATGGGATCTTTGATTCTTAATCCAACAAGAATAAAAATTCATTTCCTCAAATCCCAATATGAATTGTCTTTCGAAACAATCCATCATACTTGCAATGATGCACTTTCACTTGTTGGCATGTAAAGCATTTAGCCATGTGCTTGGCAATGTCCAAGTGCATGCCATTATCTCTGTAGTACGGTCATAATTTTGGTACATTTTTTTACTACCCCAAGTGGGTACTATAACAATTACAATGAGCTTCCGAAAAGACTTCCTCATTAAGCTTGGCATCGTTGAACACGCACAATTGTCTATGAAACTTCAAGATCCCATCCTCAGATACTTGAAAATCAAGTTTCCTTTTTGTTGCATCTAGCTACAGAATCCTTTGGATTACAGAGCCCGTAGACTGCACTACCTTAATCCCGGTTTGCATTTCGAGCTCTATTTTGAGAGTAGCCATTAGATTCACAAAGTGGCCTACTTTAACTTGAAATCTGAATCTCGAACTCATTCGAGTAGGATCCATTCTTGAACCATCATTTGCACAATCGATGACTCTCGACTAAGTGCATCCGTTACTTTGTTAGCCTTTCTAGGAGGGTACAAAATATCGCAGTCGTAATCATTGAGAATTTTCGTCTATCGACACTATTTCATGTTCAACTCCTTCTAGGAGAATAGATACTTTAAACTTTGATGGTTTGTAAAAATTTGGAACCTTTCTCCCTACACGTAGTGCCTCCAAATCTTTAGCACAAAAATTATTGCTGCTAATGCCAAATCATGCATTGGATAATTCAACTCATGAGGTCTTAATTGTCGGGACACATATGCAACCAATTTTCCTTGTTGCCTTACAACGCAATCCAATTCCTTTGTACGTCACATCGCTATGAATTTCATATCCTCTACGACTAGACGGTATTGTCAATACAGTGCGGTTGTCAGCTTATACTCAAGCTTTTGGAAACTACACTCGCACTTATCCGTCCATTCATCTTTACATCCTTCTTTAACAGTTACCTTAGAGGCATAGTTATCATAAAAAAACCTTTATACGAATAATCTATAACAACTTACCAAGCCTAGAGAATTACGAACCTTTGTCACTGTCATAGGCCTTAGCTAATTCTTAATTGCTTCTATCTTGGTCAGGTTCATGAATATTCCTTCTTTAGGAATTACATGACCAAGAAAAGCTATGTGAGTAAGCCAAACTCGCGCTTATTAAAATTAACGCTCAGCACGTAATCTCAAGAGGTTTGTAGCACCATCCTCAAATACTATTCGTGTTCCTTTGAATTTCTCAAATATATCAATCTATTGCTTATGAACACGATTGCAAATTGATCCAAGTATGCCTTAGACACTCAATTCATCCGATCCATAATACTGCTAGCGCATTGGTCAATCCAAACAATATTGCAGTAAACTTCATAGCAACCATATCAAATTTGAAACATTGTTTTCAGCATATTCTTCTTTTAATCGTCAACCAATCATAGCCCATCCTCTATCTCCAAAAATACCGAAGTCCTTAAAATTGGTCAGACAAGTTGTCTATCCTCAACAAAGGATACTTGTTCATGACCATGCCTTGGCTAAACTGCCAACACTCGATGCAAAGGTGCAACGGTCTATCCCTCTTCCTTACAAACAAAATAGGCGCTCCCCATGGGGACGCACTAGGACAATTAGATCCTTTGTCCATTAAACCTTGCATCTGTGCATAGAATTCCTGTACTTCCAACAATGCAATTCAATGAGACACCTTGAAAAAAAAGTGAGCGCCGTACGAAAGTTGTAGCACTCCTAGTGTACTTACCCCATTGATTGGGAACTACGCATTTATGTATAGCTAAGTTGCTTGTTAAGTTAGTGAGGTTAAGGCCAAAACCGTTGTAGATAGTTGTTAGTAATTCTATCCCGATAATGGACAAGGTGTTGTCTGTAGTAAGATATTCGGGTGGTAAGATAGTCATTGGTGATGAAGAAGAATTGATGGATTTGACTGTCTAAGCGATGGATGACTTGATGTCATCGTCCGGAAGGAATTGACTCACCAAGTAATGAGTTACAATGGATGGCTAACGGTTTTGGTGCCAAAACTTTTTTTTCGCTCACTTGAGTACCACAAGTTTTAAAAAACGTTAACTTGAGTGCCAATTTTGACGTGGCCGTCGGAAAAGCTGACATGGCTGTCGGAAAAGCTAACTTGGCGCTGGTGAACAATATTTTAATATATTTTAATATACTTATTAATTTTTTTGATTTTTTTGATTTAAGGCCGGTGAGGGTCACCGGTGGCCCTCGCCGGCCCTAACAAAAAAAAAAAAAAAAATTGAAAAAAATTTAAAAAGAGTAGAAACGGCGTCGTTTTGCTTGAAAAGTCCATGTCGGCGTCGAAATTTATTTAAAAAAAAAAAAAAAGAAAAATCATTAAAAAATTCCACGTATGCATTTTGACACTTAACTGAATGATTTTTGGCTAGAAGTGGCACTTAACTGAACGATTTCACTTCGATGTGGCACTCAAGTGGGCGAAAAAAATGTTTTGGCACCAAAGTGAACACCGTACGAAAGTTATGACACTCCTAGTGTCCTAACCCCCCCCAATCAACTAATGCATAAGTAATCTAATCGCAAAAGGAGATCATTTTTGTAATTATGATTTGTGAATCCTCTGCTTCCTTTCTTATTGTACATATGCTTTTCCTTTTACCAATGGGCAATTGAGGTTGTTTTGTGGAGCATTGTTTGCAAGTTATCCTCCCTGCAACTGTAACACTTGCGCTCCTATAGGCTTATGCATGCAATTCCTCACATAGTGGCCATACTGACCACATCCATAGTTGACTCCCATCTTAGGAGGACACGGGGCATTTCCAGCCAATTGTCCTACTTGTGGCTGTCGAGGTAGCTTCCTCAGCTCTTAATGAGAACACTTCCTCACGACGTGACCTTATTGGTCACACTCAAAATACGTTCCTCTCTTAACAGGGCACATTATTGTCTCGTGTTGTCATCCATAGAATCAACACCTAACATTTGAATTATATGCCACTTTCCCAATGCCATTCTTCATGTTGGGTGGGATGAGATGTTTTCCTCTTATCATCGACCTTTTCCCCAAGCCGATAATCATCCCAGTGAGACGCAAACCGTGATCCAGATGTGGCTACTTGTTCCATCATATTCTCTTCAACTCATTGGGCCCCTTCGTATCATTCATCAATATCATTCAACTTCAGGGGCACCAACTGACTTTTACTTTTCGATCTCTGACCATACCTATACCTCTCGATGCGGTCTACTAGATTCTTAATCATTCTTGGCGCATACTTTGAGAGCTTTGCAAACTTAACCTTGTATTACTTGGTTGACAATTGATCTTGACGAAGTTGTAGGAATTTAGCCATCTTATGCTCTTGTGCGCACTCGGAAAAGCATTTTCTATTGAATACCTTGACTGAGGCACCCTACTCTTGGGTCGTGCCTTCGGGAAAAACCTCTTTCTTGGATTACTTCCTACCAACCACTGGCGTTACTTGCTATTAGTACTCAGCTAGGATAATATTTTCTTCCTCCAAGCACTTCAACAATGTGAAGACTTTCTCCGGTTCCTTGATCTAGAGAGTTGTTGTCTCAGGATCACCCGTCCCAACGAACTTGGACGGTTCTAGCTCTAGGAATTGTTCAACCAACTTAAACATTGACCGTTTGCCATTCCCCTTTCCAACAATGGAACTTTACTAGGCGAAAGGCAACAGTAATGGCAACAGTAGTAGCTATAAAAGCAATAGCTTAAATCCGAGCTAGCTACAACCTATCAAAACTCAAGGCTTACAATGCCTACAAGACCCTATCTAGTCTAGGAACTCCTGGTGCTTTACCTCTAGCACCTGCCTCACCTCAAACTGCTTTTCCTCTAGGACTCTAGGATCAGGACTGTTCATCTCATAACATTCTTATAGAATCTACGTTCCAATTCCCTCAAGGAATTAGGAACCATGAACAACCTGCTTACAGCAAAAGATCCTATAAGCAATAACATGCGTATGAAATAATTGTCTTTCCTATCTTACTATCCCATAACCCATCACACTTTATCACTCCAAGTATTAACCTGGCTCTGATACCAAAATCGATGGGGATATCACCCCTTGAACCTCAAGCACACAACAACCCTTTCACTTTGGTCAAATGAATGCGATGTCCTAGGAAGCGTCGCCAACTATTCTTTTTATCTTGTGATTAAACGCATGTGGAAGCAAATCAACAACACCCAGTCAATAAATAGCAATGATAGCAGAAAGACCAATAACAACAACAACATCATTTTTATTTTTATATTGATTAACCCTAGGAAGTTTATACACATGCCCCACAGTCAGGCGACTTCCTCTATAGTCATCCAAAGATACCAAACATGATTAATCTATTTCCTTCAATCATCGAGTACACCAACCTGCTGCCCTCCACAACGTGCTACAGCATTGTTCGATCTATGGCAATATAGGTGCCACAACTATGGACCTGAAAAATGGTTAACAGTGATGAGTGAGATATAATCTCAGTGAGTTATTGCCCTAAGCCCCGGTTCAGACGCCATCTCTTCTTGGGGTTCCTAACATGCATACACCTTATAATAATGGTAGATCAATTGCAAAACGACCCTTGCTTTGACTTAACTAACCACGTGATCTACCCGGTAATCCCCACAAGAAACAATCAGCAATTAATCAACTTGCAGGCATCCTTACCCAGTCATGCTATACCTTGCACGGTATAAATTCTCATGCGTGTCATAAACAATGCATACCTTGCATGATATATCCTTCCGCATGCCATGGTCAGTGCAAATAGGCATATGCATAATCAGAACACATAATGTGTTTCACATGCACCCTTGCATTTACACATGTTTCGATTATTATTGCCCCTAAGGGCCACAACAAAACTCCCGCCGGCGTCTACTAGCATAGCCAGGCATCGCCTCGCCCCATCGAGCATGGCTGCGTTTAGAACTTCCACCCCAGATGGCATTCCTGAAAGCGCATAGGTTTGGCCTCTACCGCAACCTGCATTCGAACTCTCGTCGGGAATTCTGACAAGTTGAACTTCTTCCCTCGATCTCCCGCCAAAGTGATAGGTTTGTTTATGTGACTACACGAGCACACCACAATAATCCATTTTAATCTTGCATATTAGCTGATGCAAATGGTACATGCTCAACTTAATAAATCACTGCACATTTTTCATGTAAAAATTGCAGGAAAATAATCGCATGTTGTCACATAATTATTGAAAACTCGTCAAATTTTGCATGCCTTACTTTTTAAACATATTGGTCTCATTTAAAATATAAAACGTGACATATACACCCAACACCTTGGGGTTTCCCTTTTATATGTCCATAAAAACCCTTGTAAAAATTACTACTTTGGGTTCTGCAAGAGGCAAACATTTTTCAAGGCAATGCAAGCATCAAACAGCATAGCATGTGCAAGAAAACATCATAAATTCAAGCCAAAAGTACACAAGCGTCAAGGCATAATTTTCAAAGCAATCAAGCACTTGATAATTTCAATCATATGATTAATACCCTATTGATCCAAGCAGCAATTCAACACGCTTTAATAAATATGGACTAGCCGAATTATTATCACTATTTAATCATGAATGAATAGTACTATTCATAATTAAATTAAAATAAATTATTATTAAAATAAATAATAATTTCGAATTTAATAAATAATAATAAATAAATTCGGAATTTAATAAATAAATAAATTATTAAAAAGAAAATAATTATTTTTAATAAAATAATTCTAATCAAGATTATCCCCCTAATCCTTGATTACCCTAATTAACCGCAATTAATTAGTACTAAGCAAGATTAATAATTTAATCAAAGCTAACCATGGTTAACTAACCTAACCAAGCTTCTAGCATAGTTAATTAACTCAACCCTAGTTAATTATCCCAACCATAGGTCAACTCTAGTTAATTAACCCAACCTTGGTTAATTAACCTAACCATAAGCCAACCTTAGTTAATTAACCCAACCTTAGTTAATTAACTAACCATAGTCCACTTTTTGACTAATCCAAATGGTCATCTTTCTAACCAACCACCTTAACCATAGTTAATCTTAATTGATCAATTAAAATTAACTATAAATTAATCTACCCTAAGCAAGTTTAACGGACTAATCGAGGGATTAGAACGTAAACTCACCTAGCGACGATTCCAACGACACGGGTGCAACGGTGGTGGTGAGGGCTATGCACGGCTACTTCTAAAATGTCGAGGTGGCACTTGGAAAAATTGGGTCTCTCCGTGGGGTGGCTAACCGGTTCGGTGAGAGAGAGAGAGAGAGAGGTGGACGGCGGCTCACGAACAATCGGCGAGATGGCAGTGCACAGTGGTCCAGATGGTGGCAAGGCGGTGACAGTAAGGGGGTGGCGGTTCAAGGTGATGTTAAGGGCAAGAAACAAGAGTAAAATGAAGAGGAAAGAGTGAAAAATGAGGGAGAAACCTAGAGGGGGAAGGGCTGGATGCCCAAGGGGAAAGAGAGGGAGTAGAGAGAGAGGAAAGAGAGAGGAAAGAGAGAGAAAAGATGAAGACTTTCCCTTTTGAAGCCTTCCAAGAAGCTTCATCCATTTCCCAAAATTTTCCATCATTTCCCTTGACTTTCTTGCCTTTTGTCCTCTAAAATTGAATGCACCTTCTAGAAGGGCAATTTTGTAATTTCCCCCAAGTATAGTATACAGTACTTATGCGTATACAGGCCAAGATCATATACGGGCTTGAATAGAATCAATTTGGGCTCAAATTGTGGTGAAATGGGCTAGAAAATGCAATTTGGCTCAAAGGCTTGAAGTTAGGCTTGATGGGCCTAATTGGGCTTGCTTGGGCTAGCTTGGGGCCCACGTGGCCAACCTCTAATAGGTGCAAGGCCTATTGGGCCTTCGGTCGGTCCAACTCCTCTTGGTTCCAATTTTTTGGCCCGTTGAATCTTTTTCCAATAATTTCAGGGCTTACCAATAAATTTGAGAATCAATGAGGCAACGTTCAATATTTTAGTCCTGACATCCTTGAAAGTTCAATATCCGAAACCTGATTGAAATTCGTGGTTAAAATCGATCAATCATGACTTCAGTGCAACCTAACTACCGGGCGGCGTCTAGGGGTTCTTGCACGTTTGGCCCATGGTTGATAGCTTTTCAATCCATAATCATGCCTATTCAAATTAGGGCGATCCTTGATTATCATGTAATCATGAGCGGTTAATTGCTCACTCTGAGTACAAGGCTAAAAGGAAATTGGTTTATGTCGTTCGTAGTTAATATCAAAGTCATGCGGAATCACTCGCAATCCGACTTCGTACTTCTACCTAATCGATTTATTTTCGTTTGCTAATTAGCTTGCAGCAGTGTGGTAGTGTCCCTCTTTAATCCTTATGGTCAAGCGGCCTATCCCTAATTGAATTTACTAGTCATACACGTATTGATCCTTAATTGGCTTTCCGACTAGTTAGTTAACTCGTGAAGGTCCAGCTCAGAATAAACGTAACTAACAGCGCATTAATAAAATATCCATTTCATATATCCTGAGATAGGTCGAAATTCAGGATGTCACAGATAGTTTGCAAAGCCATTTCAACTACTTGTCAATGTCCGATCTAGCTTCATGCAACAAGTATGCTCTAAACAATATGCAATGCATCTTCTATAACTTATAACATATCTAATTTATGTTATTATCAAGACATGAGTTCAAAATTCATTGAAGAAACAAGCATCGGTCACCTGAAAATGCGAACAAAATTATGAAAGTTACCTCAAATGAAGGAACGCGAAATCCAATTAATTAAGTGAGAAACGAATATCAAAATCAAGTAGATAAATACCTTAGCTAAGAATGGACTAAATTAAGTTTATTTGGTAACAAATAACTTTGATGCACCAACAAAAGGCTTGCCCAAAGTAGACAATTACTGTTGTCCACTATATTGTAGTAGCTAATGTGCAAAATTTTAAAAAAAAAAAGAACTCTACCGACATCTGTTTCAAATGGATCCAAAGTCATTGGAAAACTAACTCAACATGCTTAAAAGGAGAACTCACCTTCAACCCAAAAGAAGTCCATGAGCTGGTGAAGCCAGTGCCAAACACAACAGTTCGAATATGGTTCCGACCGTGTGTAACAAACTTTAGAATTTCACCTTAACCAAACCATAATCCTAAGTTGACTTCTATAAAATCCCATAGTTTCATGACACATCAAAGTTTCGTTGCTACATGATTTCATAGCTCAACAACCTCTATAATCAACCTACAAACCTAAAATCCAAATGGAATTGAAATTACAACTTAATATAGAAAATTTCTTTAATTAGAATGAATTAAGTCCTTGAATTCTTATCAAATGCTTCTTGTACGACATTAATCCAATGCGTTAAGATGTCCCTAGCAAACTTGAACCGAATCCTTTCTCTCTCTAGCGCGGAGTTTACTTTACTTTTCCAGCTTTTTTTATTCTTCTTTCTCCCTCTTAACTATTCCTCTTGTCTCTGATAAGCCAACTACAACAATTATAACTAAGCTAAAGGAAGTTAGTTTGTTGGGCTTTAAAGATGCAGCTTCATGGTGTAATAAATGAGAATTGGGTCTCTTGAGCCTTTCATTACAGTAGCAATTTTTGTTAAAATCTGAGACACAGGATGGGGGAAAGTTTTTGAATGAACCCGGAGCATGTGAACCTAGCTCACATCCACTATTGAATGATGTGAGCTCCATGTTAAACCCAACTTTTCACAGTACATGTGAGAAATTGTAAATCCTAGAATTCATTCTTTTCATTGTAAATATATCTATAGATTAAGTTAGTTTAGTCATTAGGTAAATTAAGGTAACTAATTATGATGGTTAATCTGGCTAGTAGAGCCAAATGCAACAGTGAGATAGAGTTGGAATGAGT
The DNA here is from genome assembly GCA_014182735.1 of Corymbia maculata. NCBI lineage: Eukaryota > Viridiplantae > Streptophyta > Magnoliopsida > Myrtales > Myrtaceae > Corymbia > Corymbia maculata. The sequence goes on along the minus strand of CM024686.1, from coordinate 41,697,207 downwards.
CATCCTATTGACAATAGTGGCATGCCAATGGCCGTTGGATGGGTGGCGCTCTCTATGTTGCCCTAATCGTGATTCTTTTTTCTTTTTCAGTTCTTGTTCGTTCTTCTTTTTGCCTTTTTTTCTCTTATCAAACTTGTAAACATTAAAGAAAACCTAGAGATAATTCTAATAGACAAGTACAATAGAGATTAATGAATGAAAAACCCCAATATAATTAAACATGAAAATAGTTAAATGAGAACAGTATTGTTAATTTTACATGCAACAAGTGGAAATTTCATTAGCAATGAAAAAAGAGACATTCACGTAACGATGAACGAGAAATGTGAAAAATAAAGGAAAGTCTTGGTCTGCCTGGAAATGGTTAAAGTTTCTCTCCCATCATTACTTTTTTTTGCAAAGTCTTGGTCTCCGTGGAGTTGATTAAAGTTTTTTTCCCATCATCGCTTTTTTCCTCAAAGTCTTGGTCTATTTGGAATTGATTAGAGTTTCTCTCCCATTATTACCTTTTCGTGAAGTGCTTCACTTTTGCTTCACATGTAATCATAGAAATTATCCACTTTTGCTTTACTTTTTAGGAAAAAAAAGGATATATTTACTAGAAGTCCTAAAATTTATTGCGAAAGCATAATTCAATCCTAAACTTACAAAAAGTACAATCAAGTGCTAAAACTTGTTGAATTAGTGCAATTAAGTCCTAAAGTTAACACCATCAATTTTATTAAGGGAAAATGGTTGTGTAGCATTTTAAATTTAACTTTTATTTTCCATGTGGCATTTTTTTTTTTTATTCAAGTCTTATTTAAATTAGATTTAAAAACTAAAAAAAACCTAAAATTTTATTAAAAAACAAAACTGGAAAAAAAAAGAAGAATGGCAAGGATCGCTAGTGGCTCTTCAACAACCATCGCCCATCATCGAGAGGGCCAGCGCCACTAGCCTTGGGCGAGGGTGGCCGACCCTCGCCCTGGTAAGGCCTTGCCGGCCCTAGGTGAGGGCCGACAACTCTCGCCAATATTGAGCTCGGGCACCCATGCCTAGATATGTGCACATCGGCCCTCACCTGGGGTTGGCAAGGGTCGACGACCTTCCCTAGGCACAACCAACGACAATCCTCCCCAGGCCCGACCGAGGCCTCATCGGCCCTCACTTGGGGTCAGTGAGGCTCGCTTGGATCTAGGCAAGGTTGGCAAGCCTTGCTTGCCCCGATCAAGTTTTGGTGTCACCTTCGCTTAGGGTGGATGATGGTCGCTAGCCCCCCATGAAGGTTGGCATTACCAGATCTAGGCATAGGCACCCTCGCTTGAACTTGGTTAGGGTCAATGGTCATCGCCTGGGGTTGACAAGGCCTTGCCCTGGTTGGGCAAGGGTTGGCGTTGCCAACCCCTCTAGCAATGGGCGATGATGGTGGCGGAAGCCCCACTAGGGAGCTAGCCATTTTTTTTTTAAACAAAATTTTGCTTTTCTTTTTAGTTTTTAAATCTAATTTAAATAAGAATTGAATAAAAATAATTAAAAAATGCCACTTGATTGCACCAATTTGATAAATTTTACAACTTGATTGTACTTTTTGTAAGTTTTAGGACTTAATTACACATTCGTGACAAGTTTTAAGACTTGTAATGAATATATTGAAAAAAAAAAAGCACATTATGTCCAGCAAAGTCTCTAGGAATATTCTCAAGATAAGTACAGCGGGAGTGCCAAAACTTGGCACGGAGGGATACTTAAGTGCCAAAACTTATAAACGGTATTACTTAAGTGCCACTTTTTAAAAAAAATGGATCACTTGAGTGCCAAGTCGCCGGAACTTTGCCGGAAATCCTATGTGGCAATTTTTTATTAATTTTTTTTTTTCCTACGTGGCTCGCCAAAAATTGAAATGACAAAAAATCGGTGCAAAACAACGTCGTTTTTGCGCCGACGTGGATTTTAAAAATGATTAATTAAATAATTAAAAATATATATTATTATAGCCCTCGCCGATCCCCTTCTTCTCTTTTTTTTTTTAATAAAATTGATTTTAATTTTTTAAAAATCTGACGTAGACAATTTTTTTTAAAAAAATTGCCACATGGATTTTTTATTTTGAAAAAAATGCTCCATCAAAAAACGAAGTCACTGGAAAATGGACATGTGGCAATTTGGCTGGAATTTTCGCCGTTGGCACTTAACTGATCCATTTTGCTCCGATTTTGGCACTTAAGTGTGCCTTTTGTAACTTTTGGTACTTAAGTGTCCCTCTGTGCCAAGTTTTGACACACCCGCTATACTTATCTCGAATATTCTCTATAATTGTAGACAAAACGTATTTTATATCGATCTCTCTAATCTTTGATGTGCATCTTTGAAAGTCTTGGTCTTCCAAAAGTTTGCAGTTTTCTCTCTCCATTAGCTCCTTATCACTTAGCCCTTGTTTATCTCTTCCACGACCGATTTATCCATGACCATTGGAAAGATCCTTTCGGGTTCCTTCTTGGTTTCGTTCTTACACTAATTTCTAGTATTGTTAATTTTAAGCAAGATATGTAACATGTGGAAATTATACTAGTAATGGAAAAGAGACATTCACATGGGAATCGAAGAGGAGTGATGTGAAAAGTGAAATAACAAAGCCAATTTACTACCTGCAAAGTCTTAGTCTTCTTAGAGTTGTTTAAAGTTTCTTTCCCATTGCCACTTCTTCCCTTTTGCTTCATATTTTACACAAAAAAAGTTGATGAGTCCCACTAAAGTCTTGGTCTTCCTAATACGCCAAGAAGTTTGAGTTAGACCGAAGAGCGTAAGTTTTGATGCGCATTATGTCCTCGAGTTAGATTGTTCTCCATTTTCTTCAGATCAAGACTTTTGGATGAAATAGAGGGCCATTTCTTTTGACCAAAGCACGTGATTTTGTTTTCCTTATCAAACAAACAAACCTATCAGTCTTTGATGACTTGTGGATGCATAAAAGAAAATAACATGCCATCGTTTGTTGTATCCTCAATTATTAGGTTTCAATTATATTGACAAAACGGCGATCCTTTGATGCAGTTTTGGCCCCATGATGCGTGAGGAGCTGTTAGGGAGGCATAAGTTGGCACGAGATGGCTAGATGCAGAATCCTTGCGACGATTACCATGTCAAGATGGAGTTTGACATAATTTCGAGCCTTTAGATATAGATGTCAGGCTTCAAATTAATTATATGGCCTAAATTCAAGTCTCAAATTGTTTGTGTATGGGCCGCTGATAGTGTATGATTGTGAATTCTCCAGAATCACTAAAATTAGCATATACTCCGAGGCATAATACTAATTTGCTTCAAGTCATATTAGAGGAAAGGCATAATATTAATTTGTGCACTTAGAATAAATAGGTTGAATCTTCCTGAAAATTTTAAAATCATAGATAATCCAGATCCATTGTGTAGAAAATTTGCTATACCAATTGGTTTGGTCTCCCGACTCAAAAAAGAAAAAATAAATTTTGATTATCATGCAAGACATGCTAGACTCTAACTTGATGTAATTTGATGGCTCTCTCTCTCTCTAAACCTACAGTATCTATGGACTAATTTTATGATTACATTCAAGAATACAATATGAATCTTAAATGCTCTTCTTTTCGAATGAAAAATGGTGAACATTTTCATTTTCAGCCTTCAATAATTGGCGGATGAAATACAAATTAGTACATTTAGGGGGGTGTCCTTGGAGGGTCAAGCCCATGAACCTATAATATCTATGATTAATTTTATGATAACATTCAGGAATACCATATAGAATCTTAAATGCTCTTCTTTCCGAGTGAAAAATGTGAACATTTTCATTTCAGCCTTCAATAATTGGCGGATAAAATACAAATTAGTGCATTCTTGGGGGTGGTGTCCACACCCGGGGAGGGTCAGAGATCCTCAGAGGGTCAAGTCCTTAATGCTACGCTTGATTGGATATGGCAGCGAAAAAGGCTAACGCAAGGCCCTCCCAGTTCCATCATTTTGTTTTAGCATATATGGGACCAAGCTTTTGTCACTATTGGTGAATATGATCCAATAATTGTTTTGTCATATACATAGCCTCCATGATTCCTCACATCCTTGGGTAAACTAAAGTTATGCCACTATTGATGAATAAGAAAGGCTATCGAATCTATTAAGATATGAAATGTGGTTGGAACCCAATCTCTCCATGACTCTTCAAGTTGGACTATTTCGGGTTTCTACTCTTCACCATGTAAAATGCCATAACAGAAAACCTTTAAATGCTCAAACTATTTTGATAGATAACAACAAGAGGAATTAGCTTAGTTCAATCCCAAAGACAAACGTCTTGGAAAATCTGGATAGGATTAGAAGTCAGATATGGATCCCAATGTACGAACTAGGGGAGAGTAGTTGGAGGTCCTTTACGTTTCCACCTCAAAACTGGAACCTACCCGTTGGAACAAATTTCTCATTTTTTGGAACCTGGAACATACCCTATATGTCCTACAACGTAGAACCCCGTTGTTCTCTTCAATGATCGGTAAACCCATGACCATTGGAGAGATCTTTTCTGGTCCCTTCTTGACTTACTTCTTACACTAATTTCAAGTATTGTTGATTTTAAGCAAGGCATACAATGTGAGAAAATCCTACTAGTAAAGGAAAAAGAGACATTCACATAGGGATTGAAGAGGAGGGATGTGAAAAGTGAAATAATAAAGCCAATTTACATCCTGCAAAGTCTTTGTCTTCTTGGAATTGAAGTTTCTTTCCCATTATCACTTTTCCCTTTTGCTTCACATTTTACACAAAAAAGGTTGATGAGTCCCACTAAGTCTTGGTCTTCCTAATACACCAAGAAGTTTGAGTTAGACCAAAGAGCGCAAGTTTTGATGCGCATATGTCCTCGAGTTAGATTGTTTTCCTTTTTCTTCAGATCAAGACTTTTGGATTTCGTTTGAAACAAAGGACCATTTCTTTTGACCAAAGCACGTGATTTTGTTTTCCTTAGCAAACAAACAAACCAACCAGTCATCAACAAACAAACAAACCAACCAGTCTTTGATGACTTGTGGACACGTAACAGAAAATAAGATGCCATTGTTGGCTGTATCGTCAATAATTTAGATTTCAATTACATTGACAAGGCAGTGATCGCTTGATGTGATTTAGCCCCCATGATGCACGAGGGCTGTCGGGGAGGCATAAGTTGGCACGAGATAGCTAGATGTAGAATCCTTGCGATGAGTACCATGTCAGGATGAAGTTTGACATAATTTCAAGCCTTCAGATATAGATGTCAAGCTTCAAATTCATTATATGGTCTAAATTCAATTGTCAAATTGTTTGTGTACTGGCTTTTGATAGCGCATGGTTGTGAATTCTTCAGAATCACTATAATTAGCATATACACCAAGACATAATACTAACTCGCTTCAAGTAATATTAGAGGAAAGGGCATAACGCTGATTTGTGCACTCACCCAAAATAAGTAGGTTGAATTGTTCTTAAAATTCTAAAATCATAGATAATTCATAGCAATTGGTTTGCTCTCCCATCTCCAAAAAAGAAAAACGAATTTTGCTTTAAGAAAGCAAGATCAAGCAAGATATGCTGGACTCTCACTTGACATAATACGATCGCTCTCTCTCTCTCTCTCTTTGAACCTACAATATCTAAAACACGATTGATAAAAGTATTTGAAAGTGTGGACTAATTTTATGAAAACAATCAGTAATACAATACAAGTCTTAAATGTTCTTCTTTTCGAATGAAAAATGGTGGATATTTTCATTTTCAGCCTTTAACAATTGGTGGATGAAATACAAATCAGTGCTGGGGGAGGGGTCCTCGAAGGGTCAAGTCCTTAGTCCTATGCTTGATTGGATACCATGACAGAAAAGGCTAACATAGGGCCCTCCTAGTTTCATCATTTTGTTTTAGCATACATGGGACCGATCTTTGGTCACTATTGGTGAACATGATCCAATAATTGTTTTAGCATATACTTTGCCTCCATGATTACTCTCATCCTTGGGTAAACTGAAGTCATAGCAAGCTCGAATAAGAAGCACCATCGAATCTATTAAATCATGAAATTTGTCTGGACCATTGTAAAATCTCTCCATGACTCTTTAAGTCGAACTGAGTTGATTTCTACTCTTTACCTTGTATAATGCAAGAACATAACAACTTTAAATATTTGGGATGTATTTGTTTCACTAAAAACTCAAGATTTGAAAAACATTTTTGGAAAAATGATTTATTTATTGCTCATGAAAATCAATAAATCAATAAAATTTTCTTCATTCACAGGAATAGTTAGATATAAATTGATGTTGACAATGAATTTTTTTCATTGATTAATATTTCTAAGTTATATAACTAATCATTCTTTGGAAAATGTTTTTCAAATATTGAGTTTTTTCTTAAACAAACGCACCCTCAAACCATTTCGATAGAGAACAACAAGAGGAATTGGCTCAGTTTGATCTGAAAGAGGAACATAATGGAAAATCCGAAAAGGAGCAGAAGCTGGATACAAATCCTCGTGTCCAAACCTGCATAACATTCCTTTGCAAAGAGAGGTGAAACATTGGCAATAAGCAGGCGGTTACAGCCAAACCTGATAAGGTTCATCCAACCACTCCACACCTCCTAAAATTAAGAAATCTCGTTACCAAAATAAGTACAAACAGCTTAGAAATAACCAGTTGATTGATAAAACTTGTTGATACCCAACTTCCGCCCAAAAGTCATTTTCATATATTTTTGAAAATCTGGAATAGGTTTTCCTCCCCCAAAAAAGAAGAAGAGTTTATTAGAATCAAAGCATTTTATAAGCATATACCAGAATTTCGACAAATAGGATTCGGTTCTGTCGAATATATTCCCCAAATAAAAAAAGAAAAAAAAAGAGTAAAGGAAGGATAAAATGGGAACCTCCGAGAGAAAAAACACACACCGCAAAATCCATCTTGGTTCTCCTGCTCGTTTTCCTTGAAGCCAAACTGCCTCCCTTTTTCTTCATCCACCACCACCATCATCAAACTCACGCCCACTGACTCCAATCTCATTCGATTCACTTCTTGCATGCATATCGATTGTCGCCAGTCACCTCCATCTCCAGTCGTCGCTCCGTCGATACCTTCGTTTGTTGTCGCAAGCAGCGGCCACGCATTGCCATAGCCGAGTACACACGCATACACAGTGAACTGCCGAACCTGGCGCTCGTCCCCCAGCTCAACAGTGTTCTCCTCCTGCTCATCCGAACCTAGTGCTCGTGCTTGCTGGATTGCTGTTGTTGATCTAATCCCGTTCGCCCAGTCAGCTTCAGGAAGTCTACTCGAAGTAGGTAAAAGATATCTATCTACTTGCTCTCTTTTTCCCTTAAACTGATGCAGTGAGTTCAACTACAAAATTGGGAAAAGTTGATGTCAAATACTTGCTGGCCAGATTAAAGTTGCGGCTTGATTTCATAATTCGTGGTGATTTGTTGATCTTAATTTGGCCTAGTTGTTTTAATGAGGTGATACATCTGCACGCATAATTGTTTGAGCCAAAACATGGACCTCTATTTTATGATTTTTCATTACACATTAAGATAGAATTTCATTATATCCGTATCAGGACAATTATATTAGAAAACCTAGAATTTTCATGGACAAGCATTATCATGCACATTTAGGCCATTTGGAGTGCATTATTATTGATTTTCATATTTGCACGTTTCCTCTCATAAATCTCATGTTATAAATTGGAAAATCTAGGAAAATCATATCTTGCATGTTACTAATTTTACATTACATCTTCATTAAAAGAAAAAACAAAAATGTGAAGTGGAAGTCTCCGCGAAAGAGTTTTATCGCCCCATTCCTGCATTTTTTTTCTTTTTCAGTTTTTTGCTGTTTTTCGTTTTTCGTTTTTCTTTTTGCTCTTTTTTCATTTATTAAACTTAAATTTGAAAAGATAAAGGGAAATCTAGAAATAATTCCAATAGACAAGTACAATAGAGATTAATGAATGAAAAATCACAATATGATTAAAGATGACAAAAGTGGGACAAAAATTAGAGTTTTGTTAATTTTGAGTAAGAGAACAATAATCAGTGTTACTTGCCAAATAATATCTCATTCACACACACCAGAAAAAAAATTAGAAACCCATGTAACGTGTGAAAATTCCACTAGTAAGGGAAAAAGAGATAATCGCATAGGGATGGAAGAGGAGGGATTTGAAAGGTGAAGCGACAAATCCAACTTGCGTCTCCATAATTTTGGTCTTCCTTGATTTTAATGAAGTTTTTTTCCAATCAGCGCTCTATCGATTTTCCTTCACTTTCGCGACAAAGAAGTTCATGATACCCAATAAAGTCTTGGTCTTCCTGAGTTTCTGACCGTGGAAACTGCAAATATGTAGGGATAATCTCTAAGTACTACAGAACAAGCACTTGTGGACAAAAATTCGCAGCAAGATGGGCGGCAATATCTACTGAAGTTGATGGGTTATTAGTTGATGCGAGAATCGTGGTCTTTTGAACTTGATTTTCCTGTTCATTGGGGTGATAGGTAGAGTGTAAGTTTCAGTAATTTATAGATTGTTGGTTGGTGATTTGTGACTCGTTCACTATTTGCAGAGTAATATAAAGCAAGTTGCTTAATGGATTAGTTGGTGTGGCTGACCCTTTTTCTAGTTTAGCCCAAAGCACGTTTCCATTCTCCTTATCAGACAAACGAAGTTAGCTATCTTTGATGACTTGTAGACATAAAACATAAAGTAAGATGCCATTGTTGGGTGGATCCTCAATATTTTATGTTCCAAAATCATTTATTTTAGTCGGTGCAAGTTGCATAAATATGCTTATTTGCCAATCCTAATAATTGTGGTCAGATTCATTCATCACTAAACAAGAAAAGGGATAGGCCCACCAACTTATCCATTAAGCAAGTTGCTTTCTCTTACTTTGGAAATGGTAAACGAGTCTAATATGACCATCTCATAATATATAATATATTGAAAATTATACTCCATGCATCACACTAATGAACATGAAAATCGTGTTTAAAGGGCATTCTCCTATCAAGGCGATTCCCTATTATCAACAACTACCCCAGCATACTTCAACAGATCATTGCCGCCCATCTTGTTCTGAATTTTTAGCACAACTGCCACATAAAAGCCTTCATCGATCACCGATTGTCCAATAAATTTAAAAACAAAGACATTGAAGTCATAAGGATACCGAGAATCTATGAATGCTAAAAAAGCCAAAAAAACACTCGTGAATGATAACACTTCTTAAGAAAATGTGCATGCACTCTAAGTTGATCATGTCAAGACTCTGTTTTGGATGGCCAAAAGTAAAGGTCCAGTGGCCAAAGTCTTGATCCAAAGAATAAGGAGAGCAACTGACGTAACAAGCACTTGTGGACAAAATGTATTTTATTTTGATTTGTCTAATTTTTTATATGCATCCCTTGTAATTGGTATTTTTTTAATCTTTTTGGTAGGCGATCGTCTAGATCTTCCTGGATTGCTTCACCATAACACCTTTGTTGTTCTCTACAGTGACTGATTCGCCCATGGCCATTGAAGATATCATTTTGGGTTCCTTCTTGGCTTCCTTCTTTCAGATCCTGTTTGACAAGTTGACTTCTTTGGCATTGCGCCATGCGCAACAGGAAGGAATCATCACTGCCTCACTCGAGGAGTGGAAGGAGCAGCTGGCCACAATCAATGCAGTGCTGGCTGATGCAGAGGATAAGCAACTCAACGGTACTATTACAGTGAAGCTGTGGCTAGACGATGTTAAGGACTTGGCCTATGACATGGAAGACTTGCTTGATGAGTTCATGATCAATGCCACTCAAGTTGAGTCGGAGGCAGAATCTAGCACAAATAGAGGTATGGAGGAATGCAAGTTACCTTTCTTTGGCCGTATGGAGGAATGGAAGTTACCTTTCTTTGGCCAAGATAAATCGTCCAGATCGAATTCAAACTTGCGCTTGCTCGTGCCTGAAGCCAAGATACAAGAGATCAATCGTAGGTTGAAAGCAATTGTCACTAGGAAGGCTGATCTAAAGTTGACAGCGACTGTTGCGGATGGATCCAAGTACACCAATAAAAGGGATCAGACCACTTCTATTCCAGAGCCTCTATTTGTTGGCAGGGAGACGGAAAAAGCACAGTTACTCGAACGATTGATTAGTGGGGTCGAAAATTCCGATGCCACGCTAAGCATAGTCCCCATAGTTGGGATGGGCGGTGTTGGAAAGACGGCATTGGCTCAGGAACTATATAATGATGACACAGTGAAAAGCTATTTTGAGAGGAGAGCATGGGTTTATGTGTCAGATGTTTTTGATGTTCTTGACATAACAAAGACTATTTTACGATCGATCACCAAGTTGTCTTGCGAGGGCAGTGATCTTAATGGGCTTCAAATCAAGTTAAAGGAAAGTCTATCTGGAAAGAAGTTTCTTGTGGTTTTAGACGATGTTTGGAATGAGAACTATCTAAAATGGAATAACCTCTTAAAGCCATTAAAAGCGGGGGCCAAGGGAAGCAAGATCATTGTCACGAGTCGTAAATGTTCCGCTGTTTCCATAAGAGGAGCTTCGCTGCATTTTTTGGAGGAGTTGTCCCTTGATAATTGTACAAGCTTATTAGCCTTTCATGCTCTCGGAGAAACGAATTTTAAAAGCCACCCACATCTTGAAACAATAGGCAAGGAATTAGCTAAAAAATGTAAAGGCTTACCATTGGCAGCAATGATGTTGGGCGGAGCCCTATGTAATGAAATGCATTTGGATAAATGGGAGGCTATCGTAAAAAACAAAATATGGGATCTTCCAAAGGGAAAAAAGGATGAGGTTCTTCCAGTTTTGAAATTGAGCTATGTTGATCTTCCTTCCTATTTGAAGAGATGTTTTGCCTATTGTGCAGTATTTCCCAAGGGTTATGAAATTGAGAGGGATGAGCTGGTACTTTTATGGATAGCGGAGGGCCTTTTAGATGGACAAAAAGCAAAGGAGGATATATTGACACAAGGAAGGGATCACTTCGATGAGCTAGTATCCAGATCATTTTTTCAACAATCAAGAGTCAATGCATCTAAGTTTTCAATGCATGATCTTCTAAATGATCTAGCAAATTCAATTATGGGTGGGACATGCTTTAGCTCGGGGGATTCTCAGCTGGTGGATAATGAACATGATGCATCATCTCTTGAAAAAACTCGTTATGCATCATTCATCTCGCCTCGCTATGTTACATCAATATGCTTGAAAGCATATCGCAAAATGAAGGTACTAAGAAGTTTAATTCTATTGCCTGCTAGATCTAGTCGTGACTCTTTCTTTATTTCCCCCAAGGTGGTGTGTGACTTGCTAACAAACTTGAAGTACTTAAGGGCATTCTCATTATGTCATTGTAACATCATGGAGGTACCAAGTGATGTTGGCAAATTAAAACATATTCGATATCTCAATTTCTCACACACTAAGATCAAAAGGCTACCTAAGTCAATTGGTGGCTTATGCAAATTACAAGCTTTGATCTTAAGAGGTTGTCAAAATCTTTTAGAGTTGCCTCCAGGTATCACAAAATTGGTCAGCCTACAGTTTCTGGATATTAGAGATACGAGTTGTCTAAAAGAGATGCCCTTGGGTATATGTAATTTGAAGAATCTTACTATCTTGTCCAAATTTGTGGTAAGACCAAAGAAAGGATCCCCGTTAAAGGAGTTAAAGAAATTGCCACATCTTCAAGGAGAATTACTCATATCAGAATTGCAAATGGTGGAAGAAGCTAAAGATGCAGTTGATAAATATTTGCTTGGAAAGCAAGGCCTTACCAACTTATCCTTGCATTGGGGTGAAGATTTTAGAAATCTACGGAATAGTAAGCGCGAAGTAGAGGTGCTTCAATCTCTGCAACCTCACACTAATCTTGAAAATCTCACTATCTCGTACTATGGTGGTGCAAAATTCCCATCGTGGTTACATAGTCCATCCTATTCTAAGATGGTGTCTTTGTGCTTGCGGGAATGTCCTAATGTTGAACAGCTGCCCCCACTTGGACAACTACCTTCACTTAGAGAATTATCTCTTGAAGGTCTACATGTGGTAAGAAAGATAGGCTCTAAATTTTATGAAGGTAAAAGGCCTTTCTCATCCTTAACAATTTTGAAGTTCAAAGATATGTCGGCATGGAAGGAGTGGTCTTGTTATGTCGGGGGCCCAAAAGAAGAGGTCCCATTCTCCCGTCTTCAACATCTTGTTGTTCAGAACTGTCCTTCATTGGTTGGGGCATTGCCTTGTCAACTCAATCATTTGATAAAGCTTGAAATGCATTCATGCCCGTATCTACATGCCTCAACTAGTGTGGTTTTTCTTCCATGTCTTTGTGAGTTATACCTTGAGGATTGTGACAAGGAGATATTAAAAATTTTTGGCAACCTAACTTCTTTAACCATTCTCAAAATTGGGAATCTTGCCGAGCTTGTTTGCTTTGACCATGAGTTTATGAGCTGCTTGGTTAAGCTAAAAGAGTTTCATATAGGAACATGTGACAAGCTAACATACTTGTGGCAAGATAAAAAGGAAACACAAATTCTTACTTGCCTTAAAGAATTAGCCATCCAAAGTTGTCCTTTATTTACATCTTTTATAGATGGAGAAGGAGAAATAGAGCCGCCTTGCAACCTTGAAAGGATAAAATTGATGGATTGCGCGAGTTTGGAAAAGCTTCCAAATAAGATGCACACAGTCAAAGATTTGACGATCCATAATTGTCCAAAAATCATTGGACAAACCATTCCTCCATACGAATCCAATAGCAATAACCCAATGTCTCAACTTCAATCTGTTGTGATAGGTAAATGTGAATCTTCAACATCTTTTCCCTTTGCTAAGGGTAGATTTGCTGCTTTAAATATACTTGAAATTATGGATTGTGAGGGAGTGGAGTCGCTGGAAGAGATCACCGCAGAATCGCTGATTTCTTTGACTATTGCCCGTTGTAAGAATCTGGGAAGCCTACCAAGATGTTTTCACACGCTCTCCCATCTCACTCATTTATATATACATACATGTCCAGCATTGGAGATAGAGGACTTCCCTCCCATTCCCATCACTCTGTCATCTTTTGATCTCATTAATTGTCCGAAGATAAAGTCTTTACCAAATCAGTGGCATCATCTTACATCCCTCCATGAGCTGCATATTCTCAATTGCGAAAATATCAACTGCTTGCCTAAAGGAGGTTTGCCTCCCAATTTGCACAGCCTTGCAATTGTGGAGTGCAAGAATCTGAAGCAACCATTGAGAGAATGGGATTTACACATGCTCACATCACTCGAGGAACTATCAATTGATGGAAGAAGCATGGGAGGGGATGGAGAGGTGTCGTTTCCTTCAGAGGACGAGGATTCCTGGAGTCTTCTCTTTCCTTCCTCTCTAATCTCTCTTTTCATTCAAAGAATGTACAACGTGGAAAGACTATCAAGCGGTCTTCGCAACCATCTCTCCTCTCTCAGAGCATTAGGGATTGCAAATTGCCCAAAGTTGAGGTACTTGCCAGAGGATGGCCTCCCTCCCTCCCTCGAACGATTGGACATATACGGATGCGAGATTCTAAAAGATGAAGTCATTGGCGACTATTGGCCCCACGTCCAAGAGATTCCTTTCATCTGGATTAAAATCTGGTGAATTGATTCCTCCATATAAAGTCAGTAATCTAGTGTTTGGGTAAGTTTTTCGTTTTCAAGGCATCGATTTGGATTCTGCCTCCTCAATTCGACGTGTAGTACAAATTGATATTTTCCCACGGAGATGTTCACATAAATTTCCAAAAACCACCCACTGAAGGTCAAAGATCGACATTTGGGTGGGTTTTCTCGTTGGGTTGGATTGGATCTGTTTTGTTGGACAATAAACTATAGGATGAAGTGCTCATAGTGCTGCCTCTTGCTATATTCATGACATATCTTGAAATCTGCTTGACGCCCAAACATATTGTAAATGAAAATGCACTTGGCTTTGCATAAAAATCACTAAGAATCATAGCGTTCCATGTTCATATTGCTCTGCATTTTCAGCGTTGGTTGTATGTTCTCTCCCAACATCTTTTTCTTGCGACCTAGCTCATTCACTGTGGTTGTTTTGTAGATACCATGGTGATTTGTATTGGCCAAATCTCTTCGGAGGATCACGTGCGAATGCTTTTGAGGTGAAGCCAATGCTGCTCTCAGTGTTATGTGTCATTTTTTGCAATTTAACCCAAAAAAAAAGTCGTTTAATTTTATTTGGTGCACTGATATGTTCTAAAATTTCTTCCAGTAAATATGATCTAAATAAGAATAATCTTTCCAAAATCTACTGTGGAAGCTGTGATCTGATTGTGAAGAAAAGGGATGCATTCTTTTTTTTTTGGTTTTCGTTAGAATTGAGAAGCTTCTTTTGTTCGTGATAATCCTTGGTAGTATTAAGCAGTCAATATGGGATAAAATTTTGGTGTACCTCATGGTTCCAAGCTTTCAATAGAACTCCAATTCACGACAGCATTGAAATTCCACAAATCACCTTCTATTTGGGTCTTGATCTCTAGTAGGTTTGGAACTAATACTTATAGCTTGCTATTTATTTTTAGCTAATATACTCATGCTTGTTTGGTTGAGATTGTAAGGATATGCTGCCCACCTCTGTGTTTGCATTGTTAGCTGTGACCACTGGGGCAATTCTATTCAGTTCTTTAAAGTATCGGTTGCTTGCGTTTACTCCTCTGCGGACTATGATTTCATCACGTGTTAACGTCATTTTATCTGAGAATACCTTCTTATGTGGCATTCTTTCTGCAAGGAGTTCCCGAAAAAAAGCTTTGAGCTCACTCGGGTTCCTTTGGTGTAACTGGAAATCTTGCACTTCAACCAATGTGTATCCTGTCCGGTACATCTCCTCCCTCTGCTATTGTTGCATATGTAAATTTTTTGTTGAAGCAGTTTTCTTATGGCATTGTGAGGCTTAATTAGAGGTCAGTTAATCAGTAATCTGAATTGTGATTCACTGTGTGCTTTCTCCATGGCTTTTCGGATGTTATTGCACTATAACATGGTGCTTTGACCATATAAATAGGTGGTTGGAAAAGCATAATTGCATTGCCGAGATAACTTTCAAGAAACCTCACGTAGTTTCGCTTGACAAGCCATCCCATCATCTAGTAAGTTTTACTCATTGTTCTCCATTTTATAATTTTGAGTACTTTTTCGGCTTGCTTGTTATTGTTCTTGCACAAAATGCACTTAATGGAATGTGGTCTTTACATTTAAAATTGAGCAGAATCCATCAGTGATCACAGTTACATTACAGGGAGCCTTTGTCGTCTTACATCTAGCTTACAATGGATCAGAAACCAATCTAATTATTTCAACTAGCAAAATATTAGGAATTGACCATTTATGCTAGCCTGATCAGAGTTTTTGTATTACAGTAATTTATAGTACCAAGTAGTTCAAATATCTTTGCCTATAGGCAGTACTGGGCTTTGCCCATAATTAATGTGGATATTTCTTTGTTTATACCTGTGGACTTCAAGTTCTGCTTTAATGAACAGTGGTTACTGGAGTGTTATCTTTGTAAAGTGTTAGTTTCTTGTCTAAGGATAGACAGATTATGACACTGCAACTTTTACTATCCCCAACTGTAGGATTTGGATGTGGTCGAGGCACTCGTTCAAGGTCTGATCTTGTTCTAGGAGGAATTCTGATGGTGAGATTGATTTTCTTGCCAAAACACTTCAATTTGACCATCAATGGAGCATCTTCACGGCTAATAGCTCTCTTTTCACCTTGATGTGCAGGTTAGTAACGATGAGCATCTAATATCTGAAAGAGTGGTTTCTCAAGGGAAGGTGGCACCTTTCCACGGGAATCTCCAGGATTTATAAGAAGATACATCAGTCGTCGTAGAATCCAAAGAGTTTAGTCCTAGTCATTGGCAAGGATCGGTTCACCGCGGTCACATAATCTTACCAAACAGAAATTGGGTCTTAGCTATAGAGAGAATGAGAAAAAGGACGGAGATGATGGCTGCTGATATACAGGACGTACTCACGGTTACATTGGCCCTTGTTTATCATTTAAACTTGATTATCGCCCGTGGAAGGATGAGTCAAGTTTTTTACATCGAGTATGCACAACCATCTGCCAATAGCTGAGAGGCAACTAAGGGTTTATTTTACGAGAAGTTAACTGTACAGAAACATTTTCGCCATTTTCCTTATTTGGCACTGTTTAGGAGAATTATGTGGGAAATATTTTCATAGTCAACAAAAAATTTGTACTTTCAATTCTGAGTACAAAATTCTGTATAACTACCTGAATCGATTAGGTAATATCCTTTATCATGTTCAGGTCAATATTCAGAATATGAAGCTTTCTTTCTTCCAATAACTACTACTATACAGATGGGAGAATAGATTGAAAACAGAGGTTTTGAATACGCCAATAAAACAGTTAATTCCTGAATAGACCCCACGCATCAGGACCCATATGCAAACTATTGCCTAGTTCATCTTTCTTCTAATCAAATACCCACTCCATCTCTTGACAACATTTGAAGCAATCCTATATTTTATTTCCTATGCAGGAGGGGCCCAGGGACGAAGGGTCAATCGCTGTAGCTACTCTTGGATGCTAGTTTGAGGATTCTGCATTTGCTATGAGATACTTTTATTCTGAGAAGGTTGTCACTCGGCGACATCCATGACCCATTCTTTGGAAGTAGGCGAGCCTCGTCACCATTAACCCCATCAAGGCGCCAATAGTACAGAATCAATCATCATGTAATGAGACACGCAATTGGTTTCAATCTCGTGACCTTACCTTTTGTAGAATATCAGCCCGTACCAATAAGTCATAAATCACTAGTGATTAGGGGTCTCCCATACCTGTGGATTAACATAGTCATAAGAGGTACTAACCTGAAAAAAAAATCATCAAAATGGTCACTAATTTTTTAGAGTGGGAAAGTGAAGTATCCCGGTTCTTATCTTGCTTGTTCATTTTTTGTTGCTATCGGGTGGGTTTGCGTAAAACTTTCTTTGTCTGAACACTCTTAATAGTTGTTTATTATGCATGGAAGATAGTTTTATGCAGCGCCACTTAATCGTCCCTCTCCAAATATTTATATTTTCTTATTTTCTCCTCATAAATGTGTTAATCTTCAGGTTGAAGAGTCTCCGATCGAAGTACAGCCTGCTTAAAATTTTATTGATGAATGGTTATGGCGATTAGCGAAAGCCAGGAAATTAAAGAAAAATCTGGGGCTTTTACTTTTCTTTTCAATAAATATCTTTTTATTTTTGTGACCAAATCATTTTCGAGTTGGTTATTACTTGAAGCAACAAATTCTTAACTAGCAACGAAATACAAAAAAAAAAAAAAAAATTTAAAATACCAACTTTCTCATGTTCTTTATGATATGAAAAGCTTATCTGAAAATAAAGACGAGCAAGAAAAATAGATTGCCCTTTAAAAGTTAGTCTCTTTAATTGATTTGCTCCTCGAAGTTTATTTCATGTAAATACAGCGTGAACTTTCACAATATGCATCCATTAGCCCAAAATCCTTTGGAAATAGTGTCTTTATAGATTAGAATGTTGTATTGTCACGCCCCCAACCCTCGACCATGCAATGATCCCCTTGTCATTTACGGTCATTTGAATGCGACGTCCCATGACACATCACCAACCATTATTTTTATCTTTCCGTTAAACACATGCAAAAGCAATAAATGATCCTTGTACCATATAATAATCGAGATAGTCAGGAAAGTCAATCAGAAAACACCATCAATAGTGCAACTTTATTTATCTGATGATTAACCCTAGGAAGTTTACAAGAACAAGCCTTTATCACTGGCATCTTCCTATTGAGTCAATGACATCTTTAAGGTCAGGGTTAATCTACTTCTTTCAACCAAAACCATGAATCGCAACACGTGCCGATTTTTCATCCAACGAACTTGAAAATGGTTATACAATAACTAGTGAGATAAAATCTCCGTAAGTTCGGGTGCTAAGTCTCGGCTAAGGCACCAATCCACCTCAGGGGTACCTAACAGGCATGGCTCTCATAATGACATTCAATAATTAACCATTCAATCAAAATACCCTTCACGATAATAACCACATGTGCCAAATATAGGGCAAACATATAATCGCATAATCAAAACACAACAAATGCATTCCATGCATACAGTAGCTAAGCATGTTCTAATTATTACGACCCATCAAGCCACAGCACAACCTGAAGGTTGGCGATCTACTAGATATAACCAGGCATTGTGTATCTAACAGGCACGTTCATTAGGAGAACTGACAATCAACTCAATTCACATATCATGCACGGTACAAAACACACGTGTATAGGTTACCACATAATTAGAACACAACACATGCATCTCATGCACCCAACAGTCAGGCATGTTCCAAATATGCACCTTCGTGGATAAACACACATCAAGGCACAACCTCCACCTCTATCTCCTCATGTCACATGCATTAGGGCACAACCACATCTGCCTCCGTGTCACATGCATCAGGGCTCTACCTTTTCCCCGTGTAAACATGCATCAAGGCACAAGTGGACTTATAAGCACACGTCATAATCCACACAATCATTAAGCACAACAATTACCAACAATGTAATTTATTATTATCAAAATAATAATAATAATAAACATTATATTAATTTCGGAATAAATAAATATAAATAATAAAATAAACACATAATTAACTAAAATTACCATTAGTCACTAATTAACCCCGATTAACCAAAATAACCATAACTAACCACCTAATCCCGATTAACCTAAATAAACTAACCATAAACGAGATTAATATACTAATCAAGGGTTTAGAGCCGAAACTTATTGTTTAACGACGGCGAAGGCGCGGTTGCGATAGGGACAACGAGGCGGTTGCATGGGTGCCTTCGAGGTGTTGGGATGGATAACGCAGCGGCCGGATCTTGGCCGGAGGCTCGCTGTCTGCGAGGCTAAGGGGGAAGCCGGGTGAGGAGAAGGCATCTAGTAGCCTAGGGCCGGCTGGGGGTAGCTCTCCGGTCGATTGGGGGACGACGGACGGTGGTCAGGGCAGCGGCCAACAATGGCCGGGACAGCAGCAACAGTAGTTGCTTCGGCCGACCATAACCGAGCAAAGGAGAGAGAAGGACGGGCGGTCGGCAAGGGCTGGGACAGACGGCCGAGCAGCGACCAGCGGACGGAGGGGTGATGGCGGCCAGTCGACGACCAACGAGGAGACCAAAGCAACAGCAGGGAGCAAATGCGGCCATGGCGGCCACGGCTGAGCAAGGCATTGACTGACCGGTCGGGAGGCTTGCCTGGTTCTGTCGACGGGCTAGCGAGTAACGGACGGTGACCGGGACAGGGGCAACTCATCTACGGCGACAGCGAATGGAGGAGTAGGAGAGAAAGGCAGAACAAGGGGTAGGGCGAGGCCGGTTAGGCTCAAGACCGGCGGATGGCGGCTTGACGGCAACTTGGCACGAGCGGGGGTGGCGGCAGAGCTACAGTGGCGTCTCAGTAACAGCGACAGCTCTGTCTCCGGCCAACCAGCAAACCGAAGGAGAGAATAGCAGAAGTTGGTAGTGGCTGGTCGAGCTCGAGACCGGAGGACGGCGGCCAACTAGCTGTTCGGTAGCAAGCAGGGGTGGCGGCGAAGCTGTGGTGGTGGCCGGTGAGGTAGCGGCGTAGTGACTCAGCAGCAGCGGTAGCTTGGTTTCCGGCTAAGCAGAAAGCCGAAGAAGAAGAAGCAGTAGAAGAGAGAAAGAAGAAGAAGAATAAGAAGAAGAAAGGGGAGGGGGAGTTGCATGCACGCGTACGTGCATGGGGAAGGGCGCAGGGAGAGAGAGAGAGAGAGAGAGAGAGAGAGAGAGAGTCAAAGGGTCAGAAAGTAGGTGGCTGATGGCGTGAAGAGGAGAGAAAGAAGAGAGAAAAGAGAGGGAGAAAAGACAGGAGAGAGAGAGAAGCGGCTGATGGAGGGGAGGGTACGAAAAATCCTACCCCCAAATCTCTCTCATTTTCCCTCTTAAAATTCAAATAAAAATTATTCTCTAGTCCAAAATAGACTAGGGGAAATTTCATCCACGCGTACTTTTCGAAATCGAAAATCCTCGAAATAACCTTGGTCTGAAAATATGCAAAGGGATGCGTTGGGTTTAATCCTTCGACTTGCTAATCCTTAATTCAACGTTCTCGAACGGATCAGAATTTTCAGAAATTAATGAGGTTGAAATCCAATAATTTAGTCCTGACATCTGAAAAGCCTGACAATGAAATTTGGATAGAAATTATGGCCAAGTCAATCAATTGCAATTCTAGCATGTTTCAGACTAATGGATGGTTTTTTAAGAATCGTGCATTCGTGAAGTCTTCAGTAGCTTCTCCATTTTGGTTAGTATCTCGTGAGTGATCAGTTTAGAGCGAGACCGATTAGCGGTGCATTGATGACTACATATTCATAAAATCCGAAATAGGTCAGAAAATCCAGGACGTTACAACTCTTCCCCCCTTATAAAAATTTCGTCATTGAAATTTGCAGAACTCTCTGCATCCTTAAATTGATGAGGTTATTGATGCCTCATTGCATCCTCATTTTTTCTAAGTCGTTCATTCTGTCTCATAATGCTGTCCAACACTTTCAGTGCTGCTAAATCACTTCCCATGATGGCAAATCACCGCTTATCATGCCCAAACCATCTTTGGTTCCAAAAAGCTAAGCACTTGTCCACTTTTGCAAAAATGAAAGTTGCAAATAGTTGGTTTTCTTTTTTTTTTAACCACACGGCTACTACCACTTACAAGATTCGAACTCCTATTTCGGACCAACAGCTTCATCCCCACATACTACTCGGCTAAAGGCGCCGGCGATGCCCAAAATTGCTTTCTTTATCCATTTAAGGCCAAAACCTTTATCCACTCCAAACTTCTAAATGTTTGATATGTCTAGGGCTCGACTTTCCTTTATTAACCAATCGAGATGTCCCTATCATAGGTGACACCTTAAGGAAAAACATGATTCCTTACTTGAAATTCCAAAGGCCTTAGTCCTTTACCTGCATAATCTTTTTAGCGAATTTGCACTGTCCTTAGCCTGTCCATGATATCTTCACAACATCCATTAGCTACCAAACAATCTCTTAACCAGTGATCGTCCTTACTCTGACCTTGTTCCAGTAGACTGGAGTTTCACAAGCTTAACCACACTTTGGTTACACCCTTCTGATAAAAATCTTATCCTCGAGACATTCTCTTCTTGCTCAATTTGTAGTTCAATTCATTTCAACCCCTTTCAACCTCCTAGAAGCTTGCTAGGAGTCGCTCATTGCTTAGACACTCTAGCCCCAGCAACCACTCCCCACCCTTGTTGGATTAGTCGTTATGGGCATCATCGATTGTACCACTACTAACAGAAGTCCTTAGACATGCACTATCTCATAGAGATATTATTCGCTTTGGCCCGTCCCATACCGAGCCTCATAGTTTTAACCTCATCTGAGCACTCCAAACTTTAAAAGCTTCTTGCCAATCCATGAGGTCATTACTCGGGAGCACTCATCCACACTTGAACTATAATCCACCGAATTTCCATCAAATTCGTAATTTGGATTCTTGCATTCCTCAATTCACCTTCGACAATCTATCCATTTCAATTACGCACCTACTCTGAGGTGCCAATGAAACTACTCGAAGACCAGTGCAAACCAATCCTCATGTAGTACTAAAACTTTCAATACCTCTTCGAGTCCACTAACGCCTCAAAAGTAAATCATCGATAATGATTTCTCACAACGAGTCCATCTGGTATTCCCATGGGATAATTAATCCACAATCCACCAAAGAAAAAAATCAATTTCCTCCAATCCCAATCTTTATCGTCTCCTGAGGTGATCCATCAGGAACACTTCATCTCTTATGGCCATTCAAGCTTACAATTTCTAAAATTAATTCCTATTACCCTAGATACCATCAAGTAGTGTCTCTAAATCTTACGAGCGAAAATGCCCACTGTAAATTTCGAATCACATGCTAAGCAGTCCATCTCACAAGACCTTAATTGTCTCTCAAAATAATTCATTGTAGTTTTTGCTACATTCAAAACTTCCAAGTAACAACTTGTCAACTATAAATCTTATCAAATATTATTGCCAATTAAGAAATCATCAATTATGATCCAATACATACGGCTCCTTAAATCATCAAGATAAAACTTATCTGATTTCCATTAAATCCAGCAACCTCAATTGTTGTGATGCTTATGCAACCAGCCTTTCTTGTTGCCTTACGATGCAGTCCAATCCCTTATATGACGGCTTACGGTAAATCCCATAACCTTCAATATTAGACCATATCCTCAAAACTAGTGCAGTAATCAACTCATACCTAAGCTTTTAATAGTTACTCTCACACTTATCCATTCATCCAAATTCTACGTCTTTCATTAACCTTCGCATTAGAGGCGTAGATATCGTAGAGAACCTTTCTACGAACCATCTGCAATAACCTGCCCGACTTAGAAAATAACAAACCTCTGCCACTGTCATAAGTCTTGGCATATTCATGAACTGCCTTGATTTTAGTGGGTCCATAGAAATTCTTTCGTCCAAAATCATTCGACCCACAAAAGCTACACGAGCAAATCCAAACTTGTACGTACTAAACTTGACATATTGTTTATGCTCTCAAAGGGTCTATGGCACCATTCTCAAGTGTTGTTTGTGTTCCTTTATATTTTTTGAATTTTCCAATATATTGCTCGATCCATCGAATTCATTAAAGCGACTAGCGTATTGGTCAATCCAAACAATGTTGCAGTAGATTTCATAGGGACCATATCACATTCGAAATGTTGTCTTTGGCATATCCTCCTTTTAATCAGCCAACATAACCATCTTTGGGTCTATCTCAGGGGGTATTGAAACCCTTGAAATTGGTCAAACCAGTCGTCTTCCTCCACAATGTTACTTGCTCATGACCATGCCCCAAGCTAAACTTCAAATGTACAATGTTTTGACCTGTCTCTCTTATAACCAAAACTGGCACTCCCCACAGGGATGCACTAAACAATTAGATCTTTCTTCCATTAAATCTTGCATCTGCACATTGAATTCCGTTACTTCCAACAACACAACTTGATAAGATACCTTGAACTTCGACTCCAATCTATGACCAACTTAATCATAATTTTCCCCCTTTCTCGCTTTGGGGTGAATCCAAGCAATTCCTTTTGAAAAATATCAGAATAATCCCGTATGACAGCGATGTTTTTCCATCCTTAGTTCCTCATCCAATGTATTACTACAGTCACCTAATTAACTTTGGCAACCCTCATCCAATAATTCAGTCATTTGAGGTGACAAAATCAAATGAATCGAGGATCCCCCTCGATTTCCAATGGACTCGCAATCAACTCTTTCCAATGGGTTAAACTGGAC
Organism: Corymbia maculata; assembly: GCA_014182735.1. NCBI lineage: Eukaryota > Viridiplantae > Streptophyta > Magnoliopsida > Myrtales > Myrtaceae > Corymbia > Corymbia maculata. Next base: position 41,673,731 of record CM024686.1, on the reverse strand, counting down.
TGCTTTCCAATAGCGATTCATCGTGGCTCATTACTTGGTGAGCCATTCACTCCCAATGACGATATCCAAGTCATACACCACTAATAAGACGGCCAAAACCATCAATCCCTCTTGATCCACATAGACTATCTTAGAAACTAAACATCTTACCATAGACAATACCTCGTCAAGCAGGGTAAAATTACTAACAACCGTTTCTAACAGTTTCAGACTTAACCCCACTGACTTAACAAGTAACTCGGCTATGATCATCTCTTCTTACTCTGCGCAAGTGCGTAGGCTTTCTCTAGTTCCTTGATCCAGAGAGTTGTTATCTCAGGATCTCTCCTTCCAACAAACTCAGACGGTTCTAACTTCGGGAACTGTTCAACCAACTTAAACATCGATCGATCGTCATTCTCCTTTCCAACCAAATGAACTTTACCAAGTGACACGGCCATAGTAATAGTGGCAGTAGCAGCTATAACAACAATAGTTCAAGTCCAAGCTAGCTACGCCCTAACAAAACTCGAGGCTTACAATGCCTATAGAACCCTATCCAGTCTAGGATCCCCCGGTGCATTACCTCTAGCACTGACCTAACCTCAACCTGCCCTTCCTCTTGGGCTCTCGAATTAGGACTGTTCATCTTGTAGGATTCTCACCGAACTTGTGTTCCAATTCCCTCAAGGAATTAGGAATCATGAACAACCCACTTATGGCGAAAGGTCCTATAGGCAAAAACAAACATATGAAATAAATGTCTTTCCTATCTTACTATCCCATAACCCATCGCACCTTATCACTCCAGGTATTGACCGAGCTTTGATACCATGTCCAACAGGGATGTCATGCCCCCAACCCTCGAGCACGTGATGATCCCCTTTTCACTTACGGTCATTTGAATGCGACGTCCCAGGACAAGTCGCCGACCATTATTTTTATCTTTCCATTAAACACATGGGGAAGCAATAGATGATCCCGTACCACAAGATAATCGAGATAGTTAGGAAAGTCAATCAAAAACACCATCAACAATGTAGCTTTATTTATCTTATGATTAATCCTAGAAAGTTTACAAGCACAAGCCTTTATCATGAGCATCTTCCTATCGAGCCAATGACACCCATAAGGTCAGGGTTAATCTACTTCTTTCAACCAAAACCACAAATCGCAACAAATGCCAATTCTTCATCCAATGAACCTAAAAATGTTTATATAATAACCAGTGAGAAAAAATCTCAGTAAATTCGGGCGCTAAGCCTTGGCTAGGGTACCAATCCACCTCAGGGGTACCTAACAAGCATGGTTCTCATAATGACATTCAATAATTAACCATTCAATCAAAACAGCCCTACCTTGCAACTGCACCTACCCTACATGATAATAACCACACGTGCCAAATATAGGGCAAACATATAATCACATAATCAGAACACAACGGATGCATTCCATGCATACAACAGTTAAGCATGTTCTAATTATTACAACCCATTGGGCTATGGCACAACCCAAAAGTTGGCAGTCTACCGGATATAATCGGGCATCGTGTACCTAACGGGCATGTTCCTCAGGAGAACGACTGACAATCAACTTGATTCACATACCATGCACAGTACAAAACACACGTGTACAGGCTACCACAAAATCAAAATACAACACATGCATCTCATGCACCCAATAGTCAAGCATGTTCTAAATATGCACCTCCTTGCGTAATACGCATTAAGGCACAACCTCCACCTCTACCTCCCCGCTTCACATGCATCAGGGCTCGATCTATCCCCTGCATAAACACGCATCAGGGCACAACCACCTCTGCCTCCTTGCATCACACGCATCAGTGCTCCACCTTTTTCCTGCGTAAACACGCATAGGGTATAACCACCTCTACCTCCCCGCGTAAACACGTGCATTGGACTCATAAGCATACATCATAATCCGTACAAGATATGCATGAGGTCCACATACATAGTAGTAAGTATTCGACATATTATCCATAAATCGACATATTGCGATAATCCAATAATCAACCAGTTTCATAAGCAAATACCACATAATTCCCGGAATAAACGTGCTTCAATCAATAAGGCATAAACAAGCAATCAGCAAATCAATCAATTATTGCCTCAAACAATATTTATCTCACAATAATGCGACGACCGATAATTCCCATAAATCACTATTTACTACAATTGCTTATTGGAAAGTAATTAATCCAAACACGGGGAATTATCCTAATCAACAATCATTAAGCACAACAATTACCAACAATGTAATTTATTATTATCAAAATAATAATAAAAAAACATTATATTAATTTCAGAATAAATAAATATAAATAATAAAATAAACACATAATTAACTAAAATTACCATTAGTCACTAATTCACCCCCGTTAACCTCGATTAACCAAAATAACCATAACTAACCACCTAATCTCGATTAACCTAATTAAACTAACCATAAATGAGATTAATACACTAATCAAGGGTTTATAGCCGAAACTTACCGTTTAACGACGGTGAAGGCTCAATTGCGACGGGGACAATGAGGCAATCGCACAGGTGCCTCCGGGTGTCGGGACAAACGACAAGGTGGCTGGATCTTGGTCGGAGGCCCACTGTTCGCGCAGCCAAGGGGGAAGCCGGGGGAGGAGAAAGCGTCCAGCAGCCCGGGTCAGCTGATGGCAGCTCTCCGATTGGTTGGGGGACGACAGATGGCGGTCAAGGCAGCGGCTGGGACAATAGCAACAGTAGCTGCTTCGGCCGACTAGAACCGAGCAAGGGAGAGAGAAGGACGAGCAGTCAGCTAGGGCTGGGATGGATGGCCGAGTGGCGACCACCAGACGAAGAGGCAGCGGCGGCTGAACAAAGGGCGGTTGGCCGGCGACCCCCACACAAGTAATGCCTCCAAATCTTAAGTGCAAAGATGATCGCTGCTAATTCCAAATTATGTATCGGATAGTTAAGCTTGTGAGGTCTTAACTATTGGAATGTGTATGCAACCACCTTGTCATATTGCATTAACACGTAGCCTAGTCCTTTATACGACGCATCACTATAGATTTCGTACCAACTAGGACTAGATAGTATTGTCAAGATGGGTGTGGTAGTCAATTTACTCTTGAATTCTTGGAAATTACGCTTACACTTGTCTGTCTAATCAAACCTCTCTTCTTTATTTAACAATTTTGTCAAGGGCATGGCTATCGTAGAAAACTTCTCCACGAAACGTCTATAATATCCAGCCAATTCCAAGAAACTTTAAATCTCAATTACCGTCGTAGGTCTCGGCCAATTCATGACCACTTTGATCTTAGTTGGGTCAACAAAGATCCCTTCGCTTGAAATCACATGACCTAAAAATGCCACGCGAGATAACCAAAACTTGCGCTTGCTAAACTTAGCGTAAAGCTCATGCTCTCTCAAGGTTTGCAGCACGAATCTCAGGTGTTTCTCATGATCCTCTGGACTCCTTGAGTACACCAGAATATCATCAATGAACACAATCACAAATTGGTCCAAACACTTATTGAACACCCGGTTTATCAAGTCCATGAAGGCAGCAGGGGCATTCGTCAATCCAAACGGCATCACCGTAAACTCGTAATGACCATAGTGCATCCTAAATGCAGTTTTCAGTATGTCCTCTTTTTTTATCCTCAACTGATGATATCATGTCCTTAGGTCTATCTTGGAAAATACTGAGGCTCCTTGAAGTTGGTCAAACAAATCATCAATCCTTGGTAACGAGTATTTGTTCTTGATAATTACATGATTGAGTTGCCGATAGTCGATGCAGAGATGCAAAGACCCGACCTTTTTCCTTACAAATAGTATTGGTGCTCCCTACGGAGACGCAATAGGATGAATGAACCCTTTATCCAGCTCTTGCATCTGCACCTTCGGTTCTTTCAATTCCGACGAGGCCATCCTATAAGGCGCCTTGGAAATCGGTTCAGTCCCAGAAGCCAACTCAATCACAAACTCAATTTCTCTCTCTAGAGGCAATCTCGGTAATTCCTCAGGAAACACATCCATGTACTCTTGTACTACTGCAATATCCTCTACCATTGACCCTTCTACCAATGTATCTACCACCAATGCCAAATACCCTTGGCATCCAGATTCCAACAACCAAGTCACCTCAAGTGACGAAATTAGAGGAACGGAAGGTCCCCCTTGATTTCCTACAAACTCAAATCTATCACCCACTATTGGGTTAAACTGAATTGTCTTTCCATGACAATCCACCGTAGCTCGTTGTTTGGTGAGCTAATCCATGCCAACTATGACATAAAAGTCATACATTGCTATTGCAATCAAATCAATGACTTCCTCGCGACCGCCCACAACTAACTTACAGCTTGAACAACCTAACTCAGACAATGTTTTATCCTTAAGCAGAGTAGGAATACTATAAACCACTCCTAATGGTTTGAGACTTAACCCTACTAGCTTAACAAAACGGTCAGCAACAAAAGAATGCATAGCACCGGGGTCAAATAACGCATAAGCAGCATGATCGTGTAAGGAGATTGTACCTGTAACAACGGCGGTTAATCCTCCGCCTCTTCTCGGGTTACGGCATCAACTCTCCCTTACGTTGGGGGTCTACGTTGGTTGTTCGGCGGTGCATTCCCTGCAGGTCGTCCTCCTTGCAGCAGTGACAAGATTGTCCTCATAGGCCTACTTGGACAATTTGTCACTTGGTGGCCCTGTTGGCCACATCCGAAGCAGGTTCCCGTCATCAAAGGACAGGGGAGATTTCCATGTCTCCTCCCACACACTTGACAAACTCCCATGGCATTGGGTGCCGCCTTTCTCACGAAATTCTTTCTATTGAGTGAGATGGGATTCTTTCTCTCCATCATCGGTCCCTTCCCAAACTGACGATTGTCTCTATTATGCACAAACCGTGAGTGAGATGCAGTCACCCTCTCAATCATATTTTTCTTGATCATCTAGGCCATTTCATACATCTCATCAAAGCTCTTTAAGTTCAATATTGACACCTAAATTTTGATTGATTAATTTAATGTACAAAAGTGAGAGCGAAATTGTGAGGGTGCCCCGATGGAGAGCAAGAGAAAAGCGAGAGAGAGAGAGAGAGAGAGAGAGAGAGAGAGAGAGAGAGAGAAAAGAAGAACGGAAAAGATGAGTTTTCTTTGTGGGGGAAATCTTCGAGATCCCACCAAGCCAATGCCCGCCCTACTACCGTTGCTACTCCTGACCAGCTCGACGTTGCAAGCTGCCCGACGATGCTACCACTGTCCCGAGCTCCGCCGCACCCTTGCTCGCTGCTGTCGACCAGCTTGATGTCGCGAGCCTCTTGACGACATAACAACACCGGCCGCCGCTATGCCTCAGCCCTTCAACGCCAACCAGTGATACCGCCATTGCTACCCAACCAAGTCAATGCCTCCAACCACCACTGCGACGCTGCCGCCTCGTGACTCCGGTAACCCCAAGCGCACGTCTTGCAATGAGCAGTTGGCCCCGGGTTCTCCATCAACGGAAGTGCTAGATTTTCCTCTGCTGGTTGTCCATAGCTTCCAATACAGGTGCGACACCACTACAGCTACCATAATCTCATGCACCACTCAACCCCAATGTTGACACCTAAATTTTGATTAATCATTCATAATTTAATATTGTATAGCATATAGTTTTAGGAGCATAATCTGCGGCGGTCGATTTTTGAATTGTCAAGAAAATGTAGGGATGTGGCTAGTTCAAAAGTAAAACATATCTGCAGGGATGTGGCTAATTCAAAAGCAAAACATATCTGCAAGGATGTGGCTGGTTCAAAGGTAAAGTATATCTGCATGGTCAAGAAAATGAATGGATGTGGTTGGTTCAAAGGTAAAGTATATCTGCATGGTTAAATATAGGAAAAGAGTAAAAAAGGATATATCCGCAATAAGAAAGCCGATCATCGTGTCATTATCTTGTTTTTTTTAGGGCACCATGTTGTCTTGCCTATAAAAGGGGGACAGACACACACTGAGTACATAGCTGCAAAAGTGAGAGCCATCGGTGAAAAATTGAGAGAGGAAGAGATGAGGCGGCCACCGTTGTGATTGTGAGAGAGAAAAAAGTTTCTGTTCTTCCTGCAGGTGTCGAAAGGGGACACAAAAGAAAAGCAACAAGCGTCCATAAGCAAAAGGAGAAGAAGACAAAGGAGGGGCCTTGGCTTCGTCCAATAGAGGGGGGCCTTCTCGGTCAACACTGGGCACACAAGAATCCAGAGAGAGAATAGAGAGAAGAGCGGGGTCTTTTCTTCGCAGTCTCGGCTTCACAACTCCTCCCACCGCGGTATTGTGCTCCCGCTCGCTACAGCGCTTCCCTCGTTCAAGCCACCATCTTTGCTGGATTTTTCTGACGATCCCTTGTTAAAGCACCGTCATAGTCTGCAACTTTCTCCGTCATCGAGGAACCAATTCATCCGAGTTGAGGGTTGAAGGGCGAGAGTCCAAGAGGTGGGTTTTGTCTTTTTCCATCACATCTTCGCTAACCCAAGTTAATATTATTCAGTCAAAGAAAGCCACAGCCGTGAGTACAAGAAATAAAAGTTGACCGGAAGGCAAGTGGCAATTGAAGACTTTGGCTGGGCTGCGACACTGAAACCAGCGAACCACTATTCGCGAGCCATCCATCCACAAATTCGAATTTGGAAGTATATCCGCAAATCAGGACTTTTGGTGAATCTACAACAGGCCCCCACGACGTCAACGTGACCCGACATTGCAAGTCTCCCTGCGACATCTCCACTGCCGCTCCTTTGCCAAGAATCACGCTGATCCACCGTTCACGGATTAGGTAAAATCTCGTTTGATTTTATTTTTGAATACGTAGTTTTCTTACTTGAAATATTGCGGTTATACTTGATTGGACTCCATACTTAGTATCCCAAATTTCAAGTAACCCTTTAAATTAAAGATTATTCTCTAATTTCTTAACGTGCCATAATCGTCAATCCAATCTCACGTCCGAGATACAATTTGCGATTGCACGGAAAATCGGCCAATTCGATCTCATGCCCGAGATACGATTCGTTGATTTTATTCGTAGAATATGTTTTAATTAACGTAGATTGCATGTTAGGATATGGTTCATTTAATTAGAGATAATATAAACTAGGATTCGGTTTAGATTAACCTTGAATTGGATAATTTCTAGAACTAGGAAATTTATTTGTTTATTTTAATTTCATGAAAAACACACAAAAAAAAAACACATCACTTGCATGTCATATAGTTTAGGTTGCACATTGCATGCCATTATAGTTAGACACTTTCGTATGTCATTACATGCATTGCATGTTAGTTTTAGGCCTCATTAAATAAGAGAAAATCCAAAATTCGAGTGATCGCATATTAATTAGAAATCACTTTTAGGTCGATGTGATTTTCTAACTAATATTGCAGATGCTTTAGTAGCTCCAACATAAGTAATTTCCTCCATTTCCTTGCAATTTATTTAATGCTTTGATAATTGAGTGTTAAATAATGATTGCGCACTTACATGATCGCATTGAATGTTAGGGAGTAAATTAAAATCAATGCAAACTGCCTACCAATCATTTTTTTTTCAAATAAAAAAGAAAAGGTACCGAAAGGGTGTTAGAGAAATCTAACGTAATCAAGTCCCCGATCCCATAGTCTCTGGTTTGTAGGAGTAAAGTAATCATCCCGTTACTTTACTTGGATTTTTAATCGACTCACCAAAAAATAGATTAGTGGCGACTCCAAGTAAAAATCATTTGCATGCTAAAAACTTAAACCCTAAGTTGCGAATTGGTATGGGCTTGGGAGAGCCCGAGCTAAGTTTAGGCTTAGTAATCCATTAGCCAAACCCTAGGTGGTGCACCCGACGTGAGGTCACGACACCCAATTGATGAAATAGCAAGCGGTGATCATTGGGATTATTCAATGGCCTGGTCAAAGCATAAGTTAGAGTTTTGAGTGGAGCCATTCCATCAAGCCGAGAACCACCATCCACAAGCCGGTCGCCTTGAAGCAGCATCGATCTCGAGTCCCACTAGCCGAAGTCCAATCCAGGAAGTTCGAATTGGGAAGCAGTATCCGTGCAAAACATTCGAATTAGGTAAAATCTCGTATGATTTTATTTTCGGATATTTAGTTTCCTTACTTGAAATATTGCGGATATATTTGATTGGACTCCATACTATAGTATCCCAAATTTCAAGTAGCCTTTTAAATTAGAGATTATTCTCTAATTTCTTAACGTGTTATAATCGTCAATCCGATCTCACATCCGAGATACGATTCGTGATTGCATGAAAAATCGGCCAATTCGATCTCATGCCCGAGATATGATTCATTGATTTTATTTGTTTCTTGGGTGATGGATTTTATATTACGTTCTTATTAGAAAAGATAGAATATGTTGCATGCCAGGATAGGGTTCATCTAGTTAGAGATAATATCAATTAGGATTTGGTCTAGATTAATCCCTAAATTGAATTGGATAATTTCTAGAACTAGGAAATTTATTTATTTCATCATTTGCATGTCATGTAGTCTAGGTCACATCATATTGCTATATCATGCATGCGTTGCATAGAATTACATCATCCATTGCATGTCATCTAGTCGTTATATTAATGTCGCGAGGCATGTAATTTGCATATTAGATTGTACATTGCATATTATTATATTTTGCACGTCATCGCATGCATTACATTTAGGTTTTTTTAGGCCTCATTAAATAATTTAAAACCTTAAAAAATAGTTGAATGATTACATGTTAGTTAGAAATTATATCTAGGATTAGTGATGTGATTTTTAAGCTAACATTACAGATACTTTCGTTGCTTCGAGGTAAGTATCTCTTTCTTGTGCTTTCAATTTATTGCTTTGCTTCATTGAGTGTTAGATAATGGTTGTGCACCCACATGATCACATTGCATGTTAGGGAGTAAATTAAAATTGATATAAATTGCCTGCAAATCTTTTTTTTAAAATAAAAGAGAAAATGTACCGAAAAAGCGTTGGAGAAATCTAACGTAATCAAGTCCCCTATCCCATAGTCTCTGGTTCGTAGGAGTGAAATAATTCTCCCATTACTTTACTTGGATTTCTAATCGACCCACCAAAAAATAGATTAGTGGCGACTCAAAGTGAAAATCATTTGCATGCTAAAAACTTAAACCCTAAGTCACGAATTGGTATGGGCTTGGGAGAGCCCGAGCTAAGTTTAGGCTTAGTAATCCATTAGTGAAACCCTAGGTGGTGCATCCGAGGTGAGGTCGTGACATTCAAAGGCATCGGCTGGGCTTTCAACTCTGGCTTCAAACCATCTCTGAATCGTCTCACCTTATCTACAGGGTTATCCACTAATCTCGACGCATACCTGGACAATTCATCAAACTTTGCCTCATACTGATCCACGGACATCTGATTTTGATGAAGTTGTTGGAACTCTTCCATCTTTGATGCTTTCGCATTGTCAGAAAAGTACTTCCCATTGAACGCTTTGCGAAAGGCACCCTGAGTCTGAGCCATGCCTTCAGGGAACACTCTTCCTTGAGTGGCTTCCCACCACGTACTGGCGTTACCTTGAAGCTTATAAGCCGCCAGAAGCACTCTATCTTCCTATGAACATCTCAGCACTGTGAAAGTCCTCTCGATATCCCTTATCCAAAGGGTCGCAGCCTTAGGGTCGCTCATGCCACTGAACCTCGGTGGCTTTACTCTTAGGAACTGCTCTACTAGCTTGTGCATCGGTCTCTCATAGACCTCTCCTCTCACTACGGTAACACAGGGACCGTAGCAGGAGCAACGGGAACAATAGCGGTAGCAGTCGTAGTAACAGCAGCAGCACTTGATCCTCAACTTGCTGTCCTATCAAAGTCTCTAGCGTCAACATGATTCCATCTAATCTAGGATCCCCTTACACGCTACCTCTAGCACTCTTCTGATTAGACACTGCCCTACGCTTAGGGGTTCTCTGTTTAGGATTACTCATCACTCTGAACACTCACTGGTCTTGCTTTCCAATTCCAACTAGGAATTAGAAACTATGAGCAACCTGCCACAATACAAGACCACACAAGCAATCATAAGCTTGTAAAATAAAAGACATCCCTATCTCACTATCCCAAAAATTCCATGCACCTTATCACTCCAAGTCTCAACCTTGCTCTGATACCAAAATCGACGGGGATGTCATGCCCCGAACCCCAAGCACGTAACAACCCCTTCCCTTGGTCAATTGAAAGTGATGTCCTAAAACTCGTCAATAACCATTCATTTTAATCTTTCATTATGCACAAGCGGAAGACGAACCATCCCCAATCCAAATAGACAATCAAACAGTAAAACAGGGATAGAGGGGTGAACAGCAATAACAACAACTACTCATTTATACATTTTACTAGATTAACTAATGGAGGATCGTTTTTGATTTACAAGCCCAACAAAGTGGTCGATCCGTCCTCTAAACCAGACTAAAAGGAAACTAAGCTCAACTAATCCATCTATACAAAAAGAATCCTCAGGTTCAGCACCATGGTCACTTAGACCCATCGAACTCAGGCTCCGTCAGATTGTAGTCGGAGGCGTTTGAGTTGATCTCTAGAGGAGTGGGGGTAGGATTCTCCACTACACCATTCTAAAGGCCTGAAAGTGATTATACAATAACTAGTGAGATAAAATCTTAGCGAGTTCTCCTCCTAAGCCCCGGTTAGTACGCCAACTCAACCTAGGGTATCTCTCCAGAACCACCCCTCACACAACCCAACAACAAATAACCAACAACCAAACAACAGATATGGTTAACCAACAATCAAATAGTCGGTTCACATGCAACTTTACCCAGTATGCCATACCTTGCACGTTAAATCTCAACACAATACACGCAATGCACATGGCCATTATATGATGTAGTTCATCAATCACATGCAAGTCGCGTCACAAGTGATCTCACCTGGCCATTGCCACACTCTGCACGTTATTAATTCATGCATGCTTGCCATAAATAATGTGATCATCTCATACATAATCGAAACTAATGATGCCATGTTTCTCATACACTTTTGTATCAACACGTGTTCAAATTATTACTACCCCTCAAAGCTACATCTTGGGCCAAAGCGCTACGGCACTACGGTTCTACAGCACCCTTCCTCTACAAAAGCGTAACCGTGCCTTTCCTCTCCATTTATGATAAATCAAACTATTACTCCTCGAACCACGGCTGGGGCAGCGGGTTCAACTTAGTGATCACGCAAGCATACCATCACAATCCACTTATTATTTTTGAATATCAGCCAATGCACACATGCTTGCACATACCACCTCAAATCATTTTCTCATAAAAGCGGTCCATTTCCAGTGTCCCTCGGACAAATCATTTTCCCTTTTTTATGAAAATCATACGATTCATGCAGATGTTCATGCAATGACACATCAAATTCATCTCATAAAATCAAAGCACATGAAATTATGCATATTTTCACTTCCGGATGAACAGTGCATGTGAACAATGCACGTGAACAGTATCGCGTGAACAGTAATTTGTGAACAATGCACTATGAACAGTGTAATTTCAGAATTAATTAATTAAAACATTAAATTCAAAAATTAAACAAAACATTAATTAAAAAATTAATCAATCCATTTAAGCTAAACATGCTTAATTAATCACAAAAACCACAATTAAGCACAATTAAGCACATAAAGCAAGATCAAGCTAAGCTAATCTTAACCATCTATCTAACCACCTATCTTAGGGCTAATACAACTTAATTAAACTTCATAAATCAACATTACCATTAATTAACCCAACCCTAAGCAAGTTTAGGCACTAACAAAGGATTATAGGTTAAATTCACCTGTTAAGCGGGCAAGCGACACGGATGCGGCGACGACAATGCAAGCGACACCCAAGGACCTCGACCACGATGATCCAAGGCGGTCCCAAGGCCAAAACAACAGTAACCAACACTAATTCTCTCTAAAACTTTGAAAAACTACACTGTCGAACGAGGAAAGGGGCTGAGCAGGCTAGCCAGAGCTTTGGCGAGCAGTTGGCTGGTGATCGGCATTACCTAGAGGTCAAGGGGGAATAGTTGGTGGCTGGGCTGGGTGGAGATTAGGTCAGAACAGGAGGAAAATGGCTGAGAAGGCGAAACTAGGTAGGGACAGGCGGTCAAAAAAGCTGCTGCTTCTGGCCGGCCAGTAGGTCAACCGGCGGCTTTGTCCAGCAAACAGCCGCCGTAGTCCGTATGGATTGGGCCTCCTGAGCACGGTGGTGGGTGGCACAGGCGATGATTAGCACGGGAAAGCCATGAACAACTCAAGTTTTTGGAGGAAGGTCAGAAGGAGAAGTAGAATGAAAGAAATGAAACAAAGAGAGAGAGGTGTGCGATTTTGGAGGGGCTGAAGGGGAGAGAGAGTGTGAAGTGAGGGCTGCTAGACAAGCCTCATTAAGGCCATTAAATGTTGCTTCAACTCCCCATGCAACATGACATAATCTTCTCTCTCTTCATTTGTCTTTTCTAAATAATATTTAGGGGCAAAATGGTCATTTCCACCTTGCACATTTCTCAATATACCATTGGGTTTAAAATGAAGGGCGGGCCTAAGAAATGGGCTAGAAAATGAATAGGAACGGGCTTGGGAATCCATTAGACTCGAAATGGCTCCAAGTTAGACAACGGGCTTGGAAGGGTAAAATGGTCGGTTGGGTCCAAAAATGCTCACTTGCTTGTCTCGGGTCTACCAATGGTGGTTGTCCCACCTTGGGCGTGAGGCCCACATTGGTCTTGCCCGGCCCACGTCCTTGTAGGCTCGTTTCCTTGGGTCCGTAAACCCCTTATCCAATTACTCGGCTTAATTGACATTGTCGACTGTCGAAGAAGTATCGTCCAAAAGTCATTCCCAAACATTCCTGAAAATTCGATATTCAATACTAGATTCTTATGCCATGTCAATTTTGCCCGAATGCCATTTTGGTACAACTCAGACCGACTAGTGGCTTCGAGGATTCATGCATAATTGACTCGTGCCAAATCACGTTCAAGACTTCTCGACACATGGACGTCATTGACTACATGAAATTGCGAAGGATAAATTCTTATTTCAAAGTACACGATTACCAAGGATCAACATAGGGTCATTCACGGGCTCGATAACAGTAAACTACCATGTCGCTGGTTGTTCATGAGCTACCATCCACTACTCTCTCTCTCTTTCGGTGTTCTCACCAAACCGATTAGCCACCCCCGTGGAGAGACCCATTTTTGCCGAGCGCTGCCTTGACGTTTTGGACATAGTCGTGCGTAGCCCTCGCTGCTGCCGTCGCGCCCGTGTCACCGGAATCGTCACTGGGTGAGTTTACATTCTAATCCCTCGATTAGTCCGTTAAACTTGCTTAGGGTAGATTAATTTATAGTTAATCTTAGTTATGAGATTAATTAAGATTAACTATTGTTAAGGTGGTTGGTTAAAAGATGACCATGGTTGGATTAGTCAAAAAGTGGACTATGGTTAGTTAATTAACCAATGTTAGGTTAATTAACTAAGGTTGACTTATGGTTAGGTTAATTAACCAAGGTTGGGTTAATTAACTAAAGTTGACCTATGGTTGGATTAATTAACTAGGGTTGAGTTAATTAACCATGGTGGAAGCATGGTTAGGTTAGTTAACCACGCTTAGCTTTGATTAATTAACCAAGGTTGGGTTAATTAACTAAAGTTGACCTATGGTTGGATTCATTAACTAGGGTTGAGTTAATTAACCATGGTGGAAGCATGGTTAGGTTAGTTAACCATGCTTAGCTTTGATTAAATTATTAATCTTGCTTAGTACTAACTAATTGTGGTTAATTAGGGTAATCAAGGATTATGGGGATAATCTTGATTAGCATTATTTTATTAAAAAGAATTATTTTCTTATTAATAATTTATTTATTTATTAAATTCGGAATTTAATTATTATTATTTATTAAATTCGAAATTATTGTTATTTATTTTAATTTAATTATGAATAGTACTATTCATTCATGATTAAATAGTGATAATAATTCGGCGAGTCCGTATTTATTAAAGCATGTTGAATTATTGCTTGGATCAATGGGGTATTAATTGTATTATTGAAATTGTCAATCGTTTGATTGCTCTAAAAATTATGCTTTGATGAAGTGTTGTATGGCAAGCTATGCAAAACCCTGATTTGTTGGGAAAAAGTTGGTGAAAGGAAAATCAAGTGTCCAAAATTGGTCTAACAATCAGTGGACACCATTATTCGAGAAAGACCCAACACAGCCCAAAGTCGTCAAAAAAGCTATGCAAATAAAGGACACAGGCCATTGGAATTTCAAGTTGGCAATCACGTGTTCCTCAAAGTGTCGCCAATGTGAGGCACTTCAAGATTCAGCAAAAAGGGATATCTGAGTCTAAGATATGTGGGACCCCTTTGAAATCTTGGAGAGAATTGAATATTTGGCCTATCGTCTTACATTGACACCAAGACTTGCTCAAGTGAACAACGTTTTTCATGTGTCGATGTTAAGGAAGTATGAACCTATCCGACCTACGTGCTGATTTTTGAAGAAAAAGACATGGATGATAGGGTGTTGTAAGTGGAAATGCCAATGCGAATAGTGTATCGGAAGGAGCAGGTGTTGCGGAACAAGATAATCTCTTTGGTCAAGGTGATTTGGTAGCATCATGGAACTGAAGGAGCTATGTGAGAAAGCGAGGAAATAATGAGCACCAACACCCTTATCTTTTTGAGGATTTGAGTAGTAATTCAAATTTCGAGGATGAAATTTCTGTAAGGGAGGAAGAGTTGTGACGTCCTGAAATTTCTACCCATTTTGAGATTAATAAAAATGGTTATTTCTCAATGCACTATTAGTCATGACTACCTTGAATTGATCACTAAAGGGTAACTAACCTACTTGGAAGGGTAATTAGGGATTGATACATGTAAGGCTAGAGTATTTGATCCAGGATATACCCCTCAACCAAAAGGATCAAAGAAGGACAAAATCATGCCTTCACAAATCAATTAGTGAATGGAAATAAATCGATTACCAGGAAGTACGAGGCTGGATCAAGGGTGATTCTACACAATCTTGATACTAATGACAATCAACGATAAACCGATTTCCTTTTTGATTTTGTACTCGAGATGAGAAATTGATTCCTCAAGATTGCATGATAACTAAGGGTTACCTAGGGATTGAAGGAATCGAACGTGGACTGAAAACATTCAACCATGAGTCAATTCCACGTGAGAATCTTAAAAACCACTAATAGTTTAGGTCATGCTAGAGTCATAATCGATAGATTTTAATCTCGATTTTTGGTCTGATTTTGGTTATCAAATGCAAGGACTTCACAAACAATCCTACAAATGTCGCCTCATTAATCCTTAAATTTTTCGGTAAGGCTAGAAAAGTTGGAAAAAGGGATAACGGGCCGAAGAAATTGGGCCACAGAAAGTGGGTCCAATTGAAAGCCCATTAGACATTTCGGCCACAAGGGTCAGCCCACTAAGGGCCCATGGGACAAGTGAAATTCCCATTTTACCCTTGCTTCTAGAAGACTTCTTTGTGTGGCCCAAATTGCTTGTTAGTTACTTTGTTGCCATTGAAACTTAGAAGACAAGTTCAAAACCAACTTATCCACCAAGTCTTCCCTTTCTCTCTCCTCTCTCTCTCCTCCTTGGCTGCCGTCCATCCCTATTCAACCCCCTCTCTTTGTTTTTCTCTTTTTTTCCCCTCATTTCTTCTATTTCCACCCTATTGCTGTTATTTTCTATTGCTGCTGCAATTTGTTGCTATTGATGCCACCACTGCATTTGTTGTTGTTGTTGCAGTTTTCTGCTTGTTGTTGATGTTGTTTTCTGCCATTTCTTGTTGCTGGTCGGACCTGTTGGCTGCCGACTAGAGCTCAACCGGTCGACACGCAACTATTGCCCAGCACTGCCGGTTGCTGTTGGTCCCTTGTGTGGCATGAGACAGCTTCACCGAAAGCTATTTGGCCATGTTTTCACCGCCATTTGTTGTTCGTAGCAGTTTACGAGCTAACGCCTCATTGTTCTCGCCGCCACTGTCGTCTTGGTGTCATTGGATTCGACTAACTATGAGTTGATTTTCTAATCTCTAATTAAGATATTAGACTCAATTTGTGGGTGATTAGTTTAGAACTGATCTTGTTTTATGCTATTGATGATTGGTGATTAGCATTAAATCATTTGTTTAATTTTGCTTAGTGTTAAATTATGTTATTAATCTTGATTAAGAAGATGGTTAAACTAACTATAGTTAGATTATTTACCACTGTTGAATAAAGTAACATCAATTGAGTTAATTAACTATCGTTGAATAAAGTAACCTCAGTTGAGTTAATTAACTGTTTCTGGATAAAGTAACCTTGATTGAATAAAGTAACCATAGTTAATAAACTTTGGTTAAAGAAAGTAATAATAGTTAGTATATGGTTAGGCTAATTAACTACGGTTAGTTAATTTACCATGGTTTGCTTGTGGTTAGGTTTAGTTAACCATGGTTAGTAATTAATAATAATAATTTATTATTTTCGAAATTAATTCATTATTATTTTAGGGTAATAATTATTTATTTTTTTGGATTATTAATTATTTTCGAAATTAATTAATTAATTAATTAATTTTGAATGATAATTGATTAATTATTGAGTAATTAGTTATTTTTCGACATTAATTTATTATAATTGAGTGATGTATGTTGGATTATTCTGAGGCGTTATAAGTAAGTAATTCTTTGAGAATGAATGTTATACGTGTGTTTTCACTTGGATTGTAAGCTCAATATCCGAATTTTCCTGCAATTGAGTGAATTGTGTTTATTACATAAGACATTGAATATGAGTACTTGTTCATGTGTGAATTAGGGAAGGAAAATTTGAAAAGGTATGTTCGGAAAGTTGATTTATTAAGCATCTTCGTGTGATAACATGTGCCTAAAGTATGCGAAGAATTGTTGTGTATGGAGTGCAAGCATGAATAACATTTGCATTGGCTACAAGAGAAAGAAAATGAAATGATCCTGGTGATTGATGTACTTGCGTGATCACATAAGAGCCCATCACCTAATGAGGAAACTGTGATTGACATAGTCCGTTTTGTCATAATTCCCAGCTGGAGGGTCGGAAGCTGTGTTGTGGTAGAGGTCAGACCAATGCTCTTTTTTGGAATGTCGTTTAGTGGATGGAGGTTCTAAACGATGCCTTGCCCAATGAGATGAGATCATACTCAGCTAGGTTGGAAGACACCAACTGCGCGTTGGAGTTTTTCCCCCCAATGGTGTTAATAATCGAATCACGAATGAATGCATAGTGCCTAAGAAAGTGTGAAGTGTATTTTGAATATGTTATGCGCTATTGCATTAAGTTGAATATATGATCAATTGTATCATGTAGGTTATGCATGTTGCAGAAAGGTAAGGATGCCTATGAGTGCATATATATTGACTGCATATGAGTTGTAGCCTATTCGTGCTGTTATTGTCACACCCCAAACCCCGAGCACATGACAACCCTTTCGCTTTGGTCAAATGAATGTGACATCCCAGGACGCGTCGCCGAACATTCTTTTTATCTTGCGATTAACCGCATGTAGAAGCGAATCAATAGAACACCTAGTCAACTAAAGCAACAGGGATAGAAGAAAGACTAATGCAATATCAACAATGTCATTTTTATTCTTGCACTAATTGACCCTAGGAAGTTTATACACAAGCCCCTCAATCGGGCGACTTCCTCTATAGTCATCCAAAGATACTAAACAAGGTTAATCTACAGTCATCCAAAGATACTAAACAAGGTTAATCTACTTCTTTCAACCATTAAGCACACAATCCTGCTGCCCTCCACGACGTGCTCCAGCACTGTCCGATTCATGGCAATATAGGTGCCATAACTACAGACCTGAAAATATTTAACAACAACAAGTGAGATATAATCTTATTGAGTTATTGCCCTAAACCCTGGTTAGGACATCAACTCACCTCGAGGTTCCTAACAAGTATATACCTTATAACGATGGCAGATCAATTGCAAAGTGACCCTTGCTTTGCCTTAACTAACAACGTGATCTACCCAGTAAACCTCATAAGAAACAATTAGCAATCGATTGAGTCGCAGGCATCCTTACCTTGCCATTGCCACACTTTGCATGGTGCAATTGCTTATGCGTGCCATAAACAATGCAACCAGCATTTTAATCACCACAGTGATTAATCAAGTGAGTCGATTTGCAGGCAATCTTACTTTGCCATTGCCATACCCTGCACGGTATAACCTTATGCATGCCATGGTCAATGTAAACAGCACATGCATAATCAGAACACATCATAATATGTTTCACATATACCTCTGCATTCACACGTGTTCCGATTATTATGCCCTCACCAGGGCCATCAAACTCCCGTCGGTGTGTACAACTGAATTCCCGACGGTGTTTTCTGGCTTAGCTAGGCATTGCCCCGCCCCATCGAGCATGACTACGTTTGGAACTCCTGCCCAGATGGCATTCCCGAAAGAGCATAGGTTCGGCCTCTACTACGACCTGCATCCGGACTCCTGTCGAGATTTCCAACAAGTCAAACTCTGTCCCCCGAACTCCCACCGAAGTGAAGGGTTATATTATGTGACCACATGAGCACATCACAATAATCCATTTTAATTCATTTACATGCATTAGCCAATGCAGACGTGGTACATGCTTGACATAATAATTCACTGCACATTTTTCACGTAAAAATTGTAGAAAAATAATCGCACGTTGTCACATAATTATTGAAAACCCATCAAACTTTACATGCCTTACTTTTTAAACATATTGGCCTCATTTAAACTGCAAAACTCGACATATACACCCGACACCTCGGGGTTTTCCCTTTATATGACCATAAAAATCCTTGTAAAAATTACTACTTTGGGTTTCGCATGAGGCAAACATTTTTCAAGGCAATGCAAACATCAAATAGCATAGCATGTGTAGGAAAAAATTATAAAATTCAGGCTAAAAGTATACAAACATCAAGGCA
The DNA here is from genome assembly GCA_014182735.1 of Corymbia maculata. Classification (NCBI taxonomy): domain Eukaryota; kingdom Viridiplantae; phylum Streptophyta; class Magnoliopsida; order Myrtales; family Myrtaceae; genus Corymbia; species Corymbia maculata. Next base: position 41,654,684 of record CM024686.1, on the reverse strand, counting down.
TAATTATTAGAATAATCAAGCACTTGACAAATTCAATCAATCACACGATCAATACCTTATTGATCCAAGTAGCAATTCAACATACTTTAATAAATACGAACTTGTCAAATTAGTCCCACAATTTAATTATAAATAATTAATGTTATTTGTAATTAAATTTAATTATTAATAAAGTAATTAATAATAAAAAAACGAATTTAATAAATAAATAATAATTAAAAAGAAATTAATTATTTTTAATAAAATAATACTAATCAAGATTATCCCAATAATCCTTGATTATTCTAATTAATCACCGTATTAGTACTAAGCATGATTAAAAATTAATTAAATTTAACCATAGTTAACTAGGCTTCCAACATAGTTAATTAACTTAACCCTAGTTAATTAACCCAACCATAGGTCAACTCTAGTTAATTAACCCAACCTTGGTTAATTAACCTAACCATAGTCCACTTTAGTTAATTAACCCAACCTTGTTTAATTTACCTAACTATAGTCCACTTTTTGGACGAACTCAACCATGGTCATCTTTCTAACCAACCCTCTTAACCATAGTTAATCTTAATCAATCTCCTAACTAAGATTACTCCTAAGCAAGTTTAACGGACTAATCGAGGGATTAGAGCGTAAACTCACCCGGCGGCGATTCCGACGACACAAGTGCAATGGCGGCGGCGAGAGCTACGCGTGGCTACATCCAAAACATCAAGGGGATGCTCGACAAAAATGGGTCTCGACAGAGGTGATTTCCAGTTTGGTGAAACCGAGAGAGAGGGAGACGGGCGGATAGCACAGGCGAGTGAACGGCGGGCATGCACGGTGGCTTGGATGGCTCCAAAACAGTGGCAATGCGATAAAGATGGCAGGCAGTGGTGGTCTGGACAGCAAGCGGGTGTCCAAGGGGAAGAAACAAGAAAAAAAAAAGGAAAAGAGAGAAAAATGACGGAGAAATGGGAGGAGAGAGGAGCTGGACACCCAAGGAGGAGAGAGAGGAGGGAAGAGAGAGAGATATTTCTCTCTTTGTTGGAAGCCAAGTCCAATTCCCAACATTCGCATTAATTTCCTTCATAATTTCCCTTGACTTTCTCTCTCTTTTGTCGTTCAAAATTGAATGCACCTTCTAGAAAGGGCAACTTTGTAATTTCCCCCAAGTATAGTATGTCATACTATACGCGTATACAAGCCAAGATTTTATACGGGTTTGAATAAAATTGGTTTGGGCTCAAATTGTGGAGAAATGGGCTAGAAAATGCTATTAGGCTCAAAGGCTAGAAGTTGCGCTTGGCGGACTTGGGTTGGGGCCCACTTGGGCTAGCTTGGGGCCCACGTGGCCGACCCTTAAAAAGCGCAAGGCCCATTGGGCCTTCAGTCAATCCAACTCCTCTTGGTTCCAATTTTTCGGGCTTACCGATAAATTTGATAATCAACTAGGCAATGTCTAATATTTTAGTCTCTATGTCTTTGCAAGTTTGATACCCGAAATCTAATTGAAATTTGTAGTTAAAATCGATCAATTGCGACTTTAGTACGACCTAACTATCGAGAGGCATTTAGGGGTTCTCGCGCATTTGGCCCGTGGTTGATAGCTTTTCAATCCATGATCGTGCATATTCAATCAGGGCGATCCTTAATTGTCATGTAATCACGAGGGGTTAATTGCTCACTCTAAGTACAGAGCCAAAAGGATATTAGTTAATGTCGTTCACAGTTAATATCGAAGTCGTGCGGAATCACCCGCAATCCAACTTCATACTTCGACCGAATCAATTTATCTCCGTTTGCTAATTGGCCTACAACAGTGTGGTATCGTCCATCTTTGATTCTTATGGTTGAGTGGCCTATCCCTAATTGAATTCACTGGTTGTACGTGTATTGATCCTTAATTGCCTTTCCGACTAGTTAGTTAACTCATGAGGAGCCAGCTTAGAGTAAATGTACTTAACAATACATTGATAAAACAATCATTTCGTAATCTCGAGATGAGTCGAAATTTAGGACGCCACAGTTATTAATGGCTTAATAGGCAATCTATTGTTGTTATATGTTGGCGATAGAAAGATTGCATGTTTGGGGCGCACCTAAAGTGAGTAGGTCTCCTAATCAAGGCTTAGACTATTAACTTACTATAATTTTATTTTACCGGTTATTGTATTACCACTTTTCAAGACCTTAGCATGGCGTGCCTTCCGGTGTGACTCGGTGTCTCGATGGACATGGACATTGTAGTCACAACACGGCTCGTTCCAGGCCGTCCATACGTTTTTTAGCTCCACGTCACCACTATCAGGGTAGACGAGAGCTTTGCCTTGTGGGTACCCCATAGGTTTAAAGAATGGTTCTATAGGGATAGAGAGGACCTTTACAATCCTATCAAGGGATTTGACGAGCCACTTGGTGATGGTTCGGGCGATGAGGTCGAGGACCCCATGGCCGTCGATGTCCCTGATGATGCCATAGAGGATCCGTCTTCAGGGGAGAAGGATCCAGAGGAGTATTTTGCATAAGTGTATGAAGCCTACTTTTTTTAATTGACCCTTTGTTATGACCGAAGTAGGTTACCCGGCATTGTCCCTTTTTGTGTAGTCCCACAGGAAAAAGACCCCAAGGAATGGCGTGTATATATTACTTTCCCAAGGTAACCTCAGTAAATAAATAAGAGAGGCCGGCGAGCAATGGACGATGACCGGGACAAAGGCATCTCGGCTACGGTGACAACAAACAGAGGAGGAAGAGAGAGGCAAAACAGGGGGTAGGGTAAGGCTGGTTAGGCTCAAGACCGGCGGACGGTGGCTTGAAAGCGACCTGGCACGAGCAGGGGTGGTGGCGAAGCTACGGCAGCCGTTGGTGAGGTGGCGGCTCAGCAGCAGCGACAGCTCTGTCTCCGGCCAACCAGCAAACTGAAGAAGGAGAGAATAGCAGAAATTGGCAGTGGCTGGTCGAGCTCAAGACTGGAGGACGGCGGTCAACTAGCGATTCGACAGCAAGCAGGGGTGGTGGCGGAGCTGCAGTGGTGGCTGGTGAGGCGGCGGTGCAGCGACTCAGCAGCAGCGGCAGCTTGGTTTCTGACCAAGCAGAAAGCCAAAAGAGAAGAAAGGGGAGGGGGAGTTGCATGTACGCGTACGTGCATGGGGAAGGGCGCAAGGATAGAGAGAGAGAGAGAGAGAGAGAGAGAGAGAGAGAGAGAGAGAGAGAGAGAGGTCAAAGGGTCAGAAAGTAGGTAGTTGATGGCATGAAGGGGAAGAGAAAGAAGAGAGAAAAGACAAGAGAGAGAAGTGGCTGATGCAGGGGAGGGCACGAAAAATCCTACCCCCAAATCTCTCTCATTTTCCCTCTTAAAATTCAAATAAAAATTATCCTCTAGTCCAAAATAGACGAGGGGCAATTTCGTCCACACGTGCTTTTCATAATCGAAAATCACCCTTGTTCTGAAAATACGCAAAGGGAAGCATCGGGTTTAATCTTTTGACCCACTAATCCTTAATTCGACATTCCCGAACGGACCGGAATTTTCGGAAACTAATGAGGTTCAAATCCAATAATTTAGTCCCGGCGTCCGAAAATCCTGACAACTGAATTTGGATAGAAATCATGGCCAAGTCAATCAATTGCAACTCTAGCGTATCTCAGATTACCGGGTGGCTTTTTAAGAATCGTGCATCCACGAAGTCTTCAGTAGCCTCTCCTTTTCGATTAGTATCTCGTGAGTGATCAATTCAAAGCGAGACCGATTAGCAGTGCATTGATGACTACACATTCATAAAATCTTAAACAGGTAGGAAAATCCATGATGTCACATATATGGTGGGATACATATATCACAAGGGGCATTATAATTAGAACTCAACAAAGTATTTTGTATCTAACTCATACAAAGTAACAATACAAAAACAATGTGAAGCCAAGTAAGGGGTGACCAAGTTACTCACGCTCGTTCACGCAAACAACACCTTCATTTTGTCACGATTCTGATTCAGTCTTGATCTCCATCGATGACTCTATTTTTAGTTTACCTTCATTTACTCTAATGCATCGTTTCAAAGACTCACTTTTCCCCCAACAAACTCAAAGACTTTCAGTTTATTCCCACCAATTAATGACCAGACTAAGCTACTCTACTTTGTCTTTTTTACATTAACCGTTTGATATATCTGTTTCCTTCTTCTCTAACCTCCATTTTGATGAGAGAAATGTGAAAACACTACCAAGTGGTCTATTGCAGCCATCTCTCCTTTCTCAAAAAGTCATATTTTGTCGGTTGCCAGAAGTTGAGGCACTTACAAGAGTATGTTATGCCTCCTCCGTTGAAGTATTCTGCCTAATTTAACGTGAGATTATGAAAGATCGATGCTTGAAACTGATTGGTGACTATTAGCATCCCATCCCAGAAATACCGCTCATCGCAATTGATCAGGTTCGGATCCAATGAACTGAAATAGACTGAAGCCTGTCGGCAATCAGAAGATTTCTCTCCCCTGTCTAACTTTTGTAGCTTCAAATTGCAGGATCGATTTTGTCCATTGCAGCTATCACATCGTCATTTTAGACACGGCTAAACATACATGTCTTGGTGATTTTATTTGTTTTTTTTTCTTTCCTCTTCATAAAAGAAACAAATATATGCACTGTCCACCGGGCATCGAATGGTCAATTATTTTTTCTTTTAATCACACAATTTTCTCTTCAATCCTTTCCTTTCAAAAGTAAAAGAAGTAGAAGAAGAAGCTTGAAGAAGCTTGTGAAAGGAAAAGAAAGGAAAGGTCAGAGGGTTTTCAATGAACAAGGTTTGCCGTGAAACGTAGAAAATTTGTGTGTAAAAGGTGTTGGAAGATATGTCTGAAGCTATTGAGGATTATAATTGATTATCTTAGGTCAATTTAGGATTAGATTTGATACACGTAGATTAGAATATATAATCTTTCCTTCTTTATTGTACATTCCTTTCACTATATATTGTTGCCTCTATACATTAAGCAATACACTGAGAAATACAGAAAATTCTCCTACAATTTTTCTTCTCGCGTCAATTCTTCCTTGTCTTCCTTGAATTTCCCCATCTCCTTTCATGGTATCAGACCTTTGTCTCCTTATACAACTTCCACCTTGTGATTACCTGCATTATATTCTTGTTGCAACAAGAGAATTTAACCAGCAAAGTAAGGTTATTATTAGTGCAAGAATCAAGTCTATCAAAAGGAAATCAAGTGAAGAAAGGAACTTCTCACCGTAGAGCAGAATCAACAGAGTCTTCTTCCTACATTCAGTGAACAAGACACACGTGCTTCAAAAGACCAGAACCCAACTTCAAAGGTTCAAGCCCAAGAACAACCCAATACGACCCAATATGTGCAATGGCAGCCTCTCCAAGCTTGGTCCAATCTGGGGCAACCCACTATGGGCCAGCCCACTACAGGCCAACCTTACTAGTGGTTGCCAATTCAGATGCAGCCCTATACATTATTTTTTGGGCCAAGCCCAAACACATCATCGCCAGGGGTCCAAGGCTACAACGTCCAGCCAGATGGGAGCCCACCAACCACAAGTGGGCAAGCCCATCCACCGGGCCAGGTTTTTCACATGCGGACCATATGGGCAACTCGGGTAATTTGGGCCTGGGTCTGAATCCCTACCCGGTTTCTTCCTGTATCCGTTTGCCGCGACCAACTGCCACCCGAAGCCCGGCAATCCACTCTACACGTCGACGACCAAAGGACCAAAGCTGCAAATCATCATGCAGCAACTATCCCGAGCCAACAACTACTCAAATTGGTCGCAAGAGTTCCAGCAAGCACTGGTCACCAAGGACAAAGATGGTTTTATCGACAGAATAGTCCTGATTCCGTTCGATGAGCGAGTGGCACGACTATGGAGGAAATGTAATCAACTCGTCCGAACATGGATCAGAAACTGCATCACCCCCGAAGTCACAGCCAGACTACCCTGACAAAGGATTCAAAGAAAATGTGGGAAAATATCGAAGAAATGTATGGGAAATTAGATCGGGTCAAAAAAATTTCACTAACCAAGCAACTCTCAGATCTGAAACAAGGGAACATGAGCATAACCGCGACATTCAACAAACTTTCAGCTTTATGGAATGAATTGGAAGTAGTCGAAGAGAAGCTAGAAGGGCCAGACTCGACCTTACAGCAGTATCGAAACATAAAGGATTGAGAAAATGTGACCAGATTCCTTTTAATACTAAACAAATCTTACCAAGCATTCCGTTCATAGATCCTGACGATGGAGCCCTTGCCGCCACTCGGACGAATTTATCAGCTCACCTTCCAGGAAGAGAACCAGCGCCTCACCACCTTCGACCACCTGAACGCCGGAGAAGGGATGGCCCTCTCCGCCTATACGGGCGGACACAAAAGGGTTGCGACAAAGGGGCGGGGGGAGAGGTAAAGTGAAACCCTAGGGTTTGCTTCTACTGAAGAGAGAAAAAAAAGAGTGGATGGCCCAGATTTGATGAAGAGATCCGACGGCTCGCGGCCATCTCATCCACTAACTGGACCAAATGGCCCATATGTAATCGCCTCATCTGGATCAAACGGCGCTCATGGCAATCGACTGTCCATAGGATCGAACGGTCCTCATGGAGCAACGATGGCACCAGCCTTCAAATTATCCAATGGCCCTCCTTCTGCCACGTCATCAAGGGGTAATTTTAAAGAAAAAAATTATAGTACGATTATTGTCGACGTCCACATCATACGATCGATAATTGCTGGAAATTGCATGGCAAATCCGGAGAAAAAGAAAAAAGGGATTTTTCAATAGTTTTTTCAAGTCACGGGTCAACATCTAGATAGGTTGCATCCAACAATTGATGATGACTAGTATCAAGAACTTATGAAGGCCTTAAAAAGGTTGGATACTTCTGATAAGAGCGGGAGTTTTACAGGTACTTCATATTGCTTGATGAATTCAATTTCCAAATATGCATGGATAATTGATGCCGGAGCTAGTGACCACATTGTCTGCAATAAAAATTTCTTTTCAAAAATTGAAAAATTGTACCTGCCCATTTCAATGCAACTCCCAAATGGAAACATCACACATGTCATGATGACTGGCACAGTTGATCTTAGTCCACTCATTACACTTCGAAATGTGCTTTATGTTCCAGATTTCCATTTCAACCTCATATCAGTTTCTCGAGTTTGTGAGGAAAATTCTTGCTGAATCCTATTCAATTCTTATAATTGTTTTTTTAGGCCCTTTTGACAGGGAAACTGATGGGCTTGGGTAGTATCTCGCAAGGGCTATATTTCTGGATCAATTTTCCTAGTGATTTCAGATTATCTTACGTAGAATTAAATAAAAAATCATTGTGTAACAATACTACCAATGATAAAAAATTTCTTAGTCATTAAAGATTGGGTCATATTGCCTCTTTTCCTTATCCTCAATGCCCTATTTGCCCCTTAGCAAAGCAGACTCATGCGCCTTTTTCCAAATAGCACTTCCCGCACTGCAGATTCTTTCTTTTTGATTCATGTCGATGTTTGGGGGCCATATCACACACCACATCATGATGGCTCGCGTTTTTTCCTCACAATAGTAGATGACTTCTCACATGCTACTTGGGTATTTCTCATGCAATCCAAAAGTCAAGTTATATCCCATTTGAGAACATTCTTTACTTTATCCAAAAATCAATTTGTAAAGTCCGTCTAACGCATTTGCACTTATAACGGCAAAGAATTTTTCAATAGTGAATGCTTGTCCCTTTTTTCTTCAAATGGGATTCTACATGAGAGCTCATGTGTCTATACTCCACAACATAATAGAATTGTCGAGCGAAAACATCGTCATTTATTAGAAGTAGCACGTGCCCTTAAATTCCAAGCTTCTATTTCCGAAATTTTTTGGGGAGATTGTGTGGTCACAGCATGCCAAGTCATGTTCTTGATGGGAAGACACATTTTGAAATGCTCTATGGAAAGAAACCGGAACTTCAACATTTGAGGGTTTTCGGGTGCTTGTGCTACATGACTACAGTGGGGCCTTGGGATAAGATGAGTCCCCAAGCTCGTCGATGCATATTCATGGGATATCCTAATCTAAAGAAAGGATATCAGATCTATGAACCATCCACTAGGGGTTTCTTTATAAGCAGGGATGTTACCTTCCATGAAGATATATTTCCTTTTCGCGATGAATTATCCTCTTCCCAGGAGTTAGATCAGAGTACAAATTCTCATCGTTTCCTTTCTGACGAGGACTTATCTTCAGGACAATCATACATTATTGCACCTGTCGAGCATTGACCAAAAGCTACAATATCATTGTTTGACAAGACTTCTACATCAACGACAGCTGTGGATCAATCAAATATGCAAGAATATGCAATAGATGAAGAAGAATCGAATTTATCTCCAAAGACAGTTTCTTCGACTACTGAGGACGCACCCAGGAATAAGGAATCAATTATTGTTCAATGGTAGGATGCGCCTCAATGATCTGAGCGTATTACTTGTCCACCTACGTGGACGAAAGACTATGTCTGTGCTTCCTCAAATTTATCAGGTACTCATTATCCTATTTCTTCATATGTCTCTTTTCATCAATTGTCATCAGACCATATGTGCTGCATTAGTCGGGTATCTAAGGAGCAGGAACCATCCCATTATTATGAAGCAGTAAAAGATCTGCAAAGGCAGAAGGCTATGGAAAATGAACTCCATGCCCTGATGGAAAATCATACATGGGACATTGTCCTATTACCCCCTCGTCGTAAATCGATTAGTTGTAAATGGGTGTACAAGATTAAATACAAGGCAAATGGTTCTATCGAAAGATATAAAGCTCAGTTAGTGACCAAAGGTTTCACTCAATGAGAAGATTTTAATTACCATAAAACCTTTTCCCTGGTATCGAAGGATGTTACGGTCCACACTTTTTTGTCAATTGCAGCATGTTGTGATTGGTCTCTACACCAAATGGATGTCCATAACGCATTCCTCCATGGTGACTTAGATGAAGAAATCTATATGGAGCTTCCACCGGGTTTACGGAGACAGGGGGAGTCTAAGGTATGTCACCTTCGTAAATCCCTATACGGCCTCAAACAAGCGTCATGCCAATGGTATGCCAAGTTCACCAATGCGCTCACTGCTACAGGATTCAAACAATCCAAACATGATTATGCCCTCTTCACATGGACGAAAGGTATGTCATCTATTTACTTGATGATATATGTTGATGATGAATCTGCTATAAGAAAACTCAAGGAATATTTGCATTCTGCTTTCCATATCAAAGACTTAGGGTCACCAAAATATTTTCTTGGAATTGAGATAGCTCGCTTGGACCAGGGGATTTCTCTTAGCCAACGAAAATATGTATCAGAAATTATATCAGAAACAAGTCTATCATAATGTAAACCAGAGGTCATTCCCATTGAACAAAATGTGAAGTTGACTACAGCTGAATATGATGTGGGACTCCAACCTAAAAGTGATGATCCATTGCTTAAGGACCCATCAAGTTATCAGCGATTAGTTGGCAAACTCATTTATCTCACTATGACCAGACCAGACATTTCTTATGCGGTTCAGACCCTAAGTCAATTTATGCATAATCCAAAATAGTCTCATATGAATGCTGCTTTGAAGGTTGTAAAATATTTGAAGAAATGCCCAGGACTAGGGATTCTTCTTTCTTGCAAGTGCAATATGGAAATAACAGCTTATTGTGACTCAGATTATGCAACTTGTCCTATGAGTCGAAGATCTATCTCCGGTTTCTGTATTAAACTCGGAGATTCGTTACTTTCATGGAAAATGAAGAAACAGTCCACTGCACCTTTATCATCCGCTGAAGTTGAATATCGATCCATGCCAAAACTGTTTGTGAAGTGATTTGGTTACGAGGATTGCTCTCGGACCTTGGAATACAAGTTAAGGGACTAACTTACTATTTTGCGACAACGATTTTGCACTCAAGCTTGTGGTGAACCCTATATTACATGAAAGAACGAAGCACATAGAAGTTGATTGCATTTCACCATAGAGAAGATCCAAGAAGGTATAGTTAAAGCAAGAGGAATCAGAACCGCTGAACAGCTAGCAGATATATTCACCAAACCTTTGTGTCAAAGGCAACATACATATCTCCTAAGCAAGCTCGGCGTCTTGGACATATACAAGCCACCAGCTTGAGGGGGAGTGTTGGAAGATATGTCTGAAGATATCGAGGATTATAATTGATTATCTTAGGTCAATTTAGGATTAGATTTGATACACGTAGATTAGAATATATAATCTTTCCTTCTTTATTGTACATTCCTTTCACTATATAGAAAATTCTTCTACATTAAGCAATACACTAAGAAATATAGAAAATTCTTCTACAATTTTTCTTCTTGTGTCAATTCTTCCTTGTCTTCCTTGAATTTCCCCATCTCCTTTCAAAAGGACGTTTCATCTTTTTAGTTTTCCTATTCATCCTATATCCAGATGATGGCCTTGACTCAACGGTGCACCAAAATTCAAGTCGTTCCAGCTTAGAGCAAGCCCTTGGGAAAATTACTAAAACAATCCTAAACTTATTGATTTTTTCCAATTAAGTTCTAAATTTCTTCTTTTTTTTTGCAAATTCAGTCTTAAACCTTTTACAATTGTGTTAATTCAGTTCATTCGGCCAAATTTGGCTGGCCCAACGCTTACGTGGCAATTTATTAATTTTTTTATTTTTATAATTTTTCTTAACTTTTTTCCTTTTCTTTTATCACTTCTTTCTCTTTGCCTTCCCTTCCCCACAATGGTCCACACACTGCTAGTGGCCACCGAGTGAGAGCCATGATCCTCGTCAATGGCCTTCCCTTCTATGCAATGGCCAGCGCGCCGCCAGCGGCCACTAGGTTAGGGCCACGACCCTCATTGGTGGCCAACGAGGGTCGTGGTCCTCACCAAACCTTCCCACCCTCATCGGCAACCTCGCCCATATCTGGGCAAGGCTTGGGGCCCGTAAGCAAAGGCATAGGAATAGCAAGAACCTGAGGGGTAAGAGAGAGAGAGGGGACAAGAAGCGATCTGGTGTCCACAAGACTATGCAGAAATCTGCCAACATAATTGCACGACTTCAAGCATATGGGGGGGCAAGTGAAGAGACAAGAAATCATGATTTGGGCAAAAGATTTCACGTAAGACGAGCCGATCTAGAGCATGTGGAGAGAGAGAGAGGTAGGGAGGGAGGTAGGGAAGGAGGGAGGGAGGTTGTCTATGTATTCCTTCTAGTGAGAACTGAAGCTTATGTCGAGAAGGAAACCAAACTTCAAATACCTTTTCGGGTGGGCCTATGCAAAGGTTGTCATGGCCTAGCCAGCTGCGGGTGAGGCTGCCTTTGCCCATGACAAGGCCATGGCGAGGCTAGCCTCACCTGCGACCCCCAAGCCTGGCCCAGATCTAAGCAAAGCCACCAGCAAGGGTGGGGAGGCTAGTGAGGGCTACAATCCTCGTCAATGACTGACGAGAGCTTCGTGGCCCCCACCAAGTAGGGAAGAGAAGGCAAAGAGGAAGAAGAGAAAAAAAAGAAATGGGAAAATAAAAATAAAAAATATTTTTAAAAATTGAAAAAATAAATAACATTATTTAAAAATTACCATGTCAACACTTACCAGATGACTATCATCGGCTGGTGTTCACATTAGTGCTGGTCGGCCAAATTTGGCTAGATGGACTAAATTTACATAATTACAAAAGGTTTAGGACTGAATTGATAAAAAAAGATTTAGGACTTAATTAGAAAAATTGCAATAGATTTAGGACTTTTTTTCTAATTTTCCCACAAGCCATCCACAATGGAATTAAAGGGATTGAGAAAACAAATTTCAAAACCCCGTACATCATACTTCTTCAAGTAAATAGGTCCAATTGGCTCATCAAGCCAGATATTTCTCTTATAAGGAGAAACTCTTACAAATGAATCTTGCATTAAGAGATGCTTCTCCAATCGGCTCCTCAACCCCGATAGTACTCTCATTCTTATAAAGAGAGACTTCTTATGAGATTCTTTCATTGAGAGATTCAAAATATTTTATGACATTCCTATTAGAGTATTTGTCTTGGGCAAAGCCCTTTGGTGGAAAAAATTTATCCCTCGGTGATTTTTGCCTCTCCGAGGTCTCTCGTGACGCAACCACAAAAATGGAAGCTGGCATGATTGGCATGATTTTCAAGGCTAGCTAAATCTGTAATATATGGGTTTTGACCCAGTAAAAAAAAAAGAGAGAGAAAAAGAAAAGTTGAATGGTCAAAAAGAAAAGGGAAAAAGGGGGAAGCTTCAGCCGAGAGTGACTGAGATATTTTGGGAGAAAGGAGAGAGAGAGAGAGGAAAAGAAGAAAAATAAAAAGAAAAAAAGAGAAGTATATAAAAGGAAAAAGAAAGGGGAGGCTCGGGCAGAACAAAGGGAAAGAAAGAAAGAGAGGGAGAGGGAAAGAAGAAGAAGAAGGAAGAAAGAAAAGAGGAGGGTTTTGCGCCATAGGGATCTCGCCAAGCCGATTCAACTTGGTATTGCAACACCCGGTAAGTGCTCGCGTCCCTTGTTTGTTCAATCGGAGTAGTTTCAGATTTATGGCTCAAAATTCGGAATTATTGGATATTTGAGTGGCGAAGTATGATTTTTGAGTCGTTGAGCTACACATTTTTATAGAAATGCTAGTTTAGGATGTTGTGGAATTGTAGGATTTTATGGATCTTGATTTGAGCTTACAGTTTGCTCGGAACAAAATTTTGAAGTTTCTCGCACGTGATGAGCAGTGCGCGTCAAATACTTTGGGGCCATATTTCGTTGATTTTGGGATGGCTAAAATTAGGGTTCTTGGAGTGCATGGAAAGAGCTTTCTATTGTGTAACATCCTGAATTTCGACCTATTTCGAAATAGATGAAATGATTATTTTATCAATGCGCTATTAGTTATGTTTACTCTGAGTTGGCCTCTCATAAGTTAACTAACTATTCGATAAGGCAATTAAGGATCAATACACGTACGACCAGTGAATCTAATCAAGGATAGGCCGCTCGACCATAAGGATCAAAGAGGAATAATACTACACTGTTGCAGGCCAATTAACAAATGGAAATAAATCGATTCAGCAAAAGTACAAGGTCGGATTGCGGGTGATTCCACACGACTTCGATACTAATTACGAATAACGTTAAACTGATTTCATTTTGGCCATGTACTTAGTGTGAGTAATTAACCTCTCATGATTACATGACAATCGAAGATTGCCCTGATTTGAATATGCACGATCCTGGATTGAAAAGCTATCAATCACGGGTCAAACGCGCGAGAACCCCTAAACACTGCCCGAAAGTTAGGTCATACTAAAGTCACGATTGATCGATGTTAACCACGAATTTCAATCCGGTATCAGGTATCGAACTTTTAAGGATGTTGAGACTAAAATATTGGACATTATCTCATTGATTCTCGGATTTATCGGTAAGCCCGAAATTATTGGAAAAGGATTCAACAGGCCGAGTTTTGGAGCCAAATATTTGGGAATTTGTGCTTCAGGGGCAAAAAGACCAAAATACCCCTTTCTAGAAGCTTGTTTAGAATTTGTCTTATTCTCTTTTCTTTTTCTTTTTCTTTTCCTTGTCTTCCTCTCATCTTCCTGCACACGTTTTCTCCCCCCCTTTTTCTTTTGTTGACTCACGGTCAAAGCTCTCTCTCTCTCCTCACCAATCAACCCCACCCCACGTTCTCTCTCCCTCTCTTCTTCGGTTCTTTCTCTCCCAAAACAGCAGCATGACTAATTGTGATTCACCTAAATCAGCCCCCCTCGCCACATGCCGAAGCCACCACACGCCACCGGAGAGTCCAAGTTGCGTCTCGGCATCGCCCGTCCGTGGGCCATGTCCGTCACCACTCTTTCTCACTGAATCGCTGTTGTGATTCACCTAAATCAAATGACATTGATTTATTAAAGAATGATTTTATTAAATGAAATTATTTGGGTTGGATAATTAATTATGGGATTGGAAAATAATTATAAGTATTTTGTGGGAGTAAATTATTTTATGGGAACAATCGACTATAGCATACTTCTTAAATGAGTATTTTTAGTATAATTATAGTTTATAATTATTTTGGGATAATCAGTATTGATGGGAATAGTTGATTGTCGTAGTTATGAGGATATGTGCTTATTTATTATTGAAGATTAAGACGTGTGGTTGGGCATCGTATTTATTGAGGTACGTGATGATTTTAGGAAAAATATGCAAGTAATGTGATGATAATTGATTGGAATTGATTGTTAGACTGTGACTTGAACTGCTGATTGTTGTAAATTTCATAAGTGATTGGAATGCTGCTGTTGTGCATGATTGCTGGATACTATTGCATTTGATTATATGTGTGCCAACTGTAAAAGCATGTTTGCGTGAGCACGAACTATATGTGCATTCACGACCGAGCAAAGAAATAAATGAATTGATTGATGATGTGTTGCATGGTCACATTAAAAGGAGAGCCCGACATTGCCGAAAGACCGTCAATCCTTATGGGGTTGTGCCGTGGCCATTTAGTCGTCTGATTTCAGTCGGATGCCTGACGGGGGACAAGTTGCGGGACTGCGGTAGTGGGTAGGTCCTATATTCCTGTTAGTTGCGGGACTGCGGTAGTGGGCAGGTCATGTGTTCCTTCCGGAATACCGTTTGAGGGAAGGGATGACCCCTGACGTCGCCGTGCCTCGAGGTAAAGAGGACGAAGCTGGTTTAGCTAAGAACCGCCAACTATAAGGTTGTGCCATGACCCTGAGGGTCGTAATAATCAGAGCATGTGTGGGTGTGAGATATAAGAAAACTATATGAAATGCTCTGATTATTCGCATGCCTCTTAATGTCGTGATGATTGAAATGACAGTTCTTGTAGGTTGCGTGTGCCAAGGCCAGGTAGGGTCGCTTGTATTTACATCTGCTTATTGAACTGTCGTCTGATAATGCTGCTTGAGGTGTGGTATGTGTCGTTTGCCGAAACTAGGTTGCATGATTAGACTACCCTTAAGGCGAGCGAAATTCCTAACCGAGGTTTAGGATTTTGACTTACTAAGATTTTATCTCATTAGTTGCTGAATAACCATTTTCAGGTATGTAGGATGAAGGATTGACACGTGTTTCAACTCGTTGCCCTTTTTGAAGGGAGTAGATTAACCCTAGCTTGTTGGTTTTATTGGCTCGATAAGAAGATGCCCATGGTAAGGGCTTGTACTTGTAAACTTCTTAGGGTTAATAAGTAGATAAATAAAGCGGCACTTTGAAATGTGTTCATGTAGGGTTTTCCTGCTATCCCTGCTTTTGTAATTGACTGGGGATTGTGATTCACTTCCGCATGTGCTTAATTTAAAGGATAAAAATAACGGTCGGCGACGGATCCTAGGAAGTCGCAAATCAAATGATCGCAAGAGAATAGAGGTTGCCGCGTGCTCAAGGGTCAGGGCATGACATATTGAGTGTAAGAACGTTTAAGACGGAGCTCGGTGGAGAAAGTTATGGCATGATCAAGTTGTGCGTTTAGGCTCCGCGTTACGATCGACTTAAATAATCGCTTTGGATATGCGATTTGTTAGCACGTAGGCATCGTTTTATCAACGAATAAGTATGATTTAGTCAAGTCATGATTAAGATAGTGTTTTATTCAATGTTAATATTATTTATCGCCTATTTGATAGTATTGCGGGTCATGTTGGTTCAAGTAATTTTTATCATTTAAGCATAGGCGTTCTGAGATGAGTGGTGCTATCTCTTCTAAGAATTTATAAACTCATGTCTTCAAGATTTGAGATATTATGAGATATGAATAAGCATATTTGTTGCATAAAATTTGGATCGAGCATTTACTACATTTTGAAATATGTGAACCCTGTGAGAATTGTTTGGTGGAAATATATATTTTGTTTGATGAACAGTGTAAATATTATTTGATGGAAATATATATTTTGAATTTACGAAACCTTTTGGAAGAGATTCATGAGGAGTGCTTGATTTTAAATATGGTATATGAAAAGTTATATATTGATTTGTGAACTAGTTTATGAAGTGAAATTTGGAATAGTTTGGGAAACATATTGTGATTTATAAAGTGTGATTTTGTAGAGATTAATCAATGGACTTGACCATTGATATTTGAATTATAATGGCGAAAAGTTGTGGTTTGGTTATTAAACCTGAGTTGTGAAATGATTTTTAATTTGGGCTTTATGGCTTGTTAGTAATATTACCATGGATTGGTGTTGATGCTCAATATCACTGTGAGCCTAATGAGGGGCTTGTGAGTATGTACATACTAGTTTAGGATATCCTTGTAGGCCAAGCCATCAGCTTATAATAGGTGGAGACCTAACCAAGGGGGGAATCTTGATCACTTTGTCACGTAGCGTTATTCGTGATCATAGCTGGATATTTGAGCTGAGTTTGGTCAATAGAGTAGACCATTGATTTGTGATATGAGTTTGGTCAATGGAATATGCCATTGACATTTGATTTGAGTTTGGTCGATGAAATGGATCATCGAACTGTGGTTTTATATAAGATGGATCAATGGAATAGACCATTGATATATGTCATGAGATTAACCAGTGGAATAGACCATTGGTATGAGTTAATGAGATTAATTAATAGATTAGACCATTGATGTTTGTTTTGATATTATTATGAAATAAATATTTCTGCCATAAATATAGTTATGTTGAAACACATGCGATTTATTCTCTTATTACGTATTTGTTTTATTCTGAAATTGGGTTAAAAGAGTTGTGGTTTGTTTGTAAATATGCATAGTGGGTGTTCGATCCGCTTGGAAGAGATGCATTACTCACTGAGCTATGGTTTGCTCACACCTCTATTCTTCCAATCTTTTCAGGTTTTTCAGCTAGTGATAAATAGTACGAGAGCGATAGCCTAGAGGGGACTTTTGAGAGCTTAGAGGCTGCGTCCTTCGAGAGGAAGGACGGCCGTATCATTCCCCATTCTAGCTAGGATTTGGGGTGTGATAAAATCCAGGATCTCTCCAAGGCTCATAGTCTGCAATTGAATACACTCGACTATTGCCCCCATATTGCAAAAGCTTGGTGCACTGGAGAGAAGATGGTGAGGGAGAGATAGCAGAAACGCTTTTAGAACAAGGAAGGATCGCGTTGCGAGACATGTTGAGCCCAAGCATAAGCAGCGCAACTGAAGCAAGTAAGCAAAACTGCATGCATGATGAGTTTGCTCGCGAGGATGAATGGTTTTGTCCCCAGGATTAGTGTTCATATCGATTCATGCACGTCCCCCCGTGTTGCACCTGGAGAGAAATTTGTACGGACTCGGATCCTCTATCTCCGTCCATGTTCTCTCGCATGTCTCGACATAACCCAACTGTTTCGATGTTTACCTTGTTTTCGCATGCATCGGCAGTTGAGAACTGGTCAAGACACCAATTGAAACACTGTGCGCGGCGGAGGATCCTCAGGATGCACGCACGTTCACGTGTTGTGTTGTGTCTGATTATGCAGTCTTTTTCTTTTAATTGTATGTGCGTGGGTTTCACCTGTCGAAGCCCCGGCGTTCCAGGACAAAGTCTCTTTTGAGTAATCTGTCATTCACAAGCAGAGAAAACCAACCCACCATCTTCATAAGACTCGCCGGTCGCCAATATCATTAGGCTTCTCACAAGTAGGCAAAATTTCTTCATTATTATAAAAAGGAAAAAGAAAAAAGAAAAAAAAGAACCATTAATGACCTGCGATAAAAGTTTCATTGCGAAATCAAAGTTTCTGAATATGCAACTACGAGCAGTCCGTACTATGCAAAACGAGGCTGCAAGGAGGATTTCGACCTCTACCTAGGGTTATTCATTCCTGGTATGGTTTTTCCTAGGACGTCCAGGTTCTTAGAATTCTATCCTATAAAAAAAAACCAACAAAATTTATATGAAATCATCAATCAAATTTTTTGTTCAACCCTGTAGAATTCCTTATCTTTTATCGAGAGCAAAACCATGACAAGAAAACATTCTTTGTTTTTGTTAATTTTTTTTTTCTTTTTAACAATAGATATAGTGTAAAGAAAGGGTTAATTTTTTTTTTCTTATTCTTATTCCCCTAAGTCCCAAATTTCGATGCCTATTATTCCATAGACCATTCGAACTCTATAGGAACAATATTCAAGTTAAGCTTACAATTTGAAGAGGAATCCTACCTTCTCTTATTCATTCAAAATGTTCAATTTCTTTTATGTTGATGTGACCTACAATGTGCATTTAAATCCATTTTGTATCTACATATTCCATTAATTCAATAATCTTTTCCATCACTTTTCAAAATGCGAATCTATTCTTTAATTGTCAGTCTATCGATGCTACAAGAATGTCGAGGTTTTCTTGTGATAGCTATATGGAGTTTTCGATTCACTCAAATAAGTTCTCTTTGGAAATTCAGGTGTTATTCCTCGATTCTTTGTGTCCCGCCTTCTATTAGTAACTTTGGGAAGCCCATATAAATTATGACTTAATCATATCAGCTCTTTTTCGAATTACTATGAATGTAAGTCCCTCCAAAGCCACAGAATATTGTCGTATTTGTTTGTATATAGATCACGACGATATCTACGTTCTGATTGTATCCAATACTAGCTTTGTATAAGCTCGTACAAATTATTTGAAGCTGTCGTGTGGACAAATTAAATGAGCACCTTCGTCCTAATGACCCATCAATTTTTGTTGTGTGCGCTTGAGCAGTTTCTCATTCATTTCCGTTTCGGTGACATGACTCAATGTGACGACATTGATTGGAGGGTTGTTCTTGTCCATTTTGATTTTCAAGACTTTTCTGGCATTTTTCCAATTTAATCGTACTATAAATGTTTGGATTTTACTATGTTCTTTCTCAGTATGAGTGTTTTGATTCAAAGGGCATCCGCTGGTTCTCTTTTTCTTCGTAAAAATCAAGTCTGTGCTAGTTATATGTGTTTTCTTTCTGTGACAATCTAGTCGAACAACTGTGAACTCCGTCTGTGCATCCGGAACCAGAACTCGTGGAGAGCTCGACCTGCAAACTTATTAGGATTCAAAGCACTTTCTTAATCAAGAATGTCGCAGGAAGGCAGGACCAGATTCTCTTTGGAGCAGGTTTGGGATGAGAACGGACCCTTTCCTTAAATGTTTTTAGTATGGGATAGATCAAAGAAACCATTCCGCATTGGGGTGAAGATTGAACCAGTATACAAACATCATGCAGTACCTACAGTCTACACCTAATAGTATTCTCGTTCCAATATGATGATCAATTAAATAGCCAATGCTAATTAATGACAGGGTTTTTTTATCTTTCAGTGCATGGATTTGGACTTTGACACTTTCACTTGCGCACCAGCTAATTATACCAATGTTGCTTTCTTTTAATGCCGAGAAAACGTTAAGCCCCAGGCTCGTGAAATAAGTTGTCAAATTAAATTTGCATTACTGTTGTTAATAATTGAATTCTACTTAAAGAAGTTTCAAACATTGTAGACTTCAGAGAATGTAAGCAGAGACGAGATTTCTACTACTCCATCCATGAGCAGCCGCTCCTTCGAAGCATGTTCCCCACAGAACACTATGCTGGAGAATACCATAGATGAACAATATAATCAACGCAAACAATTTCACTTGCGTGGTATCTGAAAAATATGAAGCGCCGTCCTAATCACTTAGTCCTCTGTTCTACTCTCCTGCTGATCCCTGATTGTAAAAAATTTACAGAATGCACGGCATTGTTTGTTGGGGCACTGAAAGGCGACTGGAAAGCAGGAAAGGAATTCCTAGATGGGAATCCACCGGCAGTACGTGCCAGGATCACAGGAAAGTTGGAGACCGCCCTCCATATTACGGCAGGCAGGGGACGGGGAATTTGTTGGGGAACTGGTGAAGAAGATGACGCCCGATGACTTGGAAATGCGGAACAAGGTTGGGGACACAGCCCTCTGCTTTGCTGCTGCATCCGGAGTCAGAGAGATAGCCAAGGCGATGGTCAATAAGAATCGTCGGCTTCCGCTGCTTCGGGGCAGCAATGAGGCAATGCCCTTGTGCATTGCTGCCCTGTCAGGGAAACAAGACATGGTGCTGTATCTGTTGTCAGTCACGGATGACAGATATCTAACTGAATTGGATCGCATCGACATCCTTTGCGCCACCATCAGTTCCAATCTCTTCAGTTAGTTCTAATATGAACGTACCATGGAGTTCATTATAACACAAGGATATAATGTGGTTCGGCAGTGTGCCTACGATCACGGACAAAAAACTCACCCTCTCTTCTTTTTTGTCTTACGGAACATTCAT
Organism: Corymbia maculata; assembly: GCA_014182735.1. NCBI lineage: Eukaryota > Viridiplantae > Streptophyta > Magnoliopsida > Myrtales > Myrtaceae > Corymbia > Corymbia maculata. The sequence continues at coordinate 41,634,366 of CM024686.1, read as the reverse complement.
CATATATACAGCTTATAGTTGCCTTCAGCAAGGCAACTGATTGCATAAGGAAACACCAGAATTAGGAAATAAGAATATCTCCTTTCCAAGAAAAAGAGACAAAAATCTCGCTAGCAATAATATCTTTCCCTGAACAAAACTATTTCTGTTCTCTTTTCCGCACACCCAGAAAGAATCGATAGCTAGTTTATTTCTGGACAAAGTGTTTTCATTATTATTGTTAATTGTTACTCCCTTTTGCCAGATGTGGCTTCGAGACTGATTCGCGAACATCCCAATTTAGCTCTGGCTCGGAAGGGAAACGGAGAAACGGCTCTCCATGTGTTAGCGCGGATGCCCTTGGCATTCTCGAGTGGGAGTCAGCTAGCGATCCGGCTAAGGTGCTTCTTTTCATGTAGGTATCACTATCGTAGCCACTTTCTTTTGGCAATGGTTGTTCGGGGTTCAGGAATGTTGTGGAGGAAACTTTAACTTTTTAAGCTGTAGTTAGTGACGACCGAAGGAAAAAAAAAAAGAAAAAAAGAAAAGCTATAGCTAGTCTGAACCGAAGTTCATCCACTGCTCCTTCACAAGTTGGGCTGACTGAAAATACAGTTGCAGGTACGCAGGAGGTCCACGATCTGAAAAGGGGGCATTGCCAGCGGTTAAGCTGTTGGAGCTTATATGGGAAAAGGTTTCTTTGCTCGATGATGGAGGCTTCGAAGAACTTCTCAGGGAACTGTCACGACTGTTGATCACTGCTGCTGAGTTAGGAAACTACGGTTTCTTAACTGTGCTGAGCCGTCTCCACCCTGAACTTCTTTGGAAATTCGATGATCGGAAGCAGAGCATATTTCATGTTGCAGTCGCGCATCGTCAGGAGAAGATCTTTGGTATAATATATGATATTGGTGCTCATAAAGATATGATTGCAGCTTACAAAGATGAAAATGACAATAACATGTTGCATTTGGCTGGAAAGCTGGCTCCTCCAAGTCGACTCAACATCGACTCTGGGGCAGCTCTGCAAATGAGGCGAGAGCTATTGTGGTTCAAGGTTAGTTTTTTTTTTTTTTTTTCATATTTTTTGCATATTATATAATTTGGATTATACGGTTCAACAGTATTATGAAGTTCCCCTTAATCTTTTTCTTTTTTTTGAGCTTGAAAAGTAAATCTGTTCATCATATCGAATTAATGTACCATTTTCCAAATGATAGTATCCGTTTTATGGTATAGGAGGTAGAAAAGATTGTCCAGCCTTCTTATCGAGAAATGAAAAATTCCTATGGGAAAACGCCTCATCTTCTTTTTACCGAGGAGCACAAAGAACTCAAACAAGAAGCAGAAAAATGGATGAAGCACACTGCATCTTCATGTATGGTCGTTGCTACACTCATTTGCACCATGATGTTTAATGCTGCCTTTACTATTCCAGGCGGCAATGACAATGACACAGGCAAGCCTATTTTCCTACATAGCAGGCTGTTTATGATTTTCACCACATCGACCGCAATGGCTGTCTTTTCCTCTGCAACATCAACTTTGATGTTCCTTTCCATTTTGACATCACGCTATGCGGAGGAAGATTTTCTGCATTCGTTGCCAAACAGGTTGATGTTAGGACTTGGAAGCCTCTTCGTCTCCATAGCTACCATGATGGTGGCCTTTGGGGCCACCCATTTCATCCTCCTTGGTCACGATTATGCTCGAATCACCATTTTAATTGCTGCTTTTGCTTCTGGGACAGTCACCTTGTTTGCCTTGCTACAATTTCCCCTTTTGTCTGATTTGATCAGACACAAATATAGCCGCAGCTTACTCTCTCATCCAGGAGACCGCCCGTTGTTCTGATCACTAACAACCAGTACATGAGTCATAAAAACAATGTGATTGATTGTCGTCAGTATGATACGGAGTTTCCTGTTGTATCTTGAATGATAACAAGATTTGCTGGTAGTTTGAATTGCATCCGCATAAACCATTCCACAAGTGGGAACGGATGATTGAGATGAATTTTTGTTTGTATTATGCATTGAAACTAATGGAGCGAGCTTTACTTTATGTTACCTGAAAATCTATATGCTAGTGATATTCCATTGGAAGAGTTTCATAGTGAAAATGCTGATTCCCCTGAATCAACAGTTTGGAAAGAGAGTTGTTATGCTGAAGAAATGCTGGTAATCGAGCAATTTGTGTGTGCAATGAGCCCATGAGGTCTTGTGTTCCATATATTTCAGCACCTCCGGGTCTTGATGTCACGTGGTAATTAATGGCAAAGATTGTCAGCTTTTAACTATCGACTTCTCAAAACTCGTCGTCATGGGCTTGAGGTGTAGCGTTACTACAGCCAACGATGTCATACAGATCTTGCCCAAGTAAGATTAACCGCAAACACATGCCCCATCATAGTTGTGGTTGAGCGTTTCAATTTCACTACTTATGATAATAATATCCACCCCGGTGACTTGGCTGCACATTGTCCTCTTTCAACCAGTTTGGTCCCTTACCAACCAACTTCACAGTCCTAGACCGTGTATTAATGGATTCTTCTCAATTCGTCCATTCAGCCTCGTTACCACTTGCATAGCATTTCACAGTCCTAGACCGTGTATTAATGTGATTTTTTGTGATATTAATCCAATTTAACATATGGTATATTTGACATAAATATATCGGTTTGAGGGCTTTTTGTGGTCAAAAAATTAGTTTGGAATAAATTTATCCAAGTGTACTAACTTAGAGATTTTTATAGTCAATGGAGGTAAATTTATCATAAAATATTGATTTGAAATTTTTCATGATCAAAAAATTAATTTTAAATAAATTTATTATTAATTCAAGATTTTCGTGATTTGAATTTTCATTATTGAAAGTCACGTGAGGCTTTTTGGGTGAATTGAAGTTGCCTCAAGCGCATTATTAGCTGCGGTCATTAGGAATTTTACCCGAATAATGAACTCCGTATTTCTCCTTAAAGTGGGGAATATTATGCTTCGCTTTTATCTGGTCCCCACCATTGAAAAGTCCTTGTCCCCCGCCATCTCAGCCACGAGCCGGTCCTTGGCTATTTCTTAAATGAAGTTTCGTGCGAAAAGAGAAGGGAGTCAACATTTCCTATTTGCGATTTCACTAATATGTGGTACTTTTTTTTTTTTTGTCTGAACCTATTTTATTCTTATTATAATTGCTTAGACTTTTATAACCCACTTCTGAATTGGTACAATTATAATAGATTTATAAATTTTTTAGTAAGAAATGCATAAGCACATAAAAGTTGCTTAAAGATTTGAATTAGTTTAAAAAAAAGGAAACTTTTTAAGAAAGTGGAAAAAATGACTGTAGTTAAGAGATACTTGGATCTAAATTTGGTTACTGGAAGATCAAATGAATAATGCATTTAACGTACTAACTTAGGCTCCGTTCGTTTCACGGAAAATATTACTTTTCTGGAAAATATTTTCCAAGAAGTTATTTTCCAGGAAAACGTAATTATTTTCCGGTGTTCGGGTAAAACTTGATTTTGAAATGGAAAATATTTTCCGCCGTTCGCTTGGGAAAATATTTTCCTTTACAAACTCTCTTTCAATAATTTTATTATTATTTTATTTTTTAAAATCGTTATTCATTATTTTTTAAAATATATTATTAATTTTTTTATTTTTTTATTTTTTTATGTTCTCTCCTTCCTTGGCCAGTCGCCGGCCATGCCTCAAGCTCACCTTGCTAGTAAGGCTCCAGGCTCGCCTACCTCTGGCGAGCTCGCATGATCAGCTCACTAACAAGGTGAGCTCAAGGCAATGAGGCTCGAGCCTCGCAGATCAACATCGCGAGTTATGCAGCTTCAATTCGGAAAGTAGTTGAACTATCGGGAGGAAGAAAAAGCACAATGCCGTGCAAAAGCTGAGTGAGGGAGATCGACCAATTAGGGCAAGCGATTGACTTTGTTCTACTTTAAAAAGGAGGGATTTGATTATTTTGAAGAGAGCAAAGAGAGGCAAGCACGGGAGCGCCTGGTTCATGAAGCGGGGAAGAGAATATTACAATTTTTATTTTAAAAAGGGGTAAATTTGGAAATAAGTTTCCGTCTTGTGATACTCGGGCGTCACTAATTTGGCAAGCTCGGCTCACTGTTGTCGGTCACCGGCCATTGCCGTGGCTAACGATCGCCAAAAAAAAAAAACAGCAAAAAGAAAGACAAAAAAATAAAGAAAAATAAAAAATAAAAAATCAATTTTATTAAAAAATAACAAAAAAATCGATTTTATTAAAAAAAAATGATTTTATGAAAAAATAAAAAAAAATTCGAATTTATGAAAAAATATATAAAAAATCTAAAAATAAAAGAAATAAGTGAGGACTAATGGAGAGTGTAAGATAAGAGAGAGTGGATGTGGAAAATGTTTTCCACTTTTCAAAAATGGAAAACATTTTCCCTCACTTTAGAAGATTTTTTTTTCCTTCATGGAAAATGTTTTCCCCAATGAATTTATTTTCCGTAAAACGAACGTCGGAAAATCCAGAAAACATTTTCCTGGAAGTTATTTTCCGTGAAACGAACGGAGCCTTAGCTGAGTAATAATTTTACTATTGTGCAACACTACAAAGCTATATGAATATTCATTAAACTTTTTTTTCTTATTTTTGGGGAATCCTTGAGATTGGAAATTGTTTTAGCTTTGCTTTATTGTATGGTGAAGTATTGCAATATGGGGAAGAGATGAGGGTACACAAGATCACTCTCAAGTACATATCGCACTTTATATTGCTCATAAATAGAGTAGGACAAAGCCCTCAATCTCAAAATAGGACCCTTTTGAATCTCCACTAGAAATTAGTTATGTGGAAAAACCCATCTCAGCGAAAACCTAGTGAACATGGTCCCATCCTCTTCCTTCAATCAAGTCCTCTCGATTTAGCGATAATAACTTTGTGTACATCCATATGAGCAAGCTCACCTTAACTAAGTAAATTCTCCCCTCAAGAATACTAATCTCATATAACACTTAAAGATGCGCACTAAAACACATGGAGTATGAAATCCCTTACTCTCGATGATGTAGAAAATTGAATCTGCATAGTGTTCTTGGCCAATCCCAACACGTTCGTAGAATCCGATCTTTTAAGTCTTAAGTCAATCTTACAGTCTAAAACAAAATTATAAGTGTAGGATTTTGTGAGACTGCTACCAACTATTCGAAATACTTAAGCTGTTAAGTAAAAACGTGGTTTAATATTTAGTTAAACTAACACTCCCATTTACGCATAGGCTGGACTTTGGCCTAAGCTTAAGTCATAGAAATATGTAATTTGGGAGGCAAATAGGGGCCTAAAGAGATTTGCACTGAGGACCTCTTGTAATGATATTATGTGAGATTTTGTGGAATTACTATCAATTGTTATAAAAATTCAAATTATTAGATAAATGCGTTATCACGACCCGACTCTCGAGTCCGCGACAACCCCTGTTCTCTTGTGGTCATTTGAGTTGCGACTCTCCAGGATCCATCGCCGACCGTTATTTTTATCTTTTAATTAAACGCATGCGGAAGCGAATCATAATCCCCAGTCAATTACAAAAGCAGGGATAGCAGGAAAACCCAATAATAACACATTCCAAAGTACTGCTTTATTTATTTACTGATTAACCCTGGGAAGTTTACAAGTACAAGCCCTTACCACGGGCATCTTCCTATCGAGCCAAAGAAACCAACAAGCCGATGTCAATCTACTCCATTCGAAAATGGCCACGAGTCGTTACGCGCGTCGATCCTCCATCCTACGGACCTGACAGTGGTTATTCAATAACCAGTGAGATAAATCTCAGCAAGTCAAAATCCTAAGCCTCGGTTAGGAGACCTACTCGCCTCGAGTGCGCCCTGACATGCAATGTCTCTATCGCCAACAATTCAACAATAGAATAACACCCAATCGACCATTAACAGACGCACGATTAGACTAAGGCTCATATGCAATTATTAACAGTTAACAATCGCAATCACAAGCATCCTTAACTCACTTTTGCCACACGCAACCTGCATGATACAGTTTATCATATGCTCATCTCGATACAGCAATTATAACAAACAATCAGAACACCTTTCAAATTGTCTCATGCACCATGCACTTGCTCGTGTTCCATTTATTAACACCGTGGGGGAATTTCCTTCCAACACACAAGTTGGTAGCTACCGGCATAATCGGGCATCGTCCCACTACATTGGGCACGGCTACGTCTGGCGCCCAGACGGCATTCCCGAAGGAGCATAGGTCCGGCCTCTACCGCGACCCGCATCCGGCGCCCGGGCATTCCGATAATACGGACTTCGTCCACCACAGATCCCCCACTGGGTGACGGGCTCTTACGTGACCACGCAAGCACATCAATTAATCATGCTCATTTCATTATCTTGTAATGCAGCCAATGCAGACATGATTCGTGCTTGTACACATTAATTCATCGCAAACTCTACATGTAATGCGATAATATTTCACACGTGGTCACACGAATACAAATGTCTTTCACACGTAGTCACACGAATATGCTGAATATACTCAACCCTAATTCACAATCGCAGTCCGTGAATTTACTCCACCGAGTATATATTAAACAATATCATCAAAGGCAGCATATATACATGTATTCAACATATAATTCACGTGAGGAAAATACGAATAATAATCCACTCAATATATAATCCACGTGAGGAAAATACGAATAATAATTCACCACAATCAGTCGATACTAACACAATTAATTAATAATGTACTTTCCAAAAATAATACTTTACTCCAAAAATATTCCATTAATAATTATTCAACAATAAATATTCAACACCCAAGAATAATATTATCCAACAATCAATATTCAACGTCCAAGAATAATTAATCATCCACCACTAATTAATTAATTATTCTCCAAAAACAATTAATTAATTATTACCCAAAAATAATAACCACCAATTTCGAAATTAATAATAATATATTTAATTCCGAAAATAATAAATAATAATTCCGAATTTAATAAATAATTATTATTTTATTCCAAAAATAATAATAATATTTATTAATACTAATCACGGTTATCGGTCTAATCCAACTATGGTTAATTAACCCAATCAAGATTACTTTAATCTAACCGCGATTAACCAACTATAGTTACTCTAACCGCAATTAACTTATTCTAACAACGATTAACACTAAACATGCTTAATCAAATAATAATAAAACACTAATCATCCATCAATCAAAAGCACTAATCATGCTTAATATTAAACTAATCACCCTAAGGGAGTTTAGTACCCTAAGCAAGGTTTAGAAAATCGACTCACGGGTTTAGCGATTCCGACGACACGAGCGCGACGAAGGCGACGAGGGGAACGCTCGGGAACTTCCGGCGCGTCGAGACGAGGCGGCCCGGGACCGGGTCTCGGCGGCCGAGGGTGGCTGTCCACGTGACAAAGGGCTGCGAAATGGAGGAACCGGAGGCACGGGGCTGGCTGGTGGGCGGTCCGGCAACTCCGAACGGCGACCAGCAGCTCCAGCGACCAAGCGGGCGGCTCCGGCGAAGCTGGACAGAACCGAGAGAGGGAAAAGGGAGGCGGTGCAGCAGCTGGTTCGGGGGTGGCAACCGGCGAAGGGCGGCTCCGGTGCTGGGCGGACGGCGAGCGACGGCCAGGGCAGAGGGACGACGGCGAGGCAGCAGCTCGCTGCTCCGGCGTCAGGCGGTTGACTGGCCAGATCTGGTTCGACCAAGACCGAGAGGAAGAAGAAGGAAGGGGCGGCAGCAGCTCGGTTCGGGGTGGTTCGGTGAAGGGCGGTGGTGGCCAAGCGACGGCGAGGCAGCAACTCGCTGCTTCAACGTTCGGCGGTCAGCTAGCGTTGCAGCGGCGATGGACAGAGGAGGAGACGAAGACAGAAGCTGGGGTGGTGCTGGTTCGGTCCAAGGCCGGCAAACGGCGGCTCACCGGCGACTGGGCGGCGAGCTGGCGGGACGGTGGAGCTGCGGTGGTGGTTGCCAACAGCGGCGGCAGCAAAGAGAGAAGCAAGAACAGCAAGCCGGCGTCACCGGAAGAGAAGAAGAAGAAGAAAGGAAGAAGAAGCTGCTGGGAGGGGGTCGAACGTCTTTGCGCAAGCTGCGCGGAAGAGAGAGAGAGAGAGAGAGAGGCGCACACCCACATGGGTGTCAGACCAAGTGGGAGAAGAAGAGAGAGAAGAAAAGGGTTGACAAGTCAAATGGGGAAAGGGATGGGTAAGTGGCTGTCGACCAAGGGAAGAAACGTGAGGGGGAAGAGAAAGAAAAGGGGGAGAGAGAAAGGGAAGAAACGTGCGGACGAAGATGGGGGGGAAGAAAAGGAGAAAAAGACAAGAAAGGAGAACAAGACAAAACAAGATAAAAATCTAAACAAATATCTAGAGAGGGGTATTTTGGTCTTTTTACCCCTGAAGCACAAATTCCCAATATTTGGCTCCAGAACTCGGCCCGTTGAATCCCTTTCCAATAATTCGGGCTCACCAATAAATCCGAGAATCAATGAGACAATGTCCAATATTTAGTCTCGACACCCTTAAAAATTCGATACCCGATACCGAATTGAAATTCGTGGTTAACATCGATCAATCGCGACTTTAGTACGACCTAACTTTCGGGCGGCGTTTAGAGGCTCTCGCGCGTTTGACCCGTGGTTGATAGCTTTTCAATCCACGATCGTGCATTCGAATCAGGGCGATCCTCGGTTGTCATGTAATCACGAGAGGTTAATTGCTCACACTGAGTACAGGACCAAAAGGAAATCGGTTTAACGTCATCCGCAATTAATATCGAAGTTGTGCGGAATCACCCGCAATCCGACCTCGTATTTTTGCCGACTCGATTTATTTCCGTTCGCTAATTGGCCTGCAACAATGTAGTATTATTCCTCTCGATCCTTATGGTCGAGCGGCCTATCCCTGATTAAATTCACTAGTCGTACGCGTACCGATCCTTAATTGCCTTGCCGAACAGTTAGTTAACTCGTGAGGGGTCAACTCATAGTAAACGTAACTAACAGTGCATTGATAAATTAACCATTTCATCTATCCCGGAATGGGTCGAAATTCAGGATGTTACATGCGTGGTTTAATTATTAATTACTCTAATTGCACTTTGTAGCTAACACGTGCAACTCCTCAATCGATAGGAAACAAGACAAAAAAAGTGTTCACTTGTCAAGTTACACCTCATCACGAGAGACAAGATTAAGAGTGCGTTTGGTAACATTTTTACTCTTGAGAACAATTTCTTTTGAGAAATAGTTCTTTTCTATTTTTACCCCCTCAAAGAATTTCTAAGTAAAATAAGGTGTTTGGTAATAACAAAAATTTCTTATTCTTGGAACAGAAAAAGAATAGAAATGCATTTGGTACCGATAAAATTTTTTTATTTCTTTTTTTCCTTAATGGCGGCAGCGACTGGCGAGCGACGGCTAGTGACTGGCGGGTCGCGGGCGGTGACCGGCCGCTGTCGCTGGTCACCATTGCTTGTCATTGCCGCTAGTCGTCGCCATCGGTTGCTGGTTGCCTCCAGTCGTGCTAGGTCATTGCCTCCGGTCACGTCGAGTCACTAGCCGTCGGGCGAAGGACGTTGGCGAGAGGCTAGCGACTAGCGGTTGGCCGATGGTGAGCGGGCGAGGATAGCCGGCGACAGGTGAAATGACGGCGATTGGCGACCGGCGATGGCGGCGGTAGCCAACGACTAGTGGCAGTGGCGGCAGTGGCCGGTAGTGTGCTATAGGCGGTGAGTAGTTCCCAAGAGATAAGTTTCTAGAAATTATTCTCAGGAACAAGAAACTACTTTTTTCCTACATTTTGCCTTATACACGATCAGAAATTATTAAAATTTTCTATTAAATGTCGAATGGGTTTGGGCAGGCCAGGTGAAAGGAACCGCTTACCCAGGCCCAACCCGTCCATTTTGCCCTTCCAAACCATTATGTTGAGTAAGCAAGGAATTGAAAAAACCAGTCATCCGCAATATGGGCATCTGTTGGAAAACTTCGCAGATCAATGGCCCTCCTTTCAACGCTTAATGGAGGGGTGGGCTAGGAATCGCCATTTTGCAGTTTTGTCTGATTGTGCATTGGCGATTGCTAGCTTAATTTCAAGGTTCGATCTCTTAATTTCTCCACTCACATGTCGTTCCGACTGAAGCTTCTTGTCTACTCTTTGAGTAAGCTGAGTAATCCTAGCTGATTGGCCTTGAAGCAGAAAAAAGCATGTGTGCGTTTATTGTGAAAAGGGGCAAATTTGCGGTACTAGAACAACAACGCACGAGAGCTGAAGTAGATCCATGAGAGAATTCTTTCCAAAAGATGTTTTCCTTTTACGATGCAAGTAAGCTTGAATGAAATATCTAGACGTCAACAAGAAGGCCTCGAGAGTCGATTTATTGATATTTGGTGCACTGATGGTTAGCAGGATGGAAGACAGAGGAGGTTGAAGTGGTCCAGAACTTAGATTTGACTCATTTCCTAGTTCTCATGTCGTTGTGAATTGTTATGGGAAAAGATGCGATACCCTTTTGTCTCTTTTTCCCCTGAGTTTTCCACATTTTCCTCTCTTTTTCCTAAATTTGCTGCCTTATATTTCTATTTTCTTTTTGTTTCCTTTTCTTTTCTTAATTTTCGAACATTTAAAAACTAAAACATGCTTATAGCATTAGCACTGAACTGTTGGTGGTACCCATCAAAAAGCTTTTGGTCTTCAGGACAGTTTAAAAACCATTGGTTTGTGCCACATATTATACTAGAATTTTGATGACATTTAACATATGTAATGAGGGGAAAAGGAAGAAATGCCTTTTCCAGTTCCCATTTCCTTTTATTTGCATTATCTCAGTAACGAGGAATTTATGGTGAGTGCTTTGAATTGAGACCAGTCTCCATATTGACACTCAAAATTGACCATATCGTCACGTGTTGGTCACAAGGGAAGATGTGATAAAAACATATAGCAATCACGTGCTTATCATGCGAGTAGTATTTGATACATGCTTGATTATCGACGAGCGTAGGGTAACTACCTGGTGATCGATGGCAATATGAGAGGATGCCACATGGCTAGTTGTTGAACCTATGAAAATGGACAACTGCTGGCCACCCAAATACGTTCGGCGGCATTACCCAAGACGCTCGGTAGGGGTGTCAAATGGGTGGGTTGGGTTGGGTTAAAAATGATCTGACCCATATTGACTCATTTAACCCATTTTAACTCATTTTCATGCAATATAAATTTAATGACCCATACCCGACTCGACCCATATCTCGACCCATATTACCAACACATATTAATATTTAACTTAATTTAAGAAAATTTACTCCCACTTATTTAATCTACTTTAAACTTTTCACATATAAATTATTTGAATAAAAATTTCACATCAAATTTATAAAGTAAATTAAATAATAAAAAATTAGTAAATAAAAAAAATGTGGATACCTCTAAATTGAAATAGATTTTGGAAAATAAATTTTTTTATTTTAAAAAATTGAATTTATTATTATTATTTTATTTTTTTCTTTCTTTTTCTTTTTCTTTTTATTTTCCCTTTGTTTTCTCTTTTCTTTCTTCTTCCTTCTTCTTCCCCCTTTTCCTCTACTGGTGCCACCTGACGGCGACTGGCCAAGACACAAGCCAGCAAGCCCGAACTCGACCAAGGCCGATGAACTTGCGGCTTGGCCAATCTAGACTCCATCGAGGTCGCTAGTAGTGGTCAAACTCGGTCTTGCCCAAATCTAGTGAACCGCGAACTTTGTTGCGGCCAACGAGTTCGAGGCTCGCCTACCCAGATCCGGGCGAGCCGTAGTTCGGTCAAGGCCGATGACCTCGCAGCTCACCTATCCAGATCTAGGTCGAGCTCCAGCCAGCGAGCGTAAGGCTCACTAGCCCAAGCTCTGTCACAGCTCGCCGGCCCAAATCTAGACTGAGCTCCAACCGGCAATGGCAAGCTTGAGATCGGCGATGGTGACGGCGGCGTGATGGTAGAATCGGCAACGGAGGTCAAGAACGCATAGAGGAGGGAGATGGAAAGAGAGAGATGATAGATCTACCTAATAACTCACTCAACCCATATTTGACCCATATTTAACTTTCACTTGACCTATATTTTACTCATATTTAACTTTTACTTGACCTATATTTGACTCATATTTAACTTTCATTTAACCTATATTTAATTTTCACTTGATCTATATTTGACCCATATTTAACTTTCACTTAACTCATATTTGACTCATTTAACTAAAAGTGAGTCATAATATGGGTTTATAACCCATATTGACACCTCTAACGCCCGGATAGTAGGCACTAAAGGTGCGCATTCTGAAAGAACGGTTGCTATTTGAAGGCCCAGACCAGCCATGGAATGACGGTTGATAGCCATGTAACCTCCAAAGCAAGCCAGACTCATCAGACCAAATAAAACCCAAACTCAGAGAATTACCAAAATGCACAGAAGAGAAGACTGTAGAAAATAAAAACAGAAAATCGGCCATTGGCTTCCGTCGATGCATCAAAGGAGTCTTCATGGAAAAGACGGTCGGCCCTTCGCATCAGTTTCCATGGCCTGGAAACGTGAGGTGCATTTTGGTAATTCAGCCCCCCTTTTGGGATTATAAAGGGCGCGAGATCTGTCTCATCCGAACATCAGACGCATTTTCTCTCTCTCTCTCTCTCTTCATCTTCAGTCTCAACTTCTCTCTCTCCCATATTGCAAAAGCTTGGTGCACTGAAGAGAAGACTGTGAGGGAGAGATAGCAGAAAGCGCTCTTGGAACAAGGAAGGATCGCGTTGCGAGACATGTTGAGCCTAAGCATAAGCAGCGCAACTGAAGCAAGTAAGTAAAACTGCATGCATGATGCGTTTGCTCGCGATGATGAATGGCTTTGTCCCCGGAATTATTTTACCTGTCGAAGCCCGGGCGTTCCAGGACTAAGTCATGAGCAGAGAAAAACCAACCCATCATCTTCATAAGACTCGCCGGTCGCCAATATCATTCGGCTTCTCACAAGTAGGCAAATTTTCTTCATTATTATAAAAATAAATAAATAATAAAAACAGAACCATCAATGACCTGCGATAAAAGTTTAAATGCCAAATCAAAGCTTCTGAATATGCAACTACGAGCTGTCCGTACTATGTAAAACGAGGCTGCAAGTTTTGAAACGAGGATTTCGACCTCTATCTAAGGTTATTCATTCCTAGTATGGTTTATCCTAGGACGTCGACTTTCTTAGAATTCTATCCTATAAAACAAAACCAACCAAATTTACATGAAATCATCAATCAATTTTTTTGTTCAACCCTGTAGGATTCCTTATCTTTTATCAAGAGCAAAACCATGACAAGAAAACATTCTTTGTTTTTGTTAATTTTTTTTTTCGTTTTAACAATAGATATAGTCTAAAGAAAGTATTCTTATTCCCCTAATTCCCAAATTTTGATGCCTCTTATTCCATAGACCATTCAAACTCTATGGGAACAATATTCAATTTAAGCTTACGATTTGAAGAGGAATCCTACCTTCTCTAATTCATTCGAAATGTGCAATTTATTTTATGTTGATGCAACCTACAATGTGCATTTAAATCCATTTTGTATCTACATATTCCATTAATTCAATAATCTTTTCCATCACTTTTCAAAATGAGAATCTATTCTTTAATTGTCAGTCTATAGATGCTACAAGAATGTCGAGGTTTCCTTGTGATGGCTATATGGAGTTTTCGATTCACTCAAATAAGTTCTCTTTGGAAATTCAGGTGTTATTCCTCGATTCTTTGTGTCCCGCCTTCTACTAGTGACTTTGGGAAGCCCATATAAATTATGACTTAAATCATATCAGTTCTTTTTCGAATTACTATGAATGTTAGTCCCTCCAGAGCCAGAGAATATTGTCATATTTGTTTGTATATAGATCACGATGCTAACTACGTTCTGATTGTATCCAACACTAGCTTTGTATAAGCTCGTACAAATTCTTCGAAGCTGTCGTGTGGACAAATTAAATGAGCACCTTCGTCCTAATGACCCATCGATTTTTGTTGTGTGCGCTTGAGCAGTTTCTCATTCATTTCCGTTTCGGCCACACGACTCACTGTGACAACATTGATTGGAGGGTTGTTCTTGTCCATTCTGATTTTCAAGACTTTTCTGGCATTTTGCCAATTTAATCGTACTATAAATGTTTGGATTTTACTATGTTCTTTCTCAGTATGAGTGTCTTGATTCAAAGGGCATCCGCTGGTTCTCTTTTTCTTCGTAAAAATCAAGTCTCCGCTAGTTATATGTGTTTTCTTTCTGTGACAATCTAGTCGAACAACTGTGAACTCCGTCTGTGCATCCGGAACCAGAACTCGTGGAGAGCTCGACCTGCAAACTTATTAGGATTCAAAGCACTTTCTTAATCAAGAATGTCGCAGGAAGGCAGGACCAGATTCTCTTTGGAGCAGGTTTGCAATGAGAACGGACCCTTTCCTTAAAGGTTTTCTTTTTTTTTTTTGGTAAAGTTTCCTTAAATGTTTTTTTTGGTAACCTTCCTTAAATGTTTTTAGTATCTGATAGATCAAAGAAAACCATTCCGCATTGGAGTGAAGGTTGAACCAGTATACAAACATCATGCAGTACCTACAGTCTACACTTAACAGTATTTTCGTTCCAATATGATGATCAATTATATAGCCAATGCTAATTAATGACAGTTCTTTTTTTTTCCTTTTTTTTTTAATCTTTCAGTGCATGGATTTGGACTTTGACACTTTCATTCGCGAACCAGCTAATTATACCAATGTCGATTTCTTTTAATGCCAAGAAAACATTAAGCCCCAGGCTCATGAAATATGTTGTCAAATTAAATTTGCATTACTATCGTTAATGATTGAATTGTACTTACAGAAGTTTTAAACATTGTAGACTTCAGAGAATGTAAGCAGGGACGGGATTTCAACTACTCTGTCAATGAGCAGCCGCTCCTTTGCAGCATGTTTCCCTCAGAACACTATGCCGGAGAATACCATAGACGAACAACTTCACTTGCATGGTATCTGAAAAATATGAATCGCCGTCCTAGTCACTTAGTCCTTTGTCCTCCTCTCCTGCTGATCCTTGATTGTATATAATTTACAGGGTGCACTGCATTGCTTGCTGCAGCACTGAGAGGCGACTGGAAAGCTGGAAAGGAATTCCTAGATGGCAATCCATCAGCAGTACGTGCCAGGATCACGGAAAATTTGGAGACTGCTCTGCATATTGCGGCAGGCAAGGGACGCAGGGAATTTGTCGAGGAACTGGTGAAGATGATGTCGGACATTGACTTGGAAATGCGGAACAAGGTTGGGGACACGGCCCTCTGCTTTGCCACTGCATCCGGAGTTAGAGAGATAGCCAAGGTGATGGTCAAAAAGAATCGTAAGCTTCTGTGGATTCGGGGCAGAAACGAGGCGATGCCCTTGTGCATTGCAGCCCAGTCAGGGAAACAAGACATGGCGCGGTATCTGTTGTCAGTCATGGATGGCATAGAACCAACTGACTCAGATCGCATTGACATGCTTTGTGCCGCCATCAGTTCCAATCTCTTCTGTTAGTGCAACCACTCTAGCATTAATATAAACGTACCATGGATACTGTTGAAAAATAGATCACTATTATTTCAATATATTTTTTTCCTTTACAAGGCTATATATATACATACAAGTACTGCTAGGGTAATAAGCACCTATTAAGTAAAATATTCTCTTTCTATATGCATTACCCCCACAAATCAACTCGCGCAAATATAAATATTTTCTTTCTATACATATCACTCCTACAAATCAGCTCACACCAACACTCCCCCTCAAGTTGGTGCATAAATGTCGCTAATGCCCAACTTATCAAGTGAGCTGTAGAAGGCTCTGCTCGAGACTGCTTTCGTCAATATATCTGCTAGCTGATCTTCAGACCTCACAAATGGAAATTGAACTATCTTTGCATCCAAATTCTGCTTAATAAAATGATGATCAACCTCAATGTGTTTGGTCCGATCATGCTGCACAGGATTATGTGATATGTCAATAGTTGCCTTGTTATCACAAAAGAGCTTTATCTCGGATCTAGGAGGAAATCCCAATTCGGACATCAGCTTTCTAAGCCACAAAAGCTCACATAGCCCTTTGGCCATCCCTCTAAATTCTGCCTCTACACTCGACAAAGCCACAACTTTCTGTTTCTTACTTCTCCAAGTGACCAGATTCCCCCTCACAAATGTAAAATACCCTGAAGTTGACCTCCTGTCATACACACTCCCCGCGCAATCTACGTCCGTGTAACCTTCAATTCCAAGATGACCATTCCTTAGGAATTTTAACCCTCTCCCCGGAGATGCTTTCAAATATCGAATTATTCTCACCACAGCATTCATATGGTCTTCACTAGGAGCATGCATGAATTGACTTACGATACTTACCGCATATGCAATGTCTGGACGCGTATGCGATAAGTAGATCAACTTCCCCACTAACCTTTGGTATCTGTCCTTGTTTGTAGGTACTTGATCGAGATACTCTCCAAGTTTATGATTCTCCACGATTGGGGTATCCGCTGGCTTACAATCTAGCATCCCTACTTCTGCCAACAAATCTAGTACATACTTCCTTTGAGACAGGAATATTCCCCCTTTGATCTTGATACCTCTATTCCCAAAAATACCTCGGTTCTCCCGGGTTTTTCATCTCGAACTCTCCGAAAAGCCTCCTTTGGAGTGAGGTGATTTTTTTCACGTCATCCCCTGTAATGATTATATCGTCAACATAGATAATCAATACAACTATCTTCCCTTCTTGTTGTCGAAGAAACAAGGTGTGATCCGACTCACTCTGTCTGTACCCATACTTCTTCATTGCCACACTGAACCGACCAAACCAAGCCCTTAGTGATTGCTTCAAACTATATAAGGACCTTTTCAATTTGTAGACCACACCCGGATGTGAAGAAGACTTGTATCCTGGTGGTACATCCATATAAATCTCCTCCTCCAAGTCACCATGGAGGAATGTGTTCTTCACATCAAACTGATATAATGGCCAGTCTAAATTAACTGCAAGAGACACCAAAACTCGAATAGTATTAAGTTTTGCAACAGGAGAGAAAGTCTCTTGGTAGTCAATTCCATACGTCTGCGTGTACCCCTTTGCTACCAATCTTGCCTTGTATCTTTCGATAGACCCATCCACCTTATATTTGACAGAAAACACCCATTTGCATCCCACTGTTTTCTTTCCCTCAGGTAAGTCCATCAATTCCCATGTTCTATTTTTTTCCAATGCCTTCATCTCTTCTTCCATAGCCTGAACCCACTTTGTGGATCCTCCAAAGCTTCTGTACTCCATTCGGAATTTGAACTGAAGATACAACCAACACAAATTGCTTCAATGGTTTAGATAACCTTCCTGTTGAGACATAATTTGCGATGGAATATTTCGATCTCCTTTCTCCAGCATCTGGTGAGTATCGATTTGGGGGCTTTCCTTGATTATGCCTAACAGGTAATTTATATTCCACCAACATATTAGATTCATCAAGCAAACTAGAAGCAGTAGAGGAGATTACCTCAGGGAAATCCTCACGAACTTGGTCGGGTACTGGAGAGGAAGGGGGCTGTTCAACTTGTTCACGTGTGGGTATTTCACCCTTTGTTGGATCCTACGAGGCTTCTATAGCTACACCCATCACAAATTCATCAGCACTAGCACCATCTCTCACCTGCTCAACAGTTCCACCATTAACACCAGTCGTGCCAGCACCATCCAAGATTACTCCAACATCAGTCAAAGCTTGCCTAGCCCCGTTATCACCAGTGTTAGAGCTATCATTGACACTACCACCACCACCAACAACTGTGTCTCTTCCTTTGGGTATAACTCCAGCAATAATCTCCCACCAATTCTCCCTTTCTAGCCAATTCTCCCCCTGAAAGGTAGAATTGGTACTCGGGTAAAAGAACTCATTCAACAAATGTGACATCCATAGTCACATAAGTTTTTTTAGTAGATGGGTTGTAGCATCGATAGCCCTTTTGATGAGTACCATACCCCAAGAACACGCATCGTAAAGCACATGGATCAAGTTTGGTACGTTGGTTCTTCGGAATGTGAATAAACGCAACACATCCGAACACACGAGGAGGAATTGTCAAGACTGATGGCAATGGGACAAATGCAGAGAGTGCTTGTAGAGGCGTACGAAAATCTAGCACTTTTGAGGGCATTCGGTTGAGGAGATGCACCGCCGTGGCAACAGCATTATCCCAAAAACGTGAAGGAACATGTCCCTCAATTAAGAGAGTTCGAGCAGTCTCGAGAATATGGCGATTCTTCCTTTCGGCCACTCCATTCTGTTGTGGAGTCTGTGTACATGAAGTCTCATGAATAAGACCATGTTGCTGAAAGTACTCCTTGAGATGTCGATTCACATACTCTCCGCCATTATCACTTCGAAGAACTTGTAGCTTAGCATCAAACTGTGTTTGAACCATCTTGTGAAATACTTTAAACACATTAACCACTTCATCCTTAGTTTTCATCAAGTAAAGCCAAGTCATACGCGTGCAATCATCAACAAATATAACAAACCACCGACAACCCGAGATAGCAGTAATAGGAGAAGCACCCCACACATCGAGTGAACTAATGAAAAAGGCACGTTATTCTTATTCAAACTTATGGGAAAGGAAACACGGTGGCTCTTAGCCAAAATGCAAGTCTGGCAACTAAAATCCAACTCTTTTAGCTCCAAAAATAATTCAAGAAATAGCTTTTTCATATAACCAAATGAAGGATGTCCCAATCGTCGATGCCAAAGCCAAATCTGTTTTTCTTTATTGCTAGGTGAACCCCGGACTTGATGCACACTTCCAAACTTGAGATTATCCAAGTAATACAGCCCCCTTTTAGTACCACGTCCAATGATCTCCTTCGTGAGGATATCCTAGAAAAGGCAGAATTGAGGATACATTAGGACAATACAATTCAAATCTTCAGCGAGCTGTCCAACATAAATTAATTTTATGGTCAATGATGGGACAAGTAATGTGTCAGGCAATGACAACTGAGGGGAAACCTCAACCACACCAGCCCTTGTCACTGGGTATGTATGCCCATTTGCATTTGAGATACTGCATCGTCTTGGTTCTGTAATGCTCACAAAATCATCTAGGCCAAAGGTCATATGCTCCGTAGCTCCCGAATCGATAACCCATCCATCACAACTATTGTGATTAGGGAGAACCACCACACAACCACAATTACCTTGGATATTACCTGAATTGGACGTAGCTGGTTGATCTTGACTTTCGACTTTGGGCACCAAAGATAGCTGAGGTTCCATCTTAGAAAGAAAAACCTTCCCTTTTCCACTGCTAGTACCCCTGTCGGCTTGTTTTCGCGCCTTCAATTCCTTCCACCACTCGGATAACCATGGAGCTTAAAGCATGTCTCTCGAGTATGCTTAGCATTCCCACAGTGTGAGCATCCTCCAGATGAAATTGTAGTTCGTGAACTGTTATTCGTCCGCCCACCCCCTTGCGCAACTCTTGATTTATTCATTTGTAGAGTTGGCATTACTGGTAATTCTCGGACACTTGTCTTGCTTCCCCGTGCCACCATGGTAGCAGACCTAAACATGGAATCAGTATGGGTGAGCATCACTGATTGTCTCATATCCTCCCTACGAACCCGTGCATATGCTTGCTCGACAGTTGGGAATGGTTGCATCTGGAGAACATCCGCTCTCACTTTGTCTAGACGATCGTCCAACCCATCAAGAAAGACATACACCCGGTCTTCCTGAATAGCAAGATTGTTCCGCTCAATATCAGCTGGGCATGTCATTGGGTTTAGACGACGGAAGTCGATCTCCCTCCACAAACCCTGAAGATTATTGTAATAAGCCTCAATTGTCTCTCCACCTTGTCTCATCCGAGTCACCCGCCTCTTCAAGTCATAAACTTGGGAGGCATCACTTCCATCAAAGAAGGTTGTTGCAACAGAGTCCCTTTGCAATTGGGAAGCGAATAAAATTTCCTATTAATGCAAGATCCATCGAGTTGATTAGCCACCCATTCACAATCGCATCCTCAGTCTTCCACTTTCGAAATTGAGGATTGGTAGGTGAGGGCTGAGGGAGATCACCATTAATATAACACAACTTGTCTTTACCGGAGATGAACATCTCCACCACTTGAGACCACAATCCATAATTTGATCCATCCAATTTGACTGAGATTTGTGCAGTGGACGGCTCCTGGGATTGTGTTGATACCTGAGTCGAACTCTGAGTCAAAATCTATGTCAGCTTCATCGTAAGATTCTCTAGAAGAGAATCAATTGTTGAGTTCTCCCCTTGGTCTTGATGAGGTACCTCATCGGTTAGCTTTGTCATGGTTGCCAATCACAATTCCTTCGCAAAGGAATTTCTGGTCAAGTTAGATTAGTGCAACAACAACACAAGTCAATGTTGCGGCAGCGATCTGATTTGGTCGGTGCGGTGGCAGCACAAGGAAAAACCTAGAGCTGCAGCGGCGATCTGATCCGGTGGAAAGAAGGTGGAGAAAACTAGGGTTCCTGCTCTGATACCATGTTGAAAAATAGATCACTATTATTTCAGTATATTTTTTTCCTTTACAAGGCTATATATATACATACAAGTACTGCTAGGGTAATAAGCACCTATTAGGTAAAATATTCTCTTTCTATATGCATTACCCCCACAAATCAACTCGCGCAAATATAAATATTTTCTTTCTATACATATCACTCCTACAAATCAGCTCACGCCAACAGATACTACATTATTGTCAGCTATCCTGGATTTCTGTTCTCTTTTCTGCACACCTAGAAAGAATTGATAGCTAGTTTATTTGTGGGATAGAGTGTTTTTCTTATTATTGCTAATTGTTACTCCCTTTTGCCAGATGTGGCTTTGAAACTGATTGGTGAACATCCCAATTTAGCTCTGGCTCGGATGGGAAATGGAGAAACGGCTCTCCATGTGTTAGCACGGATGCCCTCGGCATTCTCAAGGGAGAGTCAGCCAGCGAACTGGCTAAGGTGCTTCTTTTCATGTAGGTATCACTATCGTAGCCATTTTCTTTTGGCTATGGTTTTTGAGGTTCTCAGCTTGCTCACTATGTTGATATTATATTGGATTTACCTTAAGATGCAGTTAACATCTGTTCAGGAATGTTGTGGAGGACATTAACTTTTTAAGTTGTAGTTAGTGGCCCAAAAAAAAAAAAAAAAAGTTAGTCTGAACCGAAGTTCATTCGCTGCTCCTTCACAAGATGGGCTGACTGAAAATACAGTTGCAGGTACGCAGGAAGTCCACAATCTGACACGCGCGCATTTGCCAGCGGTTAAGCTGGCAGAGCTTATATGGGGAAAGGTTTCTTTGCTCGATGATGGAGGCATCAAAAAACTTCTCAGGGAACCATCGCGACTGTTGATCACTGCTGCTGAGTTAGGAAACTATGGTTTCTTAACTGTGCTGAGCCATCTCCATCCTGAACTTCTTTGGAAATTCGAAGATCGGAAGCAGAGCATATTTCATGTCGCAGTTGCACATCATCACGAGGAGATCTTCAGACTAATATATGATAATGGTGCTGATAAAGATATGATTGCAGCTTACATAGATGAAAATGACAATAACATGTTGCATTTGGCTGGAAAGCTGGCTCCTCCGAGTCGACTCAACGTCGACTCTGGGGCAGCTCTGCAAATGAGGTGAGAGCTATTGTGGTTCAAGGTTAGTTTTTTTTTTTTCATTTTTTTTTGCATATTATACAATTTGGATTATACGGTTCAACAGTATTATGAAGTTGCCCTTGCTCTTTTTTTTTTTTTTTTTTTTTTTTTGTGAGCTTGAAAAGTAAATCTGTTCAATATGTCAATTTAATGTACCATTTTCCAAATGATAACATCCGTTTTATGGTATAGGAGGTAGAAAAGATTGTCCAGCCTTCTTATCGAGCAATGAAAAATACTGATGGGAAAACGCCTTATCTTCTTTTTACCGAGGAGCACAAAGAACTCAGACAAGAAGCAGAAAAATGGATGAAGCACACTGCATCTTCATGGATGGTCGCTGCTACACTCATTTGCACCATGATGTTTAATGCTACCTTTACTACTCCAGGCGGCAATGACAATGACACAGGCAAGTGTCACGGGCCGATCGATTCCTCGTTCCTTTGCACCCGTGCGGCCTTAGGATTTCTCCCAAGCAGCCTTTCCACTCAAACTCACACAACTCTTAGAGAGAGAAACTCTAGAGAGAGAAGCTCTGGTTTTCTATTTCTTGTGTAGAATGAGATGCTTACAATGAGGGGGAGGAGCCCCTATTTATACAAGTACGGACACACCGTATCCGTAGATCCTTCCTCGATCTAATGGTGGAGATTACATCTCCCTAACTACCACCTACCCATATTAATTACATGGGAGTAGTCTCCAACTACTTCCTACCCGTATTGAATACATAGGAGTAGCCCCCAACTACTACTTACTTACATTGAATACCTTGGCGTACAATGACCGTATCGCCCGCCCCTAGGAATAATCTAGAAGACTCAAGAAAACCCTAGAATACGGAGATCACGGTTGAGGGTCGCTCATACCAAGGTTCGGTCACGGCATCGCCCAAGAACCCTCTTGGATCGTACAAGTCTTCAAGCCGTAACATTCTCCCCCACCTAATCGGGCAACGCCCTCGTCGTGTCTTCGGCATGGAATGCTTCAATTTGTTTCTTGAATTGCCAAAGAGCGTCCACGGGTTCCGAGCTTGCTTCACTCTCCGGAAGACTCTTCCATCGAACCATGTATTCCCGCTTCGGTGCACAGTACCGCTTCCGTATGACTCAATCGGCCATGATGTGGTCGACTTCTCGATCATACGAGATTTTAGCTCCCATGGGTGCCCGTTGCGACTCCCCTCGGTTCGGATCTTCCTCATCTATTTGGAAATGTTTAAGCATACTTACATGGAAAACCGAATGTACTTTTAGTCTAGGCGGTAACTCCAGCTTGTATGCGACCTTTCCAACCCGTTGAAGCACACGGAACGGCCCCTCGTAGTGTCGGACCAATCCCTTGTGCACGTCTTTGTATCGAAGGACCATGTGTAGCTTGGCTAACACTTGGTCCCCGACTTGGAACTCCACGTGCCGATGCTTTCGGTCCGCCCATTTCTTCATGCCCTTCGATGCCTTGTGTGGGCACACCCTCGCTAAGTCCGCTTGTTCGTGCCAATCTTTTGCGAACTTGAAAGCCGGCGGGCTACTCCCCTTGTAGCCTGATGCAACCACATTTGGAGTTTGCGGTTGTTGTCCCATTGCGATCTTGAACGGACTCTGGCCGGTCGACTCGCTCCGTTGCAAGTTATAGGAGAACTGGGCCACGTCAATCAGCTTTGCCCAGTCCACTTGCGTCGTGCTTACGTAGTGCCGAAGGTAGATCTCCAGGAGTGCATTGGTCCGTTCCGTCTGACCGTCAGTTTGTGGATGCAAACTCGTGGAGAAGTTCAGCTCCGACCCTAGCAATTTGAAGAGCTCCGTCCAAAATCACCCTGTGAATCGGGGGTCACGATCGCTCATGATCGTTTGTGGCACTCCCCAGTACTTGACCACGTATTTTAAGAAGAGTTTGGCCACCTCCTCGGCCAGGCAATCCTTCGTTGCAAGCACAAATGTCGCGTACTTGGAGAACCTGTCAACCACCACCATCAGCGTCCGACACCCTTCGGATTTTGGTAGGTTGACGATGAAGTCCATGGAGACACTCTCCCATGGACGAGTGGGGATGGGAAGAGGCTCCGAAGCCCGGTGACATTCGTTGCTCGAGCTTGTCTTGTTGACATACAAGACAAGTCTTCACATATGCCTCGACGTCGTCCCGCATTTGAAGCCAGTAGAATTGTTCCTCGACGAGCGCCAATGTACGGTGGATCTCTGGATGATCCACCCACTTCGAATCGTGGCACTCTGGCAGCACTTCCTTCCTCAGCTTCCCATGGAGTGGCACGTACAGTCGCCGCCCCTTGGTGTAGAGAAGCTCGTCTTCACACCAAAATTGGCGGGTCTTGCCCTCTCGCGCGTACCGTAGGAGTCCTTCAACCTTTTGATCATGCTTGATCCCCTCTTTGATACGGTCGATCTACGGGCAATCCGGTCGACTTACGATGTTGGCCAGCTCCGCCTTTCGACTCAATGCATCCGCCACGGAGTTGGACTTCCCGGGCTTGTACTCCAACACGTAGTCGAATTCGGCCAGAAAATCTTGCCATCGAGCTTGCTTCGGACTCAGCTTCTTTTGTGTCTGGAAGTAGCTCATGGCCACGTTGTTCGTCCTTACGACGAACTTGGCTCCCAAAATGTAGTGCCTCCATGTTCGAAGGCAATGGACCACCGCGTTCATCTCCTTCTCTTGGATGATATACCGTCGTTCGGCATCGTTCAGTTTTCGGGACTCGAATGCAACCGGATGGCCATCCTACATGAGAACACCACCAATAGCAAAGTCGGAAGCGTCAGTTTCTACCTCGTAGGGTCTTGCGTGATTGGGCAACACCAATACCGGCTCCTCGGTCATGGTTTGCTTCAATCGATCGAACGCCTCTTGGCATTGCGTGATCCACTCCCACGGCTTGCCTTCTTCAGCATGTCCGTGAGTGGCACCGTGATACTCGAATAGCTTCGAATGAAGCGCCGATAGTAGTTGGTGAGGCCAAGGAATGACCTTAACTCCGTCACCTTGGTCAGCGGCTTCCATTCGACTATTGCTCGGATCTTTGCTCCGTCCATCCGAACACGACCGCCCCCAACAATGTGCCCCAAGAAAGGAACTTCCTTCTGGGCAAAAGCACACTTCTCCCATTTTACGGACAGCTCGTTCTCACGCAAGACTTGGAAGACCTGCCTTACGTGCTCGATGTGCTCCTCCAACGTCCGGCTATAGATCACAATATCGTCTAAATAAACTACTACGAACCGATCAAGGAACGGATATAGTACCTTATTCATCATTGTGCAGAACGTGGCTGGAGCGTTGGTGAGACTGAACGGCATGACGAGGAACTCGTACGATCCGTATCGCGTCACGCATGCGGTCTTCGACTCGTCCCCTTCAGCGATCCGAACTTGGTAATAACTCGATCGGAGATCCAACTTGGTGAACCATCGGGCTTCTCCAAGTTGATCGAATAGATCTGCGATGAGAGGGATCGAGTACTTGTTCTTCAAGGTGAGCTTGTTTAGTGCTCGGTAATCAATGCACATCCGGAGTGACCCATCGTGCTTCTTTTGGAAAAGGACCGGTGCACCGAACGGAGACTTGGACAGCCGAATATATCCTACATCAAGCAGCTCCTTGAGTTGTCTTCTCAATTCTTCCAGTGCAGGGGTGCCATGCGATAGGGCGCCATGGTCGGTGGTCGAGCGTCAGGCACTAGCTCGATCCGATGATCTACCTCTCTTCTAGGTGGGAGCTTTTTAGGAAGCTCGGATGGCATCACATTCGCGAATGCGTCAAGAACTCGGGTTACTTCAGTGGGAATCTCCTCCACCTTGTCCGCGTCTTCTTCAACTTTCATCGTGGCTAGAAAGGTCACCTCACCCTTCCGAACTCCCCTCGAGAGTTGCATGGCCGATAGCATCTTCCTATCGTGACCCGATGCGCGATGGATTGGAATCATGCACTGGCACCACTTATCCAGAATGCAAATGCAATCCGCAAATGGTAGCACACCCGCATTGATCCTATCGAAGAATCCTAGACCTAGAACAAAATCATAATCGTCTAGGGGAATTACCTCAATAGTTTCTTTGCTTGACCATGGTCCAAGGTGAAGCTCCACGTCCCTAGCCAATCCGCTAGTCGGGACTTCCTTGGAGTTCACCGTCTTGAGCTAACCAGCTCCTTTCTCAATCGGAAGATTGAGTTTCTTCGCGACCTCTTGTGAAATGAAAAGATCGGATGCCCCGATATCTACGAGTGCACTCATCGTGGTGTCCCCGATCTTTACATCCACGAACATCATTCCCTTAGACTCTTTAGCTTTCTTCGTCTTGAGGGAACTGAGGATACGCAGCGAACCCAGCCGCGATTCCTCCTTTGGCTCATCCTCCTTACAAAGGGCTGCCAGTTTGGCCTTGTTCGGGCAATCACGCGCCATATGTGAACCGTCACAGAAAAAGCACTTATATGTACGTATCTTTCTTTGTCCTCCATTGCTTGACTCCGCATGAAATCTAGGAGGGCCGGTCGGGGGTCTGCCTCCATTCGGACGATGGAATCTCCCTTGATCTCCCCCACCAAAGGCCCTGTCCCTTGGTCGAGGTTCTGGCTTGGGTACAGAAGGTGTTTTGTACTCCACAAGTGATTCGGCCACCGCAATAGCCGCCATGAGATCTCCCACACTGCACCGCTTGAGCTCCTGCTTGGTCCATGGCTTGAGACCACCCATGAACTGATGATACGCCTCCGTGTCACTCATCGAAGGGATTTGGAGTAGCAACTCCGAAAACCGCTTGATGTAATCACGTACCGCACCCCTTTGCTCGAACCATTTCAGCTCATTCCAAGCATCCTCCTCCGCGTACGAAGGGTAATACATCCGTCGGAATTCTTCGACGAATCCTTCCCATGTCGCGATGGGATCGCCACTCCTCCCATCCGACCGATGACGCCACCACAACAATGCATTATCAACTAAGTACATAGATGCAGTATTTACCCAAGTAAGGTCGTCGTTGATTCCCATAGCCTGGAAGTACCGTTCCATGTACCACAGGAAGTTGTCCACATCCTTGGCCACTTGCGAGCCCCTGAACTTGTCCGGCTTGGGTGCGTCCATTCGTGGACCAGCATGCACCGTGACCACTCTGTTCACGTGTGCCGCTTCTGATTCAGCGAGCTTCCCCTTGAGTTCCTCAACCTCAGCACGCATAGCCACCATCATGGCCTCCAAGGTTTCTCCCCGTTGATCCAGTTCTTGCCTCAGGGTCCCCAGCAACTCGCCTCGGAACTCTCCCATGCTGGTCTTGAGCTCTAGCACCTCGGCCTCGAGCTCCTCCTTGCCAGCTTCAACTCCGTCGACGGTCTGGGTCAGGTCATCGACCAATCCTTGGATCTCGGAGGCGAACAGCTCCACCTTTATCACCCGACGATCTAGATCCCCTAGAGCATCCCTCGAACCGGAACCAGCACGGTTCTTTCTCCCCTTGGTGCCTTTGGCAGCAGCCCTTCCACGCTCCTCTTGATCCGCTGCCAGCGCGATCAACACCTCAGGACGGGATTCAACCATTGTGCCTAGGAATGAACTCGCTCTGATACCACTTGTCACTGGCCGATCGATTCCTCGTTCCTTTGCACCCGTGCGGCCTTAGGATTTCTCCCAAGCAGCCTTTCCACTCAAACTCACACAACTCTTAGAGAGAGAAACTCTAGAGAGAAAAGCTCTGGTTTTCTATTTCTTGTGTAGAATGAGATGCTTACAATGAGGGGGAGGAGCCCCTATTTATACAAGTACGGACACACCGTATCCGTAGATCCTTCCTCGATCTAACGGTGGAGATTACATCTCCCCAACTACCACCTACCCATATTAATTACATGGGAGTAGTCTCCAACTACTTCCTACCCGTATTG
The DNA here is from genome assembly GCA_014182735.1 of Corymbia maculata. NCBI lineage: Eukaryota > Viridiplantae > Streptophyta > Magnoliopsida > Myrtales > Myrtaceae > Corymbia > Corymbia maculata. The sequence continues at coordinate 41,606,677 of CM024686.1, read as the reverse complement.
AATACATAGGAGTAGCCCCCAACTACTACCTACTTACATTGAATACCTTGGCGTACAATGACCGTATCACCCGCCCCTAGGAATAATCTAGAAGACTCAAGAAAACTCTAGAATATGGAGATCACGGTTGAGGGTCGCTCGTACCAAGGTTCGGTCACGGCATCGCCCAAGAACCCTCTTGGATCGTACAAGTCTTCGAGCCGTGACACAAGCCTATTTTCCTACAGAGCAGGCTGTTTATGATTTTCACCGCATCGACCGCAATGGCTGTCTTTTCCTCTGCAACATCAATTTTGATGTTCCTTTCCATTTTGACATCACGCTATGCGGAGGAAGATTTTCTGCATTCGTTGCCAAACAGGTTGATGTTAGGACTAGGAAGCCTCTTCGTCTCCATAGTTACCATGATGGTGGCCTTTGGGGCCACCCATTTCATCCTCCTTGGTCACGATTATGCTGGAATCACCATTCCAATTGCTGCTTTTGCTTCTGGGACAGTGACCTTGTTTGCCTTGCTACAATTTCCCCTTTTGTCTGATTTGATCAGACTCAAATATTGCCGTAGCTTACTCTCTCATCCAGAAGACCGCCCGTTGTTCTGATCATTAACAACCAGTACATGAGTCATAAAAACAATGTGATTGATTGTCATCAGTGTGATAGGGAGTTTCCTGTTGTATCTTGAATGATAACAAGATTTGCTGGTAGTTTGAATTGCATCTGTATTTACCATTCCACAAGTGGGAACGGGTGATTGAGATGAATTTTTGTTTGCATTATGCATTGAAACTAATGGCGTGAGCTTTACTTTATGTTACCTGAAAATCTATTTGCTAGTGGTATTCCACTGGAGGGGTTTCATGGTGAAAATGCTGATTCCCCTGAATCAACAGTTTGGAAAGACTGTTGTTATGCTGAAGAAATGCTGATGTTCGAGTAATTCGTGTGTGCAATGAGCCCATGAGGTCTTGTGTTCCATGCATTTCAGCACCACCGGGTCTTGATGCCATGTGGTAATTTTAATGGCAAAGATTGTCAGCTTTTAACTATCGACTTCTCAAAACTCGTTGTCATGGGCTTGAGGTGTAGTGTTACTACAGCCAATGATGTCCTACAGATCTTGCCCAAGTAAGATTAACCGCAAACACAAGCCCCATCATAGTTGTGGTTGAGCATTTCAATTTCGCTACTTATGATAGTAATATCCACCACAGTGACTTGGCCGCACATTGTCCTCTTTCAACCAGTTCGGTCCCTTACCAACCACCTTCACAGTCCTAGACCGTGTATTAATGGATTCTCCTCAATTCGTCCATTCAGTCTCGTTACCACTTGCAGAGCATTTCACAGTTTAGATGGTACTATACGAGAAAGGGCAAACAAAGCGGAGATCAAGAAGCTAGAAAAGTGGGAGCAAAAGTGTAGCTTTAGAAAGAGGTGATGTGTAGTCAAAACCTAACAGAACTCAGCAAGCATCAACAGAGGAAGAATTGAAAATGGAACGGAGGCAGAACAGGTGAAGAATAGAGAAAGAAGAATGACTTGATTTCTCGGGATGATCCCGTGCGCGTGAAGCTGGGTTCTTATATACGAACCCACATCGAAATCCAAAGTGAAATCAATCAAATTTCATCTGATTTCCATTTGATCTAACTGTCATCAACAGCAATCCTAACTACCAGAAAGCAGTTAACTACTAGTAGGCACATAACACTTGGTTTTTCCTCCTAACTATGATGTCGACACTTCCATCGATATCCCTTTTGAGTAATCTGTCATTCACAAGCAGAGAAAACCAACCTATGTCTTCATAAGACTCGCCAGTTGCCAAAAAACTTGCGGTATAAGTTTTACTGCTGAATCGAACTTTCCGAATATGCTACTACGAGCAGTTTGTAGTGTGCAAAACAAGGCTGCGAGCTTTGAAACGGGGAGAGGATTTCGACCTCTACCTTAGGATTATTTCATTCCCGGTATGGTTTATCCTAGGACGTCCGTTTTTTAGAATTCCATCCTATAAAACAAAACCCACCAAATCACACTCTAAGCATAGCGATTATATGAAATCATCACCCAAATTTCTGTTTAACCCTATAAAATTCCTTGTCTTTTATTTTGAGGGAAAACATGAAAAGAAAGAAGCTTGTTGTTTTTACTGTATTTTTCTTTCTTCTTTTTTATATCATTGGATATAGGGTAAAGGGTAAAGATGAGCAAAGTATTCTTATTTCCCTAATTCCCAAATTTTGATGCCTACTATTCCATAAATCGTTCAAACTCCATAGTATTGACATTTGAATTTTCTCAACTATCTAAGTTAGAAAATTTGAGGTTCAAGATCCTCGATCGAAGGGAGTCTCGTTTCTTGACAAAAGAAATTAGCTAAGTGTCCATAGTATCTTTATTGTATATATATAATAAGAGCATTGCATTTCGTTAGTAATTAGACATCACTTGTTCAATAAATCAAGGCTAATTTTGGCTTGACTTTTTTCATAAAACCTAAAAAAATAAAATTCAACTCTAGGTCAAAAATTACAGAAAAAGTAAAAAAAATCGCATGTAGGCGTCAATTTATCATAGACGCATAGAATTAGGCTTTTGGGTTTTGAATTTTTATAAATGAAGAAAAAAAGGGGCCAAAGGTTGAAATTTTGTTCAAACCAAAAAATTTAACCTTTAACGGATAAATTAGAATTCCATCAGTTTTTATCTTTTCTTTGGATATTTGATGAAGGAACAGTACAATTTAGAGGCCCGATCAAAGAAATTTCAACTTTTAGAGCCGATTAACTATTTAAGACACATCGTAAAATCGAAGTTTAGACTCACAGCTATTGGGAAAGCCCTAAAGAAATAAAGAAAAAAAAGCTCTCATTTTATTTTATATTTTGGTTTTTTTTTACCTCTCGCCTCTTCCGCGGGTGAAAAGGGCCAGAGGCACAAAAGATCCCTCTTTTAAGGCAAAAGGCGGTTCTTTTACCGCGCTACGTTCGTCTAGACGTTCACGGAGAATCTTTCCGGGTGACGATTCCGCACCGGCGATGACCGCCGCGGGAGCTCCTCCGTCGTGATTCCGCCGCCGCCGCCATAACAGTACAGTTCTGTTAGGCTCCCTTCACTTGGGCCGGTTCGAAATTTCCTCATTGTTGTCGGCCGACAGTAACGAACGTTTCTGAGGTTTTCGTTTCTCCCGCTCGGCAGCCGATCGTGACCACAGACTCCCTCCTGTCGAGGTACGAACCTCTCCCTGCTCTGCTTTTAAGTTTGAGAAACAAGAAACGGTCTTGAGGGACGCTTGAACGAGGATCGAGCGATGACCCACAACCGGTGTTGATCATTTGAGGTGTTGACATTGGTTTTGCTTCTGTCTATTTCCATTACTGTTGCGCTGCGAACGTTTGAAATGTTAGTTGTAGCTGGCGATTCAAGGTGGCGGCCCGATGGCGGTGTAGGCTGGTGACTGGAGGCGAACGGCGGGGGTGATTATAGTGGTGAACATGTGTGGATTAGTGGTGGAGTATGTGAGTTCATACTTCGATGGAAAATAGGCTCAGTATTGGTTATATTAGAAAGTGGTTTACAGGGGTTTTAGGTGTAGTAGGCTTCAATTCAATTGGGCTTTTTTAGGCTTGGTGAACTTTGGGCTTGAATAGGTTTTGTGAGTTTGGGTTTTATTTGGTCTAATGTCCGGCTTGCTTTTGGGGTTGCATGGCTATCGACTTTCATTCCATGGCTGGTCTGGGCCTTACAATTAGCAACCAGTCTTTCAGAATGCGCACCTTTAGTACCTACCATCCGGGCATCCACCAGTTGCCCATTTTCGTAGTTTCAACAACTAGCCATGTGGCATCCTCTTATATTGCCATCGATCACCGGGTAGTTATTTGTACGCTTGTTGATAATCAAGCATGTATCAAATACTACTCACATGATATGCATGTGATTGAAATATGTTTTTATCACATTTTTCCTTATGATCAACACGTGACGACATGGTCAATTTTGAGTGTCAACATGGAAACTGGTCTCAATTCAAAACACTCACCATAAATTCCTCGACACTGAGATAATGCAAATAAAAGGAAATGGAACTGAAAAAGGCATTTCTTCCTTTTCCTCATTATTACATATATTAAATGTCATCAAAATTTTAGTATAATATGTGGCACAACCAATGGTTTTTAAACTGTCCTGAAGACCAAAAGCTTTTTGATGGGTACCACCAACAGTTCAGTGCTGATGCTATCAGCATGTTTTAGTTTTTGAATATTCGAAAAAAAAAAAAGGAAACAAAAAGAAAATAGGAATATAAGGCAGCGAATTCAAGAAAAAGAGAGGAAAACGTGGAAAACTCAGGGGAAAAAGAGAGGAAAACCTGGAAAACTCAGGGGAAAAAGAGACAAAAGGCATCACGTCTTTTCCCATAACAATTCACAACGACGTGAGAACTAGGAAATGAGTCAAATCTAAGTTCTGGACCACTTCGACCTTCTCTGTCTTCCATCCTGCAGTGCACCAACCATCGATAAATCGACTCCCAAGGCCTTCTTTTTGAGGTCTAGATATTTCATTCAAGCTTACTTGTATCGTAAAAGGAAAACATCTTTTGGAAGTAATTCTCACATGGACCTAATTAAGCTCTCGTGCGTTGTTGCTCTAGTACTGCAAATTTACCCTTTTCACAATACACGCACCCATGCATTTTTCTGTTTCAGGGCCAACCAGCTAGGATTACTCAGCTTACTCAAAGAGAAGACAAGAAGCTTCAGCCACAGCGACACGTGAGTGAAGAAATTAAGAGATTGAACCGTGAAATTAAGCTAGCGATCACCAGTGCACAATCAGAAAAAACTGCAAAATGGCGGTTCCTGGCTGAAGCCTCCATTAAGTGTCGAAAGGAGGGCCATTGATCTGCGAATTTTTCCAACAGATGCCCAAATTGTGGATGACTGGTTTTTTCAATTCCTTGCTTACTCAACATAATGGTATGGAAGGGCAAAATGGACGGGTTCGGCCTGGGTAAGCGGTTCCTTTCACCTGGCCTGCCCAAACCCATTCGACATTTAATAGAAAATTTTAATAATTTTTGATCGTGTATAAGGCAAAATGTAGAAAAAAGTAGTTTCTTGCTTTTGGGAATAATTTCTAGAAACTTATCTCTTGGGGACTACTCACCGCCTATAGCACACTATCGCCCGCATGTCGCCGCCGCCATTGGTTGCCGGCCGCGCCGCCACCGCCACCGCCGGTCGCGGCCTCTCGCCAACGCCCTTCGCCTAGCGGCTAGTGACTCGGCGTGACCGGAGGTGACCAGCGACAGTGACATGCTACTGGCAACCGACGACGATGACTAGGGGCAATGACAGGCAATGGTGACCGGCGACGGCGGCGGCCGGTCGTCGCCCGCAACCCACCAGTCACTAGTCGTCTCTCGCCGATTCTTTGCCGCCATCGGGGAAAAAAAGAAATAAAAAAATTTTATTGGTACCAAATGCATTTCTATTCCTTTTCTATTCCAAGAATAAGAAATTTTTGTTGTTACCAAACATCTTATTTTACTCGAAATTGTTTCGGGGGTAAAAATAGAAAATAACTATTTATGAAAAGAAATTGGGGTCAATTCCAAAAAAAACCCCAAACTTTAGGTCAAGTCCCAAATATACCCCGAACTTTTTTTGTCTCAAGAAAAACCTCAAACTTTAAGTTTAGTCCTAAATCTGCCCGAACTTTTCTGTTGTCTCAAAAAAAAACCCTAAACTTTAATTTTAGTCCCAAATCTACCCCGAATTTTGTTTTGTCTAAAAAAATCTCAAATTGGTACACATATGACAAATTTACCCAAAATTATTTTTTTGACCACCAAAAAAAATTACCATATATTATTTTCCGTTAAATTTTACTATCAAATTTCTAAATTAAATAACACGTCGCAATTAACGGATATACTAATTTGAGGTTTTGCCCTCCGTTTGTACTAAAAAAATCACCAATTTTTGATATGTTCTCGAATATACCCCATGGTCTAGTCCCAACTTAACATGGCATTTCCACATAGATAATAAATACACATAAACAAGATGTTATAGAAAATTATTTCAAAATAAAACCATTTTAGGATATAAAAAATTAGGGATTATTAATACGGTTTTTGGACAGAGGCTAATAAGGGCAAATTTAGGATTATAGTAAAATTTGATGATTTTCTTTTTGACAAAAAAAAAATTGGGATAGATTTGGGAATAGATTAAGAGTTTGGGGTTTTTTCTGAGATTAAAGAAAAGTTTGGGGCAGATTTGGGACTAAATCTAAAGTTTGAGGTTTTTTCTGAGACAAAGAAAAGTTCGGGGCAGATTTGGGACTGAACCTAAAGTTTGGGGTTTTTCTTGAGACAAAAAAAAGTTCGGGGTATATTTGGGACTAAACCTAAAGTTTGGGGTTTTTTTTGGAATTGACCCAAAGAAATTGTTCCCAAGAGTATAAATGTTACCAAATGCACTCTTAATCTTGTCTCTCGTGATGAGGTATAACTTGACAAGTGAACACTTTTTTTGTCTTGTTTCCTATCGATTGAGGAGTTGCACGTGTTAGCCACAAAGTGCAATTAGAGTAATTAATAATTAAACCACGCATTTATCTAATAATTTGAATTTTTATAACAATTGACAGTAATTCCATAAAATCTTACATAATATCATTACAAGAGGTCCTCAGTGCAAATCTCTTTAGGCCCCTATTTGCCTTCCAAATTACATATTTCTACGACTTAAGCTTAGGCCAAAGTCCAACCTACGCATAAAGGGGAGTGTTAGTTTAACTAAATATTAAACCACGTTTTTACTTAACAGCTTAAGTATTTAGAATAGTTGGTAGCGGTCTCACAAAACCCTACACTTATAATTTTGTTTGAGACTATAAGATTGACTTAAAACTTAAAAGATCGGATTCTACGTACGTGTTGGGATTAGCCAAGAACACTATGTAGATTCAATTTTCTACATCATCGAGAGTAAGGGATTTCATACTCCATGTGTTTTAGTGCGCATCTTTAAGTGTTATATGAGATTAGTATTCTTGAGAGGAGAATTTACTTAGTTAAGGCGAGCTTGCTCATATGGATGTACACAAAGTTATTATCGCTAACCCTAGGTAGAGGTCGAAATCCTCTCCTCGTTTCAAAACTTGCAGCCTCGTTTTGCATAGTACGGACTGCTCGTATTTGCATATACAGAAACTTTGATTTGGCAATGAAACTTTTATCGCAGGTCATTGATGGTTCTTTTTTTTTTCTTTTTATAATAATGAAAAAAATTTGCCTACTTGTGAGAAGCCGAATGATATTGGCGAAAAAGCCCATTGCAGGCATGCCATGCTTTACTTAGCGACCAGCGAGTCTTATGAAGATAAGGGGTTGGTTTTCTCTGCTTGTGAATGACAGATTACTCAAAAGGACCCAGTCCGGGAAAGCCAGGGCTTCGACACGTAAAACCCACACACGTACAATTAAAAGAAAAGAAAAAATTGCCACCATAAACTCCAAACTATGCCACATTAGATAATTTTACCTTGTACTTTTTTCATGCCATCAAAAACCCTAAACTATAGCACTTGGGACAATTTTACCTTAAATTTTTTTTGTACCACAAAAAATCCCAAACTATACTACTTAGGATAATTTAATCCCGAACTTTATCTTGTGTCACAAAAACCCTAAATTATGTCACTTGAAACACATTTATCCCCAACTTTTTCACTGAAGGGTATTTTCATCTTCTTTTTTTAATTTTTTTTTTCCTTCCTCTTCCCTCCGCCATGGCCGGCAGAGGGAAGCCGGCAAGGGCCACCCTCACCAGATCCTCTGCCGTGCATAGTGTTTCAATTGGTGTCTCAACTAGTTCACAACGGCCGATGCATACGAAAACAAGGTAAGCATTGAAACAATTGGGTTACGTCGAGACATGCGAGGGAACATGGACGGAGATAGTAGATCAGAGTCCGTACAATTTTCTCTCCCGGTGCAACACGGGGGGGAACCTGCATGAATCGATATGAACACTAATTCTGGGGACAAAACCATTCATCATCGCGAGCAAACGCATCATGCATGCAATTTTGCTTACTTGCTTCAGTTGCGCTGCTTATGCTTAGGCTCAACATGTCTCGCAACGCGATCCTTCCTTGTTCCAAGAGCGCTTTCTGCTATCTCTCCCTCACAATCTTCTCTCCAGTGCACCACGCTTTTGCAATATGGGGACAATAATCGAGTGTATTCGAGTGCAGACTATGAGCCTTGGAGAGCTTCTGGATTTAGCTAGCCTTGAAAATCATGCCAGTTTCCATTTTTTGGCAACATTCACAAAGTCGAGACTATGGGGAGAGAGAGAGAGAAGTTGAGACTATAAAGAGAGAGAGAGAGAGGGAGAGATTCTGGGAGGACAACTGTAATATATGGGTCAAACCCAATATAGAGAGAGAGAAAAAGAAGAGTTGAATAGTCAAAAAGAAAGGGAAAAAGGGGGAAGCGACAGCTAAGAGAGAGGAGAACAGAAAAAAGAAAAAGAAAAGGAAAATGATATAAAAGGAAAAGAAAGGAGGGGGGACTCGAGCATAATAGAAAGAAAGAAAGAGGAGAGGGAGAGAAGAAGAAAGGGAAAGAAGAGAGGATTTTGCACGTGCGCGCCGCGGAAGCCTCATAAAGCCGACTCGACTATTTTACGCAACACCCGGTGAGTACACGTGTCTCTTATTTCTCCAATTGAAGCATTTTCCGGTTTAGGGCTCAAATTCGGAGTTTATGGAGATTGGTGCGGCGAAGTCCGATTTTCGAGTCGTTGAGCTGAAATTTTTTATGGGAATGATAAATTAGGATGTTGTGAAGCTATAACATTTTGCGGAATTGAATTTGAGCTTGCGGTTTGTCCGGAATAAATTTTTGAAGTTCAGCGCGCGTTTTGTCACTGTTGCGAACAGTAGCTTCGAGCCTGGTTTTCTGCTGTTTTTGGCGAGAGTTTGAGGCGGCTGTTAGGGGGTTGTTGTAGTGCATCAAAAGAGCTTTCTAATGACTATAAGTTGACTTGAAACTGATTTTTGTGGAGGAAGTTATGGGGCGACAAAGTTGAGTGCGTGTCCGTGTCTCGCGGATAAAAATAGGTTTCCTTTTGAGGCGAGCTTTCCATGGGCACGTAGGTGTCGTGTTATCAATAAATAGGCGTAGAATAGTCAAGTAATTATTTAGGATGTCATTTTTCTCGGTCTTTGATATTATTTTGAATTAATTGTTAAGAATTCAAGTACGTCGACTCAAATAAGGGCTTAGTTGGTTTTTGACTCTTCCCAGGTGAGTGGCACTATTTCTTCCTTGTATTTTAAACTCATGTTTGGAAGATATTATGGGTAATATATGCTATTAGTTGGAAAAATAGCATTCTTTGTTGCATAAAAACAGGATCGGGCTTTTACTGCTATTTGTTATTCAAGTGAGGAAACTATCATTTGATTTTAGTTTGGATATTTGTTTGAAAGTGGTTTGCGAAACCTTTATCAAAGGACCTTGAAAAGCTTCTGGTTTATGTAAAGTGTTTCCATATTTATTAAATGCTTGAATTATGAAATGATTCTGATTATGTGGTGGATTATTGGGGATTGATTATTACTGGATTGATGCTCAATGTCTTTGTGAACCCTGAGGGGTGTGTAGGCATGCGCATACTAACCTAGGATATCATTGTGGGCCGAGCCACCGGCTTATAGTAGGTGGAGACCTAACCAAGGGGGGAATCTTGGTCGCCTTGTCACGGGCGTTAAATGTGACAATGGTTGGACATTTGAGCTTGAGTTTGGTCGGTGGAATGGACCATTAACCCGTGTTTTGACGAGTTTAGCCGATGGGATGGACCCTTGGTATGTGTTTGATGAGATTAACTAGTGGATTCAACCATTGGTACCTACTTTGTTGTTTTCTTGAGATATTTGTAGTACGTATATATATTATGTTCAAAGAGGATTATATTGGTATTGCAAATGTGCATAGTAATTTCCCGATCTGCTTGGAAGAAATGTGTTACTCACTAAACCGTGGTAGCTCACTCCTCTAATCTTCATGTTTTTCAGGTCTTTCAATTAGCAACTGATAGAGTGAGAGCGATAGCGCGGGAACTCTTGGGAGCTGAAATTTTTGGGGTAGTCTAAGGCTGCGTTCTTCGGGCAAGAAGGACGGCCGTGTCACCCTTTTGTCCTTATAGGATTTGGGGTGTGACATTTTTGGTATTAGAGCTTAGGTTATGATATTTGGGTTTAGATTTTTAATGGGACATTGCAAGACTGTGTGTTAGTTTATAACATGCATTAGTTTTGTTTTACTAGGACGTATGTTTCATTTTAGGTCCATATAATTATTGGTCCAACTCAGAGTGGGAGAGCCAAAGCAATTAAGAAAATTTCAAGTTTGGTGGTGTTGCTACTGAATCCGAGGAGGAAACTCTAGATTCTTCCTTCCTTCAAAGTCTGTGTCGGTTCTTATGCACTTTGATTTTCAGGTTTTTGAGGATGTGGACTTAATGAGCTTTTTTTTATTTTCTAAGATATATGCTATTGGATGGAGAAAGGCTAAAGAATCTTGACTTTAGTTGCAGAACTTGAGAAAAGGAATTGATGAAGAAAAAAAAAATTATTAGAATGAGCCTTTGAGACTTTAACGTGTGAAGAGAAAAAGAAAGAATTTGAATTGGAGAAGCAAAGAACAATAATGGAGACACATTTCTTTGTTCGATGCAAATTCTGATACCAAGCTCTTTTGTTATAGTCGACTGTCATTTGCTCAACTCCAACTTAAATCTTGTAACTTTGTGGAGTGCTCTCTCAAGAGAGAAATGTCTCATTTATCTAAGGACATTGACGTTCTAAGTTGTGGAAATGAAGGGTGATTTAGAGAAATGGTGAATAGAAGAATCTTCACTTAGTTTGCATTTCAAAGACTTCACATGGTAAATTCTATTTTGCGATGAAGTTTCAAACCAAGAAATGAAGAAATTCTTGTCCTTCTTTAGCCCATGCATTATACCCATCAAAGGGGTGTACAAGTTAGAGACAAGAATTCTGAAGGGGGAAAAGCACTTCATCAGCTTATTTGCATGCAAAGGAGAGCATATTGTTCATGTTATTAACACCATTTGGTCAGCCATTCTTGAATCACTATGATGTGTTCAGATTGGACATCGCTTCAAATATATATTTTTCAGTGGGTGCATCTCTAGCACACAAGAAAGAGCTAAAGCTCTAGAAGTTGTTCACTACATTAAGGAAAATAAACATTAATGGAACTGTAAGGTGACAACAATAGGGGATGGAAAGTTTGTGGTTGATGCTGATGTTGGTGAGTTATGGAGTTTCTTTAGTGGCTATGCTCCTATTCCTCTAGATTAACCTTCTGCATTCCAAAAGCAGGAAATTGTTCAATTTGTAAAATTATTCAGTGCAAATAAAATGATGGAATGGAAGTCATCGGTTTAGCCACGAAAGATTTTCTCTAAATGAGGACAAATCAACTAGGACTCATGTGACCTTATTAATTGAAGGAGTGGAAACTCTCGTTCTTGGCCAAATTACAAATTTCATGTTCTGAACTTTCCAGCAAAAATAATAAAATGTGTTGAGATTCTCAGGAAATTCTACTAGATAAAAACAAAGGGTCAAGATCATCTCTTAGAAGCAAGTGCGCAAATGGTGGCCGGGTCTTATAAGAAGAACATGCTGGTTCGGATTCGCCATGACTCTAGAAGCGCGCCCTAGCCCTTGAAGCACTTGAGTGGCTAGATATGTCAGATTTGTGGTGATATTATTAGATGTACAGCCAATGATGAAGTCTTTGTTGCTTGTAAGGAGAGTGCATTCCTAGTGTGTCGTCTTTATTATGAGTGCAAGCGGAAAGATGGTAATTAGTGTCATCCTCAGAGTATGACTAGCTACAAAAGGTACAAAGGGAGTCCTTGAGTGAGAGAAGATGTTGTCAATGATCTAGAAAGTGAGTTCAATGATATCCAAGGAAATGTCAAGAGGTGCCAGTGGAAATGAGAAGATCCTGATTTCTCGTCTTCTTCTAGACATGAATCTTAATATCCAATGCCACTTCTCACAAATGGGCAGCAGTATATGGTGAATTCCCTTGTGCTATGCCTGGAAATCAATTTGGTCGGAAAACATTTGGATCTTTGGTCCTTTATGATAGACATTCAGTTCATTATGTCAATCATACACAACAAGTTCATATGCTGATTGTGGACACTTCAAGGGACTTGAACTCTTATAGCGTCGAAATATGTTGATAAAAAAAAGAAGAAGAAAGGGTTTAAACTTGAAAACTCAAGCAGGAAAAGGACATTCCCTACATGACTAGTAGATAGCTGGAAGGAAAATAAGACATAAAAAGGGACCAGTTCTAATAGAGCAGAACTTCAAAGGGGTAAAAAAAAAAAAAAAAAAAACGCATTGGTTAATCGCCACTTTTCATGATAGCAGCATTCATGGAATAAGGAAGACTTCAACAATCTACTAATCCGGCAACACTTTCGAATGAAGCGTTTCATATCTTCAGCGGCAACTATGAGGAACAGATTGAGTGGGTAAAGAGATTAGATGGATATATGGTTCTATCATAGAAGATTTCTTAATAGGGTTTAAGATGCATGTGCAAGGTTGAGTCTCTATTTGCTGGGAGATAAGAACACCGGGAGTGCCAAAAGTTGGCATGGATGGACATTTAAGTGCCAAAAGTTACAAAAGGTACACTTAAGTGCCACTTTTTTAAAAAATGGATCACTTAAGTGCCAAGTCGCCGGAACCCCGCCGGAAATCCTACTTGGCAATTTTTTATTAATTTTCTTGCCTATGTGACTTGCCGGAAACTGAATCGGCCAAAAATCAACTAAAACGACATCGTTTTGGCTGACGTGGATTTTAAAAATTATTAATTAAATAATTTTAAATAATTAAAAATATATTATTATAAAATCAATTTTATTTTAAAAAAGGGGGGAGGGGATCGGCGAGGGCAGCCCTCGCCGATCCCCTCCTCCTTTTTTTTTATTAATAAAATCGATTTTAATTTTTCAAAAATATAACGTGGACAATTTTTAAAAAAAAAAAATTGCCACGTGGTTTTTTTTATTTTGAAAAAAATGCCACATGGATTTTTTATTTTGAAAAGAATGCTCCGTTAGCAAATGAAGTCGCCGGAAAATGGACACGTGGCAATTTGGCCGAAATTTTTCGCCATTGGCACTTAAGTGATCCATTTTGCTCCGATTTTGCACTTAAGTATATCTTTTGTAACTTTTGGCACTTAAGTGTCCCTTTGTGCCAACTTTTGGCACTCCAGAGGTCCTTAACTCATTTGCTGGATCTCTCTCTTAGCATTCAAGAATTATATGACTAAGACTACCATCATTGAGGCTTATGGAATTAGTCACATGTATCGAGATGCATGAATGATGCGAATCCAGGGAAGGGGCAACATAAGCTTCAGTTGTTTGTTGACTTCATGCTTGAGCTTGGTTGACTTGATTTAGGCATGTGAAAAAAAAAAAAAAAATCTTTGACTACTCAAGTTGTTTTACCACACAATGGATTCCTACAATTGTACATTGGGTCATAGTGGCTAGCTAACGAGCTTTTGATGAAATACTAGTACATCTCAAATTTTTATTGCTTTGGCTTACTTTTCCATCCCTCTAGAACTTGTGTTAAGAATTTTTTATTTCCCTATAGATAGGTTTTTGTCCAGTGTAATGCATTCATAGTTCTATGTGGAACAACCCATCTGATCAACTTATGAATATTTACCATGTATTCAAGAACTGTAGAAGTGGTTATGACTGCTGCAAAGGTTTTGGCTATTGTGTATCTTGTGCTACCGCTCTCATGTCTGTGCTTATCATCCTTGATCTACTTGGCATGAAAAATGGGGAATGAGTTCTGAAAAACAAAGCTGCAGAACCTGATAGGGAAATGGGTTTCATTTGTACTCAAGAGGAAATTGGCGGATTGTCAAGATGATGTTACACAAAATTAGGAGGGCTCTTGATGGACATATTATTTTGAAAACTACTCTGGTTGTACACGGCAAAACTTTGGCATTGGGAGAGTGCCCTATCAATGCTAGCATGAAATGGCTTGGAGCTTTAGCTATCCTACACTTTTTGGCAGTATCAAGGATTTAGTTAGATACACTATACCCATTTATTTCCTCTAATCACTTGAGTGCTTAGTAACCATCGTATGGTGAAAATATTATCAAATTCATCTATTGCAAAGATGCATCCTCTTGCTCGGGAATACATTCCCGGTAGGGTTGTCACTATGTGGGCTCCTGTGCTGCATCTCTCTAATTCCCATATTGATGACTAGCCTACATTTTCAACAACATAGTATGGTTTTGATACTTCCATTTGACAGTGCTAGGCAGTGGCATGTCTATGAGCTAGAGCTCATTGAAGTAGTGGTCGAACAAGTTGCAGTTGCTTTCTCACGTGCATGCTACTAAAAGAGTCTATGCAAACAAGGGATCTTCTCATGTGGCAAAAAGTTGCCTTAAGCGAAAATAGGTACTCATACTCGCAATGATTTTTGGCTGTTATGAAATATGAAATATGAAATGAGAACTCCCATGCACCCTAACATCATGGTGCCCGTTCAATGGATAAGGAGAGGAATGACGTATACGGATTCTTAGAAAATCGATTCTTTATTTGAGCCACGCCATAAGGACTTCTCTCTCTTCAAAAGAAAACATAGTATGAAGATTTACCTGTATTGCGTGTCACAAATTGTCATTATTATTTAGAACATATGTGAAGATTCAATGGCAAAATCACACAGAAAGAGAGGCCACTTGGGAGCTTGAGGATGAAGCAAAACGCAAATATCCTCATTTGTTTCATGATTGAGATAAGTGCAAATTTCGATGACGAAATTTATTTTAAGGAGGGTAGATTGTAATATATGGGTCAAACCCAATCAAAAAATAATATAAAGAGAGAGAAAAAGAAGAGTTGAATGGTCAAAAAGAAAGGGAAAAAGGGGGAAGCGTCAGCTAAGAGAGAGAGGAGAACAGAAAAAAGAAAAAGAAAAGGAAAATGATATAAAAGGAAAAGAAAGGAGGGGGGACTCGAGCAGAATAGAAAGAAAGAAAGAGGAGTGTAACATCCTGAATTTCGACCCATTCCGGGATAGATGAAATGGTTAATTTATCAATGCACTGTTAGTTACATTTACTCTGAGTTGGCCCCTCACGAGTTAACTAACTTTTCGGCAAGGTAATTAAGGATCGGTACGCGTACGACTAGTGAATTTAATCGGGGATAGGCCGCTCGACCATAAGGATCAAAGAGGAATAATACTACATTGTTGCAGGCCAATTAGCGAACGGAAATAAATCGAGTCGGCAAAAATACAAAGTCGGATTGCGGGTGATTCCGCACTTTTGGCCCTGTACTCAGTGTGAGCAATTAACCTCTCGTGATTACATGACAATCGAGGATCGCCCTGATTTGAATATGCACGATCGTGGATTGAAAAGCTATCAACCATGGGTCAAACGCGCGAGAACCTCTAAACGTTGCCCGAAAGTTAAGTCGTACTAAAGTCGCGATTAATCGATGCTAACCACGAATTTCAATCCGATATCGAGTATCGAACTTTTAAGGATGTCGAGACTAAAATATTGGACAATGTCTTATTGATTCTCGGATTTATCGGTAAGCCCGAAATTATTGGAAAAGGATTCAACGGGCCAAGTTTTTGAGCCAAATATTTGGGAATTTGTGCTTCAAGGGCAAAAAGACCAAATTGCCCTTTCTAGAAGCTTTTTAGGATTTTGTCTTGTTTTCTTTTCTTTTTCTTTTTCTTTTCTTTTCCCCCATCCCCTCCGCACGTTCTCTCTCTCTCCCCCTTTTCTCTCTTTTCCCCACGTTTTCCTCCCCCTTATCGACACCCACTTGCCCATCTTATCTTTCTTTTCCCCTTTGACCGGTCTTCTCTCTCTCTCTCTCTCTCTCTCTCTCTCTCTCTCTCTCTCTCTCTCTCTCTCCCTTCGGCCTTCCCCGCACGACGCCCCCTTCCCTTGCAGCTTCTTCTTCTTCTTCTCTCGTTGGTCGATGCCGGCCCGCTACTGATGCCGCCATCACCGACCGCCACCGTAGCACCGCAGCTCCGCCACCGCCCCTGTTCTCCGCCCGGTCGCCGGTGAGCTGCCGTCCGCTGGCCTTGAGCCGAACCAGCCCGCCCAGCTTCTGTCCTTCTCTTTTCCTCCTCTCGTCCACCGCCACCGCAACATCGGAGCGACGAGCCGCCACCCCTCCGTTGCTCGGCCACCACCGCCCTTCGCCCGGCCACCCTGCACCGAGCTGCCGCCGCCCCCCCCCCTCTATCTTTCTTCTTCTTCTCGGTCTTGGTCGAAAGAGATCTGGCCAACCAACCGCTTGACGCCGAAGCGCCGAGCTGCGCGCCTCGTCATCGTCCCTCCGCCCTAGTCACCGTTGGAGGCTAGCCGACCGACCAGCCAACCTCCGCCACCCCCTCGAACCGCTTTCTTTGCCTTCGCCGTGCCCCCTCTCTCCCTCTCGGCCCCTTTGGCCGTGACCGAGAAGCGGCCAGCAGCCCTCGCCGCTGCACGCCGTCGCCGGTCACCACCACAGGCCCGCCGGAGGACCGTTCCCGAGCTCCTACGCTGCATCGGAGCCACCCCGACTTGCTGCCATCCCCCGAGCCAGCTGGACAACCTCTCCTTTCCCTCTCTCGGTTCTGTCCAGCTTCGCCGGAGCCGCCGTCTGCCTCGTCGGAGCTGCTGGCCGCCGTCCGGAGTCACCGAACCGCCCACCACCCCGGCCCCCCGTGCCGCCCGGTTCCTTCGTTTCGCGGCTCTCCTTGCCGCGTGGACAGCGGCCCTCGGCCGAGACCCGGTCCCGGGCCGCCTCGTCCCGACGCGCCGGAAGTTCCCATGCGTTCCCCTTGTCGCCGCCGTCGCGCTCGTGTCGTCGGAATTGCTAAACCATGAGTCAATTTCCTAATCCCTTAGTTAGGGGTTAATCTTACTTAGGAGTAGTTTGATTAGTTTAATTATTGTTTAGTGTTTTGGATGATAATTATTAGTGTTTTAATACTATTTGATTAAGCTTTGCTAAGTGTTAATCATGTTTAGTATTGATAAATATTATTATTATTTTTGGGATAAATAATAATAATTATTTATTATTTTCGGAATTATTAATTAAATTAATTTATAATTTCGAATTATTAATAGTAATATTCTTATTACTATTCATTGCTGAAAATTAATTATTTTTGGAGAAAATAATTAATTGTGATTATTTATTGAAATGGTTTTAATTGAGTAATTTTGGGACAAAATTACTACGGTTTATTTTTCCAAAGTCAATAGTATTTATATACTATATTATTAAATGACATTGGTTTATTAAAGAATGATTTTATTAAATGAAATTATTTGGGCTGGGTAATTAATTATGGGATTGGAAAATAAATATAAGTATTTTGTGGGACTTGAATTATTTTATCGGAACAATCGACTATATCATGCTTCTTAAATGAGTATTTTGAGTATAATTATAGGTTATACTCTTTTTTTAGGATGATTGAGTATTATTGGGGAATAGTTGATTGTTGTGGTTGTGAGGACACATATTTATTTATTAATTGAAATGTGTGTTTATTTATTATTACATATTGAGACACGTGGTTGGGTATCGGAGTATCGTGATGCAAATTGGTCGGAATTGATTGACAGACTGTGACTTGAATTGTTGGTTGTTCCCAAGAGTTAGGGAATGTGTGTGATTGAATGCTGATTGGAAATTGAATTTTGGAATTGTCAAGTGATACCGCATGACATATTGTGTGAGTTATCTGAAATGGCATGTTGCATGAACATGAGCGTATGAGCAATGTTGCATTCACGACCAAGCAAAAGCAAAGACAAGAATGAACTATTTGCTGATGTGTTGCATGGTCAGATTAAAATTGATAGCCCGGTTGAGCCGGATGACCGCCAATCCTTCGGGGTTGTGCCGTGACCATTGGGTCGCCTGACAGTGGTCAGATGCAGAGTCGCGATTGAGGCCGGGCCCATGCTCCTTATGGAATGCCGTCGGTGGGAGAGAGCCCATGACGTCGCCGTGCCTCACGAGGGAGGACGATGCCTGGTTTACGACCAGTTGACCGCCAATCATAAGGTTGTGCCGTGGCCTAGAGGGTCGTAATAATCGGAGCATATGTGTGGGTGTGAAACATGAGAAAGTTACGTGAGATGCTCTGATTATTCGTATGCTCTTAATATCGTGATGATTGAATTGACAATTTCTGCAGGTTGCGCGTGCTAAGGCCAGGTAGGGTCGCTTGTGTTTGCATCTGCTTATTGAACTGTCGTCTGATAATGTTGCTTGAGGTGTGGTATGTGTTGTTTGCCGGAACTAGGTTGCATGGTTAGATTGCTCCCAAGGCGAGCGAAATTCCTAACCGAGGCTTAGGACTTTGACTTACTGAGTTTATCTCAACCCGTCGTGGTTAACAATTTTCAGGGCCGTAGGATGGAGAATCAACGCGTGTTTCAGTTCGTGGCCGTCTTTGAAGGGAGTAGATTAACCTTGGCTTGTTGGTTTCCTTGGCTCGTTAGGAAGATGGCCGTGGTAAGGGCTTGTACTTGTAAACTTCCTAGGGTTAATCAGTAGATGAATAAAGCAGTACTTTTGAATGTGTTCTTGTTGGGTTTTCCTGCTATCCCTGTTTTTATAATTGACCGGGGTTTGTTTTTCGCTTCCGCATGCGTTTAATCAAAAGATAAAAATAACGGTCGGTGACGGATCCTGGGGAGTTGCAAATCAAATGACCGCGAGAGAACAGGGGTTGCTGCGTGCTCGAGGGTCGGGGCATGACAAGGAGAGGGAGAGAAGAAGAAAGGGAAAGAAGAGAGGGTTTTGCACATGCACGCCGCAGAAGCCTCATAAAGCCGACTCGACTATTTTACGCAACACCCGGTGAGTACACGTGTCTCTTATTTCTCCAATTGAAGCATTTTCTGGTTTAGGGCTCAAATTCGGAGTTTATGGAGATTGGTGCGGCAAAGCCCGATTTTCGAGTCGTTGAGCTGAATTTTTTTATGGGAATGATAAATTAGGATGTTGTGAAGCTATAGCATTTTGCGGAATTGAATTTGAGCTTGCGGTTTGTCCGGAATAAATTTTTGAAGTTTGGCACGCGTTCTGTCACTGTTGCGAACAGTAGCTTCGAGCCTGGTTTTCTGCTGTTTTTGGCGAGAGTTTGAGGCGGCTGTTATGGGGTTGTTGTAGTGCATCAAAAGAGTTTTCTAATGACTATAAGTTGGCTTGAAACCGATTTTTGTGGAGGAAGTTATGGGGCGACAAAGTTGAGTGCGTGTCCGTGTCTCGCGGATAAAAATAGGTTTCCTTTTGAGGCGAGCTTTCCATGGGCACGTAGGTGTCGTGTTATCAATAAATAGGCGTAGAATAGTCAAGTAATTATTTAGGATGTCATTTTTCTCGGTCTTTGATATTATTTTGAATTAATTGTTAAGAATTCAAGTACGTCGACTCAAATAATGGCTTAGTTGGTTTTTGACTCTTCCCAGGTGAGTGGCACTATTTCTTCCTTGTATTTTAAACTCATGTTTGGAAGATATTATGGGTAATATATGCTATTAGTTGGAAAAATAGCATTCTTTGTTGCATAAAAACAGGATCGGGCTTTTACTGCTATTTGTTATTCAAGTGAGGAAACTATCATTTGATTTTAGTTTGGATATTTGTTTGAAAGTGGTTTGCGAAACCTTTATCAAAGGACCTTGAAAAGCTTATGGTTTATGTAAAGCGTTTCCATATTTATTAAATGTTTGAATTATGAAATGATTCTGATTATGTGGTGGATTATTGGGGATTGATTATTGCTGGATTGATGCTCAATGTCTCTGTGAACCTTGAGGGGTGTGTAGGCATGCGCATACTAACCTAGGATATCCTTGTGGGCCGAGCCATCGGCTTATAGTAGGTGGAGACCTACTCAAGGGGGAAATCTTGGTCGCCTTGTCATGGGCGTTAAATGTGACAATGGTTGGACATTTGAGCTTGAGTTTGGTCGGTAGAATGGACCATTGACCCGTGTTTTGACGAGTTTAGCCGATGGGATGGACCCTTGGTATGTGTTTGATGAGATTAACCAGTGGATTCGACCATTGGTACCTACTTTGTTTCTTGAGATATTTGTAGTATGTATATATATTATGTTCAAAGAGGATTATATTGATATTGTAAATGTGCATAGTAATTTCCCGATCCGCTTGGAAGAAATGTGTTACTCACTGAGTCGTGATAGCTCACTCCTCTAATCTTCATGTTTTTCAGGTCTTTCAATTAGCAACTGATAGAGTGAGAGCGATAGCGTGGGAACTCTTGGGAGCTGAAATTTTTGGGGTAGTCTAAGGCTGCGTTCTTCGGGCAAGAAGGACAGCCGTGTCACCCTCTTGTCCTTATAGGATTTGGGGTGTGACAACAACAGTGTCGTAGAGGTTGACAGTTGTGGATGGACAAAGTGAGAGAGAGAGAGGCATAGACCGGCGCCCGGCCTGTCATTGTCGACCCATCGAGACCAAAGGTTAGTCATTATCGAGACCAACTGTTGCCCGGCCTGTCATTGGCGACCAAAGGTTGGTGATTATGGAGAGAGAGAGGGGGCGCGCGGGGGCGCGCGGGGCGCGGGGCGCGGGGCCTCACCATGTAATGCCCACGCATCGACATTGAAGGTTTGTATTTTTGGATGGAGAGAGAGAGAGAGAGAGAGAGAGAGAGAGAGAGAGGGGGGGGGGGGGGTGTTTCATCTGGCAGATTACATGATTGATCGACGATAGTTGATCTTGGGAAGAAGACAGAGAGAGATCATTGGGTAGGGAAATTAAGCATGTTCTTCGTATTTGCATTTACTTTGCCTTGTTCAAAAACTGAGAGACCCTGCCAATGTTAAGCAAAATACTATTGAAATTGAGCGAAAGAACAGTTAGAAAAGAGTCACTTCAACAGCATTGAACGTCGAGACATGGAGAAGCCGGTCGACCAAACTTGGCGAAATAGTTGAGTCGAGTGGGGCTGAGATTAATCGGTTTTATCGTGGACTGGACTTTGGCTGGAAGCACAACAAGGCTCAGCCTCATTTAGGTTCACTTAACTTGACGGACGTCAATGCGTTCAGGTTCGACTTGCTCGACTAATGTACATGAACTTCTTGTGAGCTCCAATCAATCTCAAACTTAAAAACCCAAGCAAGATTCGCTCTATTTGCTCAAAGTGCAATAAAAAGGGGAAAGTTAGGCACATATCTTGCAGTTATTGGGAACATTCTTTTGCTTATAGAGAAACGCCTGATCGATCGACAAATGCACACTTTTTTGTCTTGTTTTCCTATCGATTGAGGAGTTGCACGTGTTAGCCACAAAGTGTAATTAGAGTAATTAATAATTAAACTACATATTCATCTAATAATTTGAATTTTTAGAATAATTAGCGGTGATTCCACAAAATCTTACATGGTATCATAACAAGAGGTCCTCAGTGCAAATCTCTCTAGATCTCTATTTGCCTCCCAAATTATATATTTCTACAACTTAAGCTTAGGCCAAAGTCCAGCCTATGTGTAAAGGGGAGTGTTAGTTTAACTAAAAATTAAATCATGTTTTTACCTAATAGCTTAAGTACTTAGAATAGTTTATAGCAATTCCACAAAATCGGCATAAGTACCTTAGGAGTGCCAAAACTTAGCACCAAGGGACACTTAAGTGCCAAAACTTACAAAATGTATATTTAAGTGCCATTTTTCAAAATAAATGGATCACTTTAGTGCCAAGTCATCGGAACTCTACCGGAAATCCTACGTGGTAATTTTTTATTAATTTTTTTGCTTACGTGGCTTGCCGAAAACTGAATCAACGAAAAATCAGCATAAAACGATGTCGTTTTGCACTGACGTGGATTTTAAAAATTATTAATTAAATAATATTAAATAATTATAAAATATATTATTATAAAATTGATTAATTTAAAAAAAAAAACGGGGGAGGGGAGGGGAAGGGGGAATTGGCAAGGGCTGTGCAGCCCTCGCTACCGGCTCCCTCGCCTCCCCACCAACGCCGGGAAGGGCCGGCGACGGTGGGCAAGGGTCGGCCGGGGGTCGGCGGGGCTTGCCACTGCGGCGGCGACCTCGACCGACCTGGCGGGGTCGCCAGATCTGGGGGAGGGTCGCAACTCTCGCCGCAGGTCGGCTGGGGTCGCCGGCCAATGGCCGGACCCCAACAACCCCAGCTGACCCTCGCACACCATCGCCGGCCCTTCTCAACGATGGTGGGGCGACAACGGTGGTGGTGGCGAGGGCTGCACAGCCCTCGCCAATTCCCCCTTCCTTTTTTTTTTTTTTAAATTGATTTTTAAATTTTTGTTAATCTAACGTGCCAATTTTTTTTATTAAAATTGCCACATGTATTTTTTTATTTAAAAAAAAATGCTCCGTTAGCAAATAAACTCGCTGGAAAATGGACACGTGGCAGTTTGGCCGGAATTTTTCGCCGTTGGCACTTAACTGATCCTTTTTGCTCCGATTTTGGTACTTAAATGTACATTTTGTAAGTTTTGACACTTAAGTGTCCCTTAGTGCCAAGTTTTAGCACTCCCGGGGTTCTTATGCCCACAAAATCCCACACTTATAATTTTGTTTTCAACCGTAAGATTGACTTAAAACTTAAAAGATCGGATTTTGCATACGTGTTTGGATTAGCCAAGAGCACAATGTAGATTCAATTTTCTACATCATCGAGAGTAAGGGATTTCATACTCCATGTGTTTTAGAGCGCATCTTTAAGTGTTATATGAGATTAGTATTCTTGAGAGGAGAATTTACTAGTTAAGGTGAGCTTGCTCCTATGGATGTACAAAAAGTTATTATTGCTAAATCGACAGGACTTGATTGAAGGAAGAGGATGGGACCATGTTCACCAGGTTTTTGCTGAGCTGGATTTTTCCATAGAACTAATTTCTAGTGGAGATTCAAAAGTGTCCCATTTTGAGATTGAGGGCTTTGTCCTATTCTATTAGTATTATGAGCAATATAAAGTAATATATGTGCTTGAGAGTGATCCTATGTACCCTCATCTCTTCCCCATAATGCAATACTCCACTGTACAATAAAGCAAAGCTAAAACAATTTCCAATCTCAATGATTCCCCAAAAATAAGAAAAAAAAAAAGTTTAATGAATACTCACATAGCTTTGTAGTGTTGCACAATAGTAAAATTATTACTCAGCTAAGTTAGTACATTAAATGTGTTATTCATTTGATCCTCCAGTAACCAAATTTAGATCCAAGTATCTCTTAACTACAGTCATTTTTTCCACTTTCTTAAAAAGTTTCATTTTTTTAAACTAATTCAAATCTTTAAATAACTTTTTTTGCTCATACATTTTTTGCTAACAAAATCACAAATCTATTACACTTGTGTCAATTCAGTCTTAATTTTTTTTTTCTAATTAAATCATAAACTTTTTGCATTTATGCAAATTCAGTCCATCCAATCAATTTTAACTAATAGGCGTTAACATGGCATTTTTAAATATTTTTAATAATTGAGAGACATGTATGTACAATCCCAAGAAATTTAGAGAGAGAGAGAGAATTGTGAAATTCAATCTATGTGCATAAAATCTCCGATTCTAATATTATGTCATAACCTTAGTGTGCATCTGTTTATTTTAGAAGAAACTAAATTAGTAGGAGATCGATGAAATTTTTTTTATATCTTAACTTAAATTAAGGTGTCCTTTTGTATATGTGAGATTTTCAAGAAATCTTCAAGGAGATGAGCACGTTGATTTGTCCTTCTTTTTATACCTTGATGGCGTGATGACTATGATAAAAATAATAATTTTAGTAATAATGAATTATTTCCAATAATGTATGTTGATCCTTAAGAAACAGACTACAGGTAGCATGCGCATCCATTGTATTTTTTCTACAAAATTACATAAGTCCAATAAGACGCGAGTGCATCACTGCGTCTATCATTAATTTACCCTACACTACCTTGTCTGACGCTTTACTTGTTCTACCGAACAATTTAACTACTACTATCAATGATTCTCTCAAATATGTTAATTATGATATAACTAGTATAAACACCTAGAGGGGGGTGAATAGGTGTAGAGAGATTATTCAATCAATTAAAAAAAAAAAAACTTTCACGATCAACGAACTAAAATCAAGTAGAGAGGGTTAGAGAAGATTGCAAACACTGTTTATAATGGTTCGGCTTTTGAGAAGCCTACGTCCACTCTCCGAGAGACCAGCTAATCGGCTGTATTTCACTATATGATCAATTGTGATTACACACTCTCGAGTGTTTGTACTCGGTGATGATCTGTCTCACTAAGTCACTCTTTGTTTGTAAAACACTGAGATCACTCAAATGCGCTCTATGAACAACTATTGAAGAATTGAATCAACTTTGGAATAATGTCCATCTGTTCTACCCCTAAGTCTCAACCTATCCTTAAATACTCTTCAAGCTACACTTGACCGTTGACTCTTTCCTTAAGAGTTTAGTCTTCCCTTTCTTGGACAAATTTTATAAAGCAAGTCTTTTTGAACATTGAAGGTAGATCAGATCCCCTTAGATTCTGTTCGCCCATACAACCAGAATCCGGGCTTCCATAAGTACTCTAATCTTCATTGGAAGTTGCTCGTTAATTGATCCTGTCAATCAGATTAGTATAACAGAATCAATATAAATAAGGTAAGTGAAATACTCTATCGTTGGTGATCTTATCGTGTAGGTTCATCTTAGGTTTGATGGTCTTAAGTTCTTATTTTGCCTAGATTTTTAGTCTGGTTCGTTCAGACCTAAAATCTTAGTCTGGTTTGTTTAGACTTAAAATCTCAGTCTAGTTCGTTCAGACTTAAAATCTCAGTCTGGTATGTTCAGACTTAAAATCTCGGTCTGGTACGTTCAGACTTAAAAACTCGGTCTGGTAAGGTCAGACTCTTAGACCTTTCATACTTTATCTTCTGCAGCAAGCAGACTTTAATGCCCATGTCATTCTGTGTCCTTTTCCTTCAAGAGATTGATATAAATATCATTCATAAGATGTTTTGTTAGCATCAAAACTAGGAGTTTTCTCAACAATCTCCCCCTTTTTGATGGTGACAAAACATTTTATACATATGGCTTAATGTTCCTGCAAAATCCTATTTCCAATTGTTCTGCTCAACTCATAAGAATAGCTCATATCAATCCTGTATAGACAATACAGCAGCAACATAATTTCATATTTCAGCTTAACATGATTTAGACTTTATCAGTACTATGTGATTAGCCTATAAGAAAATATCATTAACCATTCATAGAACTTTCATATCACAGAATCATGCATCAACACAATGATAAATCCAACCGTCATGCATCAACACAATGATAAATCCACCAAAAAACAAAAATTCAAAAAGCCATATCTACTCCCCATTTTTGTCAACTTCAAAAAGAGTTAGTTAGTTCAAAGAGATATGGTGTCCGAACAAGGGTGAAATCCTCCATATCTGATGCAGACTTCTCAATTATATCAATACACTGATTAACTGTTTTCTCGAGAGTCTCCAATTTGTTATTGAAGGAGGTTTCCATTGCTACTTGCCGATCCCTTATCTCTGTTAAAAGTCCTAAGATCTTCTGATAATCAGCATTTCCAGATGAAGCTGCAGGAACTGGCACTATAACATTTTCATAATGATGCTCCCCCTGATTTGATGCTTCATCTGTCCTTTTTGCCCCTCTCTTTCCCTATCCTCATTTCCATCTTCTTCTTCTACTTTTGCTTCTTCTTCTGGATCATCCATTGATTCATATGCATCATTCTTCTCATGTTTTGTGTTGAGAATGTTTTATTCATGTGTTTCTGCTTCTGGTTCAGACATTCTCTGAGAATTTTGACGCATATTTGCCAGAATTGCTGAGATGTTTTTTTCTTCATCTTCTTCATCTACCAGTAGGAGTTGTCTTCTCCTTTTGGAACTTGGCTCAGCAGTAGCTGATTCTTTGCCTTTTCGATTTGCTGTTTCTACTCTAGCAATTCCTTTTCTTTTCGTCTCCAATTCTCAGCAACATCTTTCAGTCTCATCCTATTGATCATTTTCATATCAATTATCATTGTGGGAAGAGTTTTGGTACTGAATCTTCTGGGTATGTCTATCTTAAGATGATCGAAGATCCTTGTCACCAAAGTTCCATAGGGTAGCTGTCCTTTGTCTTTTAACACTATTCGATACATATGAAATATTATTATGTGAGGCAGTGAGAACAGTACTCCTTTTTCAATAACCCACATCACTTTTGCTTCAAATTTGGATACATCAGTCTTTGATGAGGCTTTTGGACAAATGCAGCTGATAATGATCTTGTGCAAAATAGTTCTCACAGAAGTTAAAAGAGGATAGGTTATAGTGGCCCTTACAAACTTTGTGAGAAACTTACACACTATTTGATAAGGGACGTCTATTGGCCTGAATGCTCCTCTCTCAACTTTTATAATGTCAGTAAGAGTGTCTGAGCTAACATCATAAAACCTGTCATTCACACTGAATTGCATTCTGTCTGAAGATAGAAATGTCAAGTTCGAGTAGAAATATGCTGTTAATTCAGGGTAAACAGCAGCAGAATTAGTGCAGAATTTGTCCATCTGCAATTTCTCAAAACATTCTTGTAGATTCACATCAGCAGCATCCAAATAATCAAAATCTACAATTCTATGGTTCATGACTCCTCGATCCAACAATTTGTTAAAGAAAGTCTTGTACTCTTTGGATCGGAATAATTTCCTAGTTGTGTTTTGGACTATAGCAGCTATTCCCATTCTCACTTCAAAATTTATGTATATCTTCTCATCATCTTCCTTCACCTTATCTTTGCTTCTCCCTGTATCACTAACTCGTTCTTTACGAGTAGGTGATGATTTTGCAGCCTGTACTGCTTGAATGAGACGGAGTTCATTCGCATACCCATTCTCTCTCAAGAAAAATAATTTGACATCTTCCCTAACATTTCTCTGGACTAATTTCTCATATCTCCTCATAATTACATGAGGACTTTCAGTGGGTGTCGGTAGAGTTAATCTAGACGTACCTCTACGTGAGACATTCCTTTCTTCAGATGGAGAGTGTAGAGTTCTTGGAGATTCCTCATTGTCTTCTTGATTTCATTGAGGAGAAACTCTTGGAGATTGTCCTTGAGTATCTTCGGAAGTCTGTGTGAGGTTGAAATGCGTTTGCCCTCCTTCGATTCTCCTTCCTCCTCTCCCAGCAATCCTGTTTGATCTTCTTCTAGGAGATGGAGATCTTGATCTGGATATGGAGGATCTCGATGCCATATTCGGAGAAGGTTGGTTTTGGCGAATAATGATTTTGAAAGCGTTTTTCTCTATTAGGGTTTGTAAACCGTTCTGGAGAGTTTTGAAAAGAAGACCCGACTTTTGGATGTTTTTATACCCTTGTTAGGAGAACAAGTGAACAGTCGCGACCCAAGATACATTAAAATAGTAGTTTTTCTAAATTTAACTAGAATATTCAATCATCACAGATAAATGCCATAAAATATGCAAATCAATCATGCAGATCAAACACTTACTAAGAATTAACTAGATTTCAATAAGGAAATAGCACATGCCCTAAAATACCATTATTTCCTTTTTCAATCTTCTTCTAAGAGAGATATGTCCAGACGATTGCTTCTGTCAGACTTTGTCCTGTTCTCATAGAATTTATAATAAGGGGTTAATAATATTTAAATTCCCACAAATTGAATCGAATGTACCTTTGTCCAGCGGCTTTGTGAAGATATCTGCTAATTGATTTTTAGAATAAATGAATTCCACATATATATCTCCATTTTGCACATGATCTCGAATAAAGTGATGTTTGATCTCGATGTGTTTTGTCCTGGAATGTAAAATTGGATTCTTGGTGAGGTTTATGGCACTCGTATTATCACATCTTATTTCTGTGTAGGACTCTTCTATTCCATAGTCTCTTAGTTGTTGTCTCATCCACGTAATCGTGAGCAACAGTTTCCAAGTGCTACATATTCTACTTCGCTGTTAATAGAGCCACGGTGATTCTGCTTTTTGGAGAACCATGACACTAGCATTTTTCCCATCAGTTGGCATGTTCCTGAAGTACTCTTCCTGTCTACTTTGCATCCTGTTAAATCTGCATCTGAGTAGCCGAGAAGAGTAAAATCTGTTTCTTTTGGATACCATAGCCCCAAGTTTGGATAAGTAGCTATATACTTAATTATACGTTTAACAGCAGAAAGATGTGTTTCTCTGGGATCCATTTGAAACCTTGCACAAAGACAAACACTATATAGAATATCTGGTCTAGATGCAGTAAGGTAGAGAAGAGAACCGATCATGCTCCTATAATTCTTTTGATCAACTTTCTTCCCCTTTTCATCCTAATCTAGTTTGATAGAGGTTGCCATTGGAGTTTCAGTCCTCTCGTTGTTCTCCATTCCAAATTTTTTAATCACGTCTTTGACATACTTCTCTTGATTGATAAAAGTTCGATGTTTCGTTTAATTGACTTGAAGTCCTAGGAAGAATGTCAGTTCACCCATCATGCTCATTTCAAATTCTTCCTGCATAGACTTTGAGAAGATCTTGCACAAGTGCTCATTAGATGAACCAAAAATAATATCATCTACATAAATTTGTACTAGCAAAAGTATATCTTTACCTTCCTTCTTAATGAACAAGGTTGTATCTACCAAACCTTTCTTGAATTTATTGTCTAGTAGAAACTTGCTCAATCGTTCATACCAAGCTCGAGGAGCCTGTTTCAGACCGTAAAATGCCTTTTTTAATTTGTATGCATTATCTGGTTTTCTTGGTTCCTCGAATCCAGAAGGCTGTTCTACAAACACTTCTTCTTTAATAAATCCATTCAGAAAAGAACTTTTCACATCCATTTGATATAGCTTGAAATTTTGATAGCAAGCATAAGCAAGCAATAGTCTGATTGCTTCTAGTCTTGCAACTGGGGCATAAGTTTCATCATAATCTATTCCTTCAGATTGAGAATAACCTTTTGCCACGAGCGTTGCCTTATTTCTAGTGACTTTTCCAAGTTCATTGACTTTGTTTCGAAAAATTCATTTAGTTCCAATGATAGTTCGTCCTTTTGGTTTGGGTACCAATTCCCATACATTATTTCTCTTGAACTGTTGAAGCTCTTCTTGCATTGCCTCTATCCAGCTTTCATTTTCCAGAGCTTCATTTATTCCTTTGGGTTCAATTTCAGAGATCAGTGCAACAATACCTGTGTCCTTTTTGTTTCTTGATCTGGTTTGAATTCCTTCGTTGATGTTTCCAATCACAAGCTCCTGGGGATGACTAGACTTGTGCTTCCAGTTTCTATTTGGAACTTTATCATTATCAGAATCTTCTGCTGATGCAGGAATATCAAGCTGAGTTACTCGTTCTTCATGAGTTGCTTCTTTGACTGTTTCCTAGAAAGATTCTGCTTCTTTGTTGAGACCAGATCTTTCAGGAGCTGTATTTGATTCTGATTCTTCATTCACTAACCGCTCAGTTTTGAAACTTCTTTCTCCGAAACTTTACGTTCATGGATTCTTCCACTGTTTGAGTGTTCTTGTTGAACACTCTATATACTTTACTAGAGTTTGAATAGCCCAGAAAAATACCTTCATCTGATCTTTCTTCAAACTTACTAGGTTGATGATTAACATTTTTAAGGATATAGCATACACAACCAAAGACTCGAAAATAGGAAACAATAGGTTTTCTTTCTTTGAAAATCTCATAGGGGGTTTTCTCAAGAATTGTTCTAAGAAATACTCTGTTAATAATATGGCAAGAAGTAGAAACTGCTTCTGCCCAGAACC
The DNA here is from genome assembly GCA_014182735.1 of Corymbia maculata. Taxonomy (NCBI): domain Eukaryota; kingdom Viridiplantae; phylum Streptophyta; class Magnoliopsida; order Myrtales; family Myrtaceae; genus Corymbia; species Corymbia maculata. The sequence goes on along the minus strand of CM024686.1, from coordinate 41,576,670 downwards.
GAGTTGCTACATTGCTTTTTATAAGCAATGTTCTGGTCATTTCCTGCAAAGACCTATTCTTTCTTTCCACCACTCCATTTTGTTCTGGAGTGTAAGGAGATGAAAATGTATGCTGTATCCCATTTTTGTCACAAAAGTTTGAGAAGTCTTGATTCTCAAATTCTCCCCCATGATCTATTTTGATACTTGAAATAGAGTAACCTTTTTCATTTTGGATCCTCTTTGCAAATATTGAGAAATATGAGAAAGTATCTCCTTTATTTGCTATAAAATATACCCATGTAAATCGAGAGTAATCGTCTACTATCACAAGACAGTACTTTTTACCTCCAATACTTTGGGTTTTGGTTGGCCCGAATAAATCCATATGAAGAAGCTGTAACACACGATTAGTAGAAATTTGTTTTATGGACTTGAAAGAACTTCTTACATGTTTTCCCAGTGTACATGCAGAGCACAGCTCTATTTTCTTGTAACTTAGTGAAGGCAAGCCACGAACAAGCTCTTTGCTGGCAAGTTTGGAAATTTGTTTCATGCTAACATGCCCAAGTTTACGGTACCACAAATCTACTTCATCTTGGACTGATAATAGGCATTTTGCAGTATCTTCATTTATGTCCAGAAGATAAATGTTTCCGTGTCTTCGTCCAGTAAAAGTCTGTGAAGAGCCATTGCTTGTTCCAGAACATAGGTTCTCTTTGAAGTTTATTCTGAAGCCGGCATCACATAACTGGCTGATGCTTAGAAGATTGTAGTTTAATCCTTTGACTAGAGAAACGTTGTTGATAATTAAGCTACCGATCTTGACAGTTCCTAGTCCTATAATGTTTCATTTGGTGTTTCCTCCAAAAGAAACCGTTCCTCCTTTGATTCTTTCGAATCCAATGAACATCTTTGAGTTTTCTGTCATATGGCTTGAACATCCACTGTCTAAATACCATTTCTTCTTACTTTTGAAGCTTACCTGCAATGTTTACAAATACTCATTTTTTCTTTGGTACCCAAATTTTCTTGGGTCCATTGAAGTTAGTAGTATAAGCTTTTTCTATCCATTTCTTTTGAACAGGTCTCCAAACTTTAGAACATTTGTTTTCAAAGTGTTCTTTTTCTCCACAATTAGAACATTTGAGATTGTTTCTACCAACAGGTCTTACAAAATTATTTTTGAAATGATTTCTATAAGCTTTTCGTGGAGGTCTTTGTCTTATTCTTTCTTTGACTTTAGGAAAATCAATTAGGGAATCATTTTCCTTATAAAAACCAAGTCCAGACTTATTATAATAAGGAATTTGAATGTAAAGTATGTGCTGTAGGGTTTTTGATCCTTTGGAGAATTTTGTGGTAATATCTAAGAATTCCTTTTTGAAAGAATCATTCTCCTTTTGCAAAGTATTTCGATTTTCCTTTGTTTCCAACAGTTCCTTTTTAACAGATTCATTCTCATTTAATAGAAACTCTCGATTTTCCTTTATTTCTAGAAATTCCTTTTTGAAATCATCTACTTTTCCTTTCAAGGAAACGTTCTGTTGATTCAACATGTAATTTTCCTTTTTTAATTTGGAGATCCTTTTCAAAGTTGATTTTAGATTAGAACAAAGCTCATTTATATAATCAGAAACTTCTGTAGGAATATCAGAATGATTTACCTCGATTTCTCTTTCTTAGTCTGAGCCTAAATCTATTTTAGAGTTTGAGTCTAAGTGTGCCATAAGACAGATGTTTCCATATTCGTCTTCACTATCCTCAACTTCCGTGTCACTCCACGTTTCAGCTTTGAGAGCCTTCTTGTACTTCTCGAATTTCCCTTTGTTCTTTTGAGTTTGGGACAATTCTGTTTAATATGTCCCATTTTCTTACACTCAAAGCAAATTAAATCTTTGGCATAATCATCCTCGTCATCAGTTCTGCGTTGTCCAGATTGTCTGATTTGTTTCCTGTTGTTGAACCTCCTGCCCTTTTTGTTTAGTTTTTTTAACCTTTTTGATCAGCAGTACAAGTTCCTTGTCGTCCAGCTCTTCCTCAGAATCTGTATCATCAAAATCAGTGTTAGACTTAAAAGCAATAGACTTTTTACCTCTAGATTCCACTTCCTCGTTCATTTGTTCTGCCTCATAGGACTGCAGAGTACCAACGAGCTCATCAACTGTTAGAGGTGAAATTCACAGAGTTTCTCTCATAGATGTCTTCACATTATTCCAATCTTTTGACAATCCTCTTAGAAGTTTGTTAACCTTCATGGGTCCAGGAACAGGCTGTCCTTGATATGCCAATCCGTTTACAATTTCAGTAAAACGACTGAACATATCTCCTATGGATTCTCCATGTTTCATCTTGAAAGATTCGTATTGACCAAGTAATATGTTTACTTTGGTCTCCTTGACACGATCAGTTCCTTCATATGTCACATGTAGTCTATCCCATACTTCCTTGGCTGTATCACAAGAAGATATACAATTATATTCATTAGGTGATGAAGCACAATATAGAGAGTAAATAGCCTTTGCATCAATAGTTTGTCTCTTTGTTATCTCTTCTGGAGAGAGAGTGGCTGATGGTTCTGTTTCTTTCCCATCGGTGCTCTTTGACGTTTTTCCGGTGTTATCAGTAGGCTCAATTCCCCTCTCAACCACATCCCATTCCAGTGGATCTTTCGATCTAAGAAAAGCCTTCATTTTATTCTTCCAGATATTGTAATCCTTGCCGTCGAAGTATGGTGGACGAGTGTTGCTCTGCCCCTCGATTAAACCTGGTGCAAGAATACTAGCCATAGAGGATCTTTAACTCAGAAGTAACAAACACTTCAAGATCTCGAGTACGAGGCTCTGATACCAATTGATATAACTAGTATAAACACCTAGAGGGGGAGTGAATAGGTGTAGAGAGATTATTCAATCAATTAAAAAAAACTTTCACGATCAACAAACTAAAATCAAGTAGAGAGGGTTAGAAAAGATTGCAAACACCGTTTATAGTGGTTCGGCTTTTGAGAAGCCTACGTCCACTCTCCGAGAGACAAGCCAATCGGTTGTATTTCACTATATGATCAACTGTGATTACACACTTTCGAGTGTTTGTACTCAGTGATGATCTGTCTCACTAAGTCACTCTTTGTTTGTAAAACACTGAGATCATTTAAATGCGCTCTATGAACAACTATTGAAGAATTGAATCAACTTTGGAATAATGTTCATCTGTTCTACCCCTAAGTCTCAACCTATCCTTAAATACTCTCCAAGCCACACTCGACCGTTGGCTCTTTCCTTGAGAGTTTAGTCTTCCCTTTCTTGGACAGACTTTATAAAGCAAGTCTTTTTGACTATTGAAGGTAGATCAGATCCCCTTAGATTCTATTTGCCCATACAAGTAGAATCCGGACTTCCATAAGTACTCTAATCTTCATTGGAAGTTGCTCGTTAATTGATCCTGTCAATCAGATTAGTATAACAGAATCAATATAAATAAGGTAAGTGAAATACTCTACCGTTGGTGATCTTATCGTGTAGGTTCATCTTAGGTCTGATGGTCTTAAGTTCTTATTTTGCCTAGATTTTCAATCTGGTTCGTTCAGACTTAAAATCTCAGTCTGGTTCGTTCAAACTTAAAATCTCAGTCTGGTATGTTCAGACTTCAAATCTCAGTCTGGTACGTTCAGATTTAAAAACTCGGTCTGGATAAGTCTTTCCGTCTAGTAAGGTCAGACTCTTAGACCTTTCATACTTTATTTTCTACAGCAAGCAGACTTTAACGCCCATGTCATTCTGTGTCCTTTTCCTTTAAGAGATTGATAAAAATATCATTCATAAGATGTTTTGTTAGCATCAAAACTAGGAGTTTTCTCAACAAATTATGCTCGTCAACGCAAATTTTGCTCTCACAAACTAAATAACGTGAAAAATTGTCCAATTAATCCTAAACCTTATTATACGTATGCTAATTCAATTTTAGCTCTTCCCTAAACCTTATTGTACGGATGCTAATTTAGTCTTAATTTTTCCAATTTTTTCAATTTAGTCTTAAACTTTTACACAAAATTATAATGTAATCATTCTGGTCAATTTTTGCTTGAAATTGCTGACATGACAGCTCACTTAAAATTGTTGACATGACAACGTGCCATGTAAGACGACTAGTAATGATTGGACTACCTCATCAGCAATTTCCAGCAAAAATTATACAAAATAATCATGTAGAATTTCGTGCAAATATTTAGGACTAAATTAGTAAAAATGAAATATTTAGGATTGAATTGACATCGTACGATAAATCCAAAAATGATTGGATATTTATCCCTAAAATATTTGCAACCCCGTTGTTCCTCGGCCAAGAAAGCTTCTTCTATTGTAATTCAAAAACCGTTGTCCGTATTAGACTAGAACTATGTTGGGGGTCTCATATCTTTCAATCAATGTCTAATACAGTAATGAATGAATGTGTTCTATGTTCTCTAAGCCATTAAATTTGACTTCCAAGTAAGCCATTAAATTTGACTCCCCCAGGGTGCGATTTCTCAATGTTCGTTCTACACCTCCTCTCGTTTTGTAAACTTCATATAATCAAGCAGTCATCCCACTACAAAATTCAGATACGACACGAGCTCGTTTTCGGAACTATTTGACAATGGTTATCATCATGCTTTATTGGACACCGAGAAGTATATGTGGCCAGGAGACGTCCGCAGTCAGGCAATGAAGAAGTCCACTCTCACACGATAAAATCTTGGATAAAATATTCGGACTTTCTTCACCAAGAACAGAGACTTCCCATGGACCAAAAAACACGTCGCTGTACACATATCACGTTAATAATCCCTTCGAGATAAATTCAATTCAAATAAGAAAGTAGATTTGTTGAGATTCCTCACACTGGCTCAAATTCGATACATTGATACAACAAAAATCATGGAATTTCTCAAATCGCTATCGAGTCGACCCTCCAAATCGAACACCCAATGGCCAAGAACCAAAAGAGTGAAAATCCACGATCTCTGTGGCACGCACATGATAAGAATTGTCTCGTTCAGTCACCGTCAGTTGCCTGAAGGTTTTGCTTGTCGGTTTTGGAAGGTGTGTTTGTCGTGGACCAAAATTTGGACCCCTATCTTGCCTTGATTTCTTTCTCCTCATCGGATTCTTGTCATCCTGTCGCGTGATGCCTATGTTTGCTACCAGCATCACCCGACATCCACTAGTCTAACCAAAGATTTTTGGAAACGTCCAGTTTGTTCATTCATATACGCGTTTTGGGTTGAAGAGGGAAATTCGCGGGATAATTTAAATTCATTGCACTGGACTGAGTACTCGGTATAAGGTAATCTACGTAAATCATGCATGTCTAATCATCTAATGATTATCTCTATGCGAAAGAGGACGATAATGTCCAGAATCTTTTGTTTTCTCTTGTTTTTAATAACGAATGGCAGGAATCTCTATTTGGTGTTATTAGTAGTAACATGTCGATCGTTTGTTAGTTATTCAAATTTATGAAATTTTGTAAAATCATTATTGATTGTTTTAAAAGCTTAAACTATTAAATAAATACGTTTATTATTCAGATATTTTAACAAAATCCTAAGTTTGCAACTCAGTCAGTAGTTCTGATAGGGGATTCCCTCTATACCAATAAGAAAAACAGTATATATAACATGTGGGCAAAAAAAAAGAAAAAAAAAAAGAGCAGCATCGTTATAACTGATGAAAGACGGAATCTATCGTGGATCATGTATATGCACTTGTCTTTATAGATGTCTATCATAAGAGTTGCGACGGTTAAAATTTTCGATGCAAATAAAGATTCACGTGAAAAAGTATTTACATATCAATGTCGAAGACAAGGCCGGCATGTAAGCATATCTAAGAGGTCATGATTGAGATCAATGGGTATTCGAGCGCGTCAACAATTCTTTATTATTATTATTATTTAAAATCCACTTCAGGGAATGTTTTGGCGTTAATCCAAGAGGAAAATGGAAGCAGTTATCAAAAATGAGTAACCATTGAATGAACACACGTTAATCAAATCGCAAACTGACGTTGACTCCCTCTCACTTTGTTATATTCCACGACTAATCAGAAGAGGCTGACAAAAATTAGTTTAAGAAAAGCCAGACTGGCTGGTGGTGGGACGAGGAGCGTGATGATGGGGACCAGAGAGATGGGAAGCACTGCGATATATTCCCCCTTTTATGGAGAAATACTGAGTTGATTTTTTTGTGCCGGTTCCGAATGATCGCCGCTAATTATGGCGACTGAGGCAGCCTCGACTCACCCGAATATCTCCTTTGTCTTTTCTTTTGGATCTAAAAGAAAAAAAAATATCACTAAAAATCTCAAATTATACCACTTGGGATAATTTTACCCCGAATTTTTTTTTTCGTGCTATAAAAAACCCCAAACTATGTCACTTTAGACAATTTTACTATAAACTTTTTTTATGTCACCAAAAATTCTAAATTATATCACTTGGGACAATTTTACCTTGAACTTTTCCTTGTGCCATAAAAAACCCCAAACTATATAATTTGTGACACATTATCCTAAACCCTTTAATTCTTTTTTTCTTTCTCCCTCTTCCCTCTGCCATGGCCAATAGAGGGAAGCCAGCGAGGGCCACCCTCACTAGCGGTAGAGTCGAGTGATGGTGGCCCTCATCGGGGAGGGTCACCCCCGCCTGGGCAAGGGCCGCCTCATCCTGGGTAGGTGAGGCGGCCCTCGCCCAACGCCGAGGAGGGTTGCCCACGCCAAATTCAATGATGGCATCCCTCACCTGGCCCGACTCAAGCAAGAGACGCCCTCGCCTACCCAGGGTGAGGGCAGCCCTTGCCTTGGGTAGGTGAGGTGACCCTCGCCCAAGTCCCTCGCTGAATTTGGTGGGGGTGGGCGAGGGTCACCTCGCCTACCTAGGGCGAGGACCGCTCTCGCCCAACGCCGCCACCCTCACCATCGGCTTCCCTATACCGACCATGGCAGAGGGAAGAGGGAGAAAGAAAAAAAAGAAAGAGAAAAAAGACGAAAATGCCATTTAGTTAAAGAGTTTAGGGTAAATGTGTCTCAAGTGACATAATTTATAGGTTTTTGTGGCATAAGAAAAAGTTCATGATAAAATTGTCCCAAGTAATATAGTTTGGGATTTTTTGTGGTAAAAAAAAATTAAGGTAAACTTGTCCCAAGTGATAAGTTTATGATTTTTAATAGCACAAAAAAAAGTTCATGATAAATTATCTCAAGTGGCATAGTTTGAAGTTTTTTATGATATTTTTCCAAAAGAAAAACAACACTTCCGACCTAAAAAAAAGGAAAGAAAGAAAAATGTGACGTGCGGTAGAGTACCGGTTTGTTACACTTCGCATGGAATCATGGGACTAGAGTTAGGTGAGAAAGTGCTGGATTTGTAAAAGAAAAAGATAAAATATTGTATTCCCTAAAAGATCCTCGATTTTCTTGCAAGTCCTTCTTTTGGTGATATCATATTAGTTTCAGCATGTATTATATACAATATAGCCAAGATTGATTGAATTTTTTACCATAAGGGCTAATATCGCAAGAAACCTCAAACTAATATACATGTGATAAATTTATTCCAAACTAATTTTTTGAGCATGAAAAACCTCAAACCGATACATATGTGATAAATTTATTCCAAATATCATAAAAAAAAATCCAAATTGGTACACTTGTAATAAATTTACTCACAAAATAATTTTTTGACAATGAAAAACCCCAAGTTGACACATTTGGGACAAATATACTCTTCAATAAAGTAGATTAATACTATAAAAAATACAAAACTAGTACGATGATGATAAACAGAGAGTAAAATTCCAAATTGATACATTAGTAAATTGTCATGTATCATTCAACTCAACAATTTAATAGTAAAAAATTTAACGGTAACTAATGGAAGGTAAAATTATTACAAGTGTTCTAGTTTGGGGTAAATTTATAGTCAAAAAATTAGTTTGGAATAAATTTATCACAAGTCTATCAGTTTGGAGTTTTCCGTGGTATTAGCCCTATTTTAATTGCTAAGTTATAAGCATAATATGAACCACAACTGCTCATTGCGTCAACACATTGGAAATGTAGGAGACTAAATTTTTAACTACTATAGTGTAAGTATTAGTAGTGCATCGCTATACGCAAGAGGATGAAATTTTTTAATATTATTTCATTTGTCATTCCCCTCATTTAATTACTCCAATAGTCATTAAATCATTCCTTATGGAAAGCTCAATGAGCAAGCATAGTCCATAGACGTGTAGTTCTCTGGTTTTGTGGTTGAACAAAGTCGTATGGATCATCTAAAAATTTAGATAACTAGTTTTAGGAACCGTTTGGGTTGATTTACATGCTTTTTATTCATGAAGCTGATGTTAAGACGCATGAAAGTTGGATTCTTTATATTTCATTTATTTTTCATGGTCATGATCACTTCTAAGATCCTCCTTTTGTCGGTGCTTCTAGAGTTCTCATTATTCAGCTCTTATCGCTACAGCTGGGGAAAATGAACTTCTAACTGAGCAATGCATACAAACATCTCCAAATTCTAGTCCCTATTTAATCCCTCTAATTGTAATTCCAATAGTTTGATAGGACCAAGGGAAAAAAAAAATGAGGTTCCGTTACTTTCCAAATCCTCATTCTTGCTCGATTTTTATATTTTGATCCTTCTGTGTTGAACTTGAGCTGCAATCAATGTATGTGACTGAAACACCAAGACAATCACCGATTCAACTTCGGATGGAAACAAAAGTCAAGAGAACTGAAACCTCAAATTTTGAAGAACTAGGGATTATAAGTCACTGAACTACAAAACTCAACCTCTAGAGAATGGAGTTGCAAGTGTCAAGTGACTGAATCATTGAAGTTTCAGCACCTATCGAAGATGGTGCTGAAATCGATGCACCATGTAGGCCCTTCATAATAACACAAGAAGAGCCAAAACTCTATAAGGGACCTCCTGATGGCTATTATGCAAAAAGTAATGGACCATCCTCCCCATCAAACCAAACCAGATGTGACAAACTCTCAAGAATGTCTATGCATTTTATATCTAGAAGGCAACTTAGCAGATATGCAATAATTTATCATCTTTCGCCTCATGTAAAATTTCAGAAAAATTAATCAAATATAGACAAGTAACTGAATATTGAGTGGTGATCAGATTCACCGTCCCAAGAACAACACGAGGAAAAAAGAAACAAAATTGAGTGATGAAGAACTAAAGACGTTTATAGATACATAAAGATGAAGGCTATAATAACACATGCACGAGAAGTTCTACGCGTGTTAGGAAAGGTATATTGAATAACTTTCACAAGTATAGAGTTCATTTCAGAGCAAACCCCCTGGGCCCCCTGCCCCCACCCCAAAAAATTTGGTCCAGCCCCTTTATATTATGTCCAAATTTATGGAGATTCTTTCGAGAATAGTATGGGAATCTGGTGCGGTCAAGATATTTTTGGCAATCTTTCTAAAATATCAAGGTTAGCTCCATCAAATTATTCCTTGACATATATATAAAACTTAAAGTGGTGACTTAGATGGTAAGTGAGTTTGCTCCTCCACTTTCGAGTCTCGTTGAGAACATTTCACAAATAAAATTCCAAATGCACCAAATCGATATAAGAAAGAGTGCCCATGGAATCGTTAAATTATAGTATTGTCAAAAGAGAGCGAAAACTGGCCTGGAGAACACCTGATCACTAAACCAAAATAATGGGATTAATGAACGATAGTCCTAATCAATTGGAGGACTCCACCCGTCCATTTTGCCCTATACACGATCAGAAATTATTAAAATTTTCTATTAAATGTCGAATGGGTTTGGGCAGGCCAGGTGAAAGGAACCGCTTACCCAAGCCCAACCCGTCCATTTTGCCCTTCCATACCATTATGTTGAGTAAGCATGGAATTGAAAAACCAGTCATCCGCAATTTGGACATCTGTTGGAAAACTTTGCAGATCAATGGCCCTCCTTTCGACGCTTAATGGAGGCTTCGGCCAGGAATCGCCATTTTGCAGTTTTTTCTGATTGTGCACTGGCGATTGCCTGCTTAATTTCACGGTTCAATCTCTTAATTTCTTCACTCACGTGTCGCTATGGCTGAAGCTTTTTGTCTACTCTGAGTAAGCTGAGTAATCCTAGCTGGTTGGCCCTGAAACAGAAAAATGCATGTGTGCGTGTATTGTGAAAAGGGTAAATTTGCGGTAATAGAACAACGACGCACGAGAGCTGAAGTAGGTCCACGTGAGAATTACTTCCAAAAGATGTTTTCCTTTTACAATGCAAGCCTTGGAAGTCGATTTATTGATATTTGGTGCATTGATGGTTAGCAAGATGGAGAGGTACAGACCTCTGGAGTGCCAAAAGTTGGTACAAAATGACACTTAAGTGCCAAAAGTTACAAAATGTACATTTAAGTGCCAAAATCGGATCAAAATGGATCACTTAAGTGCCAACGGCAAAAATTCCAGCCAAATTGCCACGTGTCTATTTTCCAAATGACTTCATTTGTTGACGGAGCATTTTTTTCAAAATAAAAAATCCACGTGGCAATTTTTCAAAAAAATTATCCACATCGATTTTTGAAAAATTAAAATCGATTTTATTAAATTTAAAAAAAAAAAAAAAAAAAGGGAAGGGCCGGCGACGGTGGGCGAGGGTCGGCCGGGTCGCCGGGCCCCGGCCGGTGGCCGGCAACCTCGGTTGGCTGCGGTGAGGGCTGCGCGCCCTCACCCTGCACCGGGTCAGGCGGCCGACGGTCCTTGGCCCGGCCGGCGAGGGCCGGCGACCCTCGCCGGATCCGGGGAGGGTCGCGACCCGCCGCAGCCGACCGAGGTTGCCGGCCACCGGCCGGGCCCGCAACCCAAAGCCGACCCTTGCCCACCGTTGCCGGCCCTTCCCGGTGAGGTGGGGCGACGACGGCGGTGGCGGCGAGGGCTGCCCTCATTGATCCTCCTCCCCCTAAATAAAATAGATTTTATAATAATATTTTTTTAATTATTTAATATTATTTAAAAATAATTTTTAAATCCACATCAGCCAAAACGACGTCGTTTTGGGCCGACTTTTGGCTGATTCGGTTTCCGGCGAGCCACCTAGGCAAGAAAATTAATAAAAATTGCCATGTAGGATTTCCGGTAGGGTTCCGACGACTTGGCACTTAAGTGATCCATTTTTTTTTAAAAGTGGCACTTAAATGTACATTTTGTAACTTTTGGCACTTAAATGTCCTTTCGTGCCAACTTTTGGCACTCCTACTGTACTTATGCCGCAAGATAGAAGACAGAAGGTCGAAGTGGTCCCGAACTTAGATTTGACTCATTTCCTAGTTCTCATGTCGTTGTAAATTGTTATGGGAAAAGACGTGATGCCCTTTTGTCTCTTTTTCCCCTGAGTTTTCCACATTTTCCTCTCTTTTTCCTGAATTTGCTGCCTTATATTCCTATTTTCTTTTTGTTTCCTTTTCTTTTTTTAATTTTCGAACATTTAAAAAAACTAAAACATGCTGATAGCATCAGCACTGAACTGTCGGTCCATCAAAAAGCTTCTGGTCTTCAGGACAGTTTTTAAAACATTGGCCGTGCTTCATATTATACTAGAATTTTCATGACATTTAAAATATGTAATAATGAGGAAAAGGAAGAAATGCCTTTTCCAATTCCCATTTCCTTTATTTTGCATTATCTTAGCGTCGAGGAATTTATAGCAAGTGCTTTGAATTGAGACCAGTCTACAGGTTGACATCCAAAATAGACCATATCGTCATCTGTTGGTTACAATGGAAGATGTGATAAAAATATATTGCAATCACGTGCATATCATGCGAGTAGTATTTGATACATGCTTGATTATCAACGAGCGCACGGGTAACTACCCGGTGATCGATGGCAATATAAGAGGTTTTGAAGGCCCAGACCAGCCATGGAATGACGGCTGATAGCCGTATAACCCCTAAAGCAAGCCAAACTCATTAGACCAGATAAAACCCAAACTCACAAAACCTATTCAAGCCCAAAGTTCACCAAGCCTAAAAAAGCCCAATTGAATTGAAGCCCACTACACATAAAACCCCTCTAAACCACTTTCTAATATAACCAATACGACGTACGAACCCTAAGAGTGTCACAACTTGGCACGGAGAGACACTTAGGGTGCGTTTGGTAACATTTCTATCTCTCAGGAATAGTTTCTTTTGAGAAATAGTTCTTTTCTATTTCTACTCCTTGGAACAATTTAAGAAAATGAACGTTTGGTAACTACAAAAATTTCTTGTTTTCGAATAGAAAAAGAATATAAATGAGTTTGGTATCGACAAATTTTTTTTTATTTCTTTCTTTCCCGATAGCGGCGGAGACTCGGGTGGGCGGGGACGGCGACCGCGACGACGGGGGTGCGGACGGCGACCAAGGGCGGCGGCCGACGACGGCGACACCACCCTCGGTCGCCGTCCGCACCCCATTGCGGCTGGTTGCCACCCTCGCCCGCCGATCGCCGCCGCTGGTCCCAGTCCCTTTGCCGCCGGTCGGTCGCCGCCACCGGTCACGCTGCCGCCGATCGCCGCCGCCGCCATCGCTAACCCCCACCAGTTGCCAGCCACTAGGCGAAGGACGGCGGCAATTAGCGGTCGGCCGGTGGCCGATGACGAGCGATTAGGGGCGGTCAGCGACAGGTGGTGGAGATCGGCATCCGCCGATCGGCAATCGGCGACCGGAGATCGTCAACGGGAGGCGATGGCAGCGATAGGCGGCGGGCGACAAAGCGGGTGGCGGCTTGCTATAAGCAATGAGTAGTCCCAATAAATAGTTTCTAGAAATTGTTCTTAGGAATAAAAAGTTACTTTTTTCTACTTCAAATTTATTCCTAGGAACAACTTTCTATTCCCGGGAATAGAAAAATCAGTTGGCGTTACCAAACGCATTTATGTTCTTTTTCTATTCCGGGGAACAAAAGAACAGAAAAATAAAGAAATAGAATGGTTAACAAACGGAGCTTAAGTGCCAAAACTTACAAACAGTACACATGCCAAAATCGGAGTAAAATGGATCACTTAAGTGCCAACGACGAGAAAATCCGACCAAATTTCCACGTGTCCATTTTCTGGCGAGTTTATTTGTCGACGGAGCATTTTTTTTCAAAATAAAAAATACACATGGCAATTTTAATAAAAAAAATTGCCATGTCAAATTAATAAAAATTTTAAAATCGATTTAAAAAAAAAAAAAAGGGGGAAGGGGGACGTGTAGCCTTCACCAATTCCTCCTCCCCTTTCTTTTTTTTTTAAATTAATCAAATTTATAATAATATATATTTTTAATTATTTGATATTATTTAATTAATTATTTTTAAAATCCACGTTAGCTCAAAATGACGTCGTTTTGCGCTGATTTTCCATCTATTCAATTTCCGGCAAGCCACGTAGGTAAACAAATTAATAAAAAATTGCCACGTAGGATTTCCGGCGGGGTTTCGACGACTTGGCATTGAAGTTATCCATTTTTTTTGAAAAGTGGCACTTAAGTGTATCGTTTGTAAATTTCGAATAGCTATAACGAATCATTTTTTTCTATAAGAAATCATTTCATTAATTTAAAAATAGAACATAATTCTAATTATTTAGAATAATATAAACTATATAAAAATATTAATTAATTTAGATAAATATTATTTATTATATATAACTAATAACTAGAAATACATATTCTATTTTAATTTGAATTAGTAGTTAAATTAAAATGACTATTCTAAATTCTAACGATTCGAATTTCTATTTTCTAGAATGTAGAATAAGATTCTAATCGGATTATTCTATATTCTATTTAGTATTTCGATTTAGTTCGATTCTATTTATTCTATTTTGTTAGATTCTATTTCGAATTTTTATATAGATGATATAACAGTAAATTAAATTAGTTAATAAAATATTAGTGATAATATAAAAAGTAATAGAATTGAATTAGTAAAAAAAAAGAAAAAAAAAATGTCATTTGATGAATTCAAAAATGAAAAAGAGAATCTTATTTCTTATTATTAAGTGTCCCTCTGTGCCAAGTTGTGGCACTCCCATTGTACTTATGCCTAACCAATACTAAGCCAATTTTTATCGAAGTATGAACTCATAGTACTCCACCATTAATCCACACATGTTCACCACTATAATCACCTCCGCCATTCGCCTCCAGTCACCAGCCTACACCGCCGTCGGGCAGCCACCTTGAATCGCCGGCTGCAACCATCATTTCAAACGTTCACAGCGCAACAGTAATGGAAATAGACAGAAGCAAAACCAATGTCAACACCTCAAGTGATCAACACCGGTTGTGGGTCATCGCTCGATCCTCGTTCAAGCGTCCCTCAAGACCGTTTCTTGTTTCTCAAACTTAAAAAGCAGAGCAGGGAGAGGTTCGTACCTCGACAGGAGGGAGACCGTGGTCACAATCGGCTGCCGAGCAGGAGAAACAAAAACCTTGGAAAAGTTCGTTACTGTCGGCCAACAACGGTGAGGAAATTTCAAACGGAGCCTAACGGAACTGTACTGTTACGGCGGCGGCGGAATCACAATGGAGGAGTTATCGCGGCAGTCATCGCCGGTGCGGAATCGTCACCCGGAAAGATTCTCCATGAACGTCAAGAGGAACGTAGCGCGGTAAAAGAACCGCCTTTTGCCTTAAAAGAGGGATCTTTGTGCCTCTTGCTCCTTTTCACCCGCGGAAGAGACGAGAGGTTACAAAAACCCAAAATAATAAAAAATAAAAGTGAGTTTTTTTTTTTTTTTTTTTTTTAATCTTTAGGGCTTTCACGATAGCTGTGAGTCTAAATAACTTCGATTTTACGATGTGTCTTAAATAGTTAATCGGCTCTAAAAGTTGAAATTTCTTTAATCAGGCCTCTAAATTTTACTGTTCCTAAATCAAATATCCAAAGAAAAGATAAAAACTAATGGAATTCTAATTTATCCGTTAAAGGTTAAATTTTTTGGTTTGAACAAAATTTCAACCTTTGGCCCCTTTTTGTTTTTCATTTATAAAAATTCAAAACCCAAAAGCCTAATTCTATGCGTCTATGATAAATTGACACCTACATGCGATTTTTTTTACATTTTTTGTTGTTGACACCTAAATTTTGATTGATCATTCGTTATTTAATGCTCAAAAATTTAGGGATTAAGTTTAACCCCTAAACAAAAAATATTAGAATTAAATTGCATAGCATATAGTTTTAGGAGCATTTATTATTATTGCATTTGCATTGGACATGTAATAAATGGGCTTCAATTGATGGTTCTAAGTTTTAATTTAACTAGTTAGACTAAGCACACAAGGAAGGAGAATTTGGCTAGGCCCGTTAAGAAGTAACGAGTTGGAAGATGGGAATATTCCCGAGAATATTCGCATTATTTTTCCAATATTTAGGGAAGCTGTCGGACAAAATATTGAAAAAATATTGCACGTAGATACAAGAGCTAAATAGGCAACATGCAAATTTATTATCTTTCCTTAAATAACATAGTTCTCTCACCTATAAAAAGGGGCCACACATACCGAAGAGGACAAAAAAATATGAGGGAAGCGCAATAGAGAGAAAGAGGAGGCACGGCTGCAACGTAGAGAACAAATGTTCTCCGTAGGAGAGAAGTGACGGCCACCATCTACACCAGCAACCTCTGCATGACCAAAGATCGATCCAGCGAAGCTCGTGTTTGTTTTGTCTTGCAGGTTTTTGGGCGAGTTGCAACAATAATCCTTCTGTTTTATTCGTCTCCGCTGCAACGGCACATCAGCCTTCGATGACCTCGCAGCCTCCAAGCGAGGCCCCACAGCAATTTCGACAATCTTCTAGTCTAGCGAGCCCCGTCATGCTGCAGTCCAATCGTGCCCAACTCTTCATCCGCGCTTCAAGCAAGTTCTGCACAAGCCACCATAGCCTTCCTAGAGGCTCTCCGTCAGTGACTAGGGGCACCATTGGCGAGTGCAGATTCTCTCACACATCTTCTCTAACATTATTTGTTTTATTTGAAGGAAATTATGGGCTGAGTTCAAGACCACCTTCGGTCAACATAGCTGCAGGGTTGACGTGCATAGAATCATGGAAAATTCCATTTAATGCATGGTCACAAAAAAAACAAGAGGCAAAAGTGCGAACTCCGGTCCACATCCGAAGCTGGTGGTTGTCCAACACTAATGGAGTCTCCCGCGACAATTTTGTAGCAATTCAAGGCTGCTGCCCACCACCACTGCTCCGCCATCGCATTCCACCGAAACCACCACAACTTGCCGATCTCGTGGTCCGACGAGCCCCGATTTGGAAACTTTATTCATGCGATATCAAAAGCTAGGTGAGAATCCTAATTAATACAATTTTCTCATATTTTATTACCTAGTTCGTGGAATTGTAATCTTAATTGAATATTTGATCAATATTGCCATATTCAAAAGATCTCCTGACCCCTCGTGAACTAGGAAATTTCCCTTATTTCACAACGTGCATATGATTGTCAGTCCGATTTCATGCCTGAAATATGACTCGCAATTGCATGGAAAAATCGTCGATCCGATCTCATACCCGAGATACGATTCACGATTTTTCGAAAAATTGGCCAATCCGATCTCATACCCGAGATACGATTCGCCGATTTTATTTGTTTCCAAAATTAAATAGATATGGATGATAACTTGGGTGATGGATTTTATATTCTGTTTGATTTTATTCAATCTTTGTTCTTATAAAAAAAATCCCAAAAAGATGTAATTAAGATAGAATAAGTTTTAATTGACATAGATTGCATGTTAGGATATGGTTTATCTAGTTAGAGATAATATAAATTAGGATTCAGTCTAGATTAATCCTTAAATTGAATTGGATAATTTCCAGAACTAGGAAATTTATTTGCTTATTTTAATTTTGAAATTTCATGAAAAAAACACAAAAAAAATCACTCGCATGTCATGTAGTCTAGGTCGCATCATATTGCTATATCATGCATGCATTGCGTAGAATTACATCATCCATTGCATGTCATCTAGTAATTATATGTTTAGGATTATCTAAATGTGTGAAACATTAGGATAGTCACATTTAATATATTTCCTGGCATTAGATTAGGTCCAATAACTAATGTCGCGAGACATATAATTTGCATATTAGGTTGCACGTTGCATGTTATTATAGTTAGACACTTTTGCACGTCATTGCATGCATTGCACTTAGTTTTTTTTACGCCTCATTAAATAATTTAAAACCTTAAAAAATAGTTGAATGATTGCATGTTAATTAGATATCATATCTAGGATTAGTGATGTAATTTTTAAGCTAACATTGCAGATGTTTTCGTTGCTTCAAGATAGGTATCTCTTCCCCGTGCTTGCAATTTATTTATTGCTTTGCTTTATTGAGTGTTAGATAATGATTGCGCACTCGCATAATAATCACATTGCATGTTAGGGAGTAAATTAAAATTAATACAAATTGCCTGCAAATCATTTTTTTTCAAATAAAAGAGAAAATGTACCGAAAGGCCATTAGAGAAATCTAACGTAATCAAGTCCCTAATCTCATAGTCTCTGGTTCGTTGAAGTGAATAATTCTTCATTTACTTTACTAGGGTTTCTAATCGACCCACTAAAAAATAGATTAATGGCGACTCTAAATAAATTCATTTGCATACTAAAAACTTAAACCCTAGGTCGTGAATTGGTATGGGCTTGAGAGAGCCCGAGCTAAGTTTAGGCTTACTAATCCATTAGCCAAACCCTAGGTAGTGCACACGAGGTGAGGTCGCGACATCTATAATTTTTGACCTAGAGTTTCAAGTCAGGGCTGTCACCAAATGCTGTTTCAACTCAATCTCTGTCAAGTTCTATTGTTTTGGCTAATGCCTGTGGCGTTGACCCCTATCTTTCAAGTTCTACTCGCTACTAAAGAAAGAAGGTACGGTCGAAGCGAAGGAGTCACAAACCTTCAACTCATCGAGGAAAAGGCAATCTTCTCTTTATCTATCTTTTATCTTTGCTCTTGACGTAGTGGCTACCACCAATTTATCTAAGACTAAGATCGATAGACGAATGCGCCCCGTGATGAAGAGAAACTGATCTTCTTAGTCTCAGAGTATTGTAACTCACTTAGTCTGGAAACTCAGCACTGAAAGCCCGATTGCCCAATGTTCGACTTTGAAAGCGAAACTGGCTTTGTTTCTTTCCCTCGCCCTGAAATGCTAGAAGTTTGCGATATCGCTTCTCTTGGGCTAATGCTTGGTAGTGCCCGGACTTGCTTTCAACCCCACTGGCCGTCAAAGAAAGGAGAGTGGCTGATTGAACACAATCAATGCTTTTAATTTTTTTTTAGGTTTTATAAAAAAAAGTCAAGCCAAAATTAGCCTTGGTTTATTGAAAAAGTGATGTCTAATTACTAACGAAATGCAATGCTCTTACTATATATATACAATAAAGATACTACGGACACTTGGCTAATTTCTTTTGTCAAGAAATGAGACTTCCTTCAATTGAGGATCTTGAACCTCAAATTTTCTAACTTAGATAGTTGAGAAAATTCAAATGTCAATACTATGGAGTTTGAACGATCTACGGAATAGTAGGCATCAAAATTTGAGAATTAGGGAAATAAGAATAGTTTCCTCATTTTTACCCTTTACCCTATATCCAACGATATAAAAAAGAAGAAGAAAAATACAGTAAAAGCAACAAGCTTTTTTCTTTTCATATTTTTCCTCTTAATAAAAGACAAGGAATTCTATAGGGTTGAACAGAAATTTGAGTGATGATTTCATATAATTGCTATGCTTAGAGTGTGATTTGGTTGGTTTTGTTTTGTAGGATAGAATTCTAAAAAACAGACGTCCTAGGATAAACCATACCGGGAATGAAATAATCCTAAGGTGGAGGTCGAAATCCTCTCCCCGTTTCAAAGCTCGCAGCCTTGTTTGGCACACTACAAACTGCTCGTGGTAGCATATTCGGAAACTTCGATTCAGCAGTAAAACTTATACCGCAAGTTATTGGGGATTGGCGAGTCTTATGAAGCTGTGGGTTGGTTTTCTCTGCTTGTGAATGACAGATTACTCAAAAGGGATATCGATGGAAGTAGTCGATGTCATAGTTAGGAGGAAAAACCAAGTGTTATGTAGTGTTATGTGCCTACTAGTAGTTAATTGTTTTCTGGTAGCTAGGATTGCTGTTGATGACAGTTAGATCAAATGGAAATTGGATGAAATTTGCTTGAATTCACTTTGAATTTCGATGTGGGTTCATGTATAAGAGCCCAGCTTCACGCGCACAGGATCATCCCGAGAAATCAAGTCATTCTTCTTTCTCTATTCTTCACCTGTTCTGCCTCCGTTCCATTTTGAATTCTTCCTCTGTTAATTCTTGCTGAGTTCTGTTAGGTTTGACTACACATCACCTCTTTCTAAAGCTACACTTTTGCTCCCACTCTTCTAGCTTCTTGATCTCTGCTTTGTTTGCCCTTTCTCGTATATTACCATCTAAACTGTGAAATGCTCTGCAAGTGGTAACGAGGCTGAATGGACGAATTGAGGAGAATCCATTAATACACGGTCTAGGACTTTGAAGTTGGTTGGTAAGGGACCAAACTGGTTGAAAGAGGACAATGTGTGGCCAAGTCACTGTGGTGGATGTTACTATCATAAGTAGCGAAATTGAAACGCTCAACCACAACAATGATGGGGCGTGTGTTTGCGGTTAATCTTACTTGGGCAAGATCTGTAGGACATCGTTGGCTGTAGTAACACTACACCTCAAGCCCATGATGACGAGTTTTGAGAAGTCGATAGTTAAAAGCTGACAATCTTTGCCATTAATTACCACATGGCATCAAGATCCGGAGGTGCTGAAATGCATGGAACACGAGACCTTATGGGCTCCATTGCACACACAAATTGCTCCAACACCAGCATTTCTTCAGCATAACAACTCTCTTTCCAAACTGTTGATTCAGGGGAATCAGCATTTTCACTATTAAACCCCTCCAATGGAATACCACTAGCATATAGATTTTCAGGTAACATAAAGTAAAGCTTGCTCCATTAGTTTCAATGCATAAGGCAAACAAAAGTTCATCTCAATCACCCGTTCCCACTTGTGGAATAATTTATGCAGATACAATTCAAACTACCTGCAAATCTTGTTATCATTCAAGATACAGCAGGAAACTCCCTATCATACTGATGACAATCAATCACATTGTTTTTATGACTCATGTACTGGTTGTTAATGATCAGAACAACAGGCAGTCTTCTGGATGAGAGAGTAAGCTGCGGCTATATTTGTGTCTGATCAAATCAGACAAAAGGGGAAATTGTAGCAAGGCAAACAAGGTCACTGTCCCAGAAGCAAAAGCAGCAATTGGAATGGTGATTCCAGCATAATCGTGACCAAGGAGGATGAAATGGATGGCCCCAAAGGCCACCATCATGGTAGCTATGGAGACGAAGAGGCTTCCAAGTCCTAACACCAACCTGTTTGGCAACGAATGCAGAAAATCTTCCTCCGCATAGCGTGATGTCAAAATGGAAAGGAACATCAAAGTCGATGTTGCAGAGGAAAAGACAGCCAATGCAGTCGATATGGCGAAAATCATAAACAGCCTGCTATGTAGGAAAATAGGCTTGCCTGTGTCATTGTCATTGCCGCCTGGAGTGGTAAAGGTAGCATTAAACGTCACGGTGCAAATGAGTGTAGCAACGACCATACATGAAGATGCAGTGTGCTTCATCCATTTTTCTGCTTCTTGTCTGAGTTCTTTGTGCTCCTCGGTAAAAAGAAGACAAGGCGTTTTCCCGTCGGAATTTTTCATTTCTTGATAAGAAGGCTGGATTCTACCTCCTATACCATAAAAGGGATACTATCATTTGGAAAATGGTACATTAAATTGATATATTGAACAGATTTACTTTTCAAGCTATAAAAAAAAAAAAAAGATTAAGGGGAACTTCATAATACTGTTGAACCGTATTATTCAAATTGTATAATATGCAAAAAAAAAAGTGAAAAAAAAAAAAAAACTAACCTTGATCCACAATAGCTCTCGCCTCATTTGCAGAGCTGCCCCAGAGTCGATGTTGAGTCGACTCAGAGGAGCCAGCTTTCCAGCCAAATGCAACATGTTATTGTCATTTTCATCTTTGTAAGCTGCAATCGTATCTTTATGAGCACCAATGTCATATATTAGTCCAAAGATCTTCTCGTGACGATGCGCAACTGCAACATGAAATATGCTCTGCTTCCGATCATCGAATTTCCAAAGAAGTTCAGGATGGAGACGGCTCAGCACAGTTAAGAAGCCGTAGTTTCCTAACTCAGCAGCAGTGATCAACAGTCGTGACGGTTCCCTGAGAAGTTCTTCGAAGCCTCCATTATCGAGCAAAGAAACCTTTTCCCATATAAGCTCCAACAGCTTAACCGCTGGCAAATGCCCCCTTTTCAGATTGTGGACCTCCTGCGTACCTGCAACTGTATTTTCAGTCAGCCCAACTTGTGAAGGAGCAGTGGATGAACTTCGGTTCAGACTAGCTACAGCTTTTCTTTTTTTCTTTTTTTTTTCTTCGGTCGTCACTAACTACAGCTTAAAAAGTTAAAAGTTTCCTCCACAACATTCCTGAACCCCAACAACCATTGCCAAAAGAAAATGGCTACGATAGTGATACCTACATGAAAAGAAGCACCTTAGCCGGATCACTAGCTGACTCCCACTCGAGAATGCCAAGGGCATCCGCGCTAACACATGGAGAGCCGTTTCTCCGTTTCCCTTCCGAGCCAGAGCTAAATTGGGATGTTTACCAATCAGTGTCAAAGCCACATCTGGCAAAAGGGAGTAACAATTAACAACAATAATGAAAACACTTTGTCCAGAAATAAACTAGCTATCAATTCTTTCTGGGTGTGCGGAAAAGATAACAGAAATAGTTTTGTTCAGGGAAAGATATTGTTGCTAGCGAGATTTTTGTCTCTTATTCTTGGAAAGAAGATATTATTATTGCTATTGTATTATTCTTATTTCCTAATTCTGGTGTTTCCTTATGCAGTTAGTTGCCTTGCTGAAGGCAACTATACGCTGTATATATGATGAATAACGACAGATTTACTTCCTAAGACAAAAAAAAAAAGAGAGGGTGAGTTTTTTGTCCGTGGATGTAGGCATACTGCTGAACCACGTTACATCCTTGTGTTATAATGAACTCCACGGTACGTTCATATTAGAACTAAAGCGGTTGCACTAACCGAAGAGATTGGAACTGATGGTGGCACAAAGGATGTTGGTGCGATCCAAGTCAGTTAGATCTGTGTCATCCATGACTGACAACAGATACCGCACCATGTCTTGTTTCCCTGACTGGGCTGCAATGCACAAGGCCATCGCCACGTTGCTGCCCCGAATCCACAGAAGCTGACGATTCTTATCGACCATCACCTTGGCGATCTCTCTAACTCCAGATGCAGCGGCAAAGTAGAGGGCAGTGTTCCCATCCTTGTCCTGCATTTCCAATTCATCGGGCGTCATCATCTTCACCAGTTCCTCAACGAATTCTCTATGTCCCGCACCTGCTGCGATATGGAGAGCGGTCTCCATTTTCCTCGTGATCCTGGCACATGCTGCTATTTGATTGTCATATAGGAATTTCTTTCCTGCTTTCCAGTCGCCTCTCAGTGCCGCTTTGAGCAATGGAATGCACCCTGTCAGTTATATGGAATTGAGGATCAGCAGGAGAGGAGGACAGATGACTAAGTGACGAGGACGGTGCTTCATATTTTTCAGATACCACGCAAGTAAAATTGTTTGCGTTGATTACATTGTTCGTCTATGGTATTCTCTGGCATAGTGTCCTGAGGTGAACATGCTTCAAAGGAGGGGCTGCTCATTGACGGAGTAGTAGAAATCTCGTCCCTGCTTACATTCTCTGAAGTCTACAATGTTTAAAACTTCTGTAAGTAGAATTCAATCATTAACGATAGTAATGCAAATTTAATTTGACAACATATTTCATGAGCCTGGGGCTTAATGTTTTCTTGGCATTAAAAGAAATCGACATTGGTATAATTAGCTGGTTCGCAAATGAAAGTGTTAAAAGTCCAAATCCATGCACTGAAAGATTAAAAAAAATAAATAAATAAAAGAACTGTCATTAATTAGCATTGGCTATATAATTGATGATCATATTGGAACGAAAATACTGTTAGGTGTAGACTGTAGGTACTGCATGATGTTTGTATACTGGTTCAACCTTCACCCCAATGCGGAATGGTTTTCTTTGATCTATCAGATACTAAAAACATTTAAGGAAACTTTACAAAAAAAAAAAAAAAAACATTTAAGGAAAGGGTCCGTTCACATTCCAAACCTGCTTCAAAGAGAATCTGGTCCTGCCTTCCTGCGACATTCTTGATTAAGAAAGTGCTTTGAATCCTAATGAGTTTGCAGGTCAAGCTCTCCACGAGTTCTGGTTCCGGATGCACAGATGGAGTTCACAGTTGTTCGACTAGATTGTCACAGAAAGAAAACACATATAACTAGCGGAGACTTGATTTTTACGAAGAAAAAGAGAACCAGCGAATGCCCTTTGAATCAAAACACTCATACTGAAAAAGAACATAGTAAAATCCAAACATTTATAGTACGATTAAATTGGCAAAATGCCAGAAAAGTCTTGAAAATCAAAATGGACAAGAACAACCCTCCAATCAATGTTGTCACATTGAGTCGCGTGACCGAAACGGAAATGAATGAGAAACTGCTCAAGCGCACACAACAAAAATCGATGGGTCATTAGGACGAAGGTGCTCATTTAATTTGTCCACACGACAGCTTCGAAGAATTTGTACGAGCTTATACAAAGCTAGTATTGGATACAATCAGAACGTAGATAGCGTCGTGATCTATATACAAACAAATATGACAATATTCTCTAGCTCTAGAGGGACTTACATTCATAGTAATTCGAAAAAGAACTGATATGATTTAAGTCATAATTTATATGGGCTTCCCAAAGTCACTAATAGAAGGCGGGACACAAAGAATCGAGGAATAACACCTGAATTTCCAAAGAGAACTTATTGGAGTGAATCGAAAACTCCATATAGCTATCACAAGAAAACCTCGAGATTCTTGTAGCATCTATAGACTGACAATTAAAGAATAGATTCTCATTTTGAAAAACGATGGAAAAGATTATTGAAATAATGGAATATGTAGATACAAAATGGATTTAAATGCACATCGTAGGTTGCATCAACATAAAATAAATTGCACATTTCGAATGAATCAAAGAAGGTAGGATTCCTCTTCAAATCGTAAGCTTAAATTGAATATTGTTCCTACAGAGTTTGAATGGTCTATGGAATAAGAGGAATCAAAATTTGGGAATTAGGAGAATAAGAATACTTTCTTTATCCTTACCAAAAAAAAATACTTTCTTTACACTATATCTATTGTTAAACCGAAAAAAAAAATTAACAAAAACAAAGAATGTTTTCTTGTCATGGTTTTGCTCTTGATAAAAGATAAGGAATCCTACAGGGTTGAACAAAAAAATTGATTGATGATTTCATATAAATTTGGTTGGTTTTGTTTTATAGGATAGAATTCTAAGAAAGTGGACGTCCTAGGATAAACCATAATAGGAATGAATAACCTTAGGTAGAGGTCGAAATCCTCGTTTCAAAACTTGCAGCCTCGTTTTTGCATAGTACGGACTGCTCGTAGTTGCATATTCAGAAACTTTGATTTGGCAATGAAACTTTTATCGCAGGTCATTGATGGTTCTGTTTTTATTTTTTTATTTATTTTTATAATAATAAAGAAAATTTGCCTGCTTGTGAGAAGCCGAATGATATTGGCGACCGGCGAGTCTTATGAAGATGATGGGTTTGTTTTTCTCTGCTCATGGCTTAGTCCTGGAACGCCGGGAATTCGACAGGTAAAACCCACGCACATACAATTAAAAGGAAAAGAGTGCGTTATCAAAAACAACACAACACAACACATGAACACATAATAGAAAAAAAGGACCGTGAACGGGACTTGCCAGGAAATGGAAAGGCTGGCTATTATGTGTCCTTTTTTTCTATCGCCATTTCCTGTCCCGTTCACGGGACACATGTCAACAGCTGAGTGGTTAATAGGAGCCACTGAATTCTCCTCTCTCTCTCTCTCTCCATCTCCATCTTCACACAATCAACTTTTCTCTCTCTCTCTCTCTTCATCTTCACACAGTCAACTTTTGTCAACTTTTCTCTTTCTCTCTCTTCATCGTCACAGTCTCAACTTTTCTCTCTCTCTCTCTTCATCGTCACAGTCCCAAAACTTCTCTCTCTAAACTTCTCTCTCTCTTCATCTTCACAGTCTCAAAACTTCTCTCTCGCAAAAGCTTGGTGCACTGAAGAGAAGACTGTGAGAGCGAGATAGCAGAAAGCGCTCCTGGAACAAGGAAGGATCGCGTTGCGAGACATGTTGAGCCTAAGCATAAGCAGCGCAACTGAAGCAAGTAAGTAAAACTGCATGCATGATGCGTCTGCTCGCGATGATGAATGGTTATGTCCCCAGAATTAGTGTTCACATCGGTTCATGCACGTCCCCACCGTGCTGAACCTGGAGAGAAAATTGTACGGAGATAGGGGATCCGAGTCCGTACTTTCTCTCCGGGTGCAGTACGGGAGGACGTGCGGGGCAGAGGATCCTCAGGATGCACGCGCGTTCATGTGTTGTGTTGTGTTGTTTTTGATAACGCACTCTTTTCCTTTTAATTGTATGTGCGTGGGTTTTACCTGTCGAATTCCCGGCGTTCCAGGACTAAGCCATGAGCAGAGAAAAAAAACAAACCCATCATCTTCATAAGACTCGCCGGTCGCCAATATCATTCGGCTTCTCACAAGCAGGCAAATTTTCTTTATTATTATAAAAATAAATAAAAAAATAAAAACAGAACCATCAATGACCTGCGATAAAAGTTTCATTGCCAAATCAAAGTTTCTGAATATGCAACTACGAGCAGTCCGTACTATGCAAAACGAGGCTGCAAGTTTTGAAACGAGGATTTCGACCTCTACCTAAGGTTATTCATTCCTATTATGGTTTATCCTAGGACGTCCACTTTCTTAGAATTCTATCCTATAAAACAAAACCAACCAAATTTATATGAAATCATCAATCAATTTTTTTGTTCAACCCTGTAGGATTCCTTATCTTTTATCAAGAGCAAAACCATGACAAGAAAACATTCTTTGTTTTTGTTAATTTTTTTTTTCGGTTTAACAATAGATATAGTGTAAAGAAAGTATTTTTTTTTGGTAAGGATAAAGAAAGTATTCTTATTCTCCTAATTCCCAAATTTTGATTCCTCTTATTCCATAGACCATTCAAACTCTGTAGGAACAATATTCAATTTAAGCTTACGATTTGAAGAGGAATCCTACCTTCTTTGATTCATTCGAAATGTGCAATTTATTTTATGTTGATGCAACCTACGATGTGCATTTAAATCCATTTTGTATCTACATATTCCATTATTTCAATAATCTTTTCCATCGTTTTTCAAAATGAGAATCTATTCTTTAATTGTCGAGTCTATAGATGCTACAAGAATCTCGAGGTTTTCTTGTGATAGCTATATGGAGTTTTCGATTCACTCCAATAAGTTCTCTTTGGAAATTCAGGTGTTATTCCTCGATTCTTTGTGTCCCGCCTTCTATTAGTGACTTTGGGAAGCCCATATAAATTATGACTTAAATCATATCAGTTCTTTTTCGAATTACTATGAATGTAAGTCCCTCTAGAGCTAGAGAATATTGTCATATTTGTTTGTATATAGATCACGACGCTATCTACGTTCTGATTGTATCCAATACTAGCTTTGTATAAGCTCGTACAAATTCTTCGAAGCTGTCGTGTGGACAAATTAAATGAGCACCTTCGTCCTAATGACCCATCGATTTTTGTTGTGTGCGCTTGAGCAGTTTCTCATTCATTTCCGTTTCGGTCACGCGACTCAATGTGACAACATTGATTGGAGGTTTGTTCTTGTCCATTTTGATTTTCAAGACTTTTCTGGCATTTTGCCAATTTAATCGTACTATAAATGTTTGGATTTTACTATGTTCTTTTTCAGTATGAGTGTTTTGATTCAAAGGGCATTCGCTGGTTCTCTTTTTCTTCGTAAAAATCAAGTCTCCGCTAGTTATATGTGTTTTCTTTCTGTGACAATCTAGTCGAACAACTGTGAACTCCATCTGTGCATCCGGAACCAGAACTCGTGGAGAGCTCGACCTGCAAACTTATTAGGATTCAAAGCACCGTCATCGTCACTTAGTCCTCTGTCCTCCTCTCCTGCTGATCCTCAATTCCATATAACTGACAGGGTACATTCCATTGCTCAAAGCGGCACTGAGAGGCGACTGGAAAGCAGGAAAGAAATTCCTATATGACAATCAAATAGCAGCATGTGCCAGGATCACGAGGAAAATGGAGACTGCTCTCCATATCGCAGCAGGCGCGGGACATAGAGAATTCGTTGAGGAGCTGGTGAAGATGATGACACCCGATGAATTGGAAATGCAGGACGAGGATGGGAACACTGCCCTCTACTTTGCCGCTGCATCTGGAGTTAGAGAGATCGCCAAGGTGATGGTTGATAAGAATCGTCAGCTTCTGCGGATTCGGGGCAGCAACGAGGCGATGCCCTTGTACATTGCAGCCCTGTCAGGGAAACAAGACATGGTGCTGTATCTGTTGTCAGTCACGGATGACAGATATCTAACTGACTTGGATCGCATTAACATCCTTTGCGCCACCATCAGTGCCAATCTCTTCGGTTAGTGCAACCACTCTAGTTCTAATATGAATGTACCATGGAGTTCATTATAACACAAGGATATAATGTGGTTCGGCAGTGTGCCTACATCCACGGACAAAAAACTCACCCTCTTTTCTTTTTGTCTTACGGAATAAATCTGTCGTTATTGATCATATATACAGCGTGTGGTTGGCTTCAGCAAGGCAACTAATTGCATAAGGAAACACCAGAATTAGGAAATAACAATAATACAATAGCAATAATAATATCTTCTTTCCAAGATTAAGAGATAAAAATCTCGCTAGCAATAATATCTTTCCCTGAACAAAACTATTTCTGTTCTCTTTTCCGCACACCCAGAAAGAATGATAGCTAGTTTATTTCTGGACGAAGTGTTTTCATTATTATTGTTAATCGTTACTCCCTTTTGCCAGATGTGGCTTCGAGACTGATTCGTGAACATCCCAATTTAGCTCTGGCTCGGAAGGGAAACGGAGAAACGGCTCTCCATGTGTTAGCGCGGATGCCCTTGGCATTCTCGAGTGGGAGTCAGCTAGCGATCCGGCTAAGGTGCTTCTTTTCATGTAGGTAGCACTATCGTAGCCATTTTCTTTTGGCAATGGTTGTTGGGGTTCTCAGCTTGCTAACTATTTTTGGGGTTCAGGAATGTTGTGGAGGAAACTTTATACTTTTTAAGCTGTAGTTAGTGACGATCGAAGGGGGAAAAAAAAGAAAAGCTGTAGCTAATCTGAACCGAAGTTCATCCACTGCTCCTTCACAAGTTGGGCTGACTGAAATTACAGTTGCAGGTACGCAGGAGGCCCACGATCCGGAAAGGGGGCATTTGCCAGCGGTTAAGCTGTTGGAGCTTATATGGAGAGAGATTTCTCGGCTTGATGATGAAGGCATCGGAAAACTTCTCAGTGAACCATCGCGACTGTTGATCACTGCTGCTGAGTTAGGAAACTACGGCTTCTTAACTGTGCTGAGCCATCTCCATCCTGAACTTCTTTGGAAATTCGATGATCGGAAGCAGAGCATATTTCATGTCGCAGTTGCACATCGTCACGAGGAGATCTTCAGACTAATGTATGATGCTGATAAAAATAAGATTGCAACTTACATAGATGAAAATGACAATAACATGTGGCATTTGGCTGCAAAGCTGGCTCCTCCGAGTCGACTCAACATCGACTCTGGGGCAGCTCTGCAAATGAGTCGAGAAATATTGTGGTTCAAGGTTAGTTTTTTCTTTTTTTTTGCATATTATACAATTTGGATTATACGGTTCAACAGTATTATGAAGTTCCCCTTAATCTTTTTTTTTTTAGCTTGAAAAGTAAATCTGTTCAATATATCAATTTAATGTACCATTTTCCAAATGATAGTATCCGTTTTATGGTATAGGAGGTAGAAAAGATTGTCCAGCCTTCTTACCGAGAAATGAAAAATTCCGAGGGGAAAACGCCTTATCTTCTTTTTACCGAGGATCACAGAGAACTCAGACAAGAAGCAGAAAAATGGATGAAGCACACTGCATCTTCATGTATGGTCGTTGCTACACTCATTTGCACCGTGACGTTTAATGCTACCTTTACTATTCCAGGCGGCAATGACAGTGACACAGGCAAGCCTATTTTCCTACATAGCAGGCTGTTTATGATTTTCGCCGTATCGACTGCATTGGCTGTCTTTTCCTCTGCAACATCAACTTTGATGTTCCTTTCCATTTTGACATCACGCTATGCGGAGGAAGATTTTCTGCATTCGTTGCCAAACAGGTTGATGTTAGGACTTGGAAGCCTCTTCGTCTCCATAGTTACCATGATGGTGGCCTTTGGGGCCACCCATTTCATCCTCCTTGGTCACGATTATGCTCTAATCGCTATTTCAATTGCTGCTTTTGCTTCTGGGACAGTGACCTTGGTTGCCTTGCTACAATTTCCCCTTTTGTCTGATTTGATCAGACACAAATATAGCCGCAGCTTACTCTCTCATCCAGAAGACCGCCCGTTGTTCTGATCATTAACGACCAGTACACAAGTCATATAGAGGGAGTTTCCTGTTGTATCTTGAATGATATCAAGATTTGCTGGTAGTTTGAATTGCATCCACATAAACCATTCCACAAGTGGGAACGGATGATTGAGATGAATTTTTGTTTGCATTATGCATTGAAACTAATGGAGCGAGCTTTACTTTATGTTACCTGAAAATCTATATGCTAGTGGTATTCCATTGGAGGGGTTTCATGGTGAAAATGCTGATTCCCCTGTATCAACAGTTTGGAAAGAGAGTTGTTATGCTGAAGAAATGCTGGTGTTCGAGCAATTTGTGTGAGCAATGAGCCCATGAGGTCTTGTGTTCAATGCATTTCAGCACCTCCGGGTCTTGATGTCATGTGGTAATTAATGGCAAAGATTTTCAGCTTTTAACTATCCACTTCTCCAAACTCCTCGTCATGGGATTGAGGTGTAGTGTTACTACAGCCAACGATGTCCCACAGATCTTGCCCAAGTAAGATTAACCGCAAACACACGCCCCATCATAGTTGTGGTTGAGCGTTTCAATTTCGCTACCTATGATAGTAATATCCACCACAGTGACTTGGCCCCACATTGTCCTCTTTCAACCAGTTTGGTCCCTTACCAACCAACTTCACAGTCCTAGACAGTGTATTAATGGATTCTCCTCAATTCGTCCATTCAGCCTCGTTACCACTTGTAAAGCATTTCACAGTTTAGATGGTAATATACGAGAAAGGGCAAACAAAGCAGAGATCAAGAAGCTAGAAGAGAGGGAGCAAAAGTGTAGCTTTAGAAAGAGGTGATGTGTAGTCGAACCTAACAGAACTCAGCAAGAATTAACAGAGGAAGAATTCAAAATGGAACGGAGGCAGAACAGGTGAAGAATAGAGAAAGAAGAATGATTTGATTTCTTGGGATGATCCCTTGCACGTGACACTGGGCTCTTATACAAGAACCCACATCGAAATTCAAAGTGAATTCAAGCAAATTTCATCTGATTTCCATTTGATCTAACTGTCATCGACAGCAATCCTAACTACCAGAAAGCAATTAACTACTAGTAGGCACATAACACTTGGTTTTTCCTCCTAACTATGACGTTGACTACTTCCATCGATATCTCTTTTGAGTAATCTGTCATTCACAAGCAGAGAAAACCAACTTATGTCTTCATAAGACTCGCCAGTTGCCAAAAAACTTGCGGTATGAGTTTTACTGCTGAATCGAAGTTTCCGAATATGCAACCGTGAGCAGTTTCTAATGTGCAAAACAAGGCTGCAAGCTTTGAAACGGGGAGAGGATTTCGACCTCTACCTTGGGATTATTTCATTCCTGGTATGTTTTTACTAGGACGTCCATTTTTTAGAATTCCATCCTATAAAACTAAATCAATTAAATCACACTCTAAGCATGGCAATTATATGAAATCATCACTCAAATTTCTGTTTGACCCTATAAAATTCCTTGTCTTTTATTATGAGGGAAAACATGAAAAGAAAGAAGCTAGTTGTTTTTACTGTATTTTTCTCTCTCTTTTTTATATCATTGGATATAGGGTAAAGGGTAAAGACGAGGAAAGTATTCTTATTTCCCTAATTCCCAAATTTTGATGCCTACTATTCCATAAATCGTTCAGACTCCATAGTATTGACATTTGAATCTTCTCAACTATCTAAGTTAGAAAATTTGAGATTCAAGATCCTCGATCGAAGGAAGTCTCGTTTCTTGACAAAAGAAATTAGCTAAGTGTCCGTAGTATCTTTATTGTGTATATATATAGTAAGAGCATTGCATTTCATTAGTAATTAGACATCACTTTTTCAATAAGCAAAGGTTAATTTTGGCTTGACTTTTTTTATAAAACCTAAAAAAGAAAAATTCAACTCTAGGTCAAAAATTACAGAAAAAGTAAAAAATAAAAATAAAAATCGCATGTAGGTGTCAATTTATCATAGACGCGTAGAATTAGGCTTTTGGGTTTCGAATTTTTATAAATGAAAAAAAAATAGGGGCCAAAGGTTGAAATTTTGTTCAAACCAACAAATATAACCTTTAACCGATAAATTAGAATTCCATCAGTTTTTATCTTTTCTTCGGATATTTGATTTAGGAACAGTAAAAATTAGAGGCCCGATTAAAGAAATTTCAACTTTTAGAGCCGATTAACTATTTAAGACACATCGTAAAATCGAAGTTATTTAGACTCACAGCTATCGTGGAAGCCCTAAAGAAAAAAAAAAGAACTCTCACTTTTATTTATTTATTTTTGGGTTTTTTTTACCTCTCGTCTCTTCCGCGGGTGAAAAGGGGCAAGAAGCGGCACAAAGATCCCTCTTTTATGGCAAAAGGCGATTCTTTTATCGCACTAAGTTCTTCTCGACGTTCATGGAGAATCTTTTCGGGTGACGATTCCACAGCGGCGATGACCGCCGTAACAGAACAGTTCCGTTAGGCTCCGTTCGAAATTTCCTCACCGTTGTCGGCCGACAGTAACGAACGTTTCTGAGGTTTTCGTTTCTCCCTCTCGGCAGCCGATCGTGACCATAGTCTCCCTCCTGTCGAGGTACGAACCTCTCCCTGCTCTGCTTTTAAGTTTGAGAAACAAGAAACGGTCTTGAGTGACGCTTGAACGAGGATCGAGCGGTGACCCACAACCGGTGTTGATCATTTGAGGTGTTGACATTGGTTTTGCTTCTGTCTATTTCCATTACTGTTGCGCTGTGAACGTTTGAAATGTTGGTTGTAGCCGGCGATTCAAGGTGGCGGCCCGACGGCGGTGTAGGCTGGTGACTGGAGGCGAACGGCGGGGGTGATTACAGTGGTGAACGCGTGTGGATTAATGGTGGAGTATATAAGTTCATACTTCATGGAAAATAGGCTCAGTATTGGTTATATTAGAAAGTGGTTTAGAGGGGTTTTAGGTGTAGTGGGCTTCAATTCAATTGGGCTTTTTTAGGCTTGGTGAACTTTGGGCTTGAGTTTGGGTTTTATTTGGTCTAGTGAGTCTGGATTGCTTTGGGGGTTGCATGGCTATCGACTGTCATTCCATGGCTGGTCTGGGCCTTCAAATAGCAACCATTCTTTCAGAATGCGCACCTTGAGCAGATACGGAGGAGGATTGGCAGGGTCGAACAATGGTAGAGAGAGAGATGGATACGGGGGTGTTAATGTTTGAGTTGACGTGTCAAGTTCAGATGAGATGGATCCATGTCATGATCTATTTGTCTAAGATTTATGTCATACAATACAAATGCAGGTTAATATTTGAATTGTTGAGTCAAGTTCAGATAAGATGGATCCATGTCATGATCCTTTTGTTTATGAATTATGTCATAAGATGCAGACATCATGTGAGAAGTTATTGAGGTATGATGATGTATATAGGAATTTAGTTTGATTTTGCTTTCTATTTGACACTTTGGAACCCCACAAGCTCTAGTTTGTTTCTCATCTTGTCTTGCATTCAATTTATGCTTGGCATCATACATTGTCATTAGCTTTTATATAATTGAAAAATCATGGAATTAATTAATCAAATCGAACTGGTTAGCACTATTATATTAATGCACCCATGTGAGAACCAGCTAGCTAATAGCTATCAGGAGCACTCAAACTACAAATGAATCAAAATATTAGGTTTTCTCAAGATGTTACTCCTCTTGGGCTCCCAATTTAAGTTAATTTACGGATTAGTTGAGAGCGACTTATTGGTGGTTTCCGGCCAACCACAAAGATATTGAAGTCTTTTTTCTTGTGCGTCAACATGGGTCAATTTTTATTGCCGGCAATAGGGGTGTGCATAGTTCAAGTGGGCAGTTCCCATCCTAGAACCGAGAACCGAGAACCGCCCACTAAGGACCGGTTCCAAAAAATTGGATCTGGGAACCGCCCGTTGATTCTATGGATTCACTCAAAAACCATATCGTTGGTCTGGTCCAGTTCCCGAGTGGATCCATAAAACTGGTCCCACAAGCGATCACGCCTATTCAATATGCATTAATGAACCAAATTCGATTGTAATTATTTTCATAAGCACGTAACATTCGAAACTTTTGAAGTCCAACATGCTTTTATATCATGATGTGGTAAAAGAATGATATGAGATTAGAATTAAAATGATGAATTTTCTTGTGTTACCAAATTGATTTTAATGTTGAAGAAACTAGCAACAAAAGAACAAATTCATGTGGCATCTATGTTGGGCTAAGCAATAAAGTGTTATAACTTCACTTTTGATTCTTTCAGACCAACTAATAAGCTACACACGAGTTTGTCAAAGTCTCGAAGAGTTGGATAGAGAAGATGAAACTAAGAGACATAAAACATATCATTGTAACAAATGGTATATGAAAAAGGTTATACGGAAGACATGAATTTACAGTAGACAAAGCAAAACTAGGGTCAGAGAGGCATTGTGTAATCTCGAAAAGAAGTAGCAATGGCCATCTGTCCGTTGCAGACTTCAAATCATAAGAAAAACAGTCCTACACAATGGTCGATGTAATTGAGGGTTTTCTTTCTCTTCCACTGAAGAAAGAATCCTAGTATTTCGAAGTCGAAAAGTTGAGATAGCTCAAAGAAAAAAAGGAAAGAGGCTCACTAGGATGCTTGAAAGTGGCTTGGCACACTGAACCGAGAGTGTCCTACTGCTTTGACTCACGCCCCTTACTCTTGGGTGGACTAAGATCTATCCATCTTATATGTCCTCCCCTGATCTCCTAATAAGCATTTGACACTTTCTATATCTGAGAATGTCTATCCTTACTTGTTCACTTTCTAACCTTGACTTGACTTCTTTTGTTAGAGACCTATATTGGGCTAGCGGTGACCGGTTTGAATCAAGCACCTTATGGCGGAGCTTTCTCAATCCGAAGAGAAATGTAGAAGGTCGAAAGATGAGACTTGAATTGCTTCATATAGGTCTCCGTCAGATAGCTATTTCCTACGTTGTGACTTTGTCCGACCTTCGCAAGCCGCTTATTTCTTGATCCTTGTTGTGCTCTTCAAGACTTTAACAATAAAAATTGCAAAGGCTATTCGGCGAATAGGAAATTAGGGCTCCAAATATAATAACAAGAATTCTCAACATGGGACTTTGAAATTTTAATTTTTTCAACCAAAAAATTTATTTTTTATAATAAAAATTATATTATTATTATTATTATTATTATTATTATTATTATACTGATTCGGTCTAGATGGGTGAGCGGGCGGGTGAATCTGTCCATGAAATCGAAAATCAGACAGATCTCTTTAGGAACCACCGATTCTAAACTAGTCAGATTCCGGCCCGAGTAGATCCCACTTCTTTAGCACACCCGTAGTTGGTGAGCATAAAAAGGGCGGACAAATGGTCCTTTTTCATTCCTTTATCTTTCCACATTTTTCATCAGTAAAAGTCGTATTAAAGAAGATCTCTCGTCTCGTCATCCCCCCCACCTGGACCCAACGTTGGGATGGTCAGGACAGCTATTAGCTGTAGAGCAATTCCATTTTTGACGTCGCGGCCCAACGTCAGCACTGATCCGTATCATCACCTCTTTTTAAGTCGACGATAAAGGACAACTAGTTCTCTTCTGCTTCGCTGTCGGCCGACGCACAACTGCCTCGAGACTAATTCCGGCTGACGTATGGTTAGGTGGCGAATTCACTTACGCAATCTCGCTCTTTCTAGAGGAGGAGGTTGAAGCTCGATGAAATGTACACGCGAGAAATTAGACAAAAAGATTTTTTTTTCTTCTAAAAACACGCAATTAGTGCCGTTCGGGAACGAACTTTTGCATTTCTTGCATACTGCGCGGCACGTTGATGTAACGCGATGGAACACCGGGCAATTTATATGCCGTAGGCGAAGCTCAATCGAGATGAACTCAAGTCGTAGCTTACTGTAACATCGAGGGCGACGTGGAGTTCATGCAATACGTACCTACTATCCGGGCATTCACCAGTTGTCCATTTTCGCAGTTTCAACAACTAGCCATGCGGCATCCTCTTATATTGCCATTGATCACCAGGTAGTTACCCATATGCTTGTCGATAATTAAGCATGTATCAAATACTACTCGCGTGTGATATGCACGTGATTGGAATATGTTTTTATCACATCTTTCCTTAACCAACAGATGACGACATTGTCTATTTTGGACGTCAACATGTGGACAGATCTCAATTCAAAGCACTTGCTATAAATTCCTCGACACTGAGATAATGCAAAATAAAAGAAATGGGAACTGGAAAAGGCATTTCTTTCGTTTCCTCATTATCACATATGTTAAATGTCATCAAAATTCTAGTATAATATGAAGCACGGCCAATGTTTTTTAAACTGTCCAGAAGACTGGAAGCTTTTTGATGGACTGATAGTTCAGTGCTGATGCTATAAGCATGTTTTAGTTTTTAAATGTTCGAAAATTAAAAAAAAAAAAAAAGGAAACAAAAAGAAAATAGGAATATAAAGCAGCAAATTCAGAAAAAAAGAGAGGAAAATGTGGAAAACTCGGGGAAAAAAGAGACAAAAGGGTATCACGTCTTTTCCCATAACAATTCACAACGACATGAGAACTAGGAAATGAGTCAAATCTAAGTTCTGGACCACTTCGACCTTCTCTGTCTTCCATCCTACAGTGCACCAACCATCAATAAATCGACTCCCAAGGCCTTCTTTTTGAGGTCTAGATATTTCATTCAAGCTTACTTGCATCGTAAAAGGAAAACATCTTTTGGAAGTAATTCTCACATGGACCTAATTAAGCTCTCGTGCGTTGTTGTTCTAGTACTGCAAATTTACCCTTTTCACAATACACGCACCCATGCATTTTTCTGTTTAAGGGCCAACCAGCTAGGATTACTCAGCTTACTCAAAGAGAAGACAAGAAGCTTCAGCCACAGCGACACGTGAGTGAAGAAATTAAGAGATCGAACCGTGAAATTAAGCTAGCAATCGCCAGTGCACAATCAGAAAAAACTGCAAAATGGCGATTCATGGCCGAAGCCTCCATTAAGCGTAGAAAGGAGAGCCATTGATCTACAAAGTTTTCCAACAGATGCCCAAATTGCGGATGACTGGTTTTTTCAATTCCTTGCTTACTCAACATAATAATGGTTTGGAAGGGCAAAATGGACGGGTTGGACCTGGGTAAGCGGTTTCTTTCACCTGGCCTGCCCAAACCCATTCGACATTTAATAGAAAATTTTAATAATTTCTGATCGTGTATAGGGCAAAATGGACGGGTAGAGTCCTCCAATTGATTAGGACTATCGTTCATTAATCCCATTGTTTTGGTTTAGTGATCAGGTGTTCTCCAGGCCAGTTTTCATGCTTTTTTGACAATACTATAATCTAACGATTCCATGGGGCACTCTTTTCTTATATCGGTTTGGTGCATTTGGAATTTTGTTTGTGAAATGTTCCCATCAAGACTCGAAAGTGGAGGAGCAAACTCGCTTACCATCTAAGTCACCACTTTAAGTTCACCTCTTTAAGTTTTTTTTATTATTATTATTGTCAAGTCTATATTTCATTAATCACATTTAGACCTCTCTCCCTCCCTCCCTCCCTCCCTCTCCCTCCCTCCCTCCTTATACTTATACTTTAAAGCTACTATCATAGAACCTAATGTTCGCTTGATTCCTCTATATGTCAAGGAATAATTTGATGGAACTAACCTTGATATTTTAGAAAAATTGCCAAAAATATCTTGACCACACTAGATTCCCATACTATTCTCAAAAGAATCTCCATAAATTTGGATATAATATATAGGGAGCTGGACCAAAATTTTGGGGGGTGGTTGATAACTCTATTTTTAATAGAGTATTCTTGCTTATTTAGACTTAATATTTGCTATATTTTGATGAATTTTGGGTAAATTTAATTGCTACTCACGCAATTTTATTTTGTACGAAATATTTTTAGATCTTTCAAGAATATTGCAATATTTTTCAGAATATTTCATCTTGAAGAAAAAACCAGCCTAAATAAAATATTTGGAGAATTTGACCATGATTGAAGATAAGGTTCAAAGAAAATCAAAGAGATAAGGATGAATCTTTTCCAAATCGTAGTAGGAGTCAACCTAGGGAAAATTTTTGGAGGCTATATAAATTACTCTTGTGCCGCATATAAGAGGAAGAGAGAATCTTTGGAGCCACCATCTTTGCAGAAGATTTTGAGTTTTTTTAGTTAGATTTTGTTCTTCTATTTTAGTGGAGTTGGTGTGTGTCAAGGAGAGAAGGAGAAGACAAACCCGAAACTCCTTGTATCTCAAATTGGTGAATTTGTTTTTATTTAGTATTATGTTTTCTTTAATTCTTGTTAGTTTAGTTTTTACTATGTTTTAAATTTCTTTGTTAGAGCTACAATGGATCTTAATTATGATTGATTGATTTTCAAAGACTTTCATGCAATAGTGTTTTGATTGTGTCGTTCTTTATCATGATCTTAATGCTTTTAGAAGTTTGGCCAACTTTTGAATGATTTTTGATGTATGTATGATACCGGGTGGAGATTGTGTGCGTGTGCATTAGTGATATTGAACCATAAATTAAATCTAGATCAAGGTACACTAGGTTATTTATGTGGCTGTGGTAGTAGACCTAGGTTGGGACTACTTTGATTAAATCCGGGAATTTCCACAAGAACTTAATGCTTTTAGGTAGTTTAAATTCACTTAAGGTTAGTGTAGGTTAACATACCTAATTAGGGATTATTAGACCGAGGTCGCTTTTAATTTATCTTAGGGAAATTTTGCCAACATAATTAGAAATTAATTTGTTGCATGAAAAGTTAAGAAAATTAATTATGAATGGTTAAGTGAAGTTGGATGTTCTAACGCTTTGTGATCTTGATAATTATTAATTTTCAGTTTGCTTTGGATTATTTTTACTTTACAATTTTAATTAGCTTTTAATTCTTTAAGTTTTGATTTTTTCTATATTTTAGTATTTTAATTGGTTTAGTTTACTTTTTACTCGTCTTTTTGATTTGATTAGCTAGATTTTTGAATTGAGTAATTGGATAAAATAAAAAAGCAATCCTTGTGGGAACGATACTCACTCATCACTTTATTACTTGTTGATATTGTGCACTTGCAATTCACCTAACAAGATTTTAGCACTGTTGTCGGGGATTGTCTTGACAATTTTCCAATTGCTATTGATATCGAGCAATTCTTAGTTTAGACTAGCCTTTATTTTATTTTATTTTTAGTTTGTTTCTTTTGCAAGCCAAACTCACTTCTCTATAAAAGATGGAGGAGCATCGCATAACCCGAAGTCCACAAGGAGACCTTGAACAGTTTGATCCTAAGATTGAAAGAACCTTTCTTAGGAGAAAAAGAGAACAATCACAAGCAATTCACATTGCAATAGTTGAAGATCAAGAAGCCGCACCTCCAAGGAGGACTTTGAAAGATTATGCTACACCAACAATTCAAGGAGCACAATCAAGTATAAGAAGGCTGGCAGTGCAAGCCAATAATTTTGAGATCAAGCCATCCTTAATTCAAATGCTTCAAAATGTAGGGCAATTCAATGGATTGCCTAATGATGATCCAAATCTACACTTAGAAGCATTCCTTGAAATTTGCGACACTGTTAAATTTAATGGCGTTACTGATGATGCTCTTAAATTAAGATTGTTCTCATTTTCTCTTCATGATAAAGCTAAGACTTGGTTGACTTCTCTTCCTGCAGGCTCTATCACTACTTGGGAAGACTTGGCTAAAAAATTCCTAAGTAAATATTTTCCTCCTGCAAAATCTACCAAAATGCGTAATGATATTACTACATTTATGCAAATGGATGGTGAGCCCTTTTATGAAGCATGGGAGAGATTTAAGGAACTGCTAAGAAGATGCCCGCACCATGGACTGCTAATTTGGA
This sequence comes from Corymbia maculata, assembly GCA_014182735.1. Lineage (NCBI taxonomy): Eukaryota > Viridiplantae > Streptophyta > Magnoliopsida > Myrtales > Myrtaceae > Corymbia > Corymbia maculata. The sequence continues at coordinate 41,536,947 of CM024686.1, read as the reverse complement.
TGCAAGTAGATACATTTTATAACAGAGCGCATTTTACCATTCGAGCTAGTTTAGATGTGGCAATTGGAGGCACTTTGCAAAACAAGTCACCCGAAGAAGCTTTTCATCTACTTGAGGAGATGGCAGGCAATAGCTACCAATGGCCAACTGAGAGATACCCAGCCCGAAAGCCAAGTGGAGTTCAAGAAGTTGACACCAATAGGACTTTGAATGCAAAACTTGATGCATTAAGCAATATGATTGCTTCTTTAAAAACTCAATAAGTATCTTGTGAATTTTGTGGTGGAAATCATATTAGTATTGATTGTCAAGTAGGTAACCCTTATGCTAGTTCTTCTAAACATGCTAATTTTGTTTCAAATTTTAATAGGGGCCCTCAAAACAATCCTTACTCCAACACTTACAACTCAGGATGGAGGAATCACCCTAATCTATCTTGGGGAGGTCAAAATCAACAAGGACCGAGAGCACCACCACCATCCATGGAGAAGCATAATTCCAACTTGGAGGCTTTGGTTGCAAAGCTAACCCAAACTGTGGAAAAACAAGCTCAAACCACTCAAGATTTCATGAGAAGTACCGATGTAAGACTCCATAATCAAGAAGCGTCAATTCGAAACATAGAGAAGCAAGTGGGCCAATTAGCTCAGAGAATTAATGAGAGACAAAGTGGTGTCTTACCAAGTGATACCAAGAGGAACCCCATGGAGAATGCAAAGGTAATTACGTTAAGAAGTGGAAAAAAAGTTGGAAAGCAAGATCAAGATGAGGATGTAGAAGACGAGAACATGGCCAAATCTTCTACCGAGATCAAAAAAAGGACGAGCCACAAAAGAACAAGTCATCTCTAATGCCATATGTTCCACCTATTCCTTTTCCGGAGAGGCTAGCCAAACACAAGCAAAATAAGCAATTTTCAAAATTTTTTGATTATCTTAAACAGTTGCATATTAATATTCCTTTTGTAGATGCTTTAGCTCAAATGCCGAGCTATGCCAATTTTTTGAAGGAGATCCTAACTAACAAAAGGAAGTTGGAGGAGTATGAGACTGTGAAGTTGAATGAGGAATGTTCAGCCATCCTTCAAAATAAGCTACCACCAAAATTAAAAGATCCAGGGAGTTGTACTATTCCATGCAATATTGGTGATGCTTACTCTAATAAAGCTTTATGTGATCTTGGTGCTAGTATAAATCTAATGCCTTATTCGGTGTTTGTGAAACTAGGTGTAGGAGAAGTAAAAGCAACTACTGTGTCTTTACAATTGATGGATAGATCTATCAAATATCCAAGAGGCGTGGTAGAGGATGTTTTAATAAAAGTTAATAAATTTAGCTTCCCGACGGATTTTGTTGTGCTAGAGATGGAGGAGGATTATGAAGTTCCTATTATTTTGGGCCAACCATTCCTAGCCACGGGAAGAGCTCTCATTGATGTACAACAAGGAAAATTGATCCTTAGAGTGGGAGAATCAAGTCACTTTCAATGTCCTCAAAGCCATGAAAAACCCCGAGGGACCAAGTGATTGCTTGAAGATAGATACCATAGACAGTGAAGTAAAGACCATGTTTGAATCGACCACAACTCGAGATTCTATAGAGGCATGTTTGGTTCGGCCAAAAGAGAAAGAAACCGAGAATGAAGAAATTAGAGAGGCCGTGGAGTTTTTAGAAGCAAGTCCACTATGTCCGAGATGGAAATCACAAAAAATTGAAAAGTTAGCGTCAAGTACAAAGAAGCCCAAGCCTTCCATTGAAGAACCACCAACTCTTGAGCTTAAACATTTATCTTCTTATTTAAAATATGCTTTTCTTGATGGTGTTTCTTATCTAGTGATTATTTTTTCTTCTTTGATAGGGGTGATAGAGGAGAAGTTACTTAGAGTGCTTAGAGAGCATAATAGTGCAATTGGATGGACTATTGCGGATATAAAAGGATTAAGCCCTTCAATTTGCATGCACAAAATTTTGATGAAGGAGCAATACAAACCAATCATCTAACCACAAAGGAGGCTCAATCCGAAAATGCAAGAAGTCGTGAAAATCGAAGTAATTAAGTTATTCGATGTAGGTATAATTTATCCAATTTCTGATAGTGATTGGGTAAGTCTTATGCAAGTAGTGCCAAAAAAAGGAGGTATGACTGTTCTAACCAATGAAAAGAATGAATTAATTCCAATTAGGACAGTTACAGGGTGGCGAGTTTGTATGGATTATAGAAAATTGAATAATGCTACTCATAAAGATCACTTTCTTTTACCTTTCATTGATCAATTGTTAGAAAAACTTGCAGGACATGAATATTATTATTTTTTGGATGGATATTCAGGGTATAACCAAATCCCTATTGCACCTAATGATCAAGAAAAGACTACATTTACTTGTCCCTATAGTACATTTGCATATAGAATGATGTCTTTTGGTCTTTGTAATGCACCTGCTACTTTTCAACGATGCATGATGACTATTTTTTCTGACATGATAGAAAAATACATTGAGATTTTCATGAATAATTTCTCTATTTTTGGTACATCTTTTGATTCATGCTTGCATAATTTAGCTTTGGTGTCACAAATATGCGAAGAGACTAACCTTATACTAAATTGGGAGAAGTGTCATTTTATGGTACAAAAAGGGATAGTATTGGGCCATAAAATATCTGCTAAAGGTATTGAGGTGGATCAAGCCAAAATTGAAGTTATCTCCAAATTACCATCTCCTACTTCTGTAAAATTACTTCGAGAATTTTTAGGACATGTAGGGTTTTATAGGCGATTCATAAAAGACTTTTCCAATATTGCAAGACCACTCACAAAATTGCTTGAAAATGATATTAAGTTTGATTTTAACTCTAAGTGTTTGTAGGCATTTGAGACATTAAAGAAGAAGCTGATTTCGGCTCCTATAATGACACCACTAGATTGGAGTTTGCCTTTTGAGTTGATATGCGATACTAGCAATTATGCCATTGGAGCTGTGCTTGGTCAAAGGAAGGACCGAATTTTTCGAGTCATATATTATGCTAGCCGAACTCTTAATGAAACCCAATTGAATTATGCCACTACTGAGAAGGAGCTTTTAGTAATTGTTTTTACTTTTGATAAATTCCGTTCTTATTTGATTAGCTCTAAAGTGATTGTCTATATTGATCATACATCTTTAAAGTATTTGTTGGCAAAAAATGATACGAAACCAAGGTTAATTCGTTGGATCTTGTTGCTTCAAGAGTTTGATTTAGAGATTAAGGACAAGAAAGGGACCGAGAATCTTGTGGCCGATCACCTATCTAGTTGTTGAATGCCCCTAGTGATAAGGTACCAATTTTGGATGACTTTCCTGATGAAGCACTCTTTTCCTTGAAAATCAAAACTCCATGGTATGCAGATATTGTGAACTATTTGGTAAGTGAAATCTTTCCCCCTGACTTGAATTATTAACAAAGGAAAAAGTTTTTCTCCAATATTAGACACTACTTTTGGGAGGATCCTTACTTGTTTAAGGTATGTGCTGACCGAATAATTAGACGTTGTATTGCTAAGGAAGAAATTCCTAACATTCTTTTTCATTGCCATGATGGAGAGGCAAGTGGTCACTATGGTGCCATCAAAACTGCTGTTAAAATTTTACAATGTGAATTTTATTGGCCTACTCTTTTTAAGGATGCACATGCTTATGTTTTCCATTGTAATAGGTGTCAAAGGATTGGAAATATATCTAGAAGACATGAAATGTCCTTAAATGATATCATGGTGTGTGAATTATTTGATGTTTGGGGCATTGACTTCATGGGTCCGTTTCCACCTTCTTTTGGTAACATTTACATATTAGTTGCTTGTGAGTATGTGTCTAAATGGGTAGAGGTCGTGGCTTTGCACTCTAATGATGCTAGAGTTGTTTGTACTTTCTTGAAAAAGTATATCTTTACTTGGTTTGGCACATCTAAGGCTATTATAAGTGACCAGGGCACACGCTTCATGAATAAACAATTTGAGTCACTTTTGCATAAATATGGAGTCACTCATAAATAGCTACTGTTTATCATCCCTAAACTAGTGGTCAAATTGATATATCTAATAGGGAGATAAAGAGAATTTTGGAAAAAACTATAAATACTAATATGAAGGATTGGGTAAGGAAACTTGATGATTTTTATGGGCTTATAGAACTGCTTTCAAAACTCCTATTGGTATGTCACCTTTGACTTTTGTATGGTAAATCATGCCATTTACCTGTTGAGTTAGAGCATAAAGCATATTGGGCTTTGCAAAAACTGAACTTTGATATGTAGGCAATAGGTGAGAAAAGATTGCTTTAGTTAGATGAATTGGAAGAGATGCGCAATGATGAATACGAAAGTGCAAGAATTTACAAAGAGAAAATGAAGAGATGGCACGATCGACATATCTTAAGAAATGAGTTTCATGTGGGTGAAAATTTTTTGTTATATAACTCTCGTCTTCGTTTGTTTCCAGGAAAGTTGAAGTCTAGATGGACCGATCCTTACACCATCACTAAAGTATTCCCTTTTGGAGTCGTTGAGATTATCAATGAGAATGAGGGGACTTTCAAAGTAAACGGTCATAGGCTCAAGCACTACTATGGAGGAGGTTTCGATGCTCTAACATTTGCCATCACCTTGGTTCCACCTACTTAGAAGTATGGGAAGAATTCGGCTGCGAACTATAAAGCAAGCGCTTCTTGGGAGGCAACCCAAGTTTTTAAGCTTCTATTTCTTTTATTTTTTTATATTTGTTTGGTTTGCATTTTGTCTAAAAAAAATTTGAAAAAAAAGAAGAAGTTTGTGGTGATGAATTTTCTATTTTGCAGAAATAGTTTTGTGCACAGCAGGGAGAAGAGGGGTTAGGGACGTATAGTCATGTGATCATGACGCTAAGAATTTTTTTTGTGAGCAACTTCTAACGACACATCTGAACCATTCCTCACCTTACTGGGCATGATTCAACATGGACAATTGCCATCTTCACATCTTCAGGGGAGTATTTCGAACTTTACTCTAATTTGTTTGCATAATTGCTTGTATTTAATTCTTTATTTTTACGCATTGAGGACAATGCTTCATTTTAAGTTGGGGGTAGGGGATTGAAAATTTTAAAATTTTTTGTGCTAAAACTTTTGCTAATCTTGAAAATATTTACGCTTATTTAAAATTTTTGAAATATTTTTTAAGCAAACAATATAGGAGATGATGATTTTGAACTGTAATCTACAAGATTGATATCCTTTTCATGGACATGCGGACCTCGAAGTGCCAAAAGTTGGCACAAAGAGACACTTAAGTGCCAAAAGTTACAAAAGGTACACTTAAATGCCAAAATCGGAGCAAAATGGATCACTTAAGTGCCAACGGCGAAAAATTCAGGCCAAATTGCCACGTGTCCATTTTCCGGCGACTTCATTTGCTGACGTTGCATTTTTTCAAAATAAAAAATCCATGTGGTAATTTTTTTTAAAAAAATTGTCCATGTCAGATTTTTGAAAAATTAAAATCGATTTAAAAAAAAAAAAAAAAAGAGAGGGATCGGCGAGGGCCCTCTTTTTTTTTTTTTTTTTAAATAAAATCGATTTTATGATAATATATTTTTATTTATTTAATATTATTTAATTAATAATTTTTAAATCACGTTAGCCAAAACGACGTCGTTTTGGCTGATTTTTGGCCGATTCAGTTTCCGGCGAGCCACGTAGGCAAGAAAATTAATAAAAAAATGCCACGTAGGATTTCCGGCAGGATTCCTGCGACTTGGCACTTAAGTGATCCAATTTTTTTTTAAAGTGGCACTTAAGTGTACCTTTTGTAACTTTTGGCACTTAAGTGTCCCTTTGTGCCAAGTTTTGGCACTTGCGCTGTACTTTCCCCCCTTTTCATGGTTATGAGTTATTGTGATTTTTAGGGGAATATAAATCTTGTTCAATTGGTTATTGATATATGAGTTAGTTTTAATCTTGATTATGCAATCCATATTTTGAGCACTTATCCTTGACTTTTGAGTTATGTGTGCTTAGAAAAGATCAATGGGAAGTATGTGATACTCTAGAACTCACCTAAGTCTTAGAATTTGTTTGATATTCTCTTGAAATTAATATGCTATACTCAATCAAGAAGGTGATATAGGCATTTATTGGATCGTTTGAGCCTTTCAAGCCTACCTTATTACTTAATCTCTAGTGCCCTTTTAAGCTTAATTGGCCTATATTTCTTTGATGACCTTATAATACTTATCCAAATGTATTACTTTATCTTATACCCTATAAGCATGTTTATTCTTAAAGCTACTTTAATAATTATGGATTCTTGATATGTCTGAAGTTGCTGAAGCTTGAAATAGTCATGAAAAGAAAAAAAAAGAAAAAAGACAAAAAAAGACAAAAGAAAAAAAAAGTGCAAGTTATAAAGTGAGAGTTGTTTGCTCTTGTACAGCTCATACGGATCCCTATCGCTAACTTTTAACTTGAGTGAGCCTTTTGGATACTCAATGGGTTAGCATTGCACTATGGGAGGAACTTAGGAAGGAACTTCGCCGTATATCGTGGAAAGAGAAACAATGGAAGCTTTAAAGTGTTGAGTGTTTGTGAATTATATGGCTATAATAGTGTAAGCATATGGATGATGTGTCTTGAATTCTATTTAATTCAAATACTTTGAGAATTGATATGTTTATGGGGTTTGTTGAGCTTAAATCCTTTATATCCTCACCTTAGCCAAGTTACATTATAAGCCTTAAAGACTTATTGATTTTTGAATAAGTATTATTTTTTATTAATGGAGAGAGAATTGAAAAAAAAATTTATGAGACTTGGTTAGTGGATCTTGAGTTTAGAATGTTGCATATCAACTTGATTTATTTGAGCATACATAATTTGGAAAGTCAAGGGTCACACATACACACGGATTGCATGGTTAAGGTTAAACATAGCTTATGTATTGATTTTGGGTTGATGGGATTTATTTTTTTTCCCTTGAGTTATGATTTTACATAATTATGAATGCATGTTGATAATTGGAGATGAGGTTTGTTTATTGTTTGCTCGAGGACTAGCAAATTTCTAAGTTGGGGATAATTGATAACTCTATTTAATAGAGTATTTTTGCTTATTTAAACTTGATATTTGCTATATTTTGATGAATTTTTTTGGGTGAATTTAATTGCTACTCACGCAATTTTATTTTGTATGAAATATTTTTAGATCTTTCAAAAATATTGCAATATCTTTCAGAATATTTTATCTTGAAGAAAAAACCAACCCAAATAAGATATTTGGAGAATTTGACAATAATTGAAAATAAGGTTCAAAGAAAATTGAGGAGATAATGAGGAATCTTTTCCAAATCCTAATAAGAGTCAACTTAGGGCAAATTTTTGGAGGCTATATAAACTGTTCTTATGCCGCATATAAGAGGAAGAGAGAATCCTTGGAGCCACCATCTTTGCAGAAGATTTTGAGTTTTCTTAGTTAGATTTTATTCTTCTATTTTAGTGGAGTTGGTGCGTGTCAAGGAGAGAAGGAGGAAACAAACCTGAAGCTCCTTGTATCTCAAATTTGTGAATTTATTTTTATTTAGTATTATGTTTTCTTTAATTCTTGTTAGTTTAGTTTAGACTATGTTTTAAATTTCTTTTGTTAGAGCTACAATGGATCTTAATTATGATTGATTGATTTTCAAAGACTTTCATGCAATAGTGTTTTGATTGTGTCGTTCTTTATCATGATCTTAATGCTTTTAGAAGTTTGACCAACTTTTGAATGATTTTTGATGTATACATGATACTGGATGGAGATTGTGTGCATATGTATTAGTGATATTGAATCATAAATTAAATCTAGGTCAAGGTACACTAGGCTATTTATGTGGCTGCGGTAGTAAATCTAGGTTGGGACTACTTAGATTAAATCCGGGAATTTCCACAAGAACTTAATGCTTTTAGGTAGTTTAAATTCACTTAAGGTTAGTGTGGGTTAACATAGCTAATTAGGGATTATTAGATCGATGTCGACTTTTAATTTATCTTATGGAAATTTCGCCAGCACAATTAGAAATTAATTTGTTGCATGAAAAGTTAAGAAAATTAATTATGAATGGTTAAGTGAAGTTGGATGCTCTAACACTTTGTGATCTTGATAATTATTAATTTTCACTTTGCTTTAGATTATTTTTACTTTACAATTTTAATTAGCTTTTAATTCTTTAAGTTTTGATTTTTTCTATATTTTAGTATTTTAATTGGTTTAGTTTACTTTTTACTCATCTTTTCGATTTGGTTAACTAGATTTTTGAATTGATCACTTTTAAAAAGTAATTGGATAAAATAAAAAAGCAGTACTTGTGGGAACGATACTCGCTCATCACTTTATTATTTGTTGATATTGTGCACTTGCAATTCACCTAACAGTGGTTGCTTTGAAATGAGCTCTATACTTGTGGAAGTTATTCAATATACCTTTCCTAACAAGCGTAGAACTTCTCGTGCATGTATTTTTATAGCCTTCATCTTTATGTATCCATAAACATCTTTAGTTCTTCATTACTCAATTTTGTTTCTTTTTTCCTCGTGTTGTTCTTGGGACAGTGGATTTGATCACCACTCGATATTCATTTAATTGTCTATATTTGATTAATTTTTCTGAAATTTTACATGTGGCGAAAGATGATAAATTATTGCATATCTATGAAGTTGCCTCCTAGATATAATATACAAATTCTTGAGAGTTTTTCACAACTTGGTTTGTTTGATGGGGAGGATGGTCTATTACTTTTTGTATAATAGCTATAAGGAGGTCCATTTTAGAGTTTTGGCTCTTGTTGTGTTATTATGAATGGCCCGCATGGTGCATCAATTTCACCAGCATCTTCGATAGGTGTTGTAACTTCAATGATTAAGTCACGCGACATTTGCAAATCCATTCCCTAGAGGTTGAGTTTTGTAGTTCAGTGACTTTTAATCCCTAGTTCTTCAAAATTTGAGGTTTCAATTCCCTCGACTTCTGTTTTTGTCCAAAGTTGAATCAGTGACTGTCTTGATGTTCCAGTCACATACATTGATTGCAGCTCAAGTTCCACACAGAAGGATCAAAATATGAAAATCAAGCAAGAATGAGGGTTTGGAGAGTAATGGAACCTCATTTTTTTCTTGGTCCTATCGAACTATTAGAATTACAATCAGAGGAATTATATAGGGACTAAAATTTGGAGATGTTTGTATGCATTGCTCGATTAGAAGTTCATTTTTCCCACCTATAACGATAAAAGCTGAATAATGAGAACTCTAGAAGCACCAACAAAAGGAGGATCTCGGAAGGGATCACGACCATGAAAAATAAATGAAACACAAAAAAATCCAACTTTCATGCATCTTAACATCAGCTTCATGAATAAAAAGCATGCGGTTCCTAAAACTAGTTATCTAAATTTTTAGATGATCCCTATGACTTTGTTCAACCATAAAACTAGAGAACCACATGTCTACGAACTACGCTTGCTCATCGAGCTTTCCAGAAGGAATGATTTAATGACTATTGGAGCAATTAAGTGACGGGAATGACAAACAAAACAGTATTAAAAATTTTCAGCCTCTTGCATGTAGCAATATGCCACTAATACTTACACTGTTGTAGTTAAAATTTTACTCACATACATTTCCAATGTGTTTATGCAATGAGCAATTGTGGTTCATGTTATGTTTATACCGTAGCAGTTAAAAATATGGTATAAAATTCAATCGAGCTCAACTGCATTGTATATAATACACGCTGAAACTAATATGATAGCATCAAGCAGGACTTGCAAGAAAATTGAGGATCTTTAAGTGTATGCAATATTTTCTTTTGTCCTTTGCAAATCCAAGATCTGTTGCGGAGCACTTTCTCACCAAACTATAGTCCCATTATTCAATGCAAAATATAATAAACCAATACTTTACAGCAAGTTGCATTGTTGTTTCTTTTTTGGGTTAATACCACAAAGAATCTTAAATTAGTATAGATATGATAAATTTATTCAAAATTAATTTTTTGATGATAAATTTACCTTCGTTAGTTTCCGTTAAATTTTATTGTCAAATAGTTGAGTTGAATAACATGTAACAGTTAATTGATATATTAGTTTTAAATTTTACTCTTCGTTTGTCACAGATATACTAGTATTGTGATTTTTTGTGATATTAATCCAATTTTACAATAAATATATTAGTTTGAGAGTTTTTTGTGGTCAAAAAATTAATTTGGGATAAATTTATCTAAATGTACTAACTTAGAGATTTTTATAGTTAACAGAGGTAAATTTATCATAAATATATTGATTTGAAATTTTTCATGATAAAAAATTAATTTTAAATAAATTTATTATTAGTTTGAGATTTTTGTGATTTGAATTTTCTTTTTGGAAAGTCACGTGAGGCTTTTTGGGTGAATTGAAGTTGCCTCAAGCGCATTATTGCTGCGGTCATTGGGAACCGGCACATACTTCTTTATCTTTTTACCCGAATAATGAACTCCGTATTTCTCTTTAAAAGTGGGGAATATTATGCTTCGCTTTTCTCTGTTCCCCACCATTGAAAAGTACTTGTCCCCCACGATCTCAGCCACGAGCCGGTCTTTGGCTATTTCTTAAATGAAGTTTCGTGCGAAAAGAGTAGGGAGTCAACATTTCCCATTTGCGATTTCACTAATGTGTGGCACTTTTTTTTGTTTTTTTCCCGAACCTACTTTATTCTTATTATAATTGCTTAAACTTTTATAATCTACTTCTGAAATTATGAGAATTCAAACTCCTCACCTCATTCATCTCATGTAAAAAATGTGATTACTAAAGCAAACCCTGATAATTAATGTGTGTTATTTCAGTCATTACTCACTTTTGACAACAGTTGTCCATTTTCCTCTTGGATTAATGCCAAAACATCCCTTTAAATGATACTAAAAAAGAATTCTCGAGGTGCTCGAATAACCCCGTTGATTTGAATCATAATCTCTTAAATATGCTTACATGCCGGCCCTATCTCCAACGCCAGCCACCAGATACATATTTCATGCGATTCTTTATACGCATGATAATCTTAATCGTGGCAAACCTTGTGAGAGGAATCTATGAAGACAAGTGCCCATACATGATCCGCTAGAGATTCCATCTCCCATCAGCCATAATGATTTCTAGTATTCTCAATAGCCAAACTGAGTTTGTAAGAGCAATATGGAGCATGACGTGTTCATGGCTTAGAGTGCTACTCTTGCATGTTATCTGTATTCTATCCTCATATGCGAACCCTATATATTGTATATACTGCTCCTCTTTTCCTTTTTTTTGGCTCCCATATGTTATATATACTGTTTTATTTATTAGTCTAGAGGGAATCCCCTATCAGAACTACTAACTCAGTTACATACTTTAGGGTCTGGTTAGAATATGTAAATAATAAACAACATATTCAGTTAATAACGTAACTTTTTAGAATAATTGACAATAATTTTACAAAATCTCACAAATATGAATAACTAAAAAATGATCCACATGTGACTACTTATAATACTATAACGATTCCTACTATTCATTATAAAAACAAAAGAAAACAAAAGATTTCTGACATTATCGTCCTCTTTTGCATCGAGATAGTCATTAGATATGCATGATTTACGTAGACTACCTAAAATCGAGTACTCAGTCCAGTGCATTGGATCTAAATTATCCCACGAATTTCACTCTTCAACCCAAAACGCATATAGGAATGAACAAACTGGATGTTTCCAAAAATGTTTAATTAGACTAGTGGATGTCAGGTGATGCTGGTAGCAAACTTAGGCATCATGCGACAGGCACATGCTGAATCGTAAGGATTGGGACAAGACTCCAATGAGGATAAAGAAATCAAGGCAAGATAGGGGCCCAAATTGTGGTCCACAAGAAACACACCTTCTTGAAAATTGACAAGCAAAAGCTTAAGGCGACCGAGGGCGACCGACAGTGACTGAAAGAGAGGACTCTTATCATGTGCACGCCACAGAGATCGTGGACTTTCACTCTTTTGGTTCTTGGCCATTGGGTGTTTGATTTGGAGGGCCGACTTGAAAGCGATTGGTTCCACGATTTTTGTCGTATCAATGTCTCGAATTTGAGCCAATGTGAGGAATCTCAATAAATCTACTTTCTTATTCAAATTGAATTTATCTCGATGGGATTATTAACGTGATATGTGTACAGAGACGTGTCTTTTGGTCCATGGGAAGTCTCTGTTCTTGGTGAAGAAAGTCCGAATGTTTTATCCAAGATTTATCGCGTGAGAGTGGACTTCTTCAATGACTTACTGCGGACGTCTCCTGGCCACATACACATTCATTCATTATTGTATTAGACATTGATTGAAAGATATGAGACCCCCAACATAGCTCTAGTCTAATATGGACAACGGTTTTTGAATTACAGTAGAAGAAGCTTTCTTGGCCAAGGAACAACGGGGTTGCAAATATTTTAGGGATAAATATCCAATCAATTATGGACTTATTATACGATGTCAATTCAATTCTAAATATTTCATTTTTACCAATTTAGTCTTAAATATTTGCACGAAATTCCATATGATTATTTTGTATAATTTTTGCTAGAAATTGCTGATGAGGCGGTCCAATCATCATTGGTCATCTTGCATGGCACGTCATCATATCAACAATTTCAAACGAACCATCATGTTAGCAATTTTAAGCAAAAATTGACTGGAATGACTATTATAATTTTGCGCAAAAGTTTAGGACTAAATTAACAAAATTGAAAAAATTAAGACTAAATTAGCATCCGTACAATAAGGTTTAGGGAAAAGCTAAAATTGAATTAACATTTGTACAATAAGATTTAGGATTAATTGGACAATATTTCATGTTACGTAGTTTGTGAGAGCAAAATTTGCGTTGACGAGCATAATTAACATATTTCAGAGAATCATTAATAGTAGTAGTTAAATTGTTCGTTAGAACAAGCAAAGCATCAAACAAGGTAGTCTAGAGTAAATTAATGGTAAATGTAGTGATGCACTCGCCTCTAATTGGCCTTAACTATGAAATATGTATGTAATTTTGTAGAAACAATACAATGGATGCGCATGCTACCCCTAGTCTGTTTCTTAAGGATCAACATACATTATTGCAAATAATTTATTATTACTACAATTATTATTATTATTATCATAGTCATCATCTGCCATCACGGTATAAAAAAATGGTCAAATCAATGTGCTCATCTCCTTGAAGATTTCTTGAAAATCTCACATATACAAAAGGACACCTTAATTTAAGTTAAGATATAGAATAAATTTTCATCAATCTCCTACTAATTTAATTTCTTCTAAAATAAACGGATGCACACTAAGATTATGACATGATATTAGAATCGGAGATTTTATGCACATAGATTGAATTTCACACTTCTCTCTCTATTTTTAAATTTCGTGGGATTGTGCATACATGTCTCTTGATTATTAAAAATAATTAAAAATGCCATGTCAGTGTTGATTAGTTAAAATTGATCGAATGGACTAAATTTGTACAAATGTAAAAGGTTGAGGATTTAATTGGAAAAAAAAATAAGACTGAATTGGCACAATTATAATAGATTTATAACTTTTTTAGCAAGAAATGCATGAGCACATAAAAGTTGTTTAAGAATTTGAATTAATTTAAAAAAGGGTACTTTTTAAGAAAGTGAAAAAAATGACCGTAGTTAAGAGATACTTGGATCTAAATTTGGTTACTGGAAGATCAAATGTATAACACATTTAACATACTAACTTAGCTGAGTAATAATTTTACTATTGTGCAACACTACAAAGCTATATGAATATTCATTAAACTCTTTTTTTGGGGTGGGGAATCGTTGAGATTAGAAGGTGTTTTAGCTTTGCTTTATTGTATGGTGGAGTATTGCAATATGGGGAAGAGATGAGGGTACACAATATCACTCTCAAGTACATATCGCACTTTATATTGCTCATAAATAGAATAGGACAAAGCCCTCATTCTCAAAATAGGACCCTTTTGAATCTCCACTAGAAATTAATCCTGTGGAAAACCCATCTCAGCAAAAGCCTAGTGAACATGTACCATCCTCTTCCTTCAATCAAGTCCTCTCGATTTAGCGATAATAACTTTGTGTACATCCATATGAGTAAGCTCACCTTAACTAAGTAAATTCTCCTCTCAAGAATAGTAATCTCATATAACACTTAAAGATGCGCACTAAAACACATGGAGTATGAAATCCCTTACCCTCGATGATGTAGAAAATTGAATCTGCATTGTGTTCTTGGCTAATCCGAACACATACATAGAATCCGATCTTTTAAGTTTTAAGTTGATCTTACGGTCTAAAATAAAATTATAATTGTGGGATTTTGTGAGACCGCTACTCACTATTTTAAGTACTTAAGCTATTAGGTAAAAACGTGATTTAATATTTAGTTAAACTAACACTCCCCTTTATGCATAGGCTAGACTTTGGCCTAAGCTTAAGTCGTAAAAGTATATAATTTGGGAGGCAAATAGGGCCTAGAGAGATTTGCACTGAGGACCTCTTGTTATGATACCATGTGAAATTTTGTGAAATCACTGCCAATTATTCTAAAAATTCAAATTATTAGATGAATATGTGGTTTAATTATTAATTACTCTAATCACACTTTGTAGCTAACATGTGCAACTCCTCAATTGATAGGAAACAAGACAAAAATCTGTGCACTTGTCGGTCAATCAGGCATTTCTCTATAAGGAAAAGAATGTTCCCAATAACTACAAGATATGTGCCTAACTTTCCTGTTTTTATTGTACTTTGAGCAAAGAGAGCAAATCTTGCTCGGGTTTTTAAGTTTGAGATTGACTTGAGCTTACAAGAAGTTCATGTACATTGGTCGAGCAAGTTGAGTCTGAATGCATTGATGTCCATCAAGTCAAGTGAATCTAAATGAGGCGAAGCCTTGTTGTGCTTCTAGCCAAATTCCGGTCCACGATAAAACCGATTAATCTCCTGCCCCGCTCGACTCGATTATCTAGCCGAGTTTGGTCGACCGGCTTCTCCATGTCTCGACGTTCAATGCTGTTGAAGTGACTCTTTTCTAGCTGTTCTTTCGCTCAATTTCAATAGTATTTTCCTTAACATTGGCAGGGTCTCTCAGTTTTTAAACAAGACAAAGTAAATGCAACTACGAAGAACATGCTTAATTTCCCTACCCAATGATCCTTCTCTGTGTTATTGACCAGCAATCGTCGATCAATCATGTAATCTGCCAGATGACCCCCCTTCCTCTCTCTCCCTCTCTCTCTCTCTCTCTCTCTCTCTCTCTGTGTCTTTCTCCATCCAAAAATACAAACCTTCAATCTCGATGCGTGGGCATCACATGATGAGCCTCCGCCCCCTGCCCCCGCCCAAACTGTCTTTTATTTGACAAAAAGGCCAATCTTGAAATAGAAGAGAAATGAGACCCATCCCATCTGTGCGTGACCATTTCTCGAATGATGGAATTGTCACATCTTTTCCTCATAGGATCTCGGATAGGTCCTTTTTAAATGTCCTCCTCTCTTTTTCTTTTCTCTCTCTCTCTCTCTCGTGTTTGGCTCTGCACCTTTACCACTGCTCTCTGTCTTCCTTGGCTCTCAAATTTAACCCCAGTTCTCCGACGCTGTTGTCCTCCCAGAATATCTCCCTCTCTCTCTCTCTCTCTCTCTCTCTCTCCATCCATAACTACCAACCTCACCGACGCTGTTGTCATCCCAGAATACACTCGACTATTGCCCCCATATTGCAAAAGTTTGGAGCACCGGAGAGAAGATAGTGGCGGTGAGATAGCAGAAAGAGCTTTTGGAACTACGAAGGATCGCGTTGTGAGACATGTGAGCCTAAGCATAAGCAGCGCAACTGAAGCAAGTAAGCAAAACTGCATGCATGATGAGTTTGCTCGCGATGATGACTAGTTTTGTGCCAAAATTAGGGTTTTATTTCGATTCATGCACGTCCCCCGTGCTGCACCTGGAGAGAAAATTGTAGACCTGCGATAAAAGTTTCGTTGCCAAATCAAAGTTTCTGAATATGCAACTACGAGCAGTCCGTACTATGCCAAACGAGGCTGCAAGGAGGATTTCGACCTCCACCTAGGGTTTTTCATTCCTAGTATGGTTTATCCTAGGAAGTCCATGTCCTTAGAATTCTTTCCTATAAAACAAAATCAACCAAATTTATATGAAATCATCAATCAAATTTTTGTAAACCCTGTAGAATTCCTTGTCTTTTATCAAGAGGAGGAAAACATGATTAGTTGGAACGTTTATAGAGAAAATGCGGCCAAAAAGTCACGAGACAGTAAGGAGTAAAGGTTAGGAAAGAATTCTTACTCGCCTAATTCCCAATGCGCATTTAAATCCATTTTGTATCTACATATTCCATTAATTCAATAGCCTGTTCCATCACTTTTCAAAATAAGAATCTTTTCTTCAATTGTTCATCTACAAGAATAATGAGGTTTTCTTCTATATGGAGTTTTCGATTCACACAAATAAGTTCTCTTTGGACAATTCAGGTGTAATTCCTCGATTATTCGCATCTCACCTTCTATTAATAATATTGGGAATCCCATATAAATTATGACTAGAATCATATCATTTCTTTTTTAAATTACTATGAATGCAAGTCCCTCCAAAACCAGAGAATATTGTCATATTCGTTTGTACATACATCACGACACTATGTTCTGATTGTATCCTAGACTAGCTTTGTATGATGAAATAAACAAAGCTCGTACAAATTCTTCAAAGCTGCGGTGGGGATATCATATTGAGCACCGTCATCCTAATGACCCATCGATTTTTGTTGTGTGCGCGTGAGCAGTTTCTCATTCATTTCTGTTTTGGCCACACGACTCAATGTGACAACATTGATTGGAGGGTTGTTCTTTCCGTTTTAATTTTCAAGACTTCTCTGGCATTTTGCCGATTTAATCGCACTATAAATGTTGGATCTTACTTAGTTCTTTGTCAGTATGAGTGTTTTGATTCGATGGGCATCTGCTAGTTCTCTTTTTCTTCGCAAAAATCAAGTCTCCGCTACTTATATGTGTTTTCTCTCTGTGACAATCTAGTCGAACAACTGTGAACTTCATCTGTGCATCCGGAACCAGAACTTGTGGAGAGCTCGACCTGCAGACTTATTAGGATTCAAAACACTTTCCTAATCAAGAATGTCGCAGGAAGACAGGCCCATATTCTATTTGGAGCAGGTTTGCGATGAGAACAAACCCTTCCCTAAATGTTTTTAGTATCGGTCAGATGAAGTTTGATCCGATCAACCAACAGTACCTATAGTCTACACCTAACAGTATTTTCGTTCCAATATGATGATCAATTATATAGCCAATGCTAATTAATGACAGTTCTTTTCTTTTTTTTTTTAATCTTTCAGTGCATGGATTTGGACTTTGACACTTTCATTCTCGAACCAGCTAATTATACCAATGTCGATTTCTTTTAATGCCAAGAAAACATTAAGCCCCAGCCTCGTGAAATATGTTGTCAAATTAAATTTGCATTACTATCGTTAATGATTGAATTCTACTTACAGAAGTTTTAAACATTGTAGACTTCAGAGAATGTAAGCAGGGACGAGATTTCTAGTACTCCGTCAATGAGCAGCCTCTCCTTTGAAGCATGTTTACCTCAGGACACTATGCCGGAGAATACCATAGACGAACAATGTAATCAACGCAAACAATTTCACTTACGTGGTATCTGAAAAATATGAAGTGCCGTCCTCGTCACTTAGTCCTCTGTCCTCCTCTCCTGCTGATCCTCAAATCCATATAACTGACAGGGTGCATTCCATTGCTCAAAGCGGCACTGAGAGGCGACTGGAAAGCAGGAAAGAAATTCCTATATGACAATCAAATAGCAGCATGTGCCAGGATCACGAGGAATATGGAGACCGCTCTCCATATCGCAGCAGGCGCAGGACATAGAGAATTCGTTGAGGAGCTGGTGAAGATGATGACGCCCGATGAATTGGAAATGCAGGACGAGGATGGGAACACTGCCCTCTACTTCGCCGCTGCATCTGGAGTTAGAGAGATCGCCAAGGTGATGGTCAATAAGAATCGTCAGCTTCTGCGGATTCGGGGCAGCAACGAGGCGATGCCCTTGTGCATTGCAGCCCAGTCAGGGAAACAAGACATGGTGCGGTATCTGTTGTCAGTCATGGATGACACAGATCTAACTGACTTGGATCGCATCGACATCCTTTGTGCCACCATCAGTTCCAATCTCTTCGGTTAGTGCAACCACTTTAGTTCTAATGTGAACGCACCATGGAGTTCATTATAACACAAGGATATAACGTGGTTCAGCAGTATGCCTACATCCACGGACAAAAAACTCACCCTCTCTTCTTTTTTTGTCTTAGGAAGTAAATCTGTCATTATTCATCATATATACAGCGTATAGTTGCCTTCAGCAAGGCAACTAATTGCATAAGGAAACACCAGAATTAGGAAATAAGAATAATACAATAGCAATAATAATATCTTCTTTCCGCACACCCAGAAAGAATTGATAGCTAGTTTATTTCTGGACGAAGTGTTTTCATTATTATTGTTAATTGTTACTCCCTTTTGCCAGTTGTGGCTTCGAGACTGATTCGTGAACATCCCAATTTAGCTCTGGCTCCGAAGGGAAGCGGAGAAACGGCTCTCCATGTGTTAGCGCGGATGCCCTTGGCATTCTCGAGTGGGAGTCAGCTAGCGATCCGGCTAAGGTGCTTCTTTTCATGTAGGTATCATTTTCTTTTGGCAATGGCTGTAGTTAGTGACGACCGAAGGAAAAAGAAAAGAAAAAAAGAAAAGCTGTAGCTAGTCTGAACCGAAGTTCATCCACTGCTCCTTCACAAGTTGGGCTGACTGAAAATACAGTTGCAGGTACGCAGGAGGTCCACGATCTGAAAAGGGGGCATTTGCCAGCGGTTCAGCTGTTGGAGCTTATATGGGAAAAGGTTTCTTTGCTCGATAATGGAGGCTTCGAAGAACTTCTCAGGGAACTGTCGCGACTGTTGATCACTGCTGCTGAGTTAGGAAACTACGGTTTCTTAACTGTGCTGAGCCGTCTCCATCCTGAACTTCTTTGGAAATTCGATGATCGGAAGCAGAGCATATTTCATGTTGCAGTTGCGCATCGTCGCGAGAAGATCTTTGGACTAATATATGATATTGGTGCTCATAAAGATATGATTGCAGCTTACAAAGATGAAAATGACAATAACATGTTGCATTTGGCTGGAAAGCTGGCTCCTCTGAGTCGACTCAACATCGACTCTGGGGCAGCTCTGCAAATGAGGCGAGAGCTATTGTGGTTCAAGGTTAGTTTTTTTTTTTTTTTTTTTTTTTTTTTTTTTTTTTGCATATTATACAATTTTGGATTATACGGTTCAACAGTATTATGAAGTTCCCCTTAATCTTTTTTTTTTTTTTTTTTTTGAGCTTGAAAAGTAAATCTGTTCAATATGTCAATTTAATGTACCATTTTCCAAATGATAGTATCCGTTTTATGTTATAGGAGGTAGAAAAGATTGTTCAGCCTTCTTATCGAGAAATGAAAAATTCCGACGGGAAAACGCCTTATCTTCTTTTTACTGAGGAGCACAAAGATCTCAGACAAGAAGCAGAAAAATGGATGAAGCACACTGCATCTTCATGTATGGTCGTTGCTACACTCATTTGCACCGTGACGTTTAATGCTACCTTTACTACTCCAGGCGGCAATGACAATGACACAGGCAAGCCTATTTTCCTACATAGCAGGCTGTTTATGATTTTCACCGTATCGACTGCATTGGCTGTCTTTTCCTCTGCAACATCAACTTTGATGTTCCTTTCCATTTTGACATCACACTATGCGGAGGAAGATTTTCTGCATTCGTTGCCAAACAGGTTGATGTTAGGACTTGGAAGCCTCTTCGTCTCCATAGTTACCATGATGGTGGCCTTTGGGGCCACCCATTTCATCCTCCTTGGTCACGATTATGCTCGAATCGCTATTCCAATTGCTGCTTTTGCTTCTGGGACAGTGACCTTATTTGCCTTGCTACAATTTCCCCTTTTGTCTGATTTGATCAGACACAAATATAGCCGCAGCTTACTCTCTCATCCAGGAGACCGCCCGTTGTTCTGATCACTAACAACCAGTACACGAGTCATAAAAACAATGTGATTGATTGTCGTCAGTATGATAGGGAGTTTCCGCTTGTATCTTGAATGATAACAAGATTTGCTGGTAGTTTGAATTGCATCTGCATAAACCATTTGGCAAGTGGGAACGGATGATTGATATGAATTTTTGTTTGCATTATGCATTGGAACTAATGGAGCGAGCTTTACTTTATGTTACCTGAAAATCTGTATGCTAGTGGTATTCCAGTGGAGGGGTTTCATGGTGAAAATGCTGATTCCCCTGAATCAACAGTTTGGAAAGAGAGTTGTTATGCTGAAGAAATGCTGGTGTTCGAGCAATTTGTTTGTGCAATGAGCCCATGAGGTCTTGTGTTCCATGCATTTCAGCACCTCCGGGTCTTGATGTCACGTGGTAATTAATGGCAAAGATTGTCAGCTTTTAACTATCGACTTCTCAAAACTCGTCGTCATGGGCTTGAGGTGTAGTGTTACTGTTGGAGAAAGGATTTGTGATGATCTTTGATTGATTCCCTAGCCAGATTCCAATTTCATTGATTGATACTGGTGATCGTAGATTTAGATTATTTTAGAAATATTAATATTGAGTACAATTTCCTTATTTTACATTTCTTGTATTATATAAGTAGACATATACTTGTATATCGATACAGAGTGACAGAATATATGAAATTAAATTTTTCATTCCTATTTCCTGTCATGGTATCAGAGCGGGTTCCTCTAACCCAGCTTCCGCGTATATTTTTCTTCTGAATTGCCTCCGATTGTTTTCTCTAGTTTGTTGTTGCAATTCCCATTCCTGCAAAACAAATTAGCACATCGGATTGGAATTCAAATTTTTTTATCCAAAATGGAGAATCCAGATGGTCATGAAAGTGGACACTCCACACCGGAAAATTCATCCATTCAAGCCGCAGAGGAAGTGCAGCAGATTGCACATAATCCTCCGGCTCCTTCAGTTCAACCCGCTCATATTCAATGGCCGTATATGCCATGGATGCCTGTCCAAGGGCCATGGGCCCCTGGGCCCAATCATTGGATTCCGGATCCGGTCAACAATGGGCAAACCAGGGCCCACGGCCCACTACTGAAGATCCAGGCCCGTTTTTTCAGGGTCACAGACCCGAATCGAATCCGGGCGGGTCGGGCGGGTCGAGAATGAATCCCTACCCGAATCTACCACCCGGGATAGTGCCGCTGCCGTTTCCGACCGCCGCTGGACGCCTCGAACCCGGCGACCCCTTGTACACCTCACCGGCGGATGGACCGGAGCTGCAACTTATCAGTCTTCAACTCGCCGGATCTGACCACTATTCAACGTGGGCGAGAGAGTTCCGGCGAGCCCTCGTTACAAAGGACAAGGACAGATTTCTCGATGGATCCGTCCCCTTTCCGACTGACGACCGCATGCAACGCCACTGGCGCCGGTGCAACCAATTAGTCCGGACTTGGATCGGAAATTGCGTTGCGCCGGAAATCGCAGCCGAGCTTCCTCCGACTGAAGATGCACAGAAAATATGGGAAGACATTAAAGAGATGTATGGAAAACTCGATCGAGTAAAAGTTTTCTCTCTCACGCAAGCCCTCTCGAAATTGAAGCAAGGGAACCTCTCGGTTACCGCTTGCTTCAACCGATTGTCGGCTCTTTGGAACGAATTAGAAGCGGCGGAAGAACGCCTCGAGGGACCGGAGACTACCCTCAAACAATACAGAGAAATCAAAGAAAGGGAGAAAACGACTCGATTTCTCTTAACCCTAAATGACAATTTCGTACCTTTTCAGTTGCAAATCCTTGCCATGGATCCGGCTCTGATGCTCGGGAGGATATTTCAGCTGGCAGTCCAAGAAGAAAACTAGCGACTTGCGGCCGCCGGAGAAGGGAAAGGAACCGAAGCCATGGCTCTTGCTGCTCGGATCACCGGCCGGTTCCATGGCGGACGACAACCGCCGCAAAGGGGGAGAGGTTTCGGACGAAACCCTAGAGGAAGTGAGGAAGACGATGTCGATTCCTCTAGAAGGGACCAAATCAACGGTCCGGATCAAAAGGAGAATCCAATGGCTCAAATCAGCTGAGATCCAACGGTGGAGATCTTAAATATGAGCGCGGATCTCGATGGCCCTTATTCCTTCCGATCCAACGGTGGAGATCGAGATCGCTTGCGCAGATCCGACGGTCACGTGACTCCCGATCCGACGGCATAGATCGGTGGCGAGGAGAGGATCGGATGGCCGCATTTAATCTCTTCAAACCCTGAATCCAATGGCCCATATAATGCCACGTCATCACTGAAAGGGGGAGGCCAAAATTATAAATTTAAGGGTAAGTATTGTGAATATTGCCATCGTCCACATCATACTATAGACACATGTTGGAAATTGCATGGGAAGCCAAATAACAAAGAAAAGAAAGGGAAAGAATTTTCTGCTTATCAGGTGTCAGCACAAGGGAATGACAACATCCATCAGCCAATTAATCAGAATCAGTATCAAGAAATAATGAAGGCACTCAATCAACTGAGGACGATTGACAAAGCTGCAAATTTTTCAGGTACTTCATTGTGCAAAAATACTAATACTATAGTTGATGCATGGATTATTGACTCGGGCACCAGTGACCACATAGTTTGCAATAAACACTTATTTTCAAAAATCTGTAGCACACCCAATCCATATACATCTGTTCGTCTTCCAAATGGAAATATTACTAGTGTGCGAAAGATTGGTACTGTCTACCTTAGCCCAAGCATTATCCTTAAAAATGTCCTCTATATCCCTGAATTTGAGTTCAACCTTATATCTGTTTCCAAAGTCTGTGAGGACAATTCTTGTCGAGCCAACTTCAATTCTGAAAATTGTTCCTTTCAGGACCTTTCGACTGGGAAACTGATGGGCTTGGGTAGGATGGAACAAGGATTATATTTTTGGATCGCATTTCCCAGTGATTTAGATTTGTCTTCTTTAAATAAAAGCATACAATGTAATGCTGTTGCAAGAAATAAAAACTCCCTTTCTCATAAGCGTCTAGGCCACAGCGCCACTTTTCCTTGTCCTGATTGTGAAATATGCCCTCTGGCAAAACAGTCACGATCATCATTTCCTACTAGTGGATCTCGAGCCACTAGTATATTCTCATTGATTCACATGGACATTTGGGGTCCATATCATACATCACATCGTGATGGATCTCGTTTCTTCCTTACGATTGTAGATGATTATTCTCGTGCCACTTGGATATTTCTCATGCAATCTAAAAGTCAAACCTTTTCATATCTATCAAAGTTCTTGTCCATGATCAAAAATCAATTTGAGAAAACCGTCCAAAGAATTCGCACCGACAATGGGAGTGAATTTTTTTCAAATGAGTGTCAATCTTTCCTATCATCTCAAGGTATACTTCATGAGAGTTCTTGTGCCTACACTCCTCAACAAAATGGAATTGTTGAACGTAAACATAGGCACCTTCTAGAAGTTGCTCGCGCACTCAAATACCAAGCTGCTATTCCTGAGTCCTTTTGGGGTGATTGTGTGGTCACGGCGGCCTATTTAATAAATCGCATGCCAACTAGAATATTAGAAGGGCGCACACCATTTGAAATGCTATTCGAAAAAAGACCAGACATTGGTCATCTTAGAGTATTCGGCTGTTTATGCTACGTGACAAACGTAAGACATAAAAATAAAATGGATCCCCGTGCTCTTCAATGTATTTTCATGGGATACCCTACTTTACAAAAGGGTTATCGGGTTATGGAGATATCCTCAGGACGGTTCTTCGTTAGCCAAGATGTTGTTTTTCAAGAAGATGTATTCCCGTTCAAGAATATGGCGTCTTCAGAAGATTCCACGATGCCAACGTCGAATCAACGACAAATTTTATCGAGAGGATTATTTCTCTATGGCTCCGCAACACGTATTAGTTGTACCGATCCACATTCCGACATGTGTCCGAGAAACAAGTATGTCCTGCATCCCAAATCACATTAGAAGAGAATTCTGAGGCTTCTACCCAAATGTCACCACAAAACACCAGTGGCTCTTCCTCAGCACCACATGGATCCATATCACCAATTCCGATGGTTCAACCTCGACGCTCGGGACGAATAATGCGCCCTCCCACATGGACCAAGGACTATGTATGTTCTTCTTTGAAAACTAAAGGTACACAATACCCAGTCTCTTCCTATGTATCCTTCAATCGACTATCGCAAGAACACATGTGTTGTATTAGTCGAATTTCTGAAGAACAGGAACATTCTTCTTATGAGGAAGCAGCACGTGACATACGATGGCAAAAGGCCATGAAAGAAGAATTGACTGCTCTTACAGAGAATAATACCTGGGATATTGTTCCATTGCCTCCACACGTAAGACCTATTGGATGCAAATGGGTGTACAAGATCAAATATAAGGCGGATGGCTCAATTGAAAGGTATAAAGCTCGACTTGTCGCCAAAGGTTTTACGCAGCGTGAAGGTTTTGATTATCATGAAACCTTCTCCCCGTTGCTAAGGAAGTTACTTGTTCGCTCTTTTTATCTCATCCTTTGCTATTAGAAATTGGGATCTACATCAGATGGACGTCAACAATGCTTTTCTTCATGGTGATCTCGATGAAGAAATTTATATGGAACTTCCACATGGATTACGCAGACAGGGGGAGTCACATGTATGTCGTCTCCGCAAATCTCTGTATGGGCTCAAACAGGCTTCTCGACAGTGGTATGCAAAATTCACCACGGCACTTACAAATGCAGGTTTTCGACATTCCAAGCATGATTATGCACTATTCACATGGACCAATGGTATCTCATCAATCTACTTGCTAATTTATGTCGATGATATACTTATCATGGGAAATGATGATATTGCGATTCAGAGCTTTAAGGAATATCTGCATTTAACCTTTCATATTAAAGATTTGGGACCACCCAAATATTTTCTTGGTATTGAAATAGCTCGATCAAGTAAAGGAATTTGCCTCGAGTCAACGAAAGTTTGTTAAATCATATCGAAGCGGGAATGGCGGGATGCAAACCAGCTGCCATACCTATTGAGCGAGAATGCCAAATTGACGACATATGACTATGACGCAAGATTTTCCCCGAATGAAGATTCACTTCTTAAGGATCCATCGTATATCGGCGACTTGTTGGAAAATTGATTTACCTCACCATGACTAGGCATGATATTTGTTATGCAAGTACAAATACTTAGCCGGTTCATGCACAATCCGAAGCAATCACATATGAGTGCGGCGCTAAAAGTGGTGAAATATTTAAAGGGATGCCCGGGACTTGGAATACGCTATCACAAGACTGCAACATGAAGATGATGGCCTATTGTGATACGATTACGCTACATGTCCCATGACGAGAAGATCCATCACTGGTTTTTGCATCAAATTAGGAAAATCCCTAATTTCGTGGAAGACGAAAAAGCAGTCAACAGTTTCATTATCATCAGCTGAATCGGAATATCGAGCTATGGCAAAAACTGTTTGTGAGGTAGTTTGGTTACGAGGACTACTCTCAGACCTTGGTGTGTAAGTTGATGGCACAAGTGAATTGTTCTGTGATAACGATGCAGCTCTCAAGTTAGCAGCGAATCCAGTTTTTCACGAAAGAACGAAGCACATTGAAGTTGATTGCCATTTTACACGAGAGAAGATTCAAAAAGGGATTATCACCACTCGAGGGATTAGAACTGCAGAACAGCCTGCAGATATCTTCACCAAACCTTTATGTCAAAGGCAACACACATATTTGTTAAGCAAGCTAGGCGTCTTTGACATTTATAAGCCGCCAGCTTGAGGGGGAGTGTTGGAGAAAGGATTTGTGATGATCTTTGATTGATTCCCTAGCCAGATTCCAATTTCATTGATTGATACTGGTGATCGTAGATTTAGAATAATTTAGGAATATTAATATTGAGTACAATTTCCTTATTTTACATTTCTTGTATTATATAAGTAGACATATACTTGTATATCGATACAGAGTGACAGAATATATGAAATTACATTTTTCATTCCTATTTCCTGTCAGTTACTACAGCCAACGATATCATACAGATCTTGCCCAAGTAAGATTAACCGCAAACACATGCCCCATCATAGTTGTGGTTGAGCGTTTTCACTACTTATGATAGTAATATCCACCCCGGTGACTTGGCCGCACATTGTCCTCTTTCAACCAGTTTGGTCCCTTACCAACCAACTTCACGGTCCTAGACCGTGTATTAATGGATTCTTCTCAATTCGTCCATTCAGCGTCGTTACCACTTGCATAGCATTTCACAGTCCTAGACCGTGTATTAATGTGATTTTTTGTAATATTAATCCAATTTAACATATGATATATTTGCCATAAATATATCAGTTTGAGGGTTTTTTGTGGTCAAAAAATTAGTTTGGAATAAATTTATCCAAGTATACTAACTTAGAGATTTTTATAGTCAATGGAGGTAAATTTATCATAAAATATTGATTTGAAATTTTTCATGATCAAAAAATTAATTTTAAATAAATTTATTATTAATTCAAGATTTTCGTGATTTGAATTTTCATTATTGAAAGTCACGTGAGGCTTTTTGGGTGAATTGAAGTTGCCTCAAGCGCATTATTAGCTGCGGTCATTAGGAATTTTACCCGAATAATGAACTCCGTATTTCTCCTTAAAGTGGGGAATATTATGCTTCGCTTTTATCTGCTCCCCACCATTGAAAAGTCCTTGTCCCCCGCCATCTCAGCCACGAGCCGGTCCTTGGCTATTTCTTAAATGAAGTTTCGTGCGAAAAGAGAAGGGAGTCAACATTTCCTATTTGCGATTTCACTAATATGTGGTACTTCTTTTTGTTTTTTTGTCTGAACCTATTTTATTCTAATTATAATTGCTTAGACTTTTATAACCCACTTCTGAATTGGTATAATTATAATAGATTTATAAATTTTTTAGCAAGAAATGCATAAGCACATAAAAGTTGTTTAAAGATTTGAATTAGTTTTAAAAAAAAAAAAAGGAAACTTTTTAAGAAAGTGGAAAAAATGACTGTAGTTAAGAGATACTTGGATCTAAATTTGGTTACTGAAAGATCAAATGAATAACGCATTTAACGTACTAACTTAGCTGAGTAATAATTTTACTATTGTGCAACACTACAAAGCTATATGAATATTCATTAAACTTTTTTTTCTTATTTTTGGGGAATCCTTGAGATTGGAAATTGTTTTAGCTTTGCTTTATTGTATGGTGGAGTATTGCATTATGGGGAAGAGATGAGGGTACACAAGATCACATTCAAGTACATATCGCACTTTATATTGCTCATAAATAGAGTAGGACAGAGCCCTCATTCTCAAAATAGGACCCTTTTGAATCTCCACTAGAAATTAGTTCTGTGGAAAAACCCATCTCAGCAAAAACCTAGTGAACATGGTCCCATCCTCTTCCTTCAATCAAGTCCTCTCGATTTAGCGATAATAACTTTGTGTACATCCATATGAGCAAGCTCACCTTAACAAAGTAAATTCTCCTCTCAAGAATACTAATCTCATATAACACTTAAAGATGCGCACTAAAACACATGGAGTATGAAATCTCTTACTCTCGATGATGTAGAAAATTGAATCTACATAGTGTTCTTGGCCAATCCCAACACGTACGTTGAATCCGATCTTTTAAGTTTTAAGTCAATCTTACAGTCTAAAACAAAATTATAAGTGTAGGATTTTGTGAGAGCGTTATCAACTATTCTAAACACTTAAGCTATTAAGTAAAAATGTGCTTTAATATTTAGTTAAACTAACACTCCCCTTTACGCGTAAGCTGGACTTTGGCCTAAGCTTAAATCATAGAAATATGTAATTTGGGAGGCAAATAGGGGCCTAAAGAGATTTGCACTGAGGACCTCTTGTAATGATATTATGTGAGATTTTGTGGAATTACTGTCAATTGTTATAAAAATTTAAATTATTAGATAAATGCATGGTTTAATTATTAATTACTCTAATTGCACTTTGTAGCTAACACGTGCAACTCCTCAATTGATAGGAAACAAGACAAAAAAAGTGTTCACTTGTCAAGTTATACCTCATCACGAGAGACAAAATTAAGAGTGCGTTTGATAACATTTTTACTTTTGAGAATAATTTTTTTTAGAAATAGTTCTTTTCTATTTCTACTCCCGAAACAATTTCGAGTAAAATAAGGCGTTTGGTAATAACAAAAGTTTCTTATACTTGGAATAGAAAAAGAATAGAAACGCATTTGGTACTAGCAAAATTTTTTTATTTCTTTTTTTCCTGATAGCAGCAATGATCGGCGGGCGACGGCTAGTGACTAGCAGGTTGTGGGCGGCGACCAGTCGTCGCCACCGGTCACCATTGCTTGTCGCTACTGCTAGTCATCACCATCGGTTGCCGATTGCCTCTAGTCATGCTAGGTCACTCCCTCCGGTCACACCGAGTCACTAGCTATCGAGTGAAGGGCATTGGCAAGAGGCCAGCGACTAGCAGTCGGCTAATGACAAGCAGGTAGGAGCAGCTAGCGACAGGTGAAATGACAACGATTGGTGACCAACGGTGGCGGCGGCGGCTGGTAGTGTGCTATAGTCAGCGAGTAGTCCCCGAGAGATAAGTTTCTAGAAATTATTCCTAGAAACAAGAAACTATTTTTTTCTACATTTTTCCTTATACATGATCAGAAATTATTAAAATTTTCTATTAAATATCGAATGGGTTTGGGCAGGCCAGGCGAAAGGAACCGCTTACCCAGGCCCAACCCGTCCATTTTGCCCTTCCAAACCATTATGTTGAGTAAGCAAGGAATTGAAAAAACCAGTCATCCGCAATTTGGGCATCTGTTGGAAAACTTCGCAGATCAATGGCCTTCCTTTCGATGCTTAATGGAGGCGTGAGCCAGGAATCGCCATTTTGCAGTTTTGTCTGATTGTGCGCTGGCGATTGCTAGCTTAATTTCAAGGTTCGATCTCTTAATTTCTCTACTCACGTGTCCTTCCGACTGAAGCTTCTTGTCTTCTCTTTGAGTAAGCTGAGTAATCCTAGCTGGTTGGCCCTTAAACAGAAAAATGCATGGGTGCGTGTATTGTGAAAAGGGCAAATTTGCGGTACTAGAACAACAACACACAAGAGCTAAAGTAGGTCCATGTGAGAATTACTTCCAAAAGATATTTTCCTTTTACGATGCAAGTAAGCTTGAATGAAATATCTAGACGTCAACAAGAAGGCCCTGGGAGTCGATTTATTGATATTTGGTGCACTGATGGTTAGCAGGATGGAAGACAAAGAAGGTCGAAGTGGTCCAGAACTTAGATTTGACTCATTTCCTAGTTCTCATGTTGTTGTGAATTGTTATGGGAAAAGATGTGATACCCTTTTATCTCTTTTTCCCCTGAGTTTTCCACATTTTCCTCTCTTTTTTCCTGAATTTTCTGCCTTATATTCCTATTTCCTTTTTGTTTTGTTTTGTTTTTTTAATTTTCGAACATTTAAAAACTAAAACATGCTGATAGCATCAGCACTAAACTGTTGGTGGTACCCATCAAAAAGCTTTTGGTCTTCAGGACAGTTTAAAAACCATTGATTGTGCCACATATTATACTAGAATTTTGATGATATTTAACATATGTAAAAAGGGGAAAAGGAAGAAATGCCTTTTCCAATTCCCATTTCCTTTTATTTGCATTATCTTAGTATCGAGGAATTTATGGTGAGTGCTTTGAATTGAGACCAGTCTCTATGTTGACACTCAAAATTGACCATGTCGTCACGTGTTGGTCACAAGGGAAGATGTGATAAAAACTTATAGCAATCACGTGCATATCATGCGAGTAGTATTTGATACATGCTTGATTATCGACGAGCGTAGGGTAAACAACCCAGTGATCGATGGCAATATAAGAGGATGCCACATGGCTAGTTGTTGAAACTGTGAAAATGGACAACTGCTGGCCACCCAAATAGGTTCTGGCGGCATTACCCAAGACGCCCGGATAGTAGGCACTAAAGGTGCGCATTTTGAAAGAATGGTCGCTATTTGAAGGCCCAGACCATACATGGAATGACGGTCGATAGCCATGTAACCTCCAAAGCAAGCCAGACTCTTCAGATCAAATAAAACCCAAACTCAAAGAACCTATTCAAGCCCA
The DNA here is from genome assembly GCA_014182735.1 of Corymbia maculata. Taxonomy (NCBI): domain Eukaryota; kingdom Viridiplantae; phylum Streptophyta; class Magnoliopsida; order Myrtales; family Myrtaceae; genus Corymbia; species Corymbia maculata. Next base: position 41,506,572 of record CM024686.1, on the reverse strand, counting down.
AAGTTCACCAAGCCTTAAAAGAGGCCAATTGAATTAAAGCCCACTACACTAAAACCCCTCTAAACCATTTTCTAATATAACCAACATCGAGCGTATTTTCCATCAAAGTATGAACGTATATACTTCACCATTAATCCACACACGTTCATCACTATAATCACCCCCGCCGTTCGCCTCCAGTCACCGGACTACGCCGCCGTCGAGCCACCACCTTGAATCGCCAGTTACAACCAACATTCCAAACATTCACAGCGCAACAGCAATAAAAACAGACAGAAGCGAACCCACCTCAAAGGATCATAACACCCCCAATCCAGTAATCCAAAGCACAGAACAAAGAGGGGCGGATATAGACTGAAATCGACGAAAAAATAGATGCGAAACGGATGAAACCGAAGATGTGTGTTATGATTCGAAAGCGCAAAGAAAATCAGAGAAGCATTCAGACATTTTACAAACGACTGGTGGCCGGCCCAGTTCAAACACGTTGCACAGAAGCATCAGCGAAGCAGCGATTTCAGTCCATATACTTGCGACGACATCCAGATACATAAATATCCTCTGGTAACAGGTTCTGGGTCCTCGCTCGATTCTCGTTCGAGCGTTACTCAAGACTGTTTCTCATTCCTTAAACTTAAAAAACAGAGCAGGGAGAGGTTCGTACCTCGACAGGAGGAAGACCGTGGTCACGATCGGCTGCCGAGCGGGAGAAACAAAAACCTCGGAAACGTTCGTTACTGTCGGCCGACAACGGTGAGGAAATTTTGAACGGAGCCTAACGGAACTGTACTGTTACGGAGGCCGCGGAATCACGACGGAGGAGCTCCGGCGGCGGTCATCGCCGGTGCGAAATCGTCACCAGGAAAGATTCTCCATGAACGTCGAGAAGACTTAGCGCGATAAAAGAACCGCCTTTAGAAAGACCTTTGTGCCGCTTCTTGCCCCTTTTCACCCGCGGAAGGGACGAGAGGTTAAAAAAAAAGTGAGGTTTTTTTTTTTTTTTAAAAGAATTTTACGATAGCAGTAAATCTAAGGCTTCCTTCGTTTCACGAAAAATAATTTTTAGGAAAACGTTTTCCAGATTTTCCAACGTTCGTTTTACGGAAAATAAATTCATTGGGAAAACATTTTCTACGAAGGAAAAAAATCCTCTAAAGTGAAGGAAAATGTTTTCCATTTTTCAAAAGTGGAAAACATTTTTCACATTCACTCTCTCTTATCTTACACTCTCCATTAGTCCTCACTTCTTTATTTTATTTTTCGATTTTTTTTTCATAAATTCGAATTTTTTGTTATTTTTTAATAAAATCGATTTTTTTGTTATTTTTTTAATAAAATCGATTTTTTCTTTTTTATTTTTCTTTATTTTCTGTCTTTCTTTTTTCTTTTTTTCTTTTTTGGCTTATCGTCGGCCACGGCAACAGCCGGTGACCAACAACAGGCGAGTCGGCGACGCCCGAGCGTCACAAGATGGAAACTTATTTCCAAATTTACCCCTTTTTAAAATAAAAAACTGTAATCCTCTCTTCTCTTACTTCACGAACCCAGCGCCCTCGTGCTTGCCTCTCTTTGCTTCCTTCAAAACAATCGAATCCCTCCTTTTTAAAGTAGAACAAAGTCAATCGCTTGCCCTAATTGGTCGATCTCCCTCACTCAGCTTTTGCATGGCGTTGTGCTTCTTCTTCCTCCTGGTAGTTCAACTACTTTCCGAATTGAAGCTGCATAACTCACGATGCCGATCTGCGAGGCTCGAGCCTCATTGCCTTGAGCTCACCTTGTCGGTGAGCTAATCATGCGAGCTCGCCATAGGTAGGTGAGCCTCGAGCCTTGCTAGTAAGGCGAGCTTGAGGCATGGCTAGCGACCAGCCAAGGAAGGAGATAACACAAAATAAAGAAAAAAATAATTAATAATCTATTTTAAAAAATAATAAATAACGATTTTAAAAATAAAATAATAAAAAAATTATTGAAAAAGAGTTTATAAAGGGAAATATTTTCCCAAGCGAACATCGGAAAATATTTTCCACTTCAAAATCAATTTTTACCCGAATACCGGAAAATAATTATGTTTTCTTGAAAAATAACTCATTGAAAAATATTTTCCAAAAAAGTAACATTTTTCGTGAAACGAACGGAGCTTAAGTAATTTCAATTTTACGACGTGCCTTGGATAGTCGATCGGCTCTAGAGGTTGAAATTTCTTTAATTGGGCCTATAAATGTCACTGTACCTAAATCAAATATCTAAGAAAAAGATAAAAACTAATGGAATTCTAATTTATGGGTCAAAGGTTGAATTTTTCGGTTTGACCAAAATTTAAACCTTCACCCTTTTTTTCTTTTCTATTTATGAAAATTCAAAACCCAAAAGCCTAAATCTACACGCCTATGATAATTGACACCTATATGCGACTCTCTTTTTTTCTGTAATTTTTGACCTAGAGTTGAATTTTCTTAGATGTGATCAAAAAGTCAAGGCAAAATTAACCCCGGTTTATTGAAACTGTGATAGCATAATTACTAATGAAATGCAATGCTATTATATATGTATATGTATCAGACATACTAAGGACACTTAGTTGATTTTTTTGTCAAGAAACAAACCTCAAATTTTCTAACTTACTTAGTTGAGAAAATTCAGGTGTCCATACTATGGAGTTCGGATGATCTATGGAATAATAGGCTTCAAAATTTGGGAATTAGGGGAATAAGAATACTTTCCTCATCTTTACCCTATATCGAATGATATAAAAAAGAAGAAAAATACAGTAAAAACAAAAAAAAAATTCTTTTCATTTTTTCCTCTTAATAAAAGACAAGGAATTCTGTAGGGTTGAACAGAAATTTGAGTGATGATTTCATATAATTGCTATGCTTAAGAGTGTGATTTGGTTGGTTTTGTTTTATAGGATAGAATTCTAAAAAACGGACGTCCTAGGATAAACCATACCGGGAATGAAATAATCCTAAGGTGGAGGTCGAAATCCTCTCCCCGTTTCAAAGCTCGCAGCCTTGTTTTGCATACTACAAACTGCTAGTTGCATATTCGGAAACTTTGATTCGGCAGTAAAACTTATACCGCAAGTTATTGGCAACTAGCGAGTCTTATGAAGACATAGGTTGGTTTTCTCTGCTTATGAATGACAGAATATTCAAAAGGGATATCGATGGAAGTAGTCGATGTCATAGTTAGGAGGAAAAACCAAGTGTCATGTGCCTACTAGTAGTTAATTGTTTTCTGGTAGTTAGGATTGCTGTTGATGACAGTTAGATCAAATGGAAATCAGATGAAATTTGCTTGAACTCACTTTGAATTTCAATGTGGGTTCATGTATAAGAGCCCAGCTTCACGCACATGGGATCATCCCGAGAAATCAAGTCATTCTTCTTTCTCTATTCTTCACCTGTTCTGCCTCCGTTCCATTTTGAATTCTTCCTCTATTAATTCTTGCTGAGTTCTGTTAGGTTTGACTACACATCACCTCTTTCTAAAGCTACACTTTTGCTCCCACTCTTCTAGCTTCTTGATCTCTGCTTTGTTTGCCCTTTCTCGTATAGTACCATCTAAACTGTGAAATGCTCTGCAAGTGGTAACGAGGCTGAATGGACGAATTGAGGAGAATCCATTATCACACGGTCTAGGACTAGGACTGAAGTTGGTTGGTAAGGGACCAAACTGGTTGTCAGAGGACAATGTGCGGCCAAGTCATTGTGGTGGATATTACTATCATAAGTAGCGAAATTGAAACGCTCAACCACAACTATGATGGGGCGTGTGTTTGCGGTTAATCTCACTTGGGCAAGATCTGTAGGACATTGTTGGCTGTAGTAACACTACACCTCAAGCCCATGACGACGAGTTTTGAGAAGTCGATAGTTAAAAGCTGACAATCTTTGCATTTAATTACCACATGGCATCAAGACCCGGAGGTGCTGAAATGCATGGAACACAAGACCTCATGGGCTCCATTGCACACACAAATTGCTCGAACACCAGCATTTCTTCAGTATAACAACTCTCTTTACAAACTGTTGATTCGGGGGGATCAGCATTTTCACTATGAAACCCCTCCAATGGAATACCACTAGCATATAGATTTTCAGGTAACATAAAGTAAAGCTCGCTCCATTAGTTTCAAAGCATAATGCAAACAAAAATTCATCTCAATCATCCATTCCCACTTGTGGAATGGTTTATGTGGATGCAATTCAAACTACCAGCAAATCTTGATATCATTCAAGATACAACAGGAAACTCCCTCTATATGACTTGTGTACTGGTTGTTAATGATCAGAACAACGGGTGGTCTTATGGATGAGAGAGTAAACTGCGGCTATATTTGTGTCTGATCAAATCAGACAAAAGGGGAAATTGTAGCAAGGCAAACAAGGTCACTGTCCCAGAAGCAAAAGCAGCAATTGGAATAGCGATTCGAGCATAATCGTGACCAAGGAGGATGAAATGGGTGGCCCCAAAGGCCACCATAATGTTAGTGTTGACACCTAAATTTTGATTGATCATTCGTAATTTAATACACAAAAATTTAGGAATTAATTTTAACCCCTAAACAAAAAATATTAGGATTAAATTGCATAGCATATAGTTTTAGGAGCATTTATTATTGCATTTGCATTAGACATGTGGCATATGGTCTTCAATTGATGGTTCTAAGCTTTAATTTAACAAGTTGGACTAAGCCCACAAGGGAAAAGAATTTGGCTAGGCCCGTTAAGGAGTGACGAGTTGGAATATAAGAATATTCCCGGGAATATGAGAATGTTCCCGAGAATATTTGTATTATTCTTTCAATATTTAGGGAATGTGTTGGATGAAATATTCTCGTTAAGGAGTGACGAATTGGAATATGAGAATATTTCCAGGAATATGAGAAGTTATTCTTTCAATATTCAAGGAAAGCGTCGGATGAAATATTGGAAAAATATTGCACGTGGGATACAAGAGCTAAATAGGCAACGTGCAAATTTATCATCTTTCCTTAAATAACATAGTCCTATCACCTATAAAAAGGAAGCCACACACACTGAAGAAACACAAAAATAAAATAAAATGGAGTACACAATTGCAAAAGTGAGAGCAAAATTGTGAGGGTGCCCCGGTGGAGAGCGAGAGAAAAGCGAGAGAGAGAGAGAGAGTGAAAAAAGAAGAAGGAAAAGCGGGTTTTCTTTGTGGGGGAAATCTTCGAGATCCCACCAAGCCGACGCCTCCAGCCACCACTGCAACACTGAAGCCTCGTGACCTATGCCTTACACCAATGGCACGCTCCTGCTTCGCCCAAATCCCTTGCCCGTGGTGAATTGTTATCTGCGGGGCTCCCAATTGCGATGATCCACTGCTCACGACGCTGACGGATCATTGAGTTTTGTTGCAGAATACCGTCCACAAGCTTGTCGCCTTGAAGTATCGTTAATCCCGATTCCCACGAGCCGTTGTCCAATCTGGCCAGTTCGAATTGGGAAGCAATATCCATGCAATATCCAAATTAGATGGCTGCATGGATTATCCCATGATCTGACCATCACTCCCTGGAGGTCGACACAACCAGTAAGAGATACGTCCCTTGCGAATCTTCAGCGAAGACCAAAGCCGCACCTGCAAATTCCTTTTCCAAAGTCATCGAGTCAAGCCCAACCCCGGCGCAAATCGCTCTCACGTTGCCATCCCCGTCACACTCTCGCCATCCGCCTTGAAGCATCGTTGATTGCAATTCCTACAATATACTATCATCCGAACTTGGAAATACAAGGTAGGTAAAGTTCCTATCTAAATTAATTCTTGAATATTTTGTTTCCTCGCTTGAAGTATTGCATGCTTGATTGAATTCCGATTGAGTGAGATCATTGTGTCGTGTTAAAAAATCTCAATAATAAAAAATATTGAGCCGCGAGACGTCAGATCAGGTTTTTGATTGTTTTGATTTTCTATCTTAGATCTGGGCAAAATTGCGTGCTTTACATGATCGGTTGCATTATATGTGTTGATTTTTTTAGTAAGCTTATGAAAAATGCATAAAAAATTCTGTCGCATAATAGGGTAGATTAATGCATTTCATGTTAGACTAGTTTTATAGTTTACATTGCATATGACGTAGAAGCTTAGGAAATTTCATTAGTTAAATAGATTTTTTTTTTTAAAACGAAAAGGACATAAAAAAATAAAAAAGAAAACATAAAAATTGTCATGCTCATGTCATGTAGAATTAGGTCATCATTCCTGCGTCATTTAGTCATTGCATGTTTAGGGTCATTTGAATGCGTGACGTGCTAGGATAGTCGCATTATATATTTTCTAGCATTAGATTAGGTTAAATAATTAATGTCACGTGACATATTAGGTTGCACATTGCATGCTATTATAATTAGACATTTTCGTATGTCATTACATGCATTGCACGTAGTTTTAGGCCTCATTAAATAAGTGAAAACCTTAAAAAAATATTTGAATGAATGCGTGTTAATTAGAAATTATATCTAGGATCATTGATGTAATTTTTAAGCTAACATCGCGGATGCTTTCGTAGCTTTAAGGTAAGTAACTTTCTCCTTTTCCTTGCAATTTATTTATTGCTTTGCTTCATTGAGTGTTAGATAATGGTTTGCGCACTCGCATGATCACATTGCTTGTTAGGAAGTAAATTAAAATCAATCCAAACTACTTGCAAATCATTTTTTTTTCAAATAAAAGAGAAAAGGTACCGAAAGGACGTTAGAGAAATCTAACGTAATCAAGTCCCCGATCTTATAGAGGTTCGTAGGAGTGAAATAACTCTCCCGTACTTTACTTGAGTTTCTAATCGACCCACCAAAAATAGATTAGTGGTGACTCCTAAGTAAAAATCATTAGCATGTTAAAAAACTTAAACCCTAAGTCATGAATTGGTATGAGTTTGGGAGAGCCCGAACTAAGTTTAGGCTTAGTAATCCATCAGCTAAACCCTAAGTGGTGCACCCAAGGTGAGGTCGCGACAATTAGCTATGGAAACGAAGAGGCTTCCAAGTCCTAACATCAACCTGTTTGGCAACGAATGCAGAAAATCTTCCTCCGCATAGCGTGATGTCAAAATGGAAAGGAACATCAAAGTTGATGTTGCAGAGGAAAAGACAGCCACTGCAGTCGATATGGCGAAAATCATAAACAGCCTGCTATGTAGGAAAATAGGCTTGCCTATGTCATTGTCATTGCCGCCTGGAATAGTAAAGGTAGCATTGAACATCAGGGTGCAAATGAGTGTAGCAACGACCATACATGAAGATGCAGTGTGCTTCATCCATTTTTCTGCTTCTTGTCTGAGTTCTTTGTGCTCCTCGGTAAAAAGAAGATAAGGCGTTTTCCCATCGGAATTTTTCATTTCTCGATAAGAAGGCTGGACAATCTTTTCTACCTCCTATACCATAAAACGGATTCTATCATTTGGAAAATGGTACATTATATTGATATATTGAACAGATTTACTTTTCAAGCTAAAAAAAAAGAAAGATTAAGGGGAACTTCATAATACTGTTGAACCGTATTATCCAAATTGTATAATATGCAAAAAAAAAAAAAACTAACCTTGGACCACAAAAGCTCTCGCCTCATTTGCAGAGCTGCCCCAGAGTCGATGTTGAGTCGACTCAGAGGAGCCAGCTTTCCAGCCAAATGCAACATGTTATTGTCATTTTCATCTTTGTAAGCTGCAACATATCTTTATGAGCACCAATATCATATATTAGCCCAAAGATCTTCTCGTGACGATGCACAACTGCAATATGAAATATGCTCTGCTTCCGATCATCGAATTCCCAAAGAAGTTCAGGATGGAGACGGCTCAGCACAGTTAAGAAACCGTAGTTTCCTAACTCAGCAGCAGTGATCAACAGTCGCGACAGTTCCCTGAGAAGTTCTTCGAAGCCTCCATTATCGAGCAAAGAAACCTTTTCCCATATAAGCTCCAACAGCTTAACCGCTGGCAAATGCCCTCTTTTCAGATCGTGGACCTCCTGCGTACCTGCAACTGTATTTTCAGTCAGCCCAACTGTGAAGGAGCAGTGGATGAACTTCGGTTCAGACTAGCTACATTTTTTCTTCTTTTCTTTTCTTTTTCCTTCGGTCGTCACTAACTACAGCTTAAAAAGTTAAAGTTTCCTCCACAACATTCCTGAACCTCAACAACCATTGCCAAAAGAAAATGGCTACGATAGTGATACCTACATGAAAAGAAGCACCTTAGCCGGATCGCTAGCTGACTCCCACTCGAGAATGCCAAGGGCATCCGCGCTAACACATGGAGAGCCGTTTCTCCGTTTCCCTTCCGAGCCAGAGCTAAATTGTGATGTTTACGAATCAGTCTCGAAGCCACATCTGGCAAAAGGGAGTAACAATTAACAATAATAATGAAAACACTTTGTCCAGAAATAAACTAGCTATCAATTCTTTCTGGGTAGGGATGTGCAACCGGACCGGATTTACCCGAAACCCGGACCGGACCACCTGAAAAACAAGGTCGAGAACTGGTTCCTGGTTAAACCTGTCCGGGAACAGGTTCCAGTTTTTGGGAACCGGTTGAAACCGGTCCGAGAACCGGGTCCAGGCAAAGACCTGCCCGGAACCGGACCGGTTTTGGAACCAGTTGCCTTGCTGAAGGCAACTGCACGCTGTATATATGATGAATAACGACAGATTTATTCCGTAAGACAAAAGAAGAAAAGAGGGTGAGTTTTTTGTCCGTGGATGTAGGCACACTGCCGAACCACATTATATCCTTGTGTTATAATGAACTCCATGGTACGTTCATATTAGAACTAGAGTGGTTGCACTAACCGAAGAGATTGGAACTGATGGTGGCACAAAGGATGTCGATGCGATCCAATTCAGTTAGATATCTGTCATCCGTGACTGACAACAGATACAGCACCATGTCTTGTTTCCCTGACAGAGCTGCAATGCACAAGGGCATAGCCTTGTTGCTGCCCCGAATCAGCGGAAGCCAACGATTCTTATTGACCATCGCCTCGGCTATCTCTCTAACTCCGGATGCAGCGGCAGAGCAGAGGGCTGTGTTCCCAACCTTGTTCTGCATTTCCAAGTCATCGGGCGTCATCTTCTTCACCAGTTCCTCAACAAATTCCCTGTGTCCCCTGCCTGCCGCAATATGGAGGGCGGTCTCCAAATTTCCTGTGATCCTGGCACGTACCGCCGATGGATTCCCATCTAGGAATTCCTTTCCTGCTTTCCAGTCGCCTTTCAGTGCCGCAACAAGCAATGCAGTGCACCCTGTAAATTATTTACAATCAGGGATCAGCAGGAGAGGAGAACAGAGGACTAAGTGATTAGGACGGCACTTCATATTTTTCAGATACCACGCAAGTGAAATTGTTCGCGTTGATTATATTGTTCGTCTATGGTATTCTCTGGCATAGTGTTCTGTGGGGAACATGCTTCGAAGGGGCGGCTGCTCATGGATGGAGTAGTAGAAATCTCGTCTCTGCTTACATTCTCTGAAGCCTACAATGCTTGAAACTTCTGTAAGTGGAATTCAATCATTAACAATAGTAATGCAAATTTAATTTGACAACCTTCACCCCAATGCGGAATGGTTTCTTTGATCTATCTGATACTAAAAACATTTAAGGAAAGGGTCCGTTCTCATCCCAAACCTGCTCCAAAGAGAATCTGGTCCTGCCTTCCTGCGACATTCTTGATTAAGAAAGTGCTTTGAATCCTAATAAGTTTGCAGGTCGAGCTCTCCACGAGTTCTGGTTCCGGATGCACAGACGGAGTTCACAGTTGTTCGACTAGATTGTCACAGAAAGAAAACACATATAACTAGCGGAGACTTGATTTTTACGAAGAAAAAGAGAACCAGCGGATGCCCTTTGAATCAAAACACTCATACTGAGAAAGAACATAGTAAAATCCAAACATTTATTTTTTATTTATTTTTATAATAATTGAAGAAAATTTGCCTACTTGTGAGAAGCCGAATGATATTGGCGACCGGCGAGTCTTATGAAGATGATGGGTTGGTTTTTCTCTGCTCATGACTTAGTCCTGGAACGCCTGGGCTTCGACAGGTAAAACCCACGCACATACAATTAAGAGGAAAAGAGTGCGTAATCAAAAACAACACAACACATGAACGCGCGTGCATCCTGAGGATCCTATGAACCGATGTGAACACTAATTCTGGGGACAAAACCATTCATCATTGCGAGCAAACGCATCGTGCATGCAGTTTTACTTACGTGCTTCAGTTGCGCTGCTTATGCTTAGGCTCAACATGTCTCGCAATGCGATCCTTCCTTGTTCCAAGAGCGCTTTCTGCTATCTCTGCACCAAGCTTTTGCAATATGGTAGAGAGAGAAGTTGAGACTGTGAAGATGAAGAGAGAGAGAAAAGTTGAGACTGCAGATGTTCAGACGAGACGGATCTGGCGCCTTAATCCCAAAGAGCGTAATTGCACCTCCCTTCTGAGGGCAAGAGCGTAATTGCACCGGGCTCCCAGAGCCACTGATGGGCTTACACCTGGAGGGCAGCGACCGGACATCATTGGGACATCATTAGCCCATCATTGGCTACTGGTATTTTTGGTATGCTCGGCTCGGACAAAAACCTCTTTGGCTACTGAGGATTCCTCTCAAATTTCTCTCTCTCTAGTCGAACAACAGTTTTGTGTTACAAAAGTAAAGCGCTCGCGCTCCTCTCGCCCAATCACGTCCGGAGAGAGAGGGAGAGACAAAGAGGAGAAATCAGACCTCGTCTGACAAGTCAGACTCTTAAGCATAGCAATTATATGAAATCATCACTCAAATTTCTGTTCAACCCTACAGAATTCCTTGTCTTTTATTAAGAGGAAAAATCATCACTCAAATTTCTGACATGTCATATTCTGACTAGAGAGAGAAAATTTTGGAGGTACAGATCCCAGAAGTACCGTAACTTAATACAAAGGGACACTTAAGTGCCATAACTTACAAACGGTACACTTAAGAGTCAAAATCGAAGCAAAATGGATTACTTAAGTACCAATGACGAGAAAATCCAGTCAAATTACCACATGTCCATTTTCTGGCGACTTCATTTGCTGACGGAGTATTTTTTTCAAAATAAAATATCCATGTGGCAATTTTAATAAAAAAAATTGTCTACGTCAGATTTTAAAAAATTTAAAATCGATTTAAAAAAGAAGAAGAAGAAGGGGATTGGCGAGGGTTGCACAATCCTCGCCGCCGCTGCCGTTGTCGCCCCACCCTTGTCGAGAAGGGCCCGGAGAAGGTGGGGAGGGTTGGTCGAGGTCGTCGGCCCCCGGTCGGCTCGCGTGCAAAGGGCCCATAGGCCCTCGCCCATTTGGGGCGAGGGTCGTGACCCTCCCCTAGATCTGGCGAGGGTTGCCGGCCCTCGCCCCGTCGGGCCAGGGCCGCCGGCCGCCCAGACCGCGATCCGGTGCGGTCAAAAGGGAAGGACGAATTTTGCACCCACCACCAGATGAGGACGAATTGGAGTTGTTGTTGTTGCTGTTCTTCTTGGCCAGAGCTCGGACGACCAGAGATCGGTGAAGGACGGGACGCGGCAGGCCAGGAGGCCTCCGCTTCTTGAGCGCGCTGATCTCAAGGACCCTCGCGCCGGCCTTCCCGGATTCCCCGCAGGCCACCCGGAAGGAGCTGCGAAGAAGGCAGGGGCCCCCACTCGCGTTCTTGGCTAAAGAAATATCAAAAGGTGAGGTACAGTGTGCGCAATTGCAGCTCTGATTTACATATTCACATCACCACATAAACCATTCCGCAAGCTGGGAGCAATGTACTGATTAATCACATGTACTGCGGATGCAATGCGGACTTCCAGCAAATCACATGTACTGGTCGAGGCGATGGTCAAAAGCAACTTATACTGATTAATCAATAAAAATTCCAGAAAAAAGCTGGGAGCTGAATGTTTGTTTGCATCGTGCATAGACTCTAACGGAGTCACTTTATTATATTGTACCTTACGGTTCAGAAAAAAGCAACTTAATCATTGCTTTTTTTCGAGCTATTTTTTTCTCAAAAATGCACATATTTTTCTCGAAAAAATTTAATCCAAAATTTTGGATCATTGCTTTTTTTTTTTTTTCGAGCTATTTTTTGGAATTTTTTCTATTTTTATTGATTAATCAGTATAAGTTGGGTGGATCATTGCTTTTTTCTGGAAAACATTTTTAAAATTATTAAATTGTTTTTTTGCGCGAAAGAGCACGGTTTGGCAAGTGTGGAAACTTCCAAGAAATCCCTACGCTCGACGGAGAGACAAATCGTATCGAAATGGCCTCTTTGGATAGAAAAGCTACTCACCTTTCTCTCTAGTTGTAACACAAAACTTACAAAACTGTTGTTTGACTAGTCTCAACTTTTCTCTCTCTCTACATCTTCAACTTTTCTCTCTCTCTCTCTCTCCATCTTCACAGTCTCAACTTCTGTCTCTACCATATTGCAAAAGCTTGGTGCAGAGATAGCAGAAAGCGCTCTTGGAACAAGGAAGGATCGCATTGCGAGACATGTTGAGCCTAAGCATAAGCAGCGCAACTGAAGCAAGTAAGTAAAACTGCATGCATGATGCGTTTGCTCGCGATGATGAATGGTTTTGTCCCCAGAATTAGGGTTCACATCGGTTCTTGCACGTCCCCCCGTGCTACAAGAATGTCGAGGTTTTCTTGTGATGGCTATATGGAGTTTTCGATTCACTCAAATAAGTTCTCTTTGGAAATTCAGGTGTTATTCCTCGATTCTGTGTCCTGCCTTCTATTAGTGACTTTGGGAAGCCCATATAAATTATGACTTAAATCATATCAATTCTTTTTCGAATTACTATTAATGTAAGTCCCTCCAGAGCCAGAGAATATTGCCATATTTGTTTGTATATAGATCACGACGCTATCTACGTTCTGATTGTATCCAATACTAGCTTTGTATAAGCTCGTACAAATTCTTCAAAGCTGTCGTGTGGACAAATTAAATGAGCACCTTCGTCCTAATGACCCATCGATTTTTGTTGTGTGCGCTTGAGCAGTTTCTCATTCATTTCCGTTTCGGCCACATGACTCAATGTGACAACATTGATTGGAGGGTTGTTCTTGTCCATTTTGATTTTCAAGATTTTTCTGGCATTTTGCCAATTTAATCGTACTATAAATGTTTGGATTTTACTATGTTCTTTCTCAGTATGAGTGTTTTGATTCAAAGGGCATCCGCTGGTTCTCTTTTTCTTCGTAAAAATCAAGTCTCTGCTAGTTATATGTGTTTTCTTTCTGTGACAATCTAGTCGAACAACTGTGAACTCCGTCTGTGCATCCGGAACCAGAACTCATGGAGAGCTCGACCTGCAAACTCATTAGGATTCAAAGCACTTTCTTAATCAAGAATGTCACAGGAAGGCAGGACCAGATTCTCTTTGGAGCAGGTTTGGGATGAGAACGGACCCTTTCCTTAAATGTTTTTAGTATCGGATAGATCAAAGAAACCATTCCGCATTGGGGTGAAGGTTGAACCAGTATACAAACGTCATGCAGTACCTACAGTCTACACCTAATAGTATTCTTGTCCCAATATGATGATCAATTATATAGCCAATGCTAATTAATGACAGGGTTTTTTTAATCTTTCAGTGCATGGATTTGGACTTTGACACTTTCACTTGGGCACCAGCTAATTATACCAATGTTGCTTTCTTTTAATGCCGAGAAAACGTTAAGCCCCAGGCTCGTGAAATATGTTGTCAAATTAAATTTGCATTACTATTGTTAATGATTGAATTCTACTTACAGAAGTTTCAAACATTGTAGACTTCAGAGAATGTAAGCAGAGACGAGATTTCTACTACTCCATCCATGAGCAGCCGCTCCTACGAAGCATGTCCCTCACAGAACACTATGCCGGAGAATACCATAGACGAACAATGTAATCAATGCAAACAATTTCACTTGCGTGGTATCTGAAAAATATGAAGTGCCGTCCTCGTCACTTAGTGCTCTGTCCTCCTCACCTGCTGATCCTCAAATCCATATAACTGACAGGGTGCATTCCATTGCTCAAAGCGGCACTGAGAGGCGACTGGAAAGCAGGAAAGAAAGTCCTATATGACAATCAAATAGCAGCATGTGCCAGGATCACAAGGAAAATGGAGACCGCTCTCCATATCGCAGCAGGCGCTAGACATAGAGAATTCGTTGAGGAGCTGGTGAAGATGATGATGCCCGATGAATTGGAAATGCAGGATGAGGATGGGAACACTGCCCTCTACTTTGCCGCTGCATCTGGAGTTAGAGAGATCGCCAAGGTGATGGTCGATAAGAATCGTCAGCTTCTGCAGATTCGGGGCAGCAATGTGGCGATGCCCTTGTGCATTGCAGCCCAGTCAGGGAAACAAGACATGGTGCGGTATCTGTTGTGAGTCACGGATGACACAGATCTAACTGACTTGGATCGCATCAACATCCTTTGTGCCACCATTAGTTCCAATCTCTTCGGTTAGTGCAACCACTTTAGTTCTAAAATGAACGTACCATGGAGTTCATAATAACACAAGGATATAACGTGGTTCAGCAGTATGCCTACATCCACAGACAAAAAACTCACCCTCTCTTCTTTTTTTTGTCTTAGATAGTAAATCTGTCATTATTCATCATATATACAGCGTATAGTTGCCTTCAGCAAGGCAACTAATTGCATAAGGAAACACCAGAATTAGGAAATAAGAATAATACAATAGCAATAATAATATCTTCTTTCCAAGAATAAGGGACAAAAATCTCGCTAGCAATAATATCTTTCCCTGAACAAAACTATTTCTGTTTCCTTGAACAAAACTATTTCTGTTCTCTTTTCCGCACACCCAGAAAGAATTGATAGCTAGTTTATTTCTGGACAAAGTGTTTTCATTATTATTGTTAATTGTTACTCCCTTTTGCCAGATGAGGCTTCGAGACTGATTCGTGAACATCCCAATTTAGCTCTGGCTCAGAAGGGAAACGGAGAAACGGCTCTCCATGTGTTAGCGCGGATGCCCTTGGCATTCTCGAGTGGGAGTCAGCTAGCGATCTGGCTAAGGTGCTTCTTTTCATGTAGGTATCACTATCGTAGCCATTTTCTTTTGGCAATGGTTGTTGAGGTTCAGGAATGTTGTGGAGGAAACTTTAACTTTTTGAAGCTGTAGTTAGTGACGACCGAAGGAAAAAGAAAAAAAAAGAAGAAAAAATGTAGCTAGTCTGAACCGAAGTTCATCCACTGCTCCTTCACAAGTTGGGCTGACTGAAAATACAGTTGCAGGTACGCAGGAGGTCCACGATCTGAAAAGGGGCATTTGCCAGCGGTTAAGCTGTTGGAGCTTATATGGGAAAAGGTTTCTTTGCTCGATAATGGAGGCTTCGAAGAACTTCTCAGGGAACTGTCGCGACTGTTGATCACTGCTGCTGAGTTAGGAAACTACGGTTTCTTAACTGTGCTGAGCCATCTCCATCCTGAACTTCTTTGGGAAATTCGATGATCGGAAGCAGAGCATATTTCATATTGCAGTTGTGCATCGTCACGAGAAGATCTTTGGGCTAATATATGATATTGGTGCTCATAAAGATATGTTGCAGCTTACAAAGATGAAAATGACAATAACATGTTGCATTTGGCTGGAAAGCTGGCTCCTCTGAGTCGACTCAACATCGACTCTGGGGCAGCTCTGCAAATGAGGCGAGAGCTTTTGTGGTCAAGGTTAGTTTTTTTTTTTTTTTTTTTCATTTTTTTTGCATATTATACAATTTGGATAATACGGTTCAACAGTATTATGAAGTTCCCCTTAATCTTTCTTTTTTTTTAGCTTGAAAAGTAAATCTGTTCAATATATCAATATAATGTACCATTTTCCAAATGATAGAATCCGTTTTATGGTATAGGAGGTAGAAAAGATTGTCCAGCCTTCTTATCGAGAAATGAAAAATTCCGATGGGAAAACGCCTTATCTTCTTTTTACCGAGGAGCACAAAGAACTCAGACAAGAAGCAGAAAAATGGATGAAGCACACTGCATCTTCATGTATGGTCGTTGCTACACTCATTTGCACCCTGATGTTCAATGCTACCTTTACTATTCCAGGCGGCAATGACAATGACACAGGCAAGCCTATTTTCCTACATAGCAGGCTGTTTATGATTTTCGCCATATCGACTGCAGTGGCTGTCTTTTCCTCAGCAACATCAACTTTGATGTTCTTTTCCATTTTGACATCACGCTATGCAGAGGAAGATTTTCTGCATTCGTTGCCAAACAGGTTGATGTTAGGACTTGGAAGCCTCTTCGTCTCCATAGTTACCATGATGGCGGCCTTTGGAGCCACCCATGTCATCCTCCTTGGTCACGATTATGCTCTAATCGCTATTCCAATTGCTGCTTTTGCTTCTGGGACAGTGACCTTGTTTGCCTTGCTACAATTTCCCCTTTTGTCTGATTTGATCAGACACAAATATAGCCGCAGCTTACTCTCTCATCCAGAAGACCGCCCGTTGTTCTGATCATCAACAACCAGTACATGAGTCATAAAAACAATGTGATTGATTGTCATCAGTATGATAGGGAGCTTCCTGTTGTATCTTGAATGATAACAAGATTTGCTGGTAGTTTGAATTGCATCTGCATTTACCATTCCACGAGTGGGAACGGGTGATTGAGATGAATTTTTGTTTGCATCATGCATTGAAACTAATGGAGCGAGCTTTACTTTATGTTACCTGAAAATCTATATGCTAATGGTATTCCATTGGAGGGGTTTCATAGTGAAAATGCTGATTCCCCTGAATCAACAGTTTGGAAGGAGAGTTGTTATGCTGAAGAAATGCTGGTGTTCGAGCAATTTGAGTGTGCAATGGAGCCCATGAGGTCTTGTGTTCCATGCATTTCAGCACCTCCGGATCTTGATGCCATGTGGTAATTAATGGCAAAGATTGTCAGCTTTTAACTATCGACTTCTCCAAACTCGTCGTCATGGGCTTGAGTTGTAGTATTACTACAGCCAACGATGTCCTACAGATCTTGCCCAAGTAAGATTAACCGCAAACACACGCCCCATCATAGCTGTGGTTGAGCGTTTCAATTTCGCTACTTATGATAGTAATATCCACCACAGTGACTTGGCCGCACATTGTCCTCTTTCAACCAGTTTGGTCCCTTACCAACCAACTTCAAAGTCCTAGACCGTGTATTAATGGATTCTCCTCAATTCGTCCATTCAGCCTCGTTACCACTTGCAGAGCATTTCACAGTTTAGATGGTAATATACGAGAAAGGGCAAACAAAGCAGAGATCAAGAAGCTAGAAGAGTGGGAGCAAAAGTGTAGCTTTAGAAAGAGGTGATGTGTAGTCAAACCTAACAGAACTCAGCAAGAATCAACAGAGGAAGAATTCAAAATGGAACGGAGGCAGAACAGGTGAAGAATAGAGAAAGAGGAATGACTTGATTTCTCGGGATGATCCCGTGCACGTGACACTGGGCTCTTATACATGAACCCACATCGAAATTCAAAGTGAATTCAAGCAAATTTCATCTGATTTCCATTTGATCTAACTGTCATCAACAGCAATCCTAACTACCAGAAAGCAATTAACCACTAGTAGGCACATAACACTTGGTTTTTCCTCCTAACTATGACGTCAACTACTTCCATCGATATCCCTTTTGAATATTCTGTCATTCATAAGCAGAGAAAACCAACCTATGTCTTCATAAGACTCACCAGCCGCCAATTACTTGCGGTATAAGTTTTACTGCTGAATCAAAGTTTCTGAATATGCAACCGTGAGCAGTTTGTAATGTGCAAAACAAGGCTGCAAGCTTTGAAACGGGGAGAGGATTTCGACCTCTACCTTGGGATTATTTCATTCCCGGTATGTTTTTACTAGGACGTCCATTTTTTAGAATTCCATCCTATAAAACTAAATCAATTAAATCACACTCTAAGCATAGCAATTATATGAAATCATCACTCAAATTTCTGTTTGACCCTATAAAATTCCTTGTCTTTTGTTACGAGGGAAAACATAAAAAGAAAGAAGCTAGTTGTTTTTACTGTATTTTTGTCTCTCTTTTTTGTATCATTGGATATAGGGTAAAGGGTAAAGATGAGGAAAGTATTCTTATTTCCCTAATTCCCAAATTTGGATGCCTACTATTCCATAGATAGTTCAAACTCCATAGTATTGACATTTGAATTTTCTCAACTATCTAAGTTAGAAAATTTGAGGTTCGTTTCTTGACAAAAAAATCAAGTAAGTGTTCTTAGTATATCTAATACATATAAATATATACGAGCATTGCATTTCATTAGTAATTATTCTATCACATTTTCAATAAACCGGGGTTAATTTTGCCTTGACTTTTTGATCACATCTAAAAAAAATCAACTCTAGGTCAAAATTTACAGGAAAAAAAGAGAGTCGCATATAGGTGTCAATTATCATAGGCGTGTAGAATTAGGCTTGTGGGTTTTGAATTTTCATAAATAGAAAGGAAAAAAAGGGCGAAGGTTTAAATTTTGGTCAAACCGAAAAATTCAACCTTTGACTCATAAATTAGAATTCCATTGGTTTTTATCTTTTTCTAAGATATTTGGTTTAGGGACAGTGACATTTATAGGCCTAATTAAAGAAATTTCAACTTTTAAAGCCGATTAACTATGTAAAGCACATCGTAATATTGAAATTACTTAGATTCACAGCTATCGTAAAAATCCTTATTTTTTTTTCTTTCTTTTTAACCACTCGTCTCTTCCGCGGGTAAGGGGCAAGAAGCGGCACAAAGGTTCCTCTTTTATGGCAAAAGGCGGTTCTTTTATCGCTCTAAGTCTACCTTGACGTTCATGGAGAATCTTTCCGGGTGACGATTTCGCTCCGGCGATGACCGCCGCGGGAGCCCCTTCGTCGTGATTCCTCCGCCGCCGTAACACTACAGTTCCGTTAGGCTCCGCTCGCTTGGACCGGTTCGAAATTTCCTCACCGTTGTCGGCCGACAGTGACGAACGTTTCGGAGGTTTTTTTTTCTCCCGCTCGGCAGCCGATCGTGACCACGGTCTCCCTCCTGTCGAGGTACGAACCTCGTCCTGCTCTGTTTTATAAGTTTGAGGAACGAGAAACAGTCTTGAGTAACGCTCGAACGAGAATCGAGCGATGACCCAGAACCTGTTACCAGAGGATATATATGTATCTGGATGTCGTCGCGAGTATATGGACTGAAATCGGTGCTTCGGTGATGCTTCTGTGCAACGCGTTTGAACTGGGCCGGCCACCAGTCGTTTGTAAAATGTCTGAATGCTTCTCTGATTTTCATTGCGTTTTTGAATCATAACATGCATCTTCGGTTTCATCCGTTCGCATTTATTTTTTCGTCGATTTCAGTCTATATCTGCCCCTCTTTGTTCTGTGCTTTGGATTACTGGATTGGGGGTGTTGATCCTTTGAGGTGTTGACATTGGTTTTGCTTCTCTGTTTCCATTACTGGTGCGCTGTGAAGTTTGAAAATGTTGGTTGTAACCGGTGATTCGAGGTGGTGGCCGACGGCGGTGTAGGCCGTCCGGTGACTGGAGTCAAACGGCGGGGATGATTATGGTGATGAACGTGTGTGGATTAATGGTGAAGTATATAAGTTCATACTTTGATGGACAATACGCTCAATGTTGGTTATATTAGAAAATGGTTTAGAGGGGTTTTAGTGTAGTGGGCTTCAATTCGATTGGCCTTTTTTATGGTTTATGAACTTTGTGCTTGAATAGGTTTTGTGAGTTTGGGTTTTATTTGGTCTGATGAGTCTGGCTTGCTTTGGCTCTAGAGGACTAGGGCTTGCTTGGTCTTGGTTAGTTTGGGCCAGATTTGCTTTAAATATTGGGCTTAATTCGATTTGATTAGATTGGGCTTCATTTAGCTTTGTTTTGGGAGAACCCTTGCCGATTGAGTACCCTTGGTCCCCAACTCGAGATTATCTAAACTTGTCATTTCGTGACATGCTCGTTAGGAGGTTCGCACTCACAGGAACAATAATCAATTTTAGATTGAATGGTTTGCAGAACCCTATCTTCTGTGATCCATTCGACATGTGCAATTTCTTTTTTGTCAATGTGCATTTGAATTCCTTTTTGTATCGATATGTTCCGTTAATTTAATGGCCTTTTTTCCATCACTTTTTGAAGTGAGAATATTCTTGAATTGTTCTGCTATAGATGTTGCAAGAATATCAAGGTGTCCACAAGTTTTTGTGATTCTTGTAATAGCAATATGGAACAAGTTCTTTTTGTACATTCATGTGTAATTCCACGATACTTCGCGCCCTGCCTTCTATAAATAACTTTGGGAATCCCATTTAGATTATTACTTGAATCAAATCAATTCTTTTTTGAAAAACTATGTGTGCAAGTCCCTCCAAACCAGAGGATATTGTGATATTCTTTTTGTTTATAACTCTTGACACAGTATGTATGTTTTGATTGTATCCAAGACTAGGTGAATGATGAAAGAAACAAAGCTTGCATGGTTTTTCAGATGCTGTCGTGTGGACAAATCAAACGAGTTCATGAGCAACTTTGGATTATTTAGATTAAGAATTTTTGGTTGGGGGTAAAGAACAAAAGCACCGTTAATGAGCCACCGATTTTTGTTTGTGTACTTGGGCAGTTTCTCATGAATTTCCCTTACTAAGTATACGAGTCAATGCAACAACATTGCTTGGAGGGTTTTTCTTGTCCATTTTGATTTCAACATTTTGCCAATTTAATGCTAATCATACCATAAATGTTGGCACCTATCTTCATGTCTTCTACATTGTAAGAACTTTGTGCGCCTTCAGGACATTCAGCTGACAAGGGAAAGGTTGGTAGTTCTTTCACAATATGAGTGTTTTGATTCGAAGGGCAACTTCTGGTTCTGTTTTCTTTGTTAAAATCAAGTCTCCATTAGTTATGTTTATTTTCTTCCTGTGAAAATCTAGTTGAACCAGTCTGGAACTTCATCTTTCTGATCCAGACGTTCAAACCTTGTGGCCCAAAACCAGAAGTCATTGGCAGCTTGACTCACAAACGTATTAGAATTCAAACACTTTCCTAATCAAGAATGTCACAGGAACATGGGCCAACCTCCACTTTGGCGCTGGTTTGTGAAGAGAATGAACCCTTTACTCAAATGTTTTTAAAATTGGACCGATCAAAGAAACTGTCCCGCATTGGGGTGAAGGTTGAATTAGTTCACATACGTCAGCAGTACCTACAGTCTAAACTAATACTATTCTCATTCCAATTTGATCATTAATTATATCACCTCTGGTAATGAATGGTGGAATTTTGTAATCTTCCAGTTCAAGGATTTGGACTTTGACACTTAGACTTCTACGCCTGGTAGTTTTGCAAGTGTTGTTTCTTCTTAATGTTGACAAAATGCCAAGCCCCGGGCTCATGAAACATGCTGTCAAATACATTGCATGACTATTTTTAATGAGTGAATTCTACTTACAAAAGTTTTAGACATTGTAGACTTCAGAGAACATAATGAGAGGCAAGATTTCTCCTTGTCCGTCTGTGGGCAGCCTCTCCCTTGAAGCATGTTTACCCACACCAGAGCTTTCTGTAGAAACGTAGCAAGCATGTTTCCCTGCACTGGAGCTTTCCGTGGACAACCAATTCACATGGGGTATCTAAAAAATATGAAGTGCCGTCCTAGTCATTTAGTCCCTGACCTCCTCTCCTTCTGATCCTTGATTGTATATAATTGACAGGGTGCACTGAATTGCTCGTTGCAGCAATGAGAGGTGACTGGAAAGCAGGAAAGGAATTCCTAGATGGCAATCCATCAGCAGTACGTGCCAGGATCACGGGAAATTTTGAGACCGCTCTCCATATTGCAGCCTGCAGGGGACATAGGGAATTTGTTGAAGAATTGGTGAAGGTGATGGTGCCCGATGACTTGGAAATGCGGAACAAGGTTGGGAAAACCGCCCTCTGCTTCGCCGCTGCATCTGGAGTTAGAGAGATAGCCAAGGTGATGGTCGATAAGAATCCTCGGCTTCCACTGATTCGGGACAGCAACGAGGCGATGCCCTTGTGCATTGCAGCCCTGTCAGGGAAACAAGACATGGTGCGGTATCTGTTGTCAGTCACAGATGACAGTTATCTAACTGACTTGGATCGCATCAACATCCTTGTTGCCACCATCAATTCCAATCTCTTTGGTTAGTGCAACCACTCCAGTTCTAATATGAATGTGCCATGGATACATTATTGTCAGCTCAAATCCATAGCTTTTCTGCACACCCCAGAAAGAATCCATAGCTAGTTTATTTCTGGACAAAGTGTTTTCATTATTATTATTAATCATTATTCCCTTTTGCCAGATGTGGCTTTGACACTGATTGGTCAACATCCCAGTTTAGCTCTGGCTCGGACGGGAAATGGAGAAACAGCTCTCCATGTACTAGCGCGGATGCCCTTGGCATTCTCAAGTGGGAATCAGCTAGCGATCCGGCTGAGGTGCTTCTTTTCATGTAGGTATCACTATTGGAGCCATTTTCTTTTGGCAATGGTTGTCGATGTTCTTACCTTGTTCTCTATGTTGATATTATAGTGGATATACCTTAAGATGCAGTTGACGTCTGTTCAGGAATGTTGTGGAGGAAACTTTGACTTTTTAGGCTGTAGTTAGTGGCGACCAGAAAAAAAAGAAGAAGAGAAAAGCTGTAGCTAGTCTGAACCAAAGTTCATCCACAGCTCCTTCACAAGTTGGGCTGACAGAAAATACAGTTGCAGGTACGCAGGAGATGTGCGATCTGAAGTGGGCGCATTTGCCAGCAGTTAAGCTGTTGGAGCTTATATGGAGAGAGATTTCTTTGCTTGAATGATGAAGGCATCAGAGAACTTCTCAGTGAACCGTCGCGACTGTTGATCACTGCTGCTGAGTTAGGAAACTACGGCTTCTTAACTGTGCTGAGCCGTCTTCATCCTGAACTTCTTTGGAAATTTGATGATCAGAAGCAGAGCATATTTCATGCCGCAGTTTCACATCGTCACGAGAAGATCTTTAGACTAATATATGATATTGGTGCTCATAAAGATGTGATTGCAGCTTACAAAGATGAAAATGACAATAACATATTGCATTTGGCTGGAATGGGTCCTCCAATTCAACTCTCAGGGGTAGTTCTACAAATGCGGAGAGAGCTACTGCTTTTCAAGGGTAGTTTAATCTCAAATCTTTGCATGCTACACAATTTGGATTCTACAGTTTAAAATTTGTTAGCAGCATTCCTGGGCCATTGCACAACTTTTATCTACATGTTTAATATCCGATGTTTTGAAGATTGGGGTGTCACTGGTTTTACTATCACAACTTGTAAGCATGTCTAGCTTGTCCAAGTTGAAGTTTTCTTTTATCTTTCATGCAAAAAGCTGTAGTAAATATTATATGGACTAAAAAGAAAGAAACGAGAATCATCAGGAATGAACCATGCATGTTGCATATTGGTCTGTCCAAGAAAGAAGGAGATGTAGAAAATTCGATCCCAATCATAACCTGAGTCAATAACTGGCACTGGCAAAACTTAAATAAGTTGATTTAATGTACTGTTTTCAGGATGATAATATCTGTTTGATGGTATAGGAGGTAGAAAAGATTGTGCCACCTTCTTATCGAGAAATGAAAAATTCCGAGGGAAAAACACCATATCTTCTTTTCACCGAGGAGCACAAAGAACTCAGACAAGAAGAAGAAAAATGGATGAAGGACACTGCATTTACTTGCATGGCTGTTGCGATATTCATTGCCACCTTGATGCTTGTTGCCATCTTTTCTGGTCCTGGTGGCAATAATAATGACACGGGGAAACCTATCTTCCTACATCAAAAATCAATTATGATTTTCACCTTATCGACTGCATTGGGTATCTTTTCCTCTGCAACTTCAATCTTGATGTTCCTCTCCAGTTTGACATCACGCTATGATGAGGAAGATTTTTGGCATTCCTTACCAAACAGGCTGGTGTTAGGACTTGGAAGCCTCCTGTCTCCTTTGCAACCATGATGGTGGCCTTTGAGGCCACCCTTTTCATCCGCCTTGGCTACGATGATGCTCAAATCACTATTCCAATTGCTGCTTTTGCTTCTGTGATCTTGTTTGCTTTACTCCAATTTAAACACATGTACAGCAACATCATGCTCTCTCATCCAGAAGACTGCCTGTTCTGATCATGAACGACCGGTACATGTGATTTGCTGGAAGTCTGCATTGCATCCGCATAAACCATTCCGCAAGCTGGGAGCAGATGATTGAGCTGAATTTTTGTTTGCATTGTGCATAGACTCTAATGGAGTCAGTTTATTATATTGTACCTTACGGTTCAGATGCTAGTGAAGTTCAAACTTTTGTCTAGTCAAGGAAATAGCTCAAGTCACGACTTGGTGACCTTTCCAAGTTCACACTCCAAATGGAAGTCTCAGTGAAATTCTGATTCCCTTGGATCTACTGTTTGGAAGGAGAGTGTTATGCTGAAGAAATGCTTGTGTTCGCGCAATTCTCATTGACTAGTGTTTGAAGCACTGTCGCAAAAAGTTCAGTCTTTTTCTACCATCACGTGTATTGAATGATATTGCCGTGAAACACAAAGCATTGACAGCATTTACTGCCATCAAACACCAAGGTGAGCAGAGGTGAAGAGTTATAACACCGTAGTACTGACTTTCTGTGGAAAAATTACAATTTTAAATCCTTAAAATCCTTCAATTCTTCCACAATTTTCAGTGAGTTAATTTGCTCGTGGAGCAGACATTTCGATAGTAAGATGAACATCTCGCAGTGTAGAAATAGTAGCACTAGACAGCAATTTAAGGGAAATCTAGGAGCTTCAGAAAATTGCAAGTTTTTCCTTTTTCGGTGGCCCATCCTCCTATAACAGTGATAATGACCATAAATTATAGTCTTGGGCCAGAACAATAATCCTCTCAACATGTGCTTTTATAGGATTTGGAGGATCTAGTTTTGTAATTTCATGGTACCGCCCTTTTGTTTTTTTAATGCCATGCAAAGGCTCACCATCCAGCCGGGGGATGGATGAGAGCTCGTCTTCTAATCTCTTGACTTGCATCATTCGTGTGCGCAACGAGCTAATGAGGTCTATGAGGGCGTTACGTGCATCGTTCTGTACTTTTGCAGTCCTGTGCGATGCAGGAACTCGTTCTCAAAATTTGTCAGTTTCAACTTTCCACTTCTCAAACTCATCGTCATTAGCTCAAGGTGCAGCATTACCACCACCAACGATGTCTTCCAGAGTATGCACAACTGCAACACGCGCCCTATTGTTATAGTTGCTGCAGTTGAGCTTTTCAACATCGTTACTTAAAGTAGTAATATCTGCCGTGGTGACTCGGTGATGCTTTGTCCTCTTTCGACGAAGTTTGGTCCTCGACCAACCACCTTCAGACTCTTAGACCATGTATTAATGGCTTCTCCTCAACTTGTCCATTCAGACTCAATACCTCTTGTGGAGCATTTTGCAGTTTTGATGGCAATATATGAGAAAGAGCAAACAACGAAGATATCAAGAAGCTACAAGAGTGAGGAAATGTGTAGCTTTAGAATGATCTCGTGCGCGATGCTGGGCTCTTTATACAGGAACCCACATCAAAATCCCAAGTGAATTCAAGCAAATTTCATCCTGCATTTTGATCTAACTGTCACAACAGTACTCCGCACTCCAAGTAGACAACCAACAACCTGACAGATCTTCCCTTCGGGAGCTCTTTTGCATATATCAGTCTGTGATGATGACATTGTTTATTTTCGTGAGGCTCTGAAATCAATCTGGATAGCGGCAGCAAAATGGTTTCGGTGGAACGCAGAAAGAGGGGAGATGGAGACAGCAAGTGCTCGGCGTTTCTGGAGCTGACTTCTTGCTCTTCTTGAGAGATGGCTCTTGAAAAGACACAATTTAGGAGTGTATTATGATGTTTTCTGGGTGATGGTTTTGTACATCTCTCTTGGCTAACTATCAATTCGTTTATTTTCTGTTTTGGCACGAGGAGCAAAATGGAGAAGAGGAGGCTAGATGAGAGAATGGCATCGATTGCATCTGCCACTGAATTTCCACAATCATCAGCCTCTGGGTTTACTTTGCCGTAGTCAACTCCCTATGATTTTGCACTTAATATAGTTTTCAAACAATTTAATGTATTACAGATCTATAAATTAATTAGAGTGATTAATAACTTCTCTACATGGTAAGTGAATTTTTGCATAGAATATTTAGTAAGCAAGCAAGTAATAATACAAAGTTAATTTCATCTCCATAATTAGGAAGGGTTTATATTTGAGATAAATTTACCTATTTTGACCGGTGTTAATTTTTCAATGTCATTAGTAATATTTAACTAAACAAATACAAAATTTCAAAAATGACTAATGTGATATCTAATTATTGAGTTCGTAATTCATTGGACAACGAGTTGTATCAATAACAAACAATGTGAGAACCATGGGACTGATTGATGCAAATAAATTAATTCAATGCAAAAAAAAAAAAAAAAAAAACACCATTGAAGAGAAGATCAAAATGCCATATTTATTTGCACAAATAAAAGAGAAAAGGCCCCATTAATCTAATTTCATCCAAAATTCCCAATGAACGTTCTTCCCAACGTATATAAGTACAGACCAAACGCTGATGACACTCCACCTTCTTCTTCTTCTTCTTCTTCTTCTTCTCCTCGTCTCGTGTGTTGTCTGTCTGTCTGTCTGTCTGTCTGTCTGTCTCTGCAAATCCCGCTATGCGTTTCAGCTGCTGAACCGATGAGCGAGCGATCCGCGAAATCAAGAAAACCCAAGCCCACTTCCCCTCCGGTCAATGCGATCCCAATCTCGTCCCCGAATCCCCCGCCGCCGCAATCCTCCCTTGTGATCCCCATGGCTCGCAAGTCATCCCTTCTCAAGCAAGCCCTCATCTTGGTCCTCCTCCTCCTCGCCCTCTACGCCTTTTTCACTTCCTTCCTCAACCCAGATCCCAAAGTCGACCCTCCAATCCGAATTCACCGTCTTTCCGGGGATACCCGAGTGGAAGACCCGTCGGGTTTCCCCGGAAAGGCGCCGCCTTTACCCGCCAAGGTCTTCATGTACGAGCTCCCCGAGAGGTTCACCTATGGCGTCATCCGGGAGCACTCGGCCGCGCGCGGCGGCTCCCCCGTCGCCGACGTGTCGGCCCTCAAGTACCCGGGGCACCAGCACATGGCGGAGTGGTACCTCTTCGCGGACCTGAACCGGCCCGAGTCGGAGAGGGCTCGGGCCGGCTCGCCTATCGCTCGGGTCACTGATCCCGAAGAGGCCGATCTCTTCTTCCTGCCGGTGTTCTCCTCGTTGAGCTTGATTGTGAATCAGGGCCGGCCCCCGGGGACGGATCCGTCGTACAGCGACGAGGGGATGCAGGATGAGCTGGTGAAGTGGTTGGTGGGTCAGGCGTATTGGAAGAGGAACAATGGGCGGGATCACGTTATCATTGCTCAGGACCCGAATGCGCTGTACCGGGTTGTGGATCACATTAAGAATGCGATTCTGTTAGTGTCGGATTTCGGGCGGTTGAAGCCGGACCAGGCTTCACTGGTGAAGGATGTGATCTTGCCGTATTCGCATCGGATCAACACTTTCACTGGTGATATCGGGATTGAGAAACGCAAGACTTTGTTGTTCTTTATGGGCAACCGTTTCCGGAAAGAGGTAAATTTGAAGTTTTGTCGACCGGTTCTGCAATTGAATGTGTTGTTTAGTCATTTTCGTGAAAATTAGATTGTCCATTCAAGAATTGGGAATCTGCACATTCTCTTGGGGAGTTATACTCAAGTAGAATGTGTTGGTGCTGATGTTGTTGTATATGTTAGCGAAGCTAGCTAAGTACATGCTAAAGATTGGTTAGCAAATTAGATACAGGGAATTTTAGGTTTCAGTTAATTATCAAAAATTGGAACTATTAGTTGAATGATAAAAGTGTTAGTTTAGCTTCTGTATCAGTGAGCATTGCAGTACTTTAAATAATTGGGTGCAATTCATTGTGGACATCTTGCCAAACCTTTTTGGTGCGTGTGTTTGCAGTTTTAAACATCCGTGCTCTTTTGCATCTCTCATGTTTAAATGCTGAAATGCCTTAAATCACTGTAAGGTTGCACCATCCTCCTCTTGACAAGAATTAATTGTCATATAACACGAGTGATAGACACTTTTTCAAATCTCTGGATTGCTTTGGTGTTTGCTTTATTAGATTTCCAAACAAAAATTCATGTGCATGAGGTTTTCTTCTGCCTTCCCTCACTATTGTTCCAATCACTAAAAATTGAATAAGAGTTGGTTTTTCTTACAAGACTTCCTATATCCTGTGATTATATAGATGAACACAAAGGCTGCCTTGATTTTATTTCTTAGATATTGATTGATCTGATGCATGTTTCTCTTTCGTAGGTTTATAGATAGGACACTTTATGAGTTTAATGTCTAGGCTCCTTCACCTTCATGTCGAATGGGTAGATTTGTGGGATTTACATGTTGAAGGATTCTTTTAGTGAGGCTTCTGAGTCCTTCCCAATGGTTAGATCAATTGTTTCTTCAAAAACCATTCTGATCAAACTTTTCTCTTGTAATAGTTTACCTCCTCACAAGGATTCTAGTTCATGACTGCTTCATAATTTCTTAATAATTTTTTATCCCGTCTTAAGAGAAACTTGATGAGAGTTTGAGATTGCTGTACAACCACTGCTTCAGATTTCAAAAGAGGTGCTTCAGCTTCCCTACAGTGTTAGCGAGCATCTTAGAGCACCCAAATTTCAAGCACCCTATGACAGCCTTTGAAAAGCTACTATGACTTGTTTTTGGAGCTCAATCTCTGAGACATATTTTGTAGCTCTACAACAATGAACAATCCATAAACACATGCTACCAAATTCATTTAGCATCCAAGTTTAGAACACATAGAACATACTTAACCTACAGCAACCTAGCTACATACACAAGGTGTAGTTAATTTGGTGGTTTCACCTTATCACTCGATATTGAGATTCATCCTGCTGACAATCAATTTGAATCATTATAGTGAACTCAAACCTTTTCCCACTGACTGGGATCAGCTTAGTATGTTCTTTTTATCTTTTAAATCTATGGACCCTTCATTGATTTCTTTATGATTTTTAGGGAGGAAAAATTCGTGATTTGCTGTTTCAAATACTTGAAAATGAAGAGGATGTCGTAATGAAACATGGTGCACAATCTAGAGAGAGCCGACGTGCAGCATCACAGGGGATGCATACATCCAAGTTCTGTCTCAACCCTGCTGGTGATACTCCATCGGCCTGCCGTCTGTTTGATTCTATAGTTAGCTTGTGTGTCCCAGTTATCATCAGTGACAGCATCGAGTTGCCATTTGAAGATGTCATAGACTATCGGAAAATTGCAATATTTGTAGATACTGCCTCTTCTCTGAAGCGAGGATTTTTGGTGAAACTTCTGAGACAAGTACCGACAGAAAGGATTCTGGAATATCAGAAAGAGATAAAAGAGGTAAGCACCACTTGCACAATTTCATAAGTTTTTATCATTCTTCTGTTGTAGCTATGCCTAACTTCCTGACAAGGCTATATGGTGACTTTGTTATTTTAATAATTATTGAACAGAACAGATTATGCCTCATCATCATCAGTGACTTTTGGTGTCACTTTTGTTGGATCCAGTTATGCTGCCTTATCAACGTGCTTTGTTGCTAATGTCCCTTGCTTCAATTTGCAATTAAAAAAATTTAGTGGTGTAGAACATGTTCTATCTATGTGTTCTGGTCACATTGATAATTGAACTTGTGATGGAGCATTAAATGCTTAATGCTGAGAGAAGTCGGATTACACTGATTTTCTCCCAATTTGTTTCATATTTATCCAGGTGAAGCGATATTTTGAGTATGGTGATCCAGATGGAACAGTCAATGAAATTTGGCGGCAAATATCACAGAAGCTGCCCCTTATTAAACTGATGATTAACCGTGACAAGAGGATTGTCAAGAGGGACATGAGTGAACCAGACTGTTCCTGTATCTGCTCAAACCAGACTGGGGTCATTTCTACTCTATGACGTGAGCACTATTTGTAACTTTGATCCTCGACCACTATTTGCAAACCTGCCTGCTTGGGTGCTGGCCAGTTGGGGTTGGAATTAGCTCATGTTGGATTCAGCAACTTTACCGCGATCAGTAGGACACCCTTCAAGGCTGAGTTTAGAAATATTGAGGAGGGTCGGTGCCATTAATTTATCCTCATTTCTTGCTAGTGACACCGTTTACAATTGACACCCCTCCTTTACACCAAGCCCTTGGCAGAGGATTTTTGAGGGTTTGTTAGGCAGGGTAGCAATTGTAGATCATTATAGATTCTGGTACTTGTGATGATGCAGAGTAGGGAAGTTAAAGATTGATCACTGCCTGTATTTTCCACATATTGTACATTGTACAGAAGATCTGAGAGTATACCTTATTCATTTTTCATATGTTGGAATGTTGAGTTGACATCTTTTAGGCTGCTCTTAAATATACTAGCTAAGGTCCTTAAGTCTGTGAAGTATACCGTATGGGAAAGCTCTCCTTGTGCCTACGGACCTTCATACGACTTTCCATGAAAATTTGAAGAGTGCCCTTCACTTGTTTAAGAGTCCATTCTTCCATATGTATTAGGAGTGTGACTAGCGTCTAATTTTTCCTTCCTTTGTTCGAAAATCATACTTTCCATGGTTATTATGCTTCCCTAATCATTCAATAATGATTTGACCAGCTTTAAACAGGGCTTGAAATGTCGTGCATGAGAAAAAACACAAATTATATAGAGTTCAAATTTGTCCTGACACATAAGCTTTATATGTTGAGATGGATAGATAGAAATTTACACATTTTCATCACAATTAAATTATTTGACATGTTATATAAAAATCGTGATGTTTTAATTTGACACCAATTGATACAAATTACTCGCACGGTTTCAACACGCTAGCATGAATTACCAACTGCCCTCCATCAGTGTCAATAATTCTTTTAGTGGCACAACTAGTTGATGATTTATGTGCCTTTTTGTCAAGCTGATCCAACTAAAGCTTAACACGAGCCAACTAGTCATATCCATAGAAACGTACAGATTGTAATATTGTCAATCCTCTTAATAGTTTCAACCAAAAAAAAATCTTTTATAGCCATATATAAGCTACAGGTAGCTCAGATGGGCATAAAAATGATGACATTCAAATATGGATCTGGCAACAATTTTTATGGTCAAAGGAAAACCTTGAAAGCATAGTTACATGATCAGTGAGCCAAAAAGAGCAGAACTATCGTGAGAATACATCTCAATAAGTCACAAAAATGGTGATGATTAATATGGCTTGGTTCAACTTCAACCAGGAGGCCACTTCATTTGTCTACCACCCAGGACATGCAAGTGAAGATGATAAACGGACTGACCTGGAGAGAGAGAGAGAGTTAACATGCTTTCTTAATTAACTTGAGGTTGCGCAGATAATTAAGATGAAAACATTCTATCCAGCAGATAAAAGAATGACAAAAAACTTACAGGCACTTGGTCCACTGTTGATGACAACGCGAAATCCATCAAGAATGCCTTCTTTTTCAGCCACAACTTTGGCAGCATAGAGAAGTTGACCCAGTATCTCAGAATGCTTTTCTTCAGCCTGCATAGAAGCAATGGAAAATCAAATCTCCATATCTCCGAAAAAGAGTAGGATGTACTATGCAGCTATTAAGCAGCAAGTTGCACTATTGGAACGTATTAATTGGCCTTTTACATGCATAAATGGGTTATAGGAGGACAGAAAGGAGAAACAAAGCCCCTCAACATGAAATTTGATGATTCTTCAAGGAGAAAATCTCAAATCTTTGATGTTCTTGGATGTGCCGTATGAGTGAGTAGACCAATCATTCACTTCATAAGAAAAGCAGAAGAAATATGTGAGATCCTCATCTAGACAAGTAACTTCATCACCAACCAAAAAAAAAAAAAGTAACTTAATCAGTTATCAAATTTTAGGTTAGATTTTTATGTTAAACTCTCTTCCCCACACTACCTAGCAGTATTGAGAGTAATTAAGCCATGATAGAACTGCTTCTGTTTCTGTGTCTATTCACCTTCTGTAGGATCTATACCAACAGAATGAATCTCGGCAGCAGGCTGCCTCATCTATCCTATGTTGAAAGATTACTAGGCTGGCAAAGTGAATAAACTAATGCAGATTAATAATATCTATAAGAACCAATGATAAACGAATGATTACCATTCAGCACTATAATTGAAACATGCAGAGAGACCCATAGATATGCCTTTGATATGAATCATTCATCTCAAGAAGAGCCCTACCATCTCAAATTATATTAAGTGTCTTCTAGCATATCCCTCTCCCTCTTCAGATTGGAACTTTTGGTGATCATAATATAAAAACGCGTTGAGACAAAATCTACCTCATTGCTCTCAGTGAAATCCCAAGATGACAAAAGTTTCTAGCACATATGACTTCATTAGCTGTTATTATGTTGTACAGCAACCAATCGGCTATGAAAAAAGATGAATTATTTCTTAGAAAGGAAAGTGAATTGATGCGATTGCCAGGCATCTTATGTTGGACACTGTAAGTCCATGTAAGATAAGTACACACACATCCCAATGAGCACACATAACATCAGAGATAGCCATTGGCAAACAACAGAACCGTAGCTAACCTTTCCGAGCTCCGTAAGGCCATCTCTGACTTTTGGAATAACTAGAACATGAACCGGAGCCTGTGGACTAATGTCTCGAAAAGCTAGGACCTTTTCATCCTCATACACAATGGATGATGGAATCTCCTTGGCTATGATCTTGTCGAATCTGAAAAAGAAAGGTAAAGGCAAACTATAGGTCAGCTTCCAAATTGAGCACAGAAAAAATTATTGTAGAAATCAAAATGAACCAGTTTGAATCAGTCAGAACAGAATACATCATACATGGTCAGAGCTCCTGTGTCAGCAACTGCAGCAGCTGCTTTGGCAGCATCTTCTTCACTGCTTGTCGGTTTGATGCAAAAGGATCTAGGAATACAAACAATTTGAGAGGGACATCTAGGGCATTTCCATCAGTAGAAAGAAGCAAATTTTCCAACACCCCGAAAAGCAAGAGACTCCAATCTACAGCTTGAGCAAAAGACAGGAATCCCACAAGACAAATTTGATTGACCGCATTGGGAAAAACCGCCTTGCGAACTGAAATGCTAAAGCAAATAACACATATTTCTTGTAGTCGCAGCTCAGTGAAGCTCTACAGACACAACAAGATCATCTTTTTATTCCATTTTCAAGATTTCTTGCCAAATCCCATATCAAATTATCGTAACAACGTGAGAAACAACCCGATCAAATGGATTTCTAAGGACGATCATCCTTCAATCCCCGACTTTTCAAAAAGAAGCCATCTTTGCCGCTTCCGAAACAAGGGATAACAGCACATAAATTTTGCGGCGTCCGATACCAAGAACGACGAAAGTACCTGCGACACGACTGAAAGCGAAGCGGAGGAGCGAACTTGGCGGAAGCGAGAGCTCGAGAGGAGCTTCTGGAAAACGCAAATGCCTTGACACCACCTGCTCCACAGCTTCTGAAATGGAAAATATGCATGGAAACGATCGCATTCAGGAGCAGAGAACACGGAGCTTTCTCGCCATTGCAATCGAGATTGAAGAGGGTAGAGAGAGAGAGAGAGAGAGAGAGAGAGAGAGAGAGTACCGAAGGAGAGCTGAGGAGTATAGAGCAGCCATCGATGGATTCTGTGCGAGGCTCTGAAGGTGTGAGCCGTAGCAGCTTCGCTGGCGATGGCCGATATCGTCGTCGATTTTATTTTAAGCCCCCTGAAGTTTCATCTACTTCTTATTTTTCGCCGCCTGTAGACAATTTTGCATCACTTTAGTCCCTCAAATTTTAACTAGGCTCAAATAGGACTTCTTATCTCGCCCGAGCCGTCCCAAACCAATATGAAGAACGAGGGAAAGCTCGAGCTTGATAAAGCTTGATTTTTCGATTCCCACCTCGGCTCGAACGGTACTGAGTCTAGGCCCAAGTAGGAATGCAAGTGATCGTAGACATACTCAAGTACGATAAAAAAAAAAAAAAAAAAAAATCATTTAGTGGCTCTAATATGTTTACAAGTTCTTCAAGTCAAATATTTAAATATTCAAAATCGACTTAATTAAGTAAGCTATTGGAACCGAGCACAATAAAACGAAAATGGAACTAACTTAGAGTAGATATTAGTCAAACTCAAATCACATATGAATGGCTTTTTATCCCTTAATTGAAATGGACAAATAGCTTAGCTCGATACATTAGTATTCCAATTAACACAATATATCAATATAATTTTCTCTTATTGGGTTGTTTGCATCATTCTACCTCGTCATCAAAATGTTCTTAGTGCAACGAAGAATAAATAAACCATCCAATTCGGGTTGATTTCGAAGTTATCATGGAGTGTCAAGTCGAATTTGGATCTCACTCGCTAAATTCTACATTTTTCGAATCGTGTTTTCCAACCATTTCAACTATTGTCGTCCAGGACAAGATCACCGTCCACGACTTTCACGCGCGCACGACAGCCCCGCGAGTCCACTTCACGAGACACACGCGACAACAATTATAGTCCTCTCGTCTTCCCAAGATATTTGATACACACACGAGCCTTATTCCTCGGATTCAATTCAGAGCTGAACGGAACGAACGTGAACGCAAAGCTCGAGGAGTCCGAGAATGGCGAGCTTCATGCTGCATTTCCCGGCGACGACGACAGCGAGCAGATGGAGAAGCTTGTCCGCCTCCGCCTCCGCCTCATCGAACGGTGAGTCTGCAGACCCATCGCCCTCTCGGGTCGCCGTCCTGCTTCTGCCGACGGATTACAGACTCTTGTGGACGAGTTTTGATTGATCGTTAGCTGAAGTGGGCTTTTTTTTTCTCTTGTGGGTATGTCGGGATCTTGAAGGGGCTGCTCCGGGTCAGAGCCTAAGCGTAGGCCAAGGGAAAGGAGGGCCGGTGGTGGTGGAGCTGCCGCTGGACAAGATCAGGAGGCCGTTGATGCGAACGAGGGCGAATGATCCGGGCAAGGTGAAGGACCTCATGGACAGTATCCGAGAGATCGGCCTCCAAGTCCCTGTATGTGAAATGATCCCACGCCCTTCGTTTTCCCTTCTTTTGAGATGTTGGGTTCTTTCAGAGAATGTATACAGCATAGGCTCAATGATCCTCTCTGTGTGTATGTTGTGTATAAAGTAGATGAAGTTGAATTGGGGAGTTAATGCTTCTCTGTTTTAGTATGTGATCCTGGGCTAATCAAACCAGTTCAGAAGCATTCTGCCTGAGAGTAGAAGCTCATATTGACATGGAATTTTCATGTGTTTGGAGAAGTAGCTGCATAAGAATATCAGTAACGCTAGCGATGTTGCCCCGGCTTGCTTTGTTGTTACGAGATTTCTGCGCCTTTGATAATGACTTTGTGATGTTCCTGTGGAAAATTCTATTGCAGATTGATGTGCTCGAGGTCGATGGAGTTTACTACGGTGCGTAATTATTTCATCATCCTTACACTTTGGTATACATGAACAATATGGGCTGTTCTTTTTGGGGCGGAAAGATAATTTCGCTCTGTATGCATTTTCGCAGGCTTCTCTGGTTGTCATCGCTACGAAGCTCATCAGCGCCTTGGCCTCCCAACTATCCGCTGTAAAGTCCGGAAAGCGACGAAAGAAACGCTAAGGTCTATTTGTGTCATCCTTCATGCTCAATCACTTCTCTGTTTGTTTCCACTGCATCTCCCTATCACTCACAGGATAACTTGTTCATATGTTACCAGGCATCATCTTCGCTGAGTTCGTGACAGACGTTTTTAGCGTTGGACAGATGAGTTCTCAGCTGAATGATTGGCGTTGCAGTTAATGGATACAAGATACTGCCCTTATAGTGATTGCTGCAAGTCCCTTTGGATGTAATTAGCTTTTAGCTATTTTGTATTATGAGCTTTCGAATAATAAAGGAAGGGGTATTGATTAAGTTAACCTTCAGAACTCCACTTTCATCTACCTACAATTAATCCAGAAATGAAATGACTGGAAACATAGATTTGTAATGGCGTGAATAACCAATACGACATGATGACACTGCGCTTGTAGATAGCCTATTGTGTTCTGTACTTAATCAACTGAGTATGCACCTTAAAAGAAAGGCAATGGACATGCCAATTTCGCTCCCAGGACCTCTTGGAACTAAATCAAGTCTTCAGCATTGACACACTGAAGTTTTTTTTTTATCACAGATGGAATCCTTTCTTTGGTTATGTCTTGAAACCTGATCAGTCATTTTATAATCGAAGTATTAAGTTAGTGACAAGCTTGTAATTCATATCAATAGTATTCGTTCGCCACATTAGATACTCTTAACTTTTCAAACAAGTCGAAGCTGATATTTTTCTCGCCAATTAGCAAGATTTTTGGTATGAAGTGAATGGAATCTACCTACTTAGCCCAAATCAAAACCCAAATTATACCAATCAATCTCTCAGAATAGACGCATTTAAGAAACTGAAGACAAAATGCATTCAGATATTAAAGTCAGGAAAGAAACGAAAGGACATCGGAAGAGAAACAAGTCATTGCAGAATTTGACATCAGTACCCTACTCGGGTCGAGAATTTGCTCAGTGTTTTGCATCCTCCTCTTCACAGAACTTGGAGTACTTGTCAGCATCCATCAGGTTGTTTAGTTGGCCTGCATCACTTATATCAACCTTTATGATCCATCCTTGCTCATATGGGCTTGAGTTAATCTACAGATCAGTAAACTCGCATCAGCAAAGAAATAGAACCAGAATTACTAATGAGAAAGATCAGAACTTCCATGAAGTGTAGACAGATATACAGAGGTAGACTAGCAAGACATCTACACAGAACTTAAATTTAGTTCAACCTTTATGTCCAACTAACATTCCATCTTAAAAGAACGACGACATTTTAAAACTCCAGAGTGTCATAAGTAGAGGAAGAGCATTAGGAGACTTACCAAGCCAGGAGAATTGCTGAGTTCTTCATTGACTTCAACAACTTTCCCAGAAACAGGGGAGTTTATATCACTGGTGGCCTTGACACTTTCAACTGCACCAAAACCTTCGCCTTGGGTCACAGATGCCCCAACTTCTGGTAATTCGACGTACACGACATCACCCAAATGATCTTGAGCATGATCGGTGATGCCAACTGTCGCAGAACTGCCTTCAACTTTCGCCCACTCATGGGAGTCGCAATACTTCAGATCTTTCAGAACTGTGGTACAAGGAACAGGTATGAGTGGAAGAACCAGGAAGCTAAGAACCACCATGAAGAATCTGGCAAAGATTGTCACAGTTGCCACAAGTTGATCAAAACATGAATTGCACTTTCTCACTTTTGACCTTAAATCTTTATTCAGGAAATTGTAAAATGAGCTGGAAAATAGGCAGCAAAGAATTCAGCAAAAAGGAAGCCACGAAATGTTGAAGTATCAAATTTGCATGAGCACTCCCAGCAAACACAAATGATGTTAAAAGTTCAGACCAGAAGCATTTGAATTGAACTTTGTCAAGGCAGGTGCACATTAATAGTCTACCAAAAGACAAAATAAAAATCTACTGCCAAGTCAATAGTAGCATGAAAAGCCTGCACTCCAATGCAAAAACGATTGGCAAAGAAAGGGCATTTTACTACGAGTAACAATAACAGAATAGCCTTGCTAGTATATCAATCACTTGAACTTAAATTACACAAAGCACTATGCCATTTCTAGATGAATCAGTTTCTTGAACAATCTCATCATTTGAAAAAAAAAAACTACTTTCCCTAGATCTGCAACTACTATGCAGTCATGACTATTCTATATCAGATGAAACTGCTCATCAAGTAGGCTACCAGCTGATCATCACCCTTAGGATGATCCTGATCTATCACCAGAATTATATCCCATTTCTTGATTTCAATTAACGTGTTAGCACTGACTTCACCTTTTTTTTGAATTTTAACGCCCATTGGTTGGATTGATTTTGCTATACACAAAACCATTAGCATCTTCTAATGCCAATTATTGTTTGACAACTACGCTCCACTGACAATCACCTCTGGGATCAAACATTGCTCATCATAATTAACCATTGACAATCCTTCAGGATCAAACATTGCCTATCACAATTAATGAGAGCGCTCCTCAATACTTTTTTCTTGAAAAAAGAGGATAAAATCAAAGCCGAATTAATAAACACCAAAGATGTCATCTTCCAACATACTAAACCAAATGTCATTTGAAAGGAAACCACTTTTCGAACATTGAGATCTACCAATGCCTTGCTTGTCCATACACCTTAAAAATAAGCACGTCATGACTGTTGTGAATCTCACTTGAGACAACTAAACAAATATTAACCCAGAAACTACAGGTCTCTGCAGTGAACAAACCCAACAACAGCACAGCAAATCAAATCAAGCATGACACGAGATCCTCCTCAAAATCGGTCCTTTTCCACACAAAATACAAGCACCACTATCGTCCTCAATATCATAAAAAACAAGATCTTCACTGCCACGCACAATCAAAACTACCCTCTTTTCGGATCTACGGATCAGCTCATGATCAGAAGAACACCATAACGACAGAGGATCAAAACAAGACAAACCGTCCCCATCTTACCGGTGGCGAAGCCCCTGTGGGGAACAGAGATCCTGAGATACCCAGCAGCCCTGGAAGCCCACAACATCCTCGCAGCCATTATTCGCCAAAACCCAACAAAGGCTGGAGCTTTCCGGTACTCACCGTCGCCAAAAGGACGCACCTTTCCGAGTTTTTTAGTGCTTCTCGAGCGCAAAGATTCGGTGGGTGGCGACGAGGGTTGGTGGGTTTGTTCTCTTTTTGTTAAATACCCCCACACACCACGACAATTCAGGCTCGTTGGTATTGAAAAGGATAGAGAGAGATAGAGAGAGAGGGTTCAAGAAAAGCGCGAGGAGGTGGTGGTGGTGGTGGGTCGGATCGATGGACTCGCTCATGTCCTCGCATTGGTCAGTGGTGAAGTTGGTGGAGTAGTGGGGGCTTGCGCGAGGCATGTCACGTGGCCAGTGGTGGCCTACGTTGGCCCACCTCTGATCGTTTTTGGAGCAAGTAGGCATTAAGGAAGAATCGGTTCACTTTGTGTTTTTAAGGTGATGAATTCGATATGTTCATCTCTCTATGCTTGGTGTGAATTTGATCTACTGTATCATTCATAAACATTAGTTACTGTGACAATTTCACATATTTCATCAATACTATGATCTAACAACCATGACAATGTTGAGGATGTGAACCTCAATTTCCAAAGTCTTGCTAGGAGAAAAGATAAGAACATTGATTTGATCATTCATTTTGGATTGAATAGAATATAAGATTCTTTTAAATTAGTAGAACCAAATAGTTATATACACATTGTATGTAGTGTTCCATATCTCCAAAGATTGAAGGGTAAGTATACTCATCTTATTTAGTATTTGATATACTTGACAAGGATTGCATTTATAAACAACTGCAAAGGAAAGGGGAGGATGTAAGGACCACTTTACCAAACATAGCTCAACTCCAAAACTTAATCTGCAATTAAAATCCAAGTTAAGGGGTATGGGTTTAGGACTCGGATTGGCCCTTCAATGTTTAAGCCAGTGATTGGAAGATGGGAAGAATACAAAGAATTCAAAATATGAATTATAGAAAATCCAACCCCTTTAATGAATAAGCCCTTTATTTTATATAGGTGTATTTTATGAAAGGGTCATTAGGTCGCAATCGACAGATGGTGACTTTGGATGGCAATTAGCAATATACATGAACGAATGGCCATTATTAAGGACACTTGGCACTTTGATAATAAATAGTGCTCTATAGTGGTCTTATAATTTATAGTTGTAAAACTAAGGACCGAATTATATACAACTCTTTAATTAGCGATGTAATGTTATGATTGCTAATTAGAAAAAGTTTGAAGTGGTTTATAGAAAGTAATCTCATTTTTAGTTTTATATTCAAACTTTTTTTCAAAAAAATTCCATTAAAGTTCATGCCAATTTACTTCAGGTGAATGTCAAGTATGTGCTGCAGTCAATGAGCAAAGATGGAAATTGATAAAATAAGACTAAAATCTTCCAGATCTAAAACATGCTCTCTCATCGACAGAAAGTGAAAATAAAAACATTTATTTTTTTTTTCTAAATATATGTCGATGTTTTGTTAATTGTTATTCATTGAAAAAGTAGAGTGTGCTTTTTTTTTTTTTTTTTTTTGCCGAGTTTCAACAAGATGAAAAAAGTAATAATTAAGGCAATTACTTCCTACGAAAAACATGCCCAATTTAAAAGTTATGAGAACATAATTATATTTTATTTGAAAGATGAAAATCGTAAAATGAACTCAAATTATATTTATTATGTGTTTTATAACGTATTCATTTGATACTATATTCTCTCGAATCTTACCTTATATGCATTTCCCATTCTCATTGATTATCTCCTTTTTTGTAACTTTCTAAAGAAATTATGATAGTTATTGACATTATTTACAGGTCATATATGGCAATCTATACATTAAATTTCCCAATATTAAAAAATGTCATTAAAAATATGGATGAAGCCAACGTCAATTGAACATATTAATGGAAAAGTTCTCGCCAGAAAATAAATTTTATAATTTGTAAAATTATAATAAAGAGTCATGAAGAAAGTAATATTACATTTTTTTTTTAAACCGCACTCTTTATTGTCGAAACTTTTTTAGAAGAACGTACCACCCCATGGGAACCTCCTCCTAAAATCTCCTAGACTGGACCAGGCAGCTCTGGAATTTTCGGTGCACCAACTGCCGGCCACAGCTCCGTCGCCGGCCGCCGCGAGCAGCGCAACCCCGTCGCTCACCGGCGATCGAAGTCCGGCGATTGCTCCCGAACCGGCACCTTCGTGCTTTTCGCGTAAATCACTTGACCCAAATGCCACTCTTTATAGTTTCGCAATTTCTCATATTTTCTTTGCTGAATTCGACATGACTTTGATTGCGAAGGCTCATCGTCATCTTTCCTCATCAGCTTTCTTCACCCATTTCCTCGTACCCTTCGGTTTCGTGGGCTGTTGTACTGTATATGTAGACGCTGTTATAAATTTGCTGTCCGACATGTGTTCGACAAAAGTCCTGTAAGACAATTCTTACCGGAATTCTTGGTTCGTCGTTGAAGGAGTTACTATATCGCTTTCTTCGGAAAGGTTGTAGCTTTCATCACTGAAATGACCACTTGAACGTGTCCAATTGCATGGCCATGTCTTTTGCATCGAGTGATTAGTGAAGAAAGTTAATAATGACAAGAACTTGTTGCCTCACTCGCAAGCATCGATTATTCATGTCTCCCTTTGTTTGTTGGTCAGTGCTGAGAAATGGCAAAAGGTCTAATATGGGCGACGGCCGAGGATCTTGCAAGGAACAGGGGACAGGTTCTCTCTCTTTATCGCCAAATCTTGCGGAGCCTGAATTCGTCGAACCTGCCTCTTACTTTAGCTGCTAGGCTATCTAAGAAGGCCGAGGTGAAAGCCATCTTCATGCTGGCTGCCGAAGAGAGATCCCTCCACAACATTGAAGACCTCATGGATATTGGGGAGTATTCTCTCTCCCTCTTGCGAAAAGGCGAAATCCCCAAATACATACAATAGGTGAGCTACTTGTCCAGCTGCCATGATTTGATGCTCTTTCTTATCTTCGTTTGTTTTCATGATTGAAGCACTTAAGTCTGTTTTATGGGATGCACATTGTAGTCATCTTATATTTTGCTCTTGCCCATCTAAATCAGTGTGACAATGATAATTTGTAGTAAGCAAAATTGCTTGCACGGACGTAAATGGGTGACTTCACATGATCAAGGAAGCGATTATTTACGGGTATTTCAAGAAATCACTGCTTGAGGAAATGTTTTGAGTGAGCATTCGATGATTACAGACTGGTTCTATAGGTGGGGGGGCATTCAAAATGTGGAGGGGCAGAGAAATGAAGGAGTTCTGCCTTGCTGATCTTACAATTTAATCAGATGAGATAATAGGAGATAACAGAGGGAAAGTATCATTGTAGGCAGATGCAAAGGGAGCTATAACCTTTCTCAGAGCATTCGAGCTTCTCTTTGAAAACTATGCCAAACAAGTATGCTTGATTATTATTAGTTTTTTGCAAGACAATCTTTTGCCCAGTTTTTGAATTTCCTTGATGCAGTTTCAAGTGATTTTTGACGCTTTGATGGTGTCTGGGTTTCAAATTCTTTGATTGCTTGTGCAATGCATCTTGTGTTAGTTTATACTACTGGAATTTCACATAGATCATCATCTCTAAAAGCAGTCAATAGGGTTGAAGCTGTGAGACTGAAAGTATATAAAACAAGAGGACGTGCTTTGCCATTTTGGGGTCTTTGATTTAAGTTCATTTAGCTATCTTTTGCTTGTCCAAACACGTTTCTCTAATATCTTTCTCCTTTCTGGCAGAATCCATGCTGCAAGTAAATGGGACAAGTATCGAATGCCCATGACGCAACTTTCTCAAGTTGTTGTTTCTGGGTGGTTAGAGGGCAATTTAGATAAAAGAGAAGTTGGTTCCGCTTTCTTGAAACAGAATGGTCATACTGACGTCTTGTTACTTGCTTTTAAACATTATGATTGGCACGAAAAGAAGATTCTTCACTATCAGGTTCCTGATGAAACTTAAACACAGAAGCTATCCTTCTTTCTCTGAGTTTTTGTTCGGTTCATCGCCTACATAGGTAATCGAGTAATTTTTTTGTTTTCTTCAACATTCGGTCGGTGAATTAAAGACGATCACATGAGACTCGGGACTCTGTGGATCAGCAAACAACACGTTCCATTTGAGCAATGGCTAAATGATGAAACCAGCTTGGGTCAAGAAAATGATGAAGCAGACGTAATTTTTCGAAATGCTAATATGGCTGACATAAAACAAAACAACAACTGTTGACAAATAGATGTTCAATGAACTTTATTCTGTTAACAGATTTATCGGCGCAAATCTCTCCTCCCATATTAATAGTTGGAGAAATATAGATGGTTGCATAAACCTCAATATTTAGGCTGCAGCTAGGAGGAAAGGCTCGGCATTGTTCATCTCACGTGTCTAGGGTTTTATAGGAATAATTCCGTCTTACTCTTGCAACTTTAGACGCAGCTGCTCATACAGGCGGAAAGATCTCCGCGCTTGTGCAGATGAAATCTCATTTCGATGATGGATTAATAGCAAAAAGGTGAGTCTAAATCCGAGGAAAGTCGTGAAACCTAGTTGTTTTTGTGAATATAACCACCACAACTTGCGTATGTAAACTCCAAAATCAATAGATGCTAACGAAATGAAAAGTACCCAAAAGAGATTCAGAAAAGTACTTGACAAAGCATCCATGAAGTATCAAAGAAATCACCAAAAGAGACTGGGAAAGGGCATTGCAGCAGCACTTGTTTTTTTTGGCCGAACGGCAGCACTTGATTCCTACTATATTTATTCTATAACTACGTATTAGTGTTAGTATCTAAAGATAACCAAGCGGCATAATTTCATCAAATGCCATCTTCTCCTCCTCTCCACCTCATCAAACCCTAGTAGCCGCTGCACGGTGGTGGCATGGCTGCGTACTGCTGGTCAACAACCTCTATCAGCTTGCTCGCAATTGCGCTGGCATACACCGTGGAACCTTCATAGATCTGAAAATTGTACATAGGAAGAAGATGAAGATTTTCGTTACACAGGCTAAACT
The DNA here is from genome assembly GCA_014182735.1 of Corymbia maculata. NCBI lineage: Eukaryota > Viridiplantae > Streptophyta > Magnoliopsida > Myrtales > Myrtaceae > Corymbia > Corymbia maculata. The sequence goes on along the minus strand of CM024686.1, from coordinate 41,462,682 downwards.
TGGAGGAGTACATGAAAAGTCAACCTTTTATTGTCAAATTAAGAAAAAGAAAAAGTAGTTTTGAGAATTGGTTCGGATACAGGAAAGCCCTATAACCTTGGTATTGAGAAGGAAGCTGTAGTGTTCACCAATGTGGCCACCAGCAACATGTTGGAGATCCAAGTGGAGCTCATCAAGAATCCTAGACACATGCAGCAAGCAATTGATCTTCTTCCGCTGCACGAGCTTAATTGTGACCTCGTCTTCGATTATGCGGACATCTACCTCAGTGACCTTCGACTTCCTCTGGAGCCAAGAGCTCCTCAGAGTCCTGTTGAAGGACTGATCCACCGGGTTGCCTGGGGTTCGGGTTATGGAGATCTCCCCATCAAAGCCTTCCTCCTCGACCTTCTGCCTCTTGCTTCTCTCTGTCCCCCATCTTTTCTTCTCCACAAGCAGTTTCAGCTCATTGACAGTTCTCAACAGCTCCTTGATGTACTCAATGGCATCTCCCACAATGGATGCCCTATCGCCCTTCATGTACACAAACACAAACAATTGCACAACACAACAAATTTGCCAAAAAGCAAGCATTTACAATTAACTTCCAAAAGCACTGTTATTGTTCAGAACCATAAATAAGCATGATTAATGCTCTACACAGAATATACGACACATTAAGTTGTACATGTAACTAAATTGTGCGTAACAAGTACTAAAAATATCCCATTTAAAGCTGGGAGGATATGATTCTCGGTACAATATGACCGCTATAAAAGGTAAAAAATAAAATGCTGGTGGCCCTGGTTTGGAAATGGACTGAAGATGATGGGTGTGGGGGGGGGAAGAAAACTGAAGAGGAAAAAAGCACGGCAAGATAGGGCCAAACCATCTTCTCCAGCAAAAGTCCAAAATCAAGAAAGAAGCATTGCCTCTTGTGACATTCCCTTCTCCCTCCTTCTTTAGGGAAGATTTTGATGTTGGGATTCACCCATAGAACAGGAAACTTGAGCTAGCGAGACCTCCATTCCAGTTTCCATGATCAGCCATCACTTTCCCCATTTCGACCCACATGTTCAACTCCCAAGTTTCACCCCATTTTCAGGCATAGAATGCAAGCAAAACGAGGACAGCGACGACCCAATAACGATACCGCATCTATAAATGGCGATCAAAAAAGCAAAGCGGGAATGGGTGTACAGTACCTTGGTAGGGCTCGGGATCAGCTTCTTCAAGGCGTCGTACTTGTGATTGATCTGGGACCTCCTGTCCCTCTCGGTGGTGTAAGGCTTGGTCACCTTCCCTCTCCTCCTCTTCCCCATCTTGACCTTGACATGGCAGCCCTCCATGTCCGCCATCATTTCACTCCCGAACTTGAAAACCCCAGTATCGTTCTCCACGAACTGATGACCTCCATCCTCCTCACAGTACATCATCGTCATCCCTAGATTGTTTCCTTCATCCCCTTCAGTTTCCCCTCTCTCCATGTTGTTGGCGCCACCGCCGCCGAACAACGACGACGAGCCAGCGAGCGGCAAGCTACTGTTGTACCCACAGGCCCCGCCGTTCGGCAGAGACTGGAACAACTCCCTCATGAACGGGGGCTGTGGCTGCAAATTGCTCAGATGGACGAGCGGGTCGAAGAGAAGGGGCGGCGTGGGGGAGTTAGGGTTTGCGAAGGGCAGCGACGAGCTGGGAAGCAACGAGGACGAGGAGCATCGGGCCAGGCGGAAGAGATTGAGGAGGTCCGGCGGCAGCCCGGCCGGAGCGAAGACGTCGGAAGGAACGTCGCCGCCGAAGTTCGGAGGGGCCTGACTCTGCAGAAATTGCAAGGGATCGGCGACTTGCTGGCTGATCATGTCCTGGTAGCCATCCTGATTCTGACTCAAACCCCCCTCCGTTCCAGGAGCAGCAGCGTAGTTCCAATCCGAGGAAGAGTGACCACCACCGTAAGGCAACAGCACCTGATTCATATCACCGTAATCATCGCCCCCGGAGCCGACCCGATGAAACCCATCTTCCAGAGCGACGCGAGAGACGCTCCGGCGATCGCCGACGACGCCGCCGTCGCCGTCTCCGGCCGCGAACCCCATCAGCACTTGCTGTTGATAATGGCGGTGGTGAAGCTCGACCTCCTCCGCCGCAGAAGCCGCCGCGGCGCCCTCCACCTGCGGAGGCACGGCGCTGGGATCGAAGCCTTCGGCCGTCTCCTCCATCGTTTCCTCAAATGGGTATTCGCCGGCTGCCATGAACAGGAGCAAGGAAAGCAGCATGTGATCAAACTAGAGCTCGCAGAAGAGACTCATCGGAGGAAGCGAGAACGCAGCCGTATGCATATGCAACGTGAACAGCTCAACCCAAAGAAGAAGAAGAAGAAGAAGAAGAAGAAGAAGAAGAAGATTGGAAAGTGGCGAGCTACGTAGCCATGGCGAGAAAAGCTTACCGTGATCGTCCCAATCTCTTCTTCTTTATCAGCTGTAGAGAGAGAGAGAGAGAGAGAGAGAGAGAGAGAGAGAGAGTTGCAGTGGGAGGTTAGGAGGGACAAAAGCTGCACAGGGAGATATGTGTGTAAGAAAAAGAAATGATAAAGAAAGAAAGACAAGAAAAAGGAAAGAAAATGGAAATTCATTTTTATCGTTAATGTTTACATATATTGAAGCTGATATTTAAAATAATTACACACGAAATACCACGTAATTTTTTTTTATTGGGTTTACCGAATATCGGTTTAATATATGTTTAAAAGCTCGTTATCACCCTATTTTCCAATTTTGCGGACTAATTTCGACGTGTTTAAGAATTTTCTTGGTCAGAACAAATTTCAAATTATTCTCATTATTTTCATTTAACAGAAGATACTTTGTTTTTTTGCCTATTTTTCTTTTTTCTTAATGAGTTTTTGGGAATTGGCAGAGGAGGAGGAGGAGGTTGGTTGTTACTGAGATTCCCATCATCTGGGCCCCACTCATATTTTCCGTATTTGGATCGAAAACCTCTCCTTCTCTCTCTCTTCCGTTTTTATTTTTCTCGGTCGAGAGAATCATTCAAGGGTAAGAGTTAGGAATATTTTCTAATAATTTATAAAGACCGGTATATACGATCACACACATATGTGTATACCGAATATTATTTATTAATAATTCACGTCGAGTGCTATAAATCATTATATGATTCATAAAATTTTATATTGAATTTTTGTGAACATTTTGTACACTTAACATTGCTCATCGTTTCTTAAAATTGAATATGCAATCATTTCCTTAAAATGTTTAAGTGATCGATGGGGATTCATAATCACGTCATAATAGCTAACTTGGCACCATGCTTAAGCTGATGGAATCGAGGAAAATCCCCTCTCTTTTTTTGTCTCTAGGTTCTCATTCTTGAAGGAACCCCATCACTCTAATGGACTCGCAATTGCCGACTTCTTGTGGTGGTAACTCAACTCATCTTTTGAAGCTGGCGTGATGAGCTAGCTCCATACGCTTATTTAGTTTTATCTTCTACTTGCCTATAAATGCGAAGCACGTTTGTTGTGCCTCAACCAGCACACAAAACCTTAGTATGCACCACGAGATACCAAACGACACTTTTTCCCGACCCATACCCTCAAAAAAGAAGGCCCCTAATTGTCACACGAAGAATTCTCTACTTGAGCAACCAACATCGACATGCAAATGCTAATTTCTCTGGCTCTAGAAAAATCTTCCTTTCTTGTTCATGTTTATCATAGATTCCGGCACGAGAAAACCCTATTTTCACGTGCAGCCTCGAAATAAGGCTGACCGATTTAGCTATATAAGGGATGGAAATGGTCGTCGAAAACCCAAATGATTTTTTGCGAAAGCAATACAATAAAAGAAAATTTATAAAATGTTTGGGATTTTTTATTTTTTTATTTTGTGTGTGTAAATTTTGGGGAGGAGCTTTGGTGAAGTCATGCGAATTGGGGTGGTTCTCCAAGAACGGCAGTTTAGGTCGGAGACGCGAATTTACCTTTTTGACCTTTTCTCGAGTAGTTAAAGAAGAAGGCCCACTCCTTCCGGTGGGCCCCACTTCACCACCGATATTCTCCCATGCAAACTGCCCGGAACCTCATGCAAACCGTACACCCCTGCCTTCAATTTCACATTACCATAACACATAAAATTGAAAAAGTTAAAAAAAATTTCGTTTTCTTTTTGAAAATTCACATATATGGAATTTGGTTTTTTTGGGACGTTTTATTGTTTTTTTTTTCTTGAGGGATTTCGATTTTTTATTTAATTTCATTTTATAATAGTAGGTAGTTCGATGCGAAGATAATTTAGAGAAATCGAGATTTATTTATTTATTTTAATTTACATTGGTTTGCATGAGAAGAGATTCATTAATGTAAGAGGTCATGCAAAGTGAGTTGCCGTCCGACTCCATCGGCCGCGAGGCCCTAGAATGATTCGATCTGCAGTTATGGAGTAAAACCCCTCTCGACATGGTCGGCCAAATCTAGTATTTTTGTACCGGAATTGTTATCCGATGGTCGATCTTTCCTTTCATCAAATTATGGAATTAGAAGTTCTCTTTCGTCGATTTCGAGCTGTAAGATTGTTGATGTGAGGGCAATTTACTGTTTATTCAATAAGAGAATTTAATCCATATACTCGCAAAGTTGCAATCCCAAATGGCGTATTAATAATGAACGAGGGGATCAAGTGAGGTCTAAGGTTCGAATCCGAGGAGAAGCACATGGAATCATGGGCTACAAAGTTACCAAGAAAAATATACAAATAAAGTCTACAGAAAGTAAGAATTGAGCTAATAATAGCTTAATCCAAAATCTATTACATGGTAACTAATTCAGTCCTAAACCTTTCCATCGTGTCGATTCAAAGCTAAATATTTTGACATATGTTAATTTAGTTCTAAATCTTGCAATTATGTTAATTTAGTTTTAAATCTTTTGATATTTTATCAATTTAATTACAAATCTATTATTTAGATGTTTAACCATAATAATTATATCAACAAATAGTCAAAAGGTTTAGGACTAAATTGACATAATTGAAATGTCACTAGTGGCAAATCTTCAAAAGATTCATAATTAAATTGATATAATTGAAAAATTCAGGATTGAATTGACCTCCGTACTATAAATCAAAAACTTTTTGGACAATTTTCCCTTCAACTCGGATTGATTCCGGCTCAAACTGGCCCGGCGACATCCAAGAAACAAGAGACATCTTTCCACCATTAGAACAGTCCATTTGCACCTTTGCGCATTCTCACAATGTGGACAACACCGTATAAGCCGAAGTTTCACGATACAGCATGCGGATCAGAGCAAACGGACCATGCACAAGTTCCGTCCATAACCACATTCAATGCTCTTGTCCGATCGAACGATCGCATCCCTTTTCGGAGTTAATGATGGTATCTGCACGAGGAGCTGGTCCGAAACAATCATGGAAGTTTTACAGAATGCAACAAGAAGAGAGCATAAGGAGGGGATAAGCAGAGAGGCCCATAAAGAATGCCTGCTCTGAAATAGCAAATGCTGGCACGGGTGACGGTCGTGTTTGTGCTTTGCATTATCCGCTGATTTCCTGCCTGTTATTCCTGGAATCGTACCTCTCTCTCTCTCTGTCTCTCTATGAAGATGTGGTCCCTTCACTTGCTCTCCTTTGACGGCTTACCAAGTCTCGATGCTGGAAAGAGTCATCGGATGCACGAAAGAACACCTAGATGGACCAAGTTCACTGGAATTTTAGTATGTATGTTTCTAACGACCCAGTCCTACCTGAACAAGAAATGGGTTCTGATAGGCTTATGGAATGGCTAATATGGAAGGCAAGAATGAGTTGAAATTACGCACTGGAATAAGTGGGAGAGCCTTTTTGGATTCTGTGTATGTGAAACTGGAATTAACTTATGAAAAGTGCTCTTTGATGTAATAGTAACATTTAGTTCATTGTTAAGAGTGCTTAGATGAAAGGACTATCGGGATGAGGACCTTGTGGGACTCGACATGGAATGGACCAAAATGAATAATATCTCAAGTGAGCTAACTCAGGAGTGTCGCAACATTCACGTGGTATGACAGTTTGAACAGCATTTTGGAACTTTGAAAAATTACTTAGGCACATAGAAAATGTGGGTAGATAGGGGTTTCAGAACCGAAGTAAAATTAAAACTGAACCAAAATTTCATACATTTTCAATTATGTTCTATTTCGATTTAGATAATGGAAAAATAACTATTTTTTTTTCAATTAAGATTATTTCAGTTCATATAATAGAAAAACAACTGTTATTTTTTTTTTTCGGTTAAGATTATTTCCGTTTGGCTTATAACCAAATCAAAATTCTTAAACAAAAAAAATAAAAAATGAACACCCAATTTAAAGTCTCTATTTTTTCTCACTCCTTATTCAGTTTGGTTTCAATAATCAAAGCAAAAAAAGCAAAACCAAAAAACTAAATCAGGTTCGGCTTGGTTTGGAATTCCTAAAAACCCGAACCAAACCAAACGATTGACGCCCCTAGTGGAACTTCAATCCCCATTTAGAATAGGCGTCCTCAATATCTCTCCATACCATCATTGCGTTGATTGAAATGACTTAGAAAGCACGCGTCAACTAGCAATCATCTCAAGAGGCATTCAAAGAAATCAATCTGGAAGAACATGTCCACATTTGAAATTGGGTGACATAACGTAGCTATATAGTTCAGTTAATTCCTCCTCCACCTCCTCTTCAAACCCTAGTAGCCGCAGCTACTCGGCAGCGGCATGGCTGCGTAGTACTGCTGGTCGACGACCTCCACGACCTTGCTCGCAATCGCGCTTGCATACACCGTCGAACCTTCGCAGATCTGAAATGCAGCAATGATCGAGTTTGGTCAGGTCTAGTGAGCTTTGAGGACATATTTGAGGGAGGGCATCAGAATAGAGTTCACACGACCTTGGAGTTGAGCAGGAAGCTGTAGTGTTCGCCGATGTGGCCGCCTGAAACGTGGCGGAGATCCAGCTGGAGCTCGTCGAGGACCCGGGTCACGTGCAGCAAGCAGTTGATCTTCTTCCTCCGCTGCACGAGTTGGATCGTGACCTCGTCGTTGACGATGCGGACGTCCACCTCGGTCGCCTTCGACTTCCTCTGGAGACAAGAGCTCCTCAGCGTCCCGTTGAAGGACCGATCAGCCGGGTCGCCCGATGGTGTGACTGCGGTTACTGAGCTCTCTCCGTCCACAGCCTCCTCCTCCTGCTCCTCCTCGTCGTCGACGGCAACCCTCCTTCTCTTGCATTTCCTCTCTCTTCCCCATCTTTTCCTCTCCAGGAGCAGGTTCAGCTCGTTCACCGTTATCAGGAGCTCCTTGATGTACTCAATGGCGTCTCCCACGATGGATGCCCGGTCGAACTTCACATACGCAGAACAAACATTCATTTTCGCCGCTCGACATAAACATACAATGTCATGGTAATAAATGTTCGTCCTTTCTAGTACTAACGTATATAACTTTAGGTATACTAAGATATATCAGTTTTACTGAGAAATGATGCAAGCTTTTGCAGCTTGTTCCATCACTGTCTGGTGTTTACCAAATGTGCAAATCAGTCTACATAAGCCTGACGTTACTCGACTGGCGACTGATGCATATCACAGAGGTCCTGTTCATGAAGGACCAAAAGGAGCTGGACCCAGCATTACTCAGCAATCATTCGAAATGAAGATTATGGCGCATTAATGGGTAAGAGTAAGTCTTAAGCTTCACGATCACTCGGTCGGCACTATACAGAAAATGATGAGATAAGTACGATTCGACGTCAATTACTACAAGGGATGTCAACATCTCTGGTCTTTACTAATGCCAAGCAATGGTTATATGAAGTTTCAACCATTAAGGCAAGGTTTTCAGAAAGCAAGCATGCAGAAAGATCAGTAGATGAATTACCTTGCTGGGGTTGGGGATCAAGTCCCCCAGAGCCACATACTTCTCATTCAACTGAGTCCTCCTGTCTCTCTCGGTTGCAAAGTGCTTGGTCAGCTTATTCCCTCCCCTCCTCTGGCCAATCCTAACCCTACTGCCACGCTCCATCATCTCCAACACCCCTCCGTCATCCTCCCCACACATCATCATCATCGCTGCCGCCGCCACCGTCCCTTCTTCTCCATCGATGACGATTTCCCCTCCGTCAACCGCATTAGGGAAGCCCATGTGCGGGAACAACAGTTCTCCTGTCGGTGGAGGCTGAGGTTGCAAGTTCCTCAGGTGGAAGAGCGGGTCGTACAGCACCGACGACGTCATGGATGCGTCAAGGTTTGCGTATGAGAGTGGCGGTTTCGGGAGCAAGGAGGATGAAGGCCACGGCGACAACGAGGTGGATGGGGAGGATCTGGCCAACTGGAAGAGATGGAAGAAGCCTAGTTGATCTGGAGGCGGCAATGGGGGGACTTCATCGCTTGGGTTTTGGGCGGTGATGCCGTTCTGCGTTTGTGCGTGGTCGGCGACAATTTGCTGGAACATATCTTGCAGAAGTCCAGGTTGATCACCATTCCAATTTGAAGCCGGACTATTACCATAACTAGGCATCACCTGATGATTGTTAGTATTGCTGGGATCTCCATCAATGGCTTCTTCTACAGTCATGTTGGCAAAATCAGCTGGGACGTTCTCTTGCATCTGATGGTGATGATGGTAACCGTGAGGATAATCCCAGGTTCAAGGCAACACGATGTCCGGACCTTCTGGCACAGCCACGGTGCTCGGGTCAAAGCATGCGGTATCCAAGTCGATGATCATTCTTCGATCTTCATTGGACCTGATCGAACAATGCGAAGAAAACAGAGAAGAAGAGTAGCAAAGATGATGAACAAAGTAATGATGGAAAGATGAAGGGCTAAATCATGCAGAGTTGCAGACCAGTTGGGAATTAAGAAGACGGACGTAGGGAGGCAGGTGAATCATGTAATGTGCGTGCACATATGAGACTGTACATCATGAAAGATCTATCTACCTAAGCCAATGGACGATGAACTTACTCTTTCGGAATGAACAATGAAGAGAGAGGGAGAGAGAGTTTTTATGGTTGGAGGTTAGGAGAGAGAAAGGAGGAGAAAAGGTGAAATTTTTAAGTAGGTTTTTTTTTCCAACCTTTTTTTTTTTCGATACAACTTATTTATATCAAAATTGATATGAATAGCTGATCAATATTTCAAAATATAATTAGTCAATCACTAGTGATGAAAATGAATTATGTAACAAAAAAACGGATAACGTAAATTACATACCGTACAAAAATCCCAAGCTAATTTGTTTTTATACATTTATGTGGTGTATTGACGGCGTATAAAAGAAAGGGGTGAATTTATATGGTAAGGTAATAAATCAAAATATCCTTGTTTTGCGAAGGAATTTAGACAAAACCCACATCCGACCCGAGTACCTCAGTTCAACTACGACTTGCCTTACTCTACTTTCTTGGTTTCTTCTCTTCATTTTTCTCTTTCGTCGATGGAATTCTTGAAATTCATAAAATACATTCATTTTAATTTATACTTATTGGCGTTATTATTAATTTATACTTATTGGTCGAGGTGGTTTCAAGAAAATGCGCAAAAATTGCGATAAGCTTCCACAATTTTACTAAGAGTTCAAAATGCAAGATGGTTTCTCTTCATAGATTAGGTTGTGAAGGATGCAAATATGTGGATCAAAATTCAGATCTGCCGTTTAGATCTTCAACGGAACTTCAGGCAACACATAATCATTTTGTTTGTTTCACGAAAAATTTTGGGCCGACAAAGGGACCAATATGCTGTTACCATACTGCAGTCCCTCCAGGTTACGCTCCCCACTCTATCTCATTCTCCAGATTCTTTTTTGTGGAAACTGCACCAGTCGGGACGGTTCTCGATTGCGTCCGCATGGAACGCAATCAGACGGAAAGCATCACCAGTCCCTTGGGTTACACTAGTGTGGGACAAAGCGATCACCCCCCGGCACTAGTTTCTGCTATGGATTATTACTCGGCAACGCCTTCCTACACAGGTTTTTTTGATGTCCTACGGGAGGCTCATAGGTGGCCGGTGTGTGTTCTGTAAGGCAAGACTGGATTCAATATACCATTTGTTTTTTGAATGTCCAATCCCCAACTCACTGGCGAATTTTTGGGCTGGAAAATGCAATCTCCCATGGTCCAACCGACCCTGGCTTCAAAACATTCTTTAGATCAGCAAGCACTTATCAGGAAGTGACTTTTACTTCGACATTGCCAAGTTTTCATTTGGAGCGTTATTCTATGTGATCTGGAAAACCAGGAACAACATCATATTCCGGTCTTCAGGACTTTTTGTGCCATCGATGCAACAACACCTCATCAAGGCAGTCAAAGATAAAGCACTTACTTTTCAGAAAGTTCCTGATTCCCCAAGAAATAGGAGATTGCAACGTTGTTGGGGTCTTGATCCTAGTATTTTTTGTTAGTTCTTAGTAGGAGGGTTGACATGTATTACTCCCTTCTTTGATGTATTTTCTCCCTTTGAGAGTCCGGTCCCCCCCCTCACTCGGGTGACGTTTGTTCCCATCAAGTGTTGATGGTGCCGGTCTCCTCCTCTTGTAAATTGTTTGGTTGAAAATCATATATACACTTACCAATTACCAAAAAAATATATATATGCTGTTACCATAAGTGATTAAAAAAAGCCCACGTCTTTTAATCAGTGTGTCCTCTCAAAGACAGGCACTGATGGGAAATTCATAACAATAAATAGATAAGAAGATCAGCTTGATGAAAGGCTATATAATATCAATCTGAAAGAGTCTGCGGAAGGGTCAAACAGTATAATATCAACTGAAGCTACCGGAAATACACTACTATACACTACTACACAATATGTAGCGCTAGCTCATAAATTATTTATAAGACATGCACACGACCCTAACCAGCTATGCGGAGCCGGTCCGTCTCAACCTCCGGCTCTGGAGCGGCGCCATCTCAACCTCCGGCGCTGGCTCGGTCTCCCTGCAGAACCTAATGCAGAACCAACACACTAAAATAAGAATCAACACCATCATCGCTGCGGCGATGAAGTGTAGTAAAGGCGGGCCGCTGTCCTTGTCCCTCACGTAAGGAGGGACGACCACCTCCGACTGAATGCCGCCGCCAGCCATCACCCCAATCTACAAAAGAAGCAGAACAAAACTATAAATGACTGGTTCAACTAGATTTTCACAGGAAGAAAATACACATAACACTTGTGGACACCTTGATGTTCTTGCTACATCTATAGTGGGACAATTCAAGAATATTCTCACTTCAAAAAGTGATGGAAAAAATGCCATTAAATTAACGGAACATATGGATACAAAAAGGGATTCAAATGCACATTGACAAAAAAGAAATTGCATGTGCCGAATGGATCATAGAAGATAGGGTTCTGCAAACCATTCAATCTAAAATTGATTATTGTTCCTGCGAGTGTGTCGCGACCTAAATTTTTTGAAAATATAATAGGTTTAGGAGTATTGTTAATTTCGAGCCGACGGCTCTTAATTAACTCGGGCTCTCTCAAGCCCATGTCCCGCGTGACGTTGGGATATTTATAAAAGTTTTCACCCGGAAATTTCCTCCATTGGAAAAATTCTTCGACCCACACCAAGAGTATCAGCACTCATCAAAAGTACCAAACGCCATTGGTCTTGAGTCATCACTAGTCTATTGAGGTTGACTAGAAATCGAGCGAGACATGGGAGCGTGTCTCATTTTTTACGCAACTAGAGAATTTAGAGTTAGTGACTTAATTACGCTAGTCATGCGACTAATGCCCTTCGGTACCTAACTTGGTCGTGCATCAGTGAGATCATGGCAACATATTCGAAAATTCTAAGGTTTATCATAACCGTTCTAAGGTAAGAAAATAACGTTTAAAAATTACGACAAAATAAGGTGCAGCAATATAACATAAAACCAAAAACCTATTGTAGAGCCCTAAAGGCTTATTCAATTTTGGTTTTTTTCTTTTTAAGGGTTTTCTGAATTTTTACAATTTTTTCTGAATTTTCTGATTTTTTTATGAAATTTTTATATTTTTTAATATTTTCGAATATTCCAAAATTAAAGAAAATAAACTTTCAAATTTTTTGTATTTTTTGGCTTTTCTGAAAATTTTAAAGAAAAAAATTTATTACTGTTTTTTTTTGGAATTTTATAATTTTTTCTATTTTTTTTTGGAATTTTGGAATATTCGAAAAAGAAAGAAAAATAAAATTAAATAAAATTAAACTTTCAAAACCTTTCTGAAATAAAATAATAATAAAAAACATTTTTTTTTTTTTAAATTTTTATTGATTTTCGAAATTTTTTAAGATATTTTAAGATTTTAAGTTTTTTTTTTGAATTTTCTGAAATTCTTGATTTTTTTATAGATTTAAAAAAAAAATTAATTTATTAGAAAGGTGATTCGGACCGGGTCGGGTGACCCGGCCCTTATATCGGGCCGGGCCGGAGCAACGACCGGGCTGGCCGAACGGCCCGGTCGAAAAATATATTAAACGGCCCATAAAAAAATAAAACAAAAAGCCCATTTCTGATTTTTGAAAATTCGGCCCCCAAACCCCCAGTCTCGGCCCATCCGACAATACACTCGGCTCAGCCCCTGCTCGAAATTTCGGCCCGACCCCCTTTTTTTCTTTTTCTTTTTTTTGTTTTTTGTTTTGTTTTTGTTTTGTTTTTTTAATTTTTTTTTTTTTTTTTAATCTGGTCTGGTCTTCTTCTTCCCCGCGCACGCCCGATAGTCGCCGGACTCCTACGTGACTCCACCGCCGCGCCACTGCCGACGCCACCGCGGGCCCTCACCGGTCAAAAAGGGGTCTCCGTGTCGTCCAGCGTTGGCCGTTCCATCCGGCCGACGCCGGACGTCGCCGGCGATGAGCTCCGGCGATCCCGGAAGCTCGCCCTCGCCGGAAAACCAAAAATGCACGGAAATCTCGCGAAAATAGGTATAATACTAAGAGAAACACGAAAGTAAACAATATACGGCCGAAAATCTACGAAACCAGGTTATCTAGGACAGGTTCAGCCATGAAATTTTATGGGTTTCGTTTGGGCATTTCAGCGAACAAGTTACGTGCATTACCGAAATGGGAGTTTCCGGCTCAACCGAGCTCAGAACATGCTCTAGGGCCTTTGGAAACAACATCAGGGGAAGGCAGGAATAAAACGGAAGGGCGGCAAAGGCCGGGGCTCGCGCAAACTGGTCGGCGCAAGCTCCGGCCCGCCACCTCGTCAAAGCAGGACAGAAGTGGTTCTCGGAAAAGCCTACCTGGTTCCGACGAGGCGTCACGGCGGGCAACGGCGGACGGAAAGCCTCCGGCAGCGACAGCAGCTCCCACTCGCTCCCCTCTCCTTGTCCGAAAACCAACACAGGCTTCGCTGGAAAAGCCTCCTCCGAAAACCAGAACACCGTTCCTTCGGTTTCCCCCTTTTTTTGTTTTCGCGTGTTGCTCTCCTCTGGTTCTCTCTGAAAGCCGGCTGTCTTCCCTCTTGTTTCCTTTTTTTTTTTTTCCGTTTTTTCTCTCCTCTTTCTGGTTTTGGTTCTCTGGTTTTTCTCCGTCCGAAGAAGACCTCCGAGCTCTCTCTTCTCTCTCACGCAATTCTCTTCCTCAAGCTCTCTCCTGGATCCACTCTCTCGAACGGCTCTCGGCTGAAAGGAAGAACCAACCAGCACAATGTTTCTGAACAAGTTTTATGGATGGGAAAGTTTCTGAGAGATGCAGTTTTTTTTCCTTTTTCCCTTTTTTTGCTATGATAATTGACACCTATATGCGACTCTCTCTTTTTTTTTTCCTGTAAATTTTGACCTAGAGTTGATTTTTTTTTAGATGTGATAAAAAAGTCAAGGCAAAATTAACCCCGGTTTTATTGAAAATGTGATAGCATAATTACTAATGAAATGCAATGCTCGTATATACGTATATGTATTAGATATACTAAGGACACTTAGTTGATTTTTTTGACAAGAAACGAACCTCAAATTTTCTAACTTAGATAGTTGAGAAAATTCAGGCGTCCATACTATGGAGTTCAAATGATTTATGGAATAATAGGCATCAAAATTTGGGAATTAGGGAAACAAGAATACTTTCCTCATCTTTGTAATGGCCAAGAACCAAAAGAACGAAAGTCCACGATCTTTGTGGCGTGCACGGTAAGATTCCTCTATTTCAGTGTAATAATTAAACATTTTTGGAAACGTCCAGTTTGTTCATTCATATATGCGTTTTGGGTTGAAGAGTGAAATTCGTGGGACATTTTGCATCCAATGCACTGGACTGAGTACTCGATTTAAGGTAGTCTACGTAAATCATGCCTATCTAATTATTATCTCGATGCAAAAGAGGACGATAATGTCAAGTTTTTCTTTCGTCTTTAATAATGAATAGTAGGAATCTTTATAGAATTATAAGTAGTCACATGTGGATCATTTTTAAGTTATTCAAACTTGTGAGATTTTGTAGAATTATTGCCAATTATTCTAAGAATTTAAGTTATTAAATAAATACGTTGTTTGTTATTTACATATTCTAACAAAACCCTAAAGTATGTAACTGAGTTAGTAGTTCTAATAGAGGATTCCCTCTATACTAATAAATAAAACAGTATATATAACATATGGGTGCCAAAAAAACGAAAAAAAGAGGAGCAGTATATACAATATAACATGCAAGAGTAGCACTCTAAGCCATGAACACGTCATGCTCCATATTGCTCTTACGCACTCAGTTTGGCTATTGAGAATACTAGAAATCATTATGGCTGATGGAAGATGGAATCTCTAGCGGATCATGTATGGGCACTTGTCTTCATAGATTCCTCTCACAAGGGTTGCCACGATTAAGATTATCATGCGTATAAAGAATCGCATGAAATATGTATCTGGTGGCTGGCGTTGGAGATAGGGCCGATATGTAAGTATATCTAAGAGATTATGATTGAGATCAACGGGGTTATTCGAGCACCTCGAGAATTCTTTTTTTATTATTATTTAAAGGGATGTTTTGGCATTAATCCAAGAGGAAAATGGACAACTGTTGTCAAAAGTGAATAATGATTGAAATAGCACATATTAATTATTGGGATTTATTTTAGTAGTCAACTTTTTCACGGGAAATGAAGAAGGTGAAGAGTTTGAATTCTCACATCCTTAGGAAATATGACGAGGACGATATAATTTTAGAAGTGGGTTACAAAAGTCTAAGCAATTATAATAAGAATAAAGTAGGTTTGGACGAAAAAAACAAAAAGAAGTACCACAAGTTAGTGAAATCCCAAATGGGAAATGTTGACTCCCTACTCTTTTCGCACGAAACTTCGTTTAAGAAATAGCCAAGGACCGGCTCGTGGCTGAGATCGCGGGGGACAAGGACTTTAAGGAGAAATACGGAGTTCATTTTTCGGGTAAAATTCCTAATGACCGCAGCTAATAATGCGCTTGAGGCAACTTCAATTCACCCAAAAAGCCTCACGTGACTTTTAATAATGAAAATTCAAATCACGGAAAATCTCGAATTAATAATAAATTTATTTAAAATTTATTTTTTTATTATGAAAATTTTTAAATCAATATTTTATGATAAATTTACCTCCACTGACTATAAAATCTCTAAGTTAGTATACTTGGATAAATTTATCCCAAACTAATTTTTTGACCATAAAAAAAACCTCAAATTGATATATTTATGGTAAATATACCATATGTTAAATTTGATTAATATCACAAAAAATCACGATACTAGTACAGCTGTGACAAACGGAGAGTAAAATTTAGTACTGATATATCAGTCAACTGTTACATGTTATTCAACTCAACAATTTAACAATAAAATTTAATGGAAACTAGCGAGAGTAAATTTATCATAAATGAATTAATTTGGAATAAATTTATCATATGTATATTAATTTAAGATTCTTTGTGGTATTAACCCAAAAAAGAAACAACAATGCAACTTGCTGTAAAGTATTGGTTTATTATATTTTGCATTGAATAATGGGACTATAGTTTGGTGAGAAAGTGCTCCGCAAAAGATCTTGGATTTGCAAAGGACAAAAGAAAATATTGTACACACTTAAAGATCCTCAATTTTCTTGCAAGTCCTGCTTGATGCTATCATATTAGTTTCAGCATGTATTATATACAATGTAGCCAAGCTCGATTGAGTTTTTTACCATATTTTTAACCGCTACGGTATAAACATAACATGAACCACAATTGCTCATTGCATAAACACATTGGAAATGTAGGAGAGTAAAATTTTAACTACAACAGTGCAAGTATAATGGCATATTGCTACATGCAAGAGGGTGAAAATTTGTAATATTGTTTTGTTTGTCATTCCCCTCATTTAATTGCTCCAATAGTCATTAAATCATTCCTTCTAGAAAGCTTGATGAGTTCATAGATATGTAGTTCTCTAGTTTTATGGTTGAACAAAGTTGTAGGGATCATCTAAAAATTTAGATAACTAGTTTTAGGAACCGTATGGGTTGATTTGCATGCTTTTTATTCATGAAGCTGATGTTTTCTTTTTTTTGGTCGAATTCATGAAGCTGATGTTAAGATGCATGAAAGTTACATGTTTTTATGTTTCATTTATTTTTCATGGTCATGATTCCTTCCGAGATCCTCCTTTTGTTGGTGCTTCTCATTATTCAGCTCTTATCGTTACAGGTGGGGAAAATGAACTTCTAATCGAGCAATGCATACAAACATCTCCAAATTTTAGTCCCTATATAATTCCTCTGATTGTAATTCTAATAGTTTGATAGGACCAAGAAAAAAATGAGGTTCCACCACTCTCCAAACCCTCATTCTTGCTCGATTTTTGCAGTTTGATCCTTCTGTGTTGAACATTAGCTGCAATTAATGTATGTGATTGGAACACCAAGACAGTTACCGATTCAACTTCGGACAAAAACAAAAGTCAAGGGAATTGAAACCTCAAATTTTGAAGAACTAGGGATTAAGAGTCACTGAACTACAAAACTCAACCTCTAGAGAATGGATTTGCAAATGTCACATGACTTAATCATTGAAATTCCAACACCTATCGAAAGATGCTGGTGAAATTGATGCACCATGTGGGCCATTCATAATAACACAACAAGAGCCAAAACTCTAAAATGGACCTCCTTATAGCTATTATACAAAAAGTAATAGACCATCCTCCCCATCAAACAAACCCAGTTGTGAAACTCTCGAGAATGTTTATATTATATCTAGAAGGCAACTTCGCAGATATGCCATAATTTATCATCTTTCGCCACATGTAAAATTTCAGAAAAATTAATCAAATATAGACAAGTAAATGAATATTGAGTGGTGATCAGATTCACTGTCCCAAGAACAACACGAGGAAAAAAGAAACAAAATTGAGTGATGAAGAACTAAAGACGTTTATGGATACATAAAGATGAAGGCTATAAAAATGCATGCACGAGAAGTTCTACGCGTGTTAGGAAAGGTATATTGAATAACTTCCACTAGTATAGAGCTCATTTCAGAGCAACCCCCCACCAAAATTTTTTTGGTCCGGGCCCCTATATTATATCCAAATTTATGGAGATTCTTTTGAGAATAGTATGGGATTCTAGTGGGGTCAAGATATTTTTGGCAATTTTTCTAAAATATCAAGGTTAGTTCCATCAAATTATTCCTTGACATATAGAGGGATCAAGTGAACATTAGGTTCTATGATAGTAGCTTCAAAGTATAGGTATGTGTGTGTATATATATATATATAGAGAGAGAGAGAGAGAGAGAGAGAGAGGTCTAAATGTGATTAATGAAATATAGACTTGACAATAATTAAAAAAAAAAAAAAAAAACTTAAAGTGGTGACTTAGATGTTAAGTGAGTTTGCTCCTCCACTTTCGAGTCTTGTTGGGAACCTTTGACAAATAAAATTCCAAATGCACCAAACTGATATAAGAAAGAGTGTCCCATGGAATCGTTAGATTATAGTATTGTCAAAAGAGCACGAAAACTGGCCTGGAGAACACCTGATTACTAAACCAAAACAATAGGATTAATGAACGATAGTCGTAATCAATTAGAGGACTCTACCCGTCCATTTTGCCTTATACACGATCAAAAATTATTAAAAATTTCTATTAAATGTCGAATGGGTTTGGGCAAGCCAGGTGAAAGGAACCGCTTACCTAGGCCCAACCCGTCCATTTTGCCCTTTCAAACCATTATGTTGAGTAAGCAAGGAATTGACAAAACTAGTCATCCGCAATTTGGGCATCTGTTGGAAAACTTTGCAGATCAATGGCCCTCCTTTCGACGCTTAATGGAGGCTTCGGCCAGGAATCGCCATTTTGCAGTTTTTTCTGATTGTGCACTGGGGATTGCTAGCTTAATTTCATGGTTCGATCTCTTAATTTCTTCACTCACGTGTCGCTACGACGGAAGCTTCTTGTCTACTCTTTGAGTAAGCTGAGTAATCCTGGCCCTGAAGCAGAAAAATGCATGTGTGCGTGTATTGTGAAAAGGGTAAATTTTCGGTACTAGAACAAGAATGCACGAGAGCTGAACTAGGTCCATGTGAGAATTACTTCCAAAAGATGTTTCCTTTTACGATGCAAGTAAGCTTGAATGAAATATCAGACCTCAACAAGAAAGTCTTGGGCACTGATGGTTGAAGTGATCGGAACTTAGATTTGACTCATTTCCTAGTTCTCATGTCATTGTGAATTGTCATGGGAAAAGACGCGATACCCTTTTGTCTCTTTTTTCCCCGAGTTTTCCACATTTTCCTCTTTTTTTCCTGAATTTGCTGCCTTATATTCCTATTTTCTTTTTGTTTCCTTTCCTTTTTTTAATTTTCGAACATTTAAAAACTAAAACATGCTGATAGCATCAGCACTGAACTGTCGGTCCATCAAAAAACTTTTGGTCTTCAGGACAGTTTAAAAAACATTGGTCGTGCTTCATATTATACTAGAATTTTGATGACATTTAACATATGTAATAATGAGGAAAAGGAAGAAATGCCTTTTCCAGTTCCCGTTTCCTTTATATTGCATTATCTCAGTGTCGAGGAATTGTGAACTGATGATCCTCTCACCTTGGTGAGCTTCTCTCTATCCCTCGTGGATAGCTTCCCCCAAAACCCTAAATTCCCAGTAAACCTTTACTGAAATTTCTCAAATCCCCTCTATGACGACGCTCCCATTCTACTACCCACCATAAACCCATCTTCTTCACAGTGAAATTCAACAAACGCCCAATGACCCGGTGGGGAGTTCACCATTCTCAATCTGCGGTTGGCGACTCCCACCCTCAGCCAATCCCAATAGGTAGAATGATTTTCTGATTACAACGATGGGATTTTCATGCCCACATGATCCACCCTCAGCCGTACCCAGAAAGTTTTCTTCTCAGAGAACCCACAAATCCCAATCCTTAGCACTTTGTCCAGAACTCCCTTCAATCCAGCCGTCCACAAATTTCCCCTTAGTTTACTTGATTCACTTTGCTTCCTCGATCTCGGCCTCAACGTCCGAATCATCTTCGCATTTTACCTTGGAGGTCACCGTAAGTACTTGTCAAACAAAATTTCCAGTTAGTACACATCTACCCTACGGTATATTCGATCTATTGTTTAGAAAGGTAGTATGGAAGTAGGGAAGCAAATGAAATGCGTATGGCTGCATTATGTAAGAGATTGGGAGATTTGTGGTCGGAGGCGATGAGGTTGCTCTAATGGATGATATTCCGTTATATAAAACAAGAGAGTGTGAATTAATACTCATCGGCAAACTATATTCTAAACCAAACGTCAATGTTCAGGCTCTTCTTGACACCATGAGGAAAGCATGGAAAACAGAATCTGTGACGTGTGAACCCATTGAACCAGGAATGTTCGCATTCATATTTAGCTCAATAGTTGAAAAGGAAAGAGTGCTGACATCGGGGCCATGGTGTTTTTCTAGTCATTTACTTATTCTACAGCAGTGCGACCACGATACTCCCGACCATTGTTATGAATTCACTCATTGTGAATTCGGGTGCATATTCGAGGCCTCCCTAGGGCGAGCTGCGAGGAATCGTGTGCAATATTGCTATGAAGATAGGGGAAGTGAAGGAAGTGAAGTTGGAAGGCAAAGGAGCTAATCGGCCCTTCATGTGCAAAGCCAAAATCCGCATAAATCTTTCCAATCCACTAAAATCGAGGCACCGTGGTCAATTTGGGGTATAAGAAACTTTGGGTGGATTTTAAATATGAAAGACTACCACACTATTGCTATTCTTGTGGTCAGATTGGGCACTATGCTTCATTTTGCAAAGTAAGCCCTTATGAAGAGTTGGGACTTGAACTTAAGGGTGTTGGAAAATTTGGTCCCTGGCTCAAGGCAGAAGTAAAAGAGAATAGTCCATTTTGGAAGGCATTTTATGGAGATTTAGCTTCAGCCCCTGAGGTGGAGGAATTGGTCCCTGAAACACCCTTTCAAAACAACCAACAAACTATGACACAACCAGGGGAGCGGGGAGGAGGAAAATAGACGGCAATAGTGGTTTCTTCGAGAAAGGTAAATTCCAGCGAGAATAGGGGTTGCGGTTCGGCTAATAACCTCCTTGGGGTTGACTTCAAATGTCAAAAGACCCAAATAATGCTCGTTGATGACCACAGTCCAGGCATTCTAATTGGGTCACTGAAGAAAGAAAAGGGAGGTTATAAAAATCCAGCTTTGAAGAAACAGAAACGATTTAGTCCCTATATTCAGCAAGGTAACCCCTCTCAGATTCTTGATGATAACTCATTACTTGATGCCCCAATTACGGTACTGGAAAGTGTCAAAGATTGGGCTTGGGTGGCTAGCCCTAATAAGCCACCAGGGTTTAAATGAACATTTTGAGCTGGAATTGCTAGGGACTGGGCTCTCCCCTGACATTCCAGCACCTTAGAGCCTTAGTGGCTCAAGAGAGACCCGACTTAGTGTTCTTGATGGAGACAAAAAATAAAGAGTCTGCAGTTGAAAAGGTGAGGAAACGCCTTCATTATCAGAATCTTGTCGTGGTAAATCCGAATGGTATTGCGGGGGGATTGGCACTAATGTGGAACAATGATGTGACAGTGGGAGTGGAATTTAGTTCTGGTGAGTTAATAGATGTTATTTGTAAGGACTTGAACAGTGGTACCATGATGAGAATATCCTTCCTACACGCACCCACAAACTTTCAAGACAGGCTTGTGTTATGGAAACTCATTCGATCAATTCATTCTCTTAATAGCCTTCCATGGATTTGTATAGGGGATTTTAATGAGACTTTGTATCATTGGGAGAAGTCTGGCAAAAGAGAAACTGATTACTATCGTCTAGCTGCCTTTCGTGACTTGTTGAATGATTGTTTGCTTATGGATGTAGAAAGTAAGGGGTGTACATTCACATGGGCTAACAACAGGGAAGGAGATGCCTTGGTGAAAAAGAGGCTGGATAGAGTACTATGTAACATTGAATGGCGACTGAGGTATCTAAACGCGGAGGCCTTTGCTTTACCTGCCATTGGATCTGACCATAGCCCCATAGTACTCTCTTTATCACCGAGGATAACTAAAAGAAAAAAGGAATTCCGGTTTGAAGCATATTGGCTAGAGGATGCCGAGTGCATAGAAGTTGTCAAGGAGGTGTGGGAGGATCATCGCAATAATCAACCGAATCGGCAAAAAAAAAAAAATGAGTAAGGTATCTAATGCGTTGGCAAAATGGAGTAAACGCAAATTTTCTAATGCCTTCCATCGATCCAAATGCTGAAGAAAGAACTTATTGAGGTAACAAATAGGGTGGATGGGGACTTCAAAAAGAAGAAACTCAGCAACTAAAGGAGAAAATTGAGAAACTTTGGAGACAAGAAGAGATGTATTGGGGCATGAGATCAAGGATACACTTTGGCGACATGGGGCGACGAAATACGAAGTACTTTCATGCAACAATCGTACAAAGAAGGCAGCGAAATAAAATTTCGATTCTGAAAATTGATGAGCGAATGGTGTCGGGAGCCTATCTTGTGAAGGAACATATTGTGAATTATTATCAATCCCTCTATGATACTGTTGGCCCTAGAAACTTTCAGCCTATACTCGACCAGTGTACTAATGTAGTTGGAGATGAATTGAATACTGCTTTAATGAGACCGATCACGATGGAGGAGGTGAAAGAAGCAGTGTTCCAGATGGGTGCGACGAAGGCACCGGGACCGGATGGACTTAATGGGCAATTCTATCGCCATCACTGGGAGATATTAAAACAGGAGATCTTCAAAATGGTCCATAGATTCTTCACTTCAGGTATCCTTGATCCTTCCCTTAATAACACTCAAATAGTTCTCATTCCTAAAGTTGCAAATCCAGAAACTATTACTCAATATAGACCCATTAGTCTATGCAATTTCAGCTATAAAATTATCTCTAAGGTGATGGCAAATCGCTTAAAACCTTGGCTTCCTGATCTAATTGCAATTGAGCAAAGCGCATTTGTCAGTGGGAGGCAAATCCAGGATAATATTTTCATAGTACAAGAAGTCTTGCATCAGCTTAGAATTAGAAAGAGGAAAAGAAAATTCCAGGCAGTACTTAAACTCGATATGCAGAAAGCATATGACAGGGTGGAATGGGACTTCTTGTGTGCTTGTATGATTAAGATGGGATTTAGCGAGCGGGTTTCTTTGGTGAAGCAAAGTGTATCTCTACTTTGTCACCTTTAGCATTAAGGTCAATGGGGAATCTTCTCAAGCATTTAGGCCTTCTCGGGGTATCGTGCAAGGGGATCCTCTATCCCCTTATCTTTTCATCATCCTAGCCAATGTACTCTCATCACTCATAAGCAAAGCATTAGCGAGATGGAAGTGTCAAAGGGATTCAATTAAACGAGGTTACGTCCGACACTCTCACATTTATTATTTGCGATGATGCGTTTTCTTTCTAGATGGGACAGTTAAAGAAAGTCGAACTTGGCAAACCTATCGAACCCGAGTATTGCTTCGCCTCGGGCCAAGCAATTAATCTTAATAAGTCGGGCATTTTCTTTAGTAGTAATTGCCCCGCACAATTGCAAGAGAACATGGCTGCCGAATTAAGAGTACCGATCATTGAGAAAACTGGGAAATACCTTGGCATTCCGTCGGATTGGGGAAAGTCTAAGAAAGAAATGTTTGCCTGGATCCTAGCAAGGGTGAACATGAAGCTCGAGGGCTGGAAGGAAAAGCTTATGACAAAAGCAGGTAAGGAGATTTTGATTAAAACAGTTGTCCAAGCGCTGCCACAATATGCGATGTCTATCTTCAAAATTCCCACATCCATTTGTAAATCGATTGAGCAAAGAATTGCAGCGTTTTGGTGGAATCAAAACAACGTCAGAGAAGGAATTCATTGGAAGAAGTGGGAGGTGCTTAAAGCTCGAAAAGACTGTGGAGGTCTAGGCTTCAAAGACCTTGTTGCTTTCAACAAGGCCATGTTAGGGAAACAGGCTTGGCAACTTGTACAATCCCCTTTAGCCTTATGGAGTCAATTATTAAAAGGGATTTATTTTCCTAAATGTGACTTTTTGAATGCTAACAAAGGATCCAGACCGTCTTGGGGATGGCAAAGCTTATTGGTGGGAAGAGAAATGTTCAAGCAAGAAGTTAAATGGTCGTGGGGGATGGCTCTAACATCGAATAAGAGAAGACCGATGGCTGCGAGAGGGTTGCATCGGGGACCAGCTAATCGAGGAGAACCGAAAGTTGTGGCTGAGTTGATAGATCATGAGTCCAAACAATGGGATGCACAAGTTATCCGACATATTTGATGAAAATATAGTTAATGAAATACTTGCTATTCCCCTGAGCCCTATTGTGGGGAAAGATAAACTGATTTGGACTAGAAATGGCTCTGGATCCTACTCGGTCAAAAGTGGATACAATACAGTCTACTCAGCAACTACTCACAGCAATACAAAACAGGCATCCTCATCATACCAACATCCCAAAATTCTGTGGAAACTGATATGGCAACTTCATACATACCCAAAAATTAAGTTCTTTCTTTGGAGTCTATGCAATAATGCACTTCCCACAAAGGAAAATCTCTACAAGAGGAAACTCTTACCCGACCCGCTATGCCCTGTTTGCAATCGAGCACCGGAAACCTTGGAACACTTGTTCATTCTCTGCAAATGGACTGCTCAGTTATGGTCAGATCCTCAGCTCAATATTGAAGCGTCTCCCCAAAAAATTACTAGAATAGACAAGTGGGTACTTGATATACTCACCTCAGACTCGAAGCTGCCCTCAAATGAGCTTTTCGCCGGAATACTATGGCGAATCTGGAAGGCCCGCAACAATTTGGTCTTCCAAGGTCGGGAACCATGTTCGAGCTCCTTTCTTGAAGAGATCAACGCAGAAATTATTCTATTTAGCAGGTGGAACCCAGCTTTGAATAGGAGAAGGAAAGGCAACGTTAAATTACCTACCCGATGGAGTCCGCCGGAAAAGGGGTTCTTCAAGTACAACGTCGATGGCTCATGGACTGGCGACTCCTTGGCGGGATCCATTGCTGGGTTGTGCCGAAACTCTGATGGCGTCATCATGGACGGATTTGCTTTGAAGGTACATGCCGATTCTGCACTGATGGTGGAAGTCTTAGCTGTTCGTGAGGGTTTGTCAAGGCTAAAAAAGAACGAACAGCTTCTCTCTTCTCGTCTACAACTCTCTTCTGATCTGAACGTGGTTGTGTGTACTGACAACTTATCAATTGAAGAGTTCTTATCGTGCCAGTTATCAGCCCATGGACTCGTGAAGCCCATCATCGAGGACCGCAAACAGCTCCTACACCAGCTTGTTGGCGTTTCGGTGGTCTATGAGCCACGTGAAGCAAATCACACGGTGGATTGGCTAGTTAAAACTCACCGGAAAAATTTACTTCCTAAAAATTGGCTGTCTATGACGCCCCGTCCACTTTGGGACTTGTTATGTTTTGACTCGATCTTAGTTGTGTTTCTTCGATTACTTAGTAATGAAAGCTACTTTCTTCGATCAAAAAAAAAAAAAAAAAAAAAGTGTCGAGGAATTTATAGCAAGTGATTTGAATTAAGACTAGTCTACATGTTGACATCCAAAATAAACCCTATTGTCATCTGTTGGTCATAAGGGAAGACTTGATAAAAATATATTGCAAGCATGTGCATATCACACGAGTAGTATTTGATACATGCTTGATTATCGATGAGCGTACAGGTAAGTACCTGGTAATCGATGGCAATATAAGAGGATGCCACATGGCTAGTTGTTGAAACTGCAAAAATGGGCAACTGGT
Source organism: Corymbia maculata (assembly GCA_014182735.1). Lineage (NCBI taxonomy): Eukaryota > Viridiplantae > Streptophyta > Magnoliopsida > Myrtales > Myrtaceae > Corymbia > Corymbia maculata. The sequence continues at coordinate 41,437,378 of CM024686.1, read as the reverse complement.
GGACACCCGGATAGTAGGTATTAAAAGTGCACATTCTGAAAGAATGGAATGACGGTGGATAGCCATGTAACCCCCAAAGCAAGCCAGACTCATTAGACCAAATAAAACCCAAACTCACAAAACCTATTCAAGCCCAAAGTTCACCAAGCCTAAAAAAGCCCAATTGAATTGAAGCCCACTACACCTAAAACCCCTCTAAACCACTTTCTAATATAACCAATACTGAGCTTATTTTCCATCAAATTTGGAACTTATATACTCCACTAGGGGAGTTAACGGGTCGGGTCGGGTCGGGTTTTGATGTTACTCGACCTGACCCGAATAATAAGGGTCATGTTCTTTGACCCGACCCGACCCGACCCAACCTGAAAAGCATAAAACATGAAGAAAAAAAATGGGTCGGGTTTCGGGTTTTTTATTAAAAAATATTACAACTTGCATTTCTGCACAATACATGTTGACAAAAATAGACCAAAAAAAAAAACTAGAAGGAGAAGTAGACAAACAAAGACAAGGCACAATATGTGCTTGCCAAATGACTTCTCATCGATGTTAAAATAGATTCAGAATCCATGTTTGATAAATTGTAGCCAACAATTTTCAGTATTGCCAGGGCACAACATGTTTGCCAAATGACTTCCATTTTGAATAGAAATCTACAAACAAGTAAAATAGAATGAATTGAACCCAGGCAACAATTTTCAGTATTGCCAGGGCACAATAATACTTGCAAATTGAACACAAGTTCAAAAACATAGCTTTTCATTGTTATTCCCAAAAATAGGTCATGGATGTGCTTTAACTCAATGGTTCACAACTTAAACCAACAATTTCCATAAGACGAACCTTTTTATCAGAGCTCACGCTAATAAACCTATTGCCATCCAGAGAAAATCTCACGCAGTTGACAAAGTTGGAATGATCCCTACAGAAATTGAAAACAATCATGCATCAATAAGTATCAATTCAACTCTAGAATGCCCTCAGACCCCAAAAAAGGAAAAAAAAAACCTCTAGAATGCTCATATAATTCATAGTCATATCCAACCATGCATTATACCAACAAAAGGCATAAGCAACAATAAATTTATATCTAATCTTGAGGAAAGAACTTTCAATCAAAATTTACCTATACTCAACCAGTACAGAAAATTCAACCAATACAAAGGACTAGAGTTTCAGTCAAAATTTAATCAGATATTGACATAGCCTGCCTTATAGAGTACATGTAACTTGGTCTAACAAGTTTTCTGCTCTTTATGCCAAAAGCTTAAACACACGACATCTAATCATTCAGCATCTCAAATTCATTTAAAATTACAATTTGTCCCCTCAATCGGATTAGCAGTGAAGTGACTAGGAAGAAAAAGAACACATCTTGACAACCAATTTTTATCACTTATATACGATATACTTTCTTCACCAAGACAATATCAGGTAGGCAATTGATTTGGATATTGCCGGTATGTGTTAACTATCGGATTCTTCTTTCTTGTCATACCTGTATAGTAACAACATTTTCCACCACCTGCTCCTCGTTCTTCTCCTATATGATTACCCTCTGACCACTACAAGTCACATGTAAAGTGCATATAAGATTAAAAGAGAAAAACATAAAACAGCATTTACATAAATAGAGAAGTGCAGAGACAGAAAGCATAAAGGCTAAACTTCAATAAAATTTGTCTCAGCACATTAATCTACATGACTACATATTATAAAAAATGGTAATGGATGGTAAAAGTTCATATGGCAAAACAATCTGGTTTACTTTTGAGTTTACTCATTCATAAAATTATAACCCCTTTTAGCACAAGTAATATAATTTTTTATAATATCTTCCCCATAATGCCTCTTGCTAGAATCAGTAACACCATGAAGAACCAACACCAATGCATCATGTGCTGCTAGAATGGGCATTGTTTTCTTTCCGTTATCTACCCAAACCAATCAGAAAAAAAAAAATCAGTAGTAAAGGAAAAGGAAATTCAAGCAAAAAGAGAGTGTAAAAGAAAGTTATAATCATTAAATTGATTGCAGAGCAAATTAGAAAGTACAGGACCACCTAGAAGAACATTTGAGATAGTGGCAGTTGCATCTTTGTTGATGTGTTAGGCAAGCAAGTTAAAGCTAAAGCAGTACATTTCAATTCTGTAACAAGTTAGGGAAAAGCAAAGCTTAGAAAAGCAATTGGGTTCTGTTGTGACAGCAGATAGCGGAGCAAGTTAGGAGAAAGAGCTACATATGAATTAAACGATGGTGAAAGTTTTTTTTTTTATTGAATTATGTTCATGAGAATCTGTTTCTGATCTGACTGATCAAGTGATATATCAGATAGAATAGCTTGATGTGGTAACTAAGTTCGAAAAGTACAAGCACTTTGAATGCATCAGCCTGCACATACAAGCTATTCTTCTCTATTAAAAAAATAAAGTTTTAATCAACAAATTTTAATTGTCATTTGCTTCCTTTCTAATCTCTCGTATCTTTTAAAATTAAAAAAAATGCTTGTTAGAACATATCTAAGCAAGACCTTATATCATGCGTGGCTACTGTGAAAATGAAGTTCAAAATTAGAGAATTGTTCGACAAGAAACATTTTTAGTCATTTAATATACTACAATGAACTAGTAGTGGGTGAAGAGAGCCCTAGTGAATGCAAAGTATAACCCACTTTTGAATAGGAAATGGTTTATACACAAGCAACGGCATGTCTTAAGCTTTATAAATAGGTCAGTCATCTTGGTTGTGTAGATTTTTTATTTCCAAAAACATAAAAGCTGTTTAACTGATGCACTGAACATCAATAGAACCTTGAAAGCAACATTTCATGAAAAGTGTCCGCAAAGACTCGCCTCCATCCCATGTGAAGAATTCACATGCCAAAATTCTTTTATGAAAGACTCTCCAAATCAAGGCATCCATCACATAAACCCCAAATGGAACCCAAAACAATGATTTTCAAACAATAACACCACAACTCTAGAATTCTTTTAAAAAAATCCCCTAGATGTCTTAAAACATGTTTAGACAAGTTTGTTGAATTGTACGACTCTCTCACTAAATCTAAGCAGGAAATGAGGCTATTCGACACTGGTAGTCATAGACATGCACGGCCATAGAAATGTTTCGGTTTCCACACAACTTTCATAATATGGTGGAAGACGAGCACTACAGATCAAACAAGAGACATTTGCATATTTGCATTACCTGTGTAGCCATGTCTTATAATACAGCTCCTCCAGAGCTTGAAATCCTGCACAACAGAATGCACAAGAACTTCAAAACCATCCTTTATAACACAATCATAGTGCAGAGAATACACTATGCTGTTCAAAAGCCCACTGAAGTCCAACAAAACCATTGTCCATTTTATGAAGTTAAATCAGTAGTAACACATCATTAGAATGAGGACAATGTACCAAGTAGGATAGCAGTCAGTGCTTTGACAATCAGTACAAACACATCATTGAACACAAATCTGGCTTGGGCTCTTGGCTAATGTTTCACTAGCCCCTCCCCAATTAAAGACTTTCGGTCGCAATCTTCAGATACTCACCGAGCCAATCCCACAGCATAATCGATCACACGTTAGAACTTGACGGCTCTTGCCTTAGAATTTCGAAAGATCCGCCATTGATCTCCACGAAATTTTCTTACAATCTTTTCGACACGTCCCTTTCACATCAGATTGAGGAAGCGACGAGAGGAGCCGAGAGGAAGGCAAGGGTGGGGGGAAGTGGCTCTTCTGTGCTGCCGCAGGGCCAACGAAATGCGCCTTCATCTCATCATATCATGAAAGAGTGATTGATCATCCTCCAACAAAGTCGGTTCCACGTCTACTTCTGATCGCATCAATGGGTAGACCACACCCAAAGGACAGAGAGATCCAATTCCATTGTAGTCGATCTCTTCATCATCTTGCCAGACGACTATGGGATTTTGGAGGGATCATACTCGCTCCAATTCCATCGCCATTTCCTTCATTGTAGGCCGGTATTTTCCATTAAGGTTTAAGCATCTTTTCACCAAGTTAGGCACAGTAACAATTTCTTCTTTCTTGCCATGATCTAATACCTCCTTATCAAGAATATTGAACGACGATTCTCCTCCATTGAAATGATGAAGTACAATGTTCATAGCATTAATAAAAATTCATAGATTTCCATCAAAATTCTGCTTTCCCCAATTTATTTTCCAGATTTTCCTAATATAGCATTAATATGAGCATTCTCATACAATGTTCTGAATCACCGTTTTCTGCAAACTGTGGCAGCACATCCTCTGTAGCATCACCAGCAACAGAAACTGGCAACGAGTGCACAAGTGGCTCCTTTTGTGAAGGTTTACTCTTGCAATCTCATGAATCTTCTCCAAATGGGTGATCGCCAAAATTTGAGACATGCTCGTCATCAAACTCCCCCACTACCCAGTCTTCTCATCCCTATTATGAGCAATGTAATGCCCACTGTTTACTACAGTTCCTTTGTGAATCAGGATTACCGACAAGTCATATATTAAATCAACCTGAGCTGGATCACATAATCTCTTTTGCATATCAAGTTCCCAAGGAAAAGAAAATGCAGAAGTGATATTTTTCCTTGTTGTAGTCTACAATGACAGAATAGAAATGAATCAACAATAAGTAAATACAAATACAAGAGTACAAATAAGCTATCCCACTATTGAGAGAGAGAGAGAGAGAGAGAGAGAGAGAGAGAGAGAGAGCTACGGAATACAGAAACACCATTATCAATTTTAATTATAAGCCAAAATGGAATTCTTTACTGAAGAGAAAGGTCGAACACTCGGACTCATCCAACATCAATGGTTCTACCGTTGTTGAGACATCAAGTGTGAGAAGTTATAGGAAGAAATTATTTTCAACGGTTCCAGCTTTAATCTTTCACTAGACCCTATCACAACAAACTGACAAAGCCATTCCCACTCAATGATGACATCACTGCGATTTTTGTAATAAAATCTTCTCTCAAGTTCCAAAAGTCTAGTTGACTTTCTAGAGACATAATCAAGACAATAAAATGTAGTTGTAATTTTTGTGAAGTACCTTAGGAAGGAAAACATAATGCTTAAGCTGGATATTAAGTTACCCTAGGAAGTGTCTAAAGCTTCATGATTCAGCCAGCATCAACTCTTGCTTCACAGGATTCACGAAAGTAATGATTTTCCCCGTTGAGCTCCTCCACCCATAGATAATCGTCTAGACTTTCATCTAAACTTTTCAAACCCAACACATTCAGTTCCAACTCATAGAAGTCTTCAATCTTTGAAGAGGCCTCTGAATATCTCCTACATCTTGAGCAGCTGTAGGCAGAAAATTGGTCCAATGCCAAAAGTCAAGGCTTTTGTAATTTAAAGCACTAGGCACTAATGTGCAAAGTTTCATACCCACAACCACTCAATAATGTAGCCCTTGGTGGTAGCTTTCTCTCTCGCATGAAGAGTTTCCTTCCACCTTTGGTAGCAGTTTCCTTCCAAAATCCAAAACCCTAAGTTACTGTTTCATTCCCTTCCCTCCATCCTTAAACCTCTTTTTTGCCTTCTCCTTCAGATTCACTTTTCTTTCCCCACCTATATAGCCCTCAATCCAAATTGCTCTTAAGCTCTCCCCCGTGTTGTACTGAAGGTGTCATCTGTTGGAGGTGTGGATGCACAGCTTTGTTTTTGTGACGTGGCCCTCTTTGGGAGGCCTTCTTTGCTTGCAATGTGCCCTAATTTCTTGGTTCACCTCTTGGAGTGGAGGTTGCCAGAGTAGGTAGTTGTTCTTCCCTCTTTGTCCGTCTTTGCTGCTGCTCCTGTGCTAAGCGTATGTTCTTTTAATTGCCTTTCTTCTGTATATCAGTTTAAGAGTTCAAATGAAAGTCTTATGTTGGAACTATCAAGGGTTGGACACACCTTTGACAGTTCAAGCATTAAGGGCAACTATTGCCCATGATAGGCCCAATGTGGTGTTTCTAATGGAGACTAAAAATCAAGAACAGGTTGTTCAGCGAATGAAAAAACGTTTAAGGTTCAGTTTCTGTTTTGTGGTGAACCCCATTGGCTTTGTATGGGGCCTAGCTGTTTTGTGAACTGACCAGGTCGAGTTGGAGGTAGAATTTGCATCCAAAGAGATGGTCAATGTAATTTGTTCTGACCCTGAAAATATAACTAGAATGCAAATCTCATTTGTGCATGCTCCGAATGATGTTAAGGAAAGATTGCTCCTTTGGGATAGGTGAAGGGAAGTGAGTCGACAGATAGCCTTCCTTGGGTTTGTATGGGGGACTTTAATGAGGTCCTTTACAATTGGGAGAAAATAAGGGGACGTATGGCTGACCACTATCGTTTGGCCACATTTTGGGATTGTTTAAATGATTGTTCTTTGATGGAAGTAGAATGCAAGGGGTGTGCATATATGTGGGCAAATAATAGAGGAGGGGCTCAGTATGTAAAGGATAAACTAGATCGAGTAGTTTGTAACTTGGAATGGCGTCTTGCTTTCCCTAGAGCAGAAGCGTGTGCCCTCCCTGCTATTGGTTCTGACCACAGTCCCTTGCTGCTCTCCTTTATGGAACCAAAAGTAAAAAAAGAAGAAAGAAATTCAGGTTCGAAGCATTTTGGGTGGTGGATTATGAATGTTTAGAAGTAGTAACTGAAGCTCGGAGGTCACATTCGCTGGAAAATGGGAAACTTGTGGAGAAATTGAGAAGGGTGTCCAGAGAATACAAAATGGAGCAAGTAGAAATCCCTCAATAACTTCAAGAGAATCGAGGAGCTTAATCAGGAACTCCAACTTATTATATAGCCGAGACTTTTCCTTTGATATAAACAGAACACACTGTATTAAAAGGGAGCTAGAAAATATGTAGAGGAGAGGAGATGCATTGGGGTTTGATGTCAAGAGTCAACTGGCTTAAGTAGAGGGACAAGAACATGAGATTTTTTCACGCAACTACCATTCAACGAAGAAGTAGAAATAGAATTACAATGCTAAAAGGGCCTAATGATGAATGGATAAGGGGTGAAGAGGCACTAAAACAAAGGACAGTTGATTATTTTCGTGAATTATATTATCGTAGGTCCAATGAATTTTCATCCAGTGCTTGATCAATGCCCGTGTATTGTTCAAGCTGAAATGAATGAGGGACTAATTGATGTTGTTACAATGGGAGAATTTGTGAGGCAGTCTCCTAGCTAGGCTCGATAAAAGCTCCTGGACCGGACGTTTTGAATGGTATTTTTTTCAAGCACCAATGGAAAAACATTAAATGGGCTGTTTTTTCTGCTATACAGTCCCTTCTTTGCACTGAAATTCATGATCCAAGAATGAATAGAACACATATAACTCTTATTCCAAAATCCCCTAATCCAGAAAAGCTTGAGTAGTTTCGCCCAATTGGTGAAATATGGTTGTTAAATCATACCTCACCCGATATGTCCTGTCTGTGGATTGAGGATGGAAACGCTAGAACACATTTTTCCACTCGGTCCTTGGACACAGTTTGTCTGGGCTGACCCTTGCATAAAACATTCAGATCAGTTGCCAGGAAATATCAAGATGCGAAGTATGGTTGCTGAATTTTAGCTGAGAAAGGGCACTGATACACCCGACTTACCCTTAGTGGTGTCAAAATCCTTTGGACCATTTGGAAATCCCGCAACAAATTTGGGTTTCAAGGCAAAACTTCGTTGCCAGACGCACAACAAACAATGGAGTCAGTCAAATATTCGCAAGCAAACTTGAGGACTGGGGAACGTCAAATTCACAAGAAACAGGGAAGGAGCGCACCCTCACCGGTTCGCGGACATGGTTGCTGCTGGAGGACTCGGTGGATGACAGCTCCTTTGTCAAAGGCTCAGTGGACGACGCCATAGCTGTTATTTGTAGAGATCACTTGGGAAAAATTGTCGCCCACCCTGCACAGGCGGAAACGTTAGCTGGCTTATGATATGAAGCGGCTCGGTACTTGGCGGCGTCGAGAGAAGACCTGACTTGGCTTTGAGTTTTGAGTGTTACCACTGTAGAGTAGAGCCCGATCTATGGAGCAGATCTAGTTGAAGAAGAAGCACTCATGATAAGTGGGTTCAGCAGCAAATTACTTCAACTTAGAGGAGCGTCTTCTTACCACAGTCCGGCAAAAGAATGGACCGAATGATGAACCTACTACTCGGTATTCATGCCTCCTCGTTTCACCCTGTCAAAGTTCTGCTGGGGTTTCGGAACCTAGTGTTCGTTCAAGCTATAACTTGGACAATACTTGGAACCTTTGTGATGCGGATTCCTCATGGACATATGGACGTGCATTTGCTTGCTTGTCTCTTCTACTTCTCTCATTGTTTCCTTCTTATGAAAATTGGTGTTCAGTTCGGGTCACCGATTCATTTTATTACAAAACCCCTTCAGCCTTTGATTATGCATAAGAAATGGGAGATTAGTTGGGCGTGCAACATCATTGTCGAGAGGAGTCACCTTCATTAAGTAATGAGCCTCTGTACCTATGTACGACAAGATAATACGAAACATATGATTATCTAACATCAAATTTGTGCCTTCGAAAGGGTAGGAGTCGACTTCAAAGATACATCACCATAAGTGCATGACTCTTTAAAACCTGTCCACATCATATAAGAAATCGTCAGCTAAGAAAATGATCCGAAAAGTCTTGAGTGCTTTTGATACAGCTTTAGTTAAGTACGTCTTAATGGTGTAAAACTAGCTCTGGATACTTGAATCCCGAAAGCTCGCCTGAAAGGAAATTGTATCAAGCAAACGTCCTTACATTTGAGATCCACGGAAGATGGCCAAATATTCGTTTAGTTCACTCTTACATGTGAAGAATGATAAATCAAGGGAAAAGTGTTGCCCGTTAATTAGCTATATTTGCCGTAGTAACATCTGTTGAAAACTTCTAGTTTTGATGTTAACAAATCTTTTTATATAAGTATTTATACATATCTTTAGAAGGAATAAGCCACAGGGTGGCGTATGTTTTTGAATCTACTGGTAGCAGAAGGAAAAACATAAAGTGTTTATGAGTCTGTCCGTACTAAACGGAAGACCCGAAGAGACGTAGATTCTAAGTCTGACCGTGCCAGACGGAAAACTTAAACAGACTCAGAATACTAGTATATTAGACTCAGAATGAAACTTCAGGATTGAATCACCAACGGTCAAGTATTTCACTTACTTTGTTTATGTTGATTCTATTATATTAATTTGATTGGCAGGATCAATTAAAGGACAGCTTCCAAAGAAGAATGGAGTACTTATGGAAGCCCGGATTCTGATTGTATGGGCGAACATAATTCAAGGGGATCTGATCTACTCTCAACGGTCAAAAAGACTTACCTTATAAAATCTATCCAGGAAAGGGAAGACTAAACTCTTAAGGAAAGAGCCAACGGTCGAGTGTGGCTTTGAGAGTATATAATGATAGGATGAGACCTAGAAGATAGAAAGAAAAAACATATTTCAAAGTGCAATTCTATTATTCATTAGTTGTCTAAAGTGCGAATTTGAGTGATCCTAGTGAATTACCAAGAAAAGTGACTCTGTGAGACTCATCATCACCGAGTGCTAACATTCAAGAGTGTGTAATCACCTTTGATCATATAGTGAAATCCAGCCTATTGGCTGATCGCTTGGGGAGTGGACGTAGGCTTGTCTAAAGCCAAACCACTATAAATTGTGTTTGCGATCTTCTCTACTCTATTTATTTAATTTTAGTTTAAAGATTGCAAAAGCTTTATTTTTAATTGTGTGTAAAATTTCTCTACACCTATTCACCCCCTTCTAGGTGTTATTACTAGCCACAACAATTGGTATCAAAGCCTTGTGCTCAGAGTTTTTGAAGTGTCCATTACTTCAAAGTTAAAAATCCTCTATGGCTAGTATTCTTGCACCAGGTCTGATCGAGGGACAGAGCAATACTTGACTACCCTACTTTGATGGTAAAGAGTATAATATATGGAAGAACAAGATGAAGGCCTTCCTCAGATCAAAGGATCCGCTGGAATGGGATGTAGTTGCAAGAGGAGTTTATCCAAATGCATAAATCAAAGAAACTTCAAAGAAAGATGATAGGAAAGCAACAGAAACATCAGCTACCACTTCTCCAGAAGAATTGACCAAGAGACAAACTTTTGATGCTAAGGCTATCTACTCCTTTTACTATACTTTATCACCAATGAATATAATCGAATATCTTCTTGTGATATAGTAAAGGAAGTGTGGGATAGACTGCACGTAACCTATGAAGGAACTGGTCGTGTTAAAGAGACCAAAGTAAATATTTTACTTGGTCAATATGAATCCTTCTAGATGAAGCAGGGAGAGTCAATAGGAGACATGTTCAATCGATTTACAGAAATTGTAAATGGACTGGCATATCAAGGACAGCCTGTTCCTGGTCCTATGAAAGTCAACAAACTTTTAAGAGGACAATCAAAAGAGTGGAATAATGTGAAGACCTCTATTAGAGAAACTCTGCGTATTTCACCACTGACAGTCGATGAGCTTGTTGGTACTCTGCAATCCTATGAAGCAAAACAAATGAACGAAGAAGTGGAATCCAGAGGTAAGAAAACCATTGCTCTTAAGTCTAATATCGATTCTAATGATACAGATTCTGAGGATGAGCTAGATGATGAATAACTCGCACTACTAATTAGAAAGGTAAAGAAGCTAAACAAGAAAGGCAAAAAGTTCTACAGTAGGAAGCAAAACAGACAGACTGGACAACAAAAGGCAGATGATGAGGAAGAATATGTCAAAGATGTTGTTTATTTCGAATGCAAAAAGAAGGGTCACATTAAACAGAATTGTCCCAAACTTAAGAAAAACAAAGGGAAATGTGAAAAATACAAGAAAGTCCTGAAAGCTAAAACTTGGAGTGACACTGAGGTTGAAGACAGTGAAGACGAATATGGCAACATCTGTCTAATGGCACACTCAAATTTAGACTTTGGAGTAGATTTAGAATCGGACTTAGACTCAGACAAAAAAATTGAGGTTAGTCATTCTGACTCAGACAAAAAAATTGAGGTTAGTCATTCTGATATTCCTACAAAAGTTTCAGATTATATAAACGAGCTTTGTTTAAATTTAAAATCTACTCTAAAAAGGATTTCCATATTAAAAAAGGAACATTGTAAGTTGAGTCAAATGAATCATTCTTTAAAAGGAAAATTTGATGATCTCAAAAAGGAACTTTCAGAAATAAAAGAAAATTGAGATTTTCCCTTAAATGAAAATGAATCTCACAAAAAGGTAATTTTGGAGACAAAAGAGAATAGAAATTCTTTGCAAAATGAAAATGAATCTCTCAAAAAGGAAATCTTGAATGTTACTATAAAGTTTTCTGAAGATTCGAAAACCCTGCAACATATACTTTCCATACTGATTCCCTATTATGATAAGTCAGGACTTGGGTTTTATAAGGAAAGTGATTCTTTAATTGATTTTCCTAAGGTCAAGGAGAGAATTAAACAGAGACCCCTCGATAGGCCTATAAAAATTATTTCAAAAAGACTTTTACAAAACCTCATCTCAAATGCTCTAATTGTAGAGAAAAAGAACATTTTGAAAACAAATGTCCTAAAGTCTGGAGACCTGTTCAGAAGAAATAGATAGACAATACATACACTACTAACCCCGAATGACCCAAGAAAATATGGGTACCAAAGAAGAAGTGAATATGTATGTTGATTGCAGATAAGTTTCAAGAGCAAGAAGAAATGGTACATGGACAGTGGATGTTCAAGACATACGACTAGAGATTCAAGAATGTTTATTGTTTTAGAATAGGTTAAAGGAGAAACAGTCTCTTTTGGAGGAAACACCAAGGGAAACATTGTTGGATCAGGAACAATCAAGATTGGTAGTCTAACTATCAACAATGTATCTCTGGTTAAGGGATTAAATTACAATCTTCTTAGCATTAGCCAGTTATGTGATGCTGGTTTTATAATTAACTTCAAAGAAAATTTATGCTATAGAACTAGCAATGATTCTTCTCAGTCATTCACTGGACGAAGACATAGGAACATCTATCTTCTGGACATAAATGAAGACACTGCCAAATGTCTAATTTCAGTCCAAGATGAGGCAAATCTCTGGCATCGCAAATTTGGACATGTCAACATGAATCAAATCTCTAAGCTACACAGCAAAAAACTTGTTTGTGGATTTGCCCTCATTAATTTATAAGAAGACAGATCTTTGCTCTGCATGCACTCTGAAAAACAAGTTAGAAATTCCTTCAAATCTATGAATCAAGTTTCTACTAAACGTGTATTGCAGCTGCTTTATATAGATCTATTTGGCCCAACTAGAATTCAAAGCATTGGAGGTAAGAAATATTGTCTGGTAATTATAAATGATTACTCTCGTTTTACATAGGTATTCTTTCTTGCCAATAAAAATGAAACATTTTCTTATTTTTTAATATTTGCAAAAATGGTTCAAAATGAGAAAGGTTATTCTATTTCCAACATTAAAACAGATCATGGAGGAGAGTTTGAAAATCAGAACTTTGCATACTTTTGTAATGAAAATGATATTCAGTATATGCTCTCTTCTCCCCACACTCTAGAACAAGAAATGGCCAGAACTCTACTTATTGAAAGTAAGGTGGCAACTCATTTCTAGGCAGAAGTAGTTTCCACGTCTTGTCATATTATTAACAGAGTTTTTCTTAGACCAATTCTTGAGAAAACTCGCTATGAGATTTTCAAAGGAAGAAAACCAATTGTTTCCTATTTCAAAATTTTCGGTTGTCAATGTTTCATTCTTAAAAATGCTAACAATCTTCCAAGCAAGTTTGAGGAAATATCAGATGAAGGTATATTTTTGGGATACTCAATCACAAGTAAAGCATACCGAGTGTTCTACAAGAACACTCAGACAGTGGAAGAATCTATGAATGTGAAATTTCTAGAGCAAGATGCCTCCAACAAGAGTAGAACGGAAATTGAAGATCCAGAACCAATTGCTGCTCTTAAAAGTTCAACTCTCAACAAAGAAGCTAACTCTTCACAGAAGATAGTCTCTGAGAGAACTTAAAAACAAAGAATCACTCAGCTGGATATTACTCAATTACCAGAAGATTCTGTTGATAGCGTTGTCCATAGCAAAAACTGGAAGCATAAGTCCAGTCACCCTCAAGAGCTAGTCATTGGAAACATTAGTGAAGGAGTTCGAACCAGATCGAAGAACAAAAAGGAAACAAGTATTGTGGCACTTATCTCTGAGATTGAACCCAAGGGAATAGACGAGGCCCTTACAAATGAAAGCTGGATAGAAACAATGCAAGAAGAACTCCAGCAATTTAAAAGAAATGATATGTGGGAATTGGTTCCCAAACCCAAAGGAAGAACCATCATAGGTACTAAATGAGTCTTCAGGAATAAAGTGAATGAACATGGTAAGGTGACTAGAAACAAGGCAAGACTTGTAGCCAAAGGCTACTCACAGTCAGAAGGAATAGATTATGATAAAACATATGCACCAGTAGCAAGATTGGAAGCTATCAGACTGTTACTTGCCTATGATTGCTATCAAAACTTCAAGCTATTTCAGATTGATGTAAATAGCGCCTTTCTGAATGAGTTTATCAAAGAAGAAGTCTATGTGGAACAACCTCCTGGTTTCGAGGAACCAAGAAAGCCATATCACGTATACATACTGAAGAAGGCTCTGTATAGTCTGAAACAAGCACCTAGAGCTTGGTATGAACGACTTAGTAAGTTTTTACTAGACAACAAATTCAAGAAAGGTATGGCTGATACAACTCTATTTATCAAGAATAAAGGTAAGGATATTCTGTTAGTACAAATCTATGTAGATGATATTATCTTTGGTTCTTCTAATGTTTGTGCAAGAATTTTTCAAAGTCTATGCATGAGGAATTTGAGATGAGCATGATGGGAAATTTACATTCTTCCTAGGACTTCAGATCAACTAATCGAAACATGGTACTTTCATCTATAAAAAAAAAAAATATGCCAAAGACTTGATCAAGAAATTTGGAATGGAGAATTACAAGAAGACCGAAACTCCAATATCAACCTCCATCAAACTAGATCAGGATGAATCAGAGAAGAAAGTTGACCAAAAGACCTATAGAAGCATGATTGGTTCTCTTTTCTATCTTACTGCATCTAGACAAGATATTATATATAATGTGTGTTTATGTGCTCGATTCCAAGCAGACCCTAGAGAATCTCATCTTACAGCAGTGAAGTGCATAATAAAGTACATAGCTACTTATCCACATTTGGGTCTGTGGTATCCCAAGGAAACAGACTTTACTCTTATTGGCTACTCAGATGCTGACCTAGCAAGATGTAAAGTGGATAGAAATAGCACATTTGGAACATGTCAACTACTAGGACAGATGCTGGTTTCATGGTCCTCTAAAAAGCAAAACACTGTGGCTCTATTAACTACAAAAGCAGAATACGTTGCTCTTGGAAGCTGCTGTTCACAGATTTTATGAATGAAACAACAACTGAGGGACTATGGAAAGGAAGAAACCTGTACTGAAATAATGTGTGACAATATAAGTGCCATAAATCTCACCAAGAACTCGATCCTACATTCCAGGACAAAGCACATTGAAATCAAGCATCATTTTATTAGAGATTACGTACAAAATGAGGATATATTTGTGGAATTTATCGACTTGAAAAATCAATTGGCAGATATCTTCACAAAGCTACTGGACAAAGGTACATTTGATTTAATATGTAGTAAATTAAATATCATTAATCCTTTTGCATAAAATCCATGAAAATAGGATATAGTCTGGGAGAAGCAATTGGATCAATCTTTTAGGTGGCACCTAGAAGGACTTGATGGTATTTTTAAATTTAATTTTTGGCACGTAAGTTATTGTTTTATATGATTAATCTTGGTAAATTATTATTGACAAAATAATTGATTTGCATAATTTCGGTACATGCCTAAGTTATCTGCATCTATTTTCGTCAATTTTAATAATTTTTGAATAACTGCTATTTTTAGTCAAAAGTCGTGTCTTTTCATCTTCAAAAAGCCTATAACCCCCAAAAGAACGAGACTTTCACGACAGAAATCTTCTTCTAGAAATCCTAAATAACAAATCTTTCTCTCTAAATCAAACCAAATCTTCTCTGAACAATGGTTTCGAGATCCTTCATGTCTAGATCAAGGTTTGTGTCTTCCAACAGGATTGCTGGCAGAGGATCAAGGAATGTAAAAGAAGGACAGACGCAGTTCGATCCGACGCAAACCTTTGACGAATCCCAATGACAATCTCAAAATGCATCAGTTCAAAGGGATGCAAATGAAAATATGGTGCCTCAGAGGAATTACCCAACATTCTGAGTGAAGAAATGTCTCCAGAAGAGGTATGTCTGAATTAACCTTGTCTAAACTAGAAAGCCCTCATTCTGTTATGAGAATGTATCAACGCTTAGTGTAAAGGAATGCTATTGAGGATATGAAACTCTACTTATTGAGACAAAAATGGTATGCAAATGAACTTCATATGGTTTAAGCTCTTCAAACTACAGAATCACCTTCTAGACAAAGAGCATGGGAAAGTGAAGTGAGTAGGAGTAGGGAGAATGTCTGGGGTGAGAAGGAGGATGATGAACGAATCTATAGGAATTTTGAAGTCATAATGGGAATTGCTGCAGTGGCTAAAAATACCATAGAGAAGTTATTCCGATCGAAGGAGCATAAGACTTTTTATAACAGATTGTTGGAACGTAGAGTTATGCATCACATGATTGTAGACTTTGATTTTTTGGATGCTATTGATGTAAATCTGCGAGGATATTTTGAAATGTTGCATATGGATCAATTTTGCACTGACTCTGTTGTTGTTTATCCAGAACTAACAGCATATTTTTACTCCAATTTAACATTTTTGTCTCCAAATAGAATGCAGTTCAGTGTGAATGATAGATTTTATTATGTCAATACAAATATTCTGGCTGATATCATGAAAGTTGAGAGGGGACATTTCAAGCCAATTGAAGTTACCTATGAGACTGTCTATAAATATCTTACAAAGTCTATTAGACCCACTATTACTTATCCCTCCTTAACTTCAGCAAGAACTATTCTGCATAAGATCATCATAAACTGCATCCGTCCCAAGGCTTCATCAAAGACTGATGTGTCAAGATTCAAGGCCAAACTAATGTGGGCAATTGAGAAAGGAGTTCTATTCTCACTTCCTCATACTGTTCTTCTGCACATGTATCAAACGGTTTCAAAAGATAAAGGACAGTTGTCCTATGGAGCTTTGGTGACTAGGATCTTTGAACATCTCAAGATCGATATACCCAGAAGATTCTGCACTAAAGAGCTTCCAACGATGGTCATCGATCTTAAAATGGTAAACAAGATGAGGCTAAAGGACGTTGCAGAGACATGGAGACAAAAAGAGAAGGAACTGGCTAAGGCATCAACCATAGCAAAGAGAAAGGGAAAGGAGATGGCTGCTGCAGAACCAAGTTCTAAGAAGAGAAAACAACTGTTGCTACATGATGAAGATGATCAAGAGGAGACTATTTCTAAAATTCTGGTGAAAATGGGTCAAATTGTACAGAGGGTAACAGAAATAGAAACAGAACTGCCTCTACCAGTAGTGACAAAAGAAAATCTTCCTAGTGCAGCACCTCAACTTAATAAGAATGTGGAAATGTCTGAGCCAGAGGAAATTGATTATGACAAAGATGGACTAGAAGAATGAGAAGAAAGAGAGGAAGAATGACTTAGAACAAATGAGGGTGATATCCTTGAAGCTGAGGAAGACAAAAATCAATTGGGACAACAAAGCTAGACTGAAGTATCAACTCAGGGGGAGCCTATGTCTCAAAATGTTGAAACAGATATCCCTGCAACTTCATCTGATTGTGCCGAATCTCAGAAGATATTGGCTTTACTTATGGAAATAAGAGATCGTCAAGTTGCAATGGAAACCTCTCTCAACAACAGACTGGAGACTCTAGAGAAAATAGTTCATCAATGTCTCAACAGAATTGAGGAGTCTGCCACGGATATGGAGGATTTCACCCTTGTTCGAACCCCTAAAAAGAAATTTTCCTAAAGAAATCATCTTTTGGTTTATTTGAGGTAAGTACACTAAGAGTGCCATTACTTTCGTACGGCGCTCACTTTGGTGCCAAAACTTTTTTTTCGCTTACTTGAGTGCCACATCAGAGTAAAGTTGATCACTTGAGTGCCTCATCGCTGGAAAAGCTGATGTGGCCGTCGGAATGTGACGTGGCAGCCGGAAAGCATTATTTTAATATTTTAATTATTTTTTTTTGTTTTTTTATTGCCGGCGAGGGCCACCGTTGACCCTCGCCGGCCACGGAACCCTCGCCCAAATTGGGCGAGGGGGCCCTCGCCGTTGGCCGCGAAGGCCTTGGGTGAGGCTATCGTGGTCTCCCCACAGTTGCCGAGGGCCATTGCGGCCTTGCCCAGGGCCAAATCTGGGCAAAGGCCGCCCGGCCTTTGCTGTCGCTACCATGGGTGAGGCCGTCGACGGCCTCGCCGGCCTCACCTAAAGCCTTCGACAGCCTCGCCAGCCTCACCCAAGGCCTTCGTGGCCGACGGTAAGAGGGCCCTCGCCCAATCTGGGCGAGAGTTTGGCGGCCGAAAAAAAAGACAAAGAAAATCAAAAAAATTAATTAAAATATTAAAATATTGTTTTCCGGCTGCTACGTCAGCATTCCGGTAGCCACGTCAGCTTTTCCGGCGATGTGGCACTCAAGTAATTGATTTTACTCCGATATGGCACTCAAGTGAGCAAAAAAAAAAGTTTTGGCACCAAAGTGAGCGTTATACGAAAGTAATGGCACTCCTGGTGTTCCAACCCCGGTTCATTTTGTTTAAACTTTTGTCAAGTTTTTCTGTCAGGCTCTACTTATCTTTCAGGATATTATCTTTTTGATAGTGACAAAAAGGGGGAGTAATTTGAATTGCTGAAATTGCTGCTTGATCTATATTGGTTGATGTTGTTTTAAAGCTGTGGTGAAATTACTGAATGAATCATCTGATATCGTTTAACTGGTTTAATATGGATTGATAAGAGCATCATTATTCTTGTCATGTTTTAATGTATGTGGAAGTATGCTTTGCCTAACCATATTTTGCAGGGGACAACAAGCAATAAGTATAAAAAAGTTTTGTCACCATAAAAAAATGGGGAAATTGTTGAAAACTCCTAGTTTTGATGTTAACAAAGCTTTTTATGTAAGTATTTATACATATTTTTAGAAAGAATAAGCCATAGGGTGGCGTATGTTTTTGAATCTGCTGGTGATAGAATGAAAAACATAAAGTATTTCTGAGTTTGTTCGTACCAAACGGAAGACCCGAAGAGACATAGATTCTAAGTCTAACCGTGCCAGACGGAAAACTTAAGCAGACTCAAAATACTAGTCTATTAGACTCAGAATGAAACTTCAGGATCAGATTACCAACGGTCAAGTATTTCACTTACTTTGTTTATGTTGATTCTATTATATTAATTTGATTGGCGAGATCAATTAAATGATAGCTTCCAAAGAAGAATGGAGTACTTATGGAAGCTCGGATTTTGATTTTATGGGCGAACAGAATCCAAGGGGATCTGATCTACTTTCAACGATCAAAAAGACTTGCCTTATAAAATCTGTCCAGGAAATGGAAGACTAAACTCTCAAGAAAAGAGCCAACGGTCGAGTGTGGCTTGAAGAGTATATAAAGATAGGATGAGACCTAGAAGATAGAAAGAAAAAACATATTCCAAAGTGCAATTCTGTTCTTCATCAGTTGTCTAAAGTGCGAATTTGAGTGATCCTAGTGAATTACTAAGAAGAGTGACTTTGTGAGACTCATTATCACTGAGTGCTAACACTCAAGAGTGTATAATCACCTTTAATCATATAATGAAATCCAGCCTATTGATTGATCGCCTAGAGAGTGGACGTAGGCTTGTTTAAATCCAGCCTATTAGCTGATCGCCTAGAGAGTGGACGTAGGCTTGTTTAAAGCCAAACCACTATAAATTGTGTTTGCGATCTCTCTTTATTTAATTTCAGTTTAAAGATTGGAAAAACTTTATTTTTAATTGCGTGTAAAATTTCTCTACACCTATTCACCCCCCCTAGGTGTTATTACTAGCTACAAAAACATCCACTTCTCTAACGGAAGTAGGAGAAGATCTTCACATTTATTTAGGATTTTATATCATGTAGGTTTCATTGAAGCCGGTATCAAATGCAAATTTGCAATATCGATGCATGAAAGCTTGCAAAATAGGTAGGGGCCTCAGTGATAAGCGAATCATTGGCATGAATTCTCTTCTATGTCGTGATTTTGTTGGACATGGCACTTGAAATCACACTATCAACAGGAAGTTTCTATTGGTCCAGAGGAAGCTCTGTTCTCTTATGTTTCAACAGAAGAATTTGGTGTAACGGGCACCAAAATGTACAATCTTCATTCATTAAACTTTGAATGTTGTTGAACAACTTGGTTACCATTATGTCACGAGAGTTGACATAAGCAAGAGAAGGAGCATGGTAGTACTAATCAAGAGCTCAGACTTATTTTCTTTGCTGCTTTTAGGTAATGAATTCTGCATATAATTCTAGAAGAAAGTGCAAATGTCAACACTCTCTTATGGGGAACATTGTCCTTTGTGGAGCATATGAAGGGATGAGATTCTTATGCAATATATCTACCATAAAAATTTCATGGAACGTCTCAAAAACATTCTTGCGCGTAGTCTTCTGTTCTTTCCTTCTACATAGACTTGACTCTTCTTCTTGTCCTGGGGCAGTGATAGAATGTCTTCTTAAAAACTGAGCGACTGCCCTGCAAAAGTCCTTGGCAGCAAATTACAATAAGCACAAGTGAACCACTTACAATTGAAGAGTTAAACCAACTAAATAGCACTTACAAAAAGCGATTCTACACGTGATTCTATATCACTAAATAAAGGACTCAAGGTCAAACCTTGTTCTGACTGACAACGGGTCAATTTCTTGTGGTCTACAGGATCCTTCTATCATCATTCTTGGTCAGATATAGACATCTCACACAATAAGCCTTTATATAACAGTGCAAATCAAATATCACGTCCTGATAGCTAGTGAAGTATCCACCACTTCCAGAAAATAAAGATCCTGCAAGTACATTGGCAACAAAATTAGAAACATGCGTCAAAGCTCTCCCACTACCCAAACTTACTATGTAAAAGGAATCGATGCATCTATGCATGCTTCTCTTGATCTTATTAAACAACCAAGGAAGCATTATGCACAAGGCATTGCATCAAAGACTCTAAGGTAGTGTTGCCAAGAAGATAAAGCCAAATAAAGAATACCCCAAGGAGAGAAACTCTAAGCCAAGGGCAAGGGATTGTGGTTGGTAATGCAAAATAATATGAAGACTGCCAAAATGACTACTTATGAGTGAACACAAGCAACCCTAAGGCATAGATAATGCATGCATCTCTCAATTCAAAGTTTACATTAGGGAAACACAACTGTAGATAGTGAAACCATAGTTGCAGATATTGGCCTTTTATCACTCACTTGCTTTGATTACAGCGAGAAATTATTTAGCCTCTTTATCAGTAATAGGCTTTGCAAGTTGAGTATGGGCTTGAGCATAAACTCGACCAGATCTAGTAACCGAGTCAACATCCAAGTCATAGGACCAAAGAACCGCCTTATTATCAGCATATTCATAGGGTTGAGGTATCTCGATCACTATCCCTTCGTTGTGCACCGAGACCTTAGTAAATGGTTCTGCATCGATTACATCCTTACTAGCATTCAGTGCAGCCCATTTTTTCTCCTAATCAATAATGACTTGGGATATAGTGGAAACCATGCTAATATGGTCAGCATACACAATCATACCAACTTCCGCCATCATAGCAACCATTTCTTTCATCAAGGATAGGGGAACCACCTCATGACTCGGGTAGTATCCAGTGCTTACTAGCCCATTTTAGACATCAGAAACATGCACTCTCAAATTTTTGACTTGACCAGCATCAAATGCAAATATGGCATTTACCTTGCCTTCGTGCTCAGGTAGTGGATTCCTTTTGACATTCGGTTGGGTGGTGCGAAATGAGAATGCATTAGTGTCCAATAAATTCTGAACTTTGTGCTTCAAGATCATACATTCATCAGTTGAATGTTCCACTTCTCCCATATGATACTCGCATTTCTTGGAGGGGTCGTAGTTAGAGAATTTCTCCGGATTGGGCCGCTTCGATTCATGGGAGAGTAGCCCATTCTTTTGTAAGATCGGCAAGACTTGAGACAGAGGACGAGGAAGTGGAGAGAATTGCCTCCTAGCGAATTGTCGTGATGCGAAAGGGCGGCCTTCCCCATACTGATTCCTGAGGACATGAACGATCGGAGGCTTATTAAATGTCGGTAGTGCATATGCAACATTTACTTCAGTGGTTTGCTCTTTCTCCTTCTTCGTAGTAAGCCTCCTGTTTGGAAAGGTCGGTTCTTTAAACCAACCCTCCTTTAGCCTCATCTCGATTTGTTCACTCACAGGGATGGGTTGATTAAAGTTCTCCACATACGTGCTAATTATTCGATTGTGGAACTCAAAAGGGAGGGTCTTAACAAATAGCTTCATCAACTCTTTGTCAGTGGGCTCAGGAGTGATTTGGGCGGCCAAATTTCGCCATCTTATGGCATACTCCTTAAATGACTCACTCTTCTTTTTTTTCCATCCGCTCAAGATCTTCTCGAGAAGATGCAATGTCCATGTTGAACTTGTATTGCTTAAGAAATGCATCGACCACCTCACTCCAAGTGTCGAGGAGGTTTATGTTCTTCATAATATACCAAGTGAGTGCAGGCCTGCCCAAGCTCATTTGGAACCACTGGATCATAAGGGGTTCATTCTTAATATGCTGGGCCATCCTCACATAGTACATCTGCAGGTGAGCTTTCGGGCAAGAAGTACCATCATACTTCTCAAATTCTGGCATTTTGAATTTGTTTGGCGTGTTGACTTTCTCATAAATAGAGAAATCAATCAGAAGTGAACTCTGCAAACCCTGCAATTATTTCACTTTTTCTTCAAGCTTCGCAAAGCGCTCATCTTGCTCTATTTTATCGACCTTATGAGTTTTGGCATTTCCTTCCACGACAATGACATCATACTCTAAGGGGGGCATGTCCTCATCAAATTTATTGGATTGGCTAGGATCAACTTTCTGCTTAGGTGCTGTAGTTCCAGGAGGTGTGACTTCTGGGCTCGAACTTGCTCGGAGCGCCTTAAACTCAATCGTCATTTGTTGTATTGCAGCGAAGCATTAACTTATTTGATTTTCCATTTTATTAATGCGATCACACAACTCAGATTGCTCAGTCATTCGTGCTTTCGATCTCGTAATAATAGGTGAACGAGATGGCTCCGTTATCACCTAATTCGAAGAAAGGAAAACACATAAGCATCATATATGGAACATGCCAGTCCATGACAAATGTCTAACCGCTTTTATTCATTAATGAAAGTATTCTATGGGAAGTAAAAACTTGTAATGCCCTAAACAAATGAACTAGGAAAGCAAAGAACTCCACTAAACACTAAATTAAAAAAAATTAGACTCAAAACGTTTCACTTGGCTTGATCAATATACAATTGGGAAACTTTTAGACGCAATCGCTTATTCTCCTCCGCAAGATATGCCACACGCCTTTTGGTCTCTTCAGCAACTCTTTTGAGGCGTCTATTCTCAGCATGGTTGGTGATCTTCTCGGGCACTTCCGGTATCTTTGGGTGTAGCTCCTTTGGCATCTTGTGCCGCTGAATATATTCGGTAGAGGCATAATACCTTCTTTCTCTTCCCTTTTTGACCATGTAGATATACCAGACACATCCTTGTAGATATGTTTTGCTTTTGAATCAGCCACATCCCTGCAGATATATTTTACTTTTGAACTAGCCACATCACTGCCTTTTCTTGATAATTCAAAAATCAGCCGCCGCAAATTCTTGAAAGATTATGCTCCTAAAACTATATGCTATGCAATATTAAATTACGAATAATTAATCAAAATTTAGGTGTCAACAAGTGGGGTGGGGCTTTATGAACTTTGCCAATTCTAGGGCAAATTCAGAACGTGGAAAGGAGATCAAGTTACCGTGAATGGATAACACAGTTGCCAAGGTTTCCATTTTTCGAAACGGCGTGTGTGAATCTGATGTGGCGATGCCTGTCAAGCTTCAGAGTAAGTGCTTTGGCTCGCTTACTAATTAAGCATCATTGCATTTTAAACAACTACATGAACATCCATCAAATGTGAATGCTTATAATAAATGAAACAAGCAGTGTTATTACGACAATGTGAGTGTGCGTTTGGATTGAAGCAAGTGGTAACTACATGCCATCTCGTAAGCACATAGATTTGACTAAGGAAAAGCCACCCAATTTGTTTCTCCTTGTCATGTATGCTCGACAAACTTCCAAGCAAGTTCAAACAGAAAGGCTTGAGAAGTTTCTCAACACTTTAACTTTGTTCAGAAAAGGAAAGTAAGGGCAGGCGTTTTTTGTGATATCCTTCTGTGTTCGATATTTGGATGGTAGAAGCAAATCGAGAGAATATTTGAATGTGAGAAGAGGACTTTGAGATAAGGACAAGGTTTTAGGGTAAGCAATGATTTGGGGTAGACACTGGAATTGACGAAGACCAACCAGATTGGCTTTGTTTGAGGCCACCCCAAACGAGGATTAGCCTGGCTCACGCGAGAATCAGCTCGGTTCTTGACTTCGAAAAGTTGGAATTAGTCGAGACAGTTAGGTCCTTCGTTTTCTCATTGGAACTGGAGATTAACAAGCCTAGTAATATTGGTTGCGTGGTAGTTCCGTGGCAACTACACGCCATCTCCGTTTTCTTTCCATGGCCTTTGTAGGAAATGCATTGCACCATTCAAAGATAGAGCTACTTTTCATGGTAGAGAGAGAGTGTGTGTGTGTGTTAATTTTTTTGGGGGGGAGGGGGTCTAACATTGAATGTGTTTTGGCCCTAGGCTGTCATATTTAAATTTATGAAAAATGACTCAAATGATTTATGAATTTTTTTTATGTGTTTGATGGAAATTATCACTATCATTCTTTTGTGATAAATCTTGATAGTCTTCTTTTGTACTCATCTACCAAATCATGAAATTTTGTGAACCCCTACACATGTACATAGCCTAGATGTAGACTAAGCTGTGAATATTCTCCCAAAAAAAATAGATAATTATGTATAAGTGATTAATAAAAGATCTGAACATTATCAATTGAAAAGTTAGCATCGAACTGTGTTCCGAATTTGCTTTTAAGATAAAAGTGGAATAATTATTGGGTACCCATTTAATGAAAATTTTGAAATATGATGAATAATGGCATTATTCATGTTTTATAATATTTAAAGTCCAAAAACTTGATATTACATTCGTGTCCATGGATCACATTTTCTTTTGTGAATTGACGTAGATGGCTTGAGATTTCACACAAATGAAATCATGACCATGTAAGGTGACTCTTGCCATTAATTAGTGACTGCCTATTGCTGTAATTTTAATATGAAATTCCATTTAACAAAGGAGACAATTGAGGGAAATATTTGAACTCGAAACCTTTTTACTCTCGTATCATATGAAATTTTGTAGAATTGTTGCCAACCGTTTTGATTTTGATTTTATTAGAAAGAAATGAGTCGATTATTTCATGAAATCAGAATATAACCCGTTGTAAAATGTATCATTTAAAAAGTCTACAGAATACCCACATGAGAGACAACACCTCACTTAGAAATGTCATAACAAGATACGAGTTTGAAGCAGTCAAATGCAAGAGAAATCTACAATTAATCACTTGAGAGAGCAAGAATCCCTTGGGTTACCATACTTGCTCATTTTCCATAAATGGATCGCAAGGGCAAACTGTTTGAAGTTCATTTTCCACACAAAAGTCCCCTCTGGAGGATGATCAGAGGACTAAAGAGAGTCCAAAGCACGTGATCCTAATCGAAAAAGACTCCAAATTCAATATGTCACTACAAGAGATTAAAAGACAATAGGTTACCTGTAAAAATGCTTTGGTATGTAGTTGATCATTCAAGATGACCGATCAAATCCCACTTCCCGAATTCGAGGTGTTTTTGTTATGTCAGCGCAAACGGTATTTGCCGCCTTCTGCAAGTACGAAACAAGAAGCTCTGCTGAGAATGTTAATCTTCATTCTATTTAGGTGCGCGAGGAAGAAAGCTTCCTATGAAAGTTCATATTAGCTCCTGCTTTTCAGGAAACAGAGCATCAAATGCTCATCTTACTAGCTATAGCTTTCCGGTGAGCAAACCCTAGCTAGAGCTAGTTGTATATAATATCTCATGAAGTTCTAATCAAGTGTTAACCCTAGGAAATAAATTACGAATCATCATAAGCAACCTTTGTCTGTCTAGAATTGGCATAGTTTTACAGTGTCCTTTTCATTCTAGATGGCCTCCAATTTTCCCGTAAGTTCATCTGGCTTCCTAACCTCATTGAACAACAAGTCAAGTGTACTAGACGTGTGCAAGTGCACGCGAGCATGGGGAAAGAACGTTAAAGATGTTGGACCGAATTATGCGGTCATCATTTTCTTAAAGTTGATGTATACCCACAAATTCGACGTATATAGGGGTATGATCCTGAGACAAAGTTTCTACCTCGTTTAGAACTGAACTTGTGCTGGTGCCCATTGATTTCAAGGCAAGAAACACTCTTTTCCCCCTTTTACTACAAGAATGCACATGCATGTAGGCGAAAAGGGTGAATTAAAGTGTGAATAAACCTCTAAGGATAGATAATTGCTATGATAAGTAAATGGCGCGTGCCACTGGTGTGCCATTTGTGTACTATCGGTGTGCCATCCGCGTGCCATCATCGAGCAAAGTGATCACCGTTGTGCCATCAGCCTACTTGGAGGAGAATCAATAGGAGGAATATGATGCAGCACCAGCATACCAGGACAATTTTAGTATGTATGTTGGTGACGAACTAGTCTAATGAGGGCGAGGAATGATTGCCAAGGCAAGAGGGTTCGAACAAGAAATGGGTTCTGACAAGCTTTTAGAATGGCGAAGGGGATGGAAGAATGAGCTGAAATTACGCATTGAATAGGGGAGAGCATTTTTGGATTTTGCGTGTATGTGTGAAAAGCTGGAATTAATTCATAAGGAACGTTTTTTGATGTGACAGTAACATTTAACATTCGAATTTCAATATTAGGAGTGCTCAACATTATCGAGATGAGGACCTTGTGAGACTCGGTATGGAATTGATCAAAACGGATAATGCCTCGAGTGAGCTCACCCAGAAGTGTCGCAACATCCATGTGGTATGACAATTTGAATTTGCTTATTTGAACTTTGAAAAAATATTTAGGCACATAGAAAATGGCGGTGGATAGAGGTGTCACAACTAAATTAAAATCAAAACCATACCGAAATTTCATGTATTTTCAGTTTGGTTCGGATAATGAAAAAAAAAACTGTTATTTTATTCGGCTAAGGTTATTTTAGATCTCTCTGTCTCTTTGTGAAGATGTGGTCCCTTCACTTGCTCACCTTTGACAGCCTACCAAGTCTCGATGCTGAAAAGAGTCATCCATGCACGAAAAGTCACCTACATATGGACAAAGTTCACTGAAATTGTAGTATATATGTTTCTAATGATCCAGTCCTACTGGAACAAGAAATGGGTTCTAACAAGCTTATGGAATGGCGAATGTGGGAGGCTAGAATGAGTTGAAATTACGCACTGAAATAAAGGGGAGAGTGTTTTTGAATTGTGTGTATGTGAAGCTGGAATTAACTTATAAGAGGCACTCTTTGATGTGACGGTAACATTTAATATTCGAATTTCAATGTTAAGAGTGCTTAGATGAAATGACTATTGAGACAAGGACCTTGTGGGACTTGACACGGAACAAACCAAAATGGGTAATGTCTTGAATGAGTTAACCCAAAAGTGTCGCAATGTCCACACAATATGATAGTTTGAGCAGCATATTGGAATTTTGAAAAATTACTTAGGCACATAGAAAATGTGGGTGGATAGGAGCATTAGAACCAAACTAAAATCAAAACCGAACCGAAATTTCATGCATTTTCAGTTCTGTTAAATTTTCAGTTTGAACAATGGAAAAATAACTATTATTTTTTCAATTAAGATTATTTCAGTTTGGATAATGGAAAAATAATTGTTATTTTTTCAATTAAGATTATTTCGGTTCGTTTGATAACCGAACCGAAATTCTTAAACAAAAAAATGAATTTTCTCTTTTCGATGAGTTAAAGTTCTAATCTTTAACATTTGCAAATCTAAATTAGATGGTTCAGCAACTTTAGCCATCTTTATTGGTGATTTAGAGTTAATTGCGAACTGTGACAGTTTGTTCTGAGTTTTGAATCTCGATGGTTCTGATGTCTTATGTTTCTTGTTCTGTATTCTTCTGTATGTTTTTGCAAGCTTGCCTACGTGGTACAGAGATTGGGTGTGGCAGATAACGCTGGGGCTTCCTCTCTTTTTATACAACTACTCCACCCACCAGCTCCCTGGCATTCTCGAGGTTGCTTGTCATTTTTAGTATCATGGATTTTGTAAACCGCGCTTTGAGAACATAACATTTCTCTCTTATTTAATTAGCACATGAGGATCAGGTTGTGGAGTTGACGAAACTACGACGCGTACTAGAAAAGAAGCATTTCTAGTTTGGATTGAATGATTTTTGAGGTTTCTTATGAGGGAATTCAATGTGTGCAGGCTGCTAGTTATGGAGGGACTAACGTAGACCCGACGGCCTGGGAGGACAAGGAGTGCCTCGGCGAATTGTGCTTCCCCGCTCAGGTATTGCCTTTTGTTCGTGCTGTTTGCGCGAGCCAGTGCTGTTAATCGAGTGTCATACTGGAATGTTCATTTATCTAGGCAGGTTCGAGTGATCACGAGGAAAGTTTGCGACCAGTTGGAGGACTCGTTCTGCCCGATCCTTCACCACTACAACGGGCCCAAGTTCCTTCTAGAACTGAAGTTCCCGAGGTAAAGGCTTGCCTTCCCTTTGACAGTTTTAAGCAGAATCTGTACAAGAAGATGTTCATGCACTTGGAATTGGCAAATTCTTATACATGCCATGCCTGATCATTTTGAAATTTGGGGATTTATTGCAGGCACCGTCTCTCTTGGATATATTCTTGGACCAAGAACCCTGACGACACCAACGAACGAGTGCTCGGAGGCTTGAAGATACAGAAGCTTATGCAAAGAAATTAGGAAACAAAGAGTGTCATACCATGGAGATGAGGAGGATTGATATATTTAGTCATGTTAGGAAATCTTACAGAAGTATAAAAGCTTGTCTTGTTCTATGGGATTATAAATTTTTGTGAGATTACAATAAACTGTTCTAAAAGTTTTAGTTATTAGATGATATCATCTTTTGATATTTATATATTCTAACACTCACCCTCCACGTAAGCTTAACTTTTTGCCTAAGACTCCCCTTTACATTTAGGCCTAGAAAGATTTAAACTAAACACCACAGATTTTACTATCATATGAAATTTTATGGCACCACCGTTAACTTTTTAAAAAGTTTGAGCTATTTGATGAAAGTGTGATTCAATATAATATATTCTAACACACCTACTAAAAATAATTGGTGTCATATATTGCATGTGATAGTATAGATGCTTGTTCCCAATGAAAGATTTATTCCTCCGATAGTGAAATTTTATAAAACACCGACTAATGTACACATCACCATAACTCAATAACAATTATGCCTCGTTATCTTGATAAAGTGGGATCAAACAATTACACTTCATTCAATGCAACTGATTTCGAGCCGAGAGAAGATTCAAGGGAGAAATATGTCGAGTCCCCATCTTATTTTTTCAAGCTTTTTTTTTTTCTCTTGTTAGAATGAAAGAAAATGATGCTCTAAAGAAAATATGAAGCATTTCTAAAAGAAAAATTTCGAGAAGATAGATATTCATATGCAGTAAGGAAATAAAATAAAATAAAAACTATGCGATAGAAGTGAATGTTGATACTTCAAGCTATAGTCAAGGGCACTTTTTGGATCCTTAGTAGTTATAGATATCTTCATCAAAAAGTGGGTTTCTTATAGAATCACTAAGGGCCACTCCGCCTATCCAACGGTTATACTATTAACAGGACTGTATTTATGCCAGTACCTATATGCTTTAACCTCCCAATTTTTCCTCAAATCTTTAGGTTTCAAAGTCAAGTTTTTGAGGAAAACAAAATGTAGGCGAAAAGGGTGAACTAAAGTGTGAATAAACCTCTAAGGATAGATAATTGCTATGATAAGTAAATGGCGCGTGCCACTAGTGTGCCATTCATGTACTATCGGTGTGCCATCCGCATGCCATTATCGAGTAGAGTGATCATCGTTGTGCCATCAGCCTACTTGGAGGAGAATCAATAGGAGGAATATGATGCAACACCAGCATACTAGGACAATTTTAGTATGTATGTTGGTGACTGGTCTAATGAGAGCGAGGAATGATTGCCAAGGCAAGAGGGTTCGAACAAGAAGGAGAAGGCAAAAATAAACGCTTGAAAAATTGAAAAGAGGGGGGGAAGAGAGAGAAAGAGGTGTTTGAGCGGCAACTGAAATTTGAGCATTAATTGTTGCGTCTCTTCACTCTTTTTCAGTTGGCAGCCATAGGAGAGAGAGAAGCGAGAGCAACATCGGAAAAAGTAATACGCAAGCTGTTAAACTTTTGGAGTCACTTGAGTACTTTGGGATGGAGGAAGGGAGGAAGAAGGAAGGGGGGGGGGGTTCGAGTCGAGGTCCACTACGAACTGCAAGCTTTAAAAAAAAAAAAAAAAAAAAAAAAAAACAAAAACCTTGAAGAAGACGAAAGAAGGATGTCGATGGAGAGGTTCGGAATGGACAACGATTACGACGACAGGGAGTTGTTCTACTACCGAGGACCGACGTGCTGTACGGCGTCTCCGATTCGAACTGAACTAGGATGACTCCTCAAAGAGGAAGAATAGGGACCTCCTTGGTAAGGCCCATCTGTCGAAGCCCGTGAATTTCGTGTCCACCGGTACGGTCATGCGATGCGGAACACAGAGAGGGACAGAGAGAATGAGGATGACACACCCATTATATTTCAAGTTATTCCCACCATAAGAAAAAGCCCTAAAACCTTAAGTCTCTCTCTCTCTCTGGTATGGGGACGTCTGTAATTAAAACTATGAGATTAGAAAAGGGACGATCGAATAAAATTATCTATTTTGGCCTTCGCACCTCATCCTCTATTCCTTTATTTCATTAGTATCCAATTTAGATAATGAGATAAACATATATGATATGAAAGTCACGCGAACATACGCAATAGCAAATCTAATATCGAGCTAACAAAAAATTATGGTCATAGGTAATGGTGTTAAATTTTTAATGAAAAAGCTACTTTGTTGGACTTTTAAAAGTTCGAGGATTATATTCAATGCAAAAGAGAAAAGAAAGTTTGGCAATCGCCCGTGTTATTATCTTGCTTAGAAACTATTAAATTATTCAAGAGCATGACCTCGTCGAAAGCCTCCCGCACGTGCATACACAAAAAACAAGATGGCCGAAAGGAAAATGGGATGGCTTGGGCCAGGCCCTTCGGCTCAAACATTCCTAAGTATATTTTCACATGATGTTTTTTTAGGCTTGGACGACACATTAGGTCCTTGAGTGGGCCCAGTGATTATCACTGACACAAAAAGCTTAGCTGCGCTTCTTGGGTTCTCTGCTGCATCAGTTTGGGTCCAGATGAAGGGAAGTGGGCCATGTATTGGGCCTCTTGAGCCCAATGCATTTGGGCTTACTAGGCCTTACGGCCCATAACACATCAATCCGTCCCGCTTCCCTTATGTAAATTTCCCATTCTTTCAACACGAACGAACTCGTCCTTAAACTATTTTATATGAATTCTGGAATATAAACTACAGGATATTCCTAAATTGTTGGGGAAGAATAATATTCAACTTAAAATGAAGGAAACGATGTGTGTGGATGTTAAAATAATGAACGTAGCCAAGTAAAACGCTTTTACTGAAAAGACTACCGCCGATGGTCCTCATAGGTAGAAACACTCTTGGAGAAGGGTAGACCTGTGAAGTCGACCGCAACTTCATTTCGTTGGGCCTCCTGAGCCCAATGCATTTGGGCTTACTGGGCCTTACGGCCCATCACATACCAATCCATCCAGCTTCCCCTCTGCAAATTTCCCCTTCTTCTAACACGAACGAACTCGTCTCCTTCTCTCTTCAGCGTCTCGAAGGGTTTTAGTCCTGCACGTCTTCTCTCTCTGCGCATCACGCTAGCTTCGCCATTCCCGTTCGGCCCCAGGTTCTCTCTCTGTCTCTCTCTGTCTCTCTCTGCAACTAAGCTTGTGTTCATGATAGCAATTCGGTCTCAGCTCGCGCACCGTTTGGTGGGGACCAATTATTTCATGGTTGATTCAACTGGGTTGTTCACCTGATTACTGAAAAGCTTCGGATATTTGCTGAAATTCGAGGTTCTACCTCCGCGGGCTGGTTGTGCATGGAACTTGTGCATAACCCTTTTGGTTTTTCTTATTTGAAGCTGAAACTTCGTTTGTGTTGTGGGTTTTTTGGGGAAAAATTGGTTTAGCTGGTGAAGTGTTGAAGTTTTCTCTTTGAAAGTACTGCGCTTCCGGTTGAGATTAGTGATGTTTTTCCTTGTTGCTCTTTGAAACCCATGCCTTGCATTTCGTCCTGGTCGTGTCTTGCTGTATCCTTTGTTGCGATTTGGATCTAAATTTGTTTGGATTGTAGTTTTAAAGCACATGCTGGGACAACCATATGGCTGCAATCATTAAGAAGCTCGGTTTTTTTCTTTTTTCCCGCTTCGCAGGTTCCATAATGTCTTGGTGTACAATTGAGTCTGACCCTGGTAAGTTTTCCATTTAAGACCTCGCTTTTTAACTGTTTTAGGACATCGACAAGGAGTGTTTCCAATTTATGGAAGTGTTTTCTATTGATTCACTTGCATAGCGTGAACTGTGAAAGCCTTCTATTTTGCAGAATCTATTTTGTGATTGTAAGTATATTGAGCTTGAGGATGTTTTTCATTTGGACTAGTTTAGTTGCCAGTCATGTGTTTGCAGATATTGGCGCCAATGCATAGAGATAGCGGCTTTGCTAATGGGATTGAATCTCGTGTCCACATTCTGCTATTCTTGTGTGAACCTTTTGAGTTAAAAGTTGAAACGTTATTCTCTCTTTTTGGAAGACTAGAATCACAATATAGGAATTCAGACTCAGAAATTGAGGGGTGGGGGGTTGGATGAGAGAGCTCTTGAGGCAATATCTAATGAGGTGGAAACTTGAGCAAATTGTGCAAGCGATTATGTTGTATTTACTTGCATGTCTGCCCACTATGGATAGTGCAATTGTTTTGTTCTGTCAAGCGTAACTTGATATAATGCACGTGACCCTCTGAGAGGTTTGATAGGTTGCATCCTGTAACTTGAAGCGATTCTGCTTTTGATTTATTTAGATTAGAATGTCAGTGCATCCTCAAAAATGTTCAAGTAAGGCAGGACAATGAGAGATTTTCAACTTTCTTAGTGTTTTGCTTTGAAATAACTGTGTCCTGAAGAATCATGCAAAATGGTTGTGCCAATATGGATGATCAGAGTTCATCTTCTGTCCTTGAATCTAAGTCTAATCTTAAATGAGCCTGATGATTAATTAGGTGATAAGATAAAACCACGAATGGTATGAGAAGAACTGGGGGCTTTGTTTTCAAATGCACACTTGAGTATCGTATTGTGCATTCTTCGGTGTTATGATAACTGGATTGGAGATGTTTGTAATTATAGAAGTCATTAATTGTTGCTAGAAAGGTGGAGGGCTGTTGGGCATGAGCCTTGAGAATTTTGTCATTCTTCACATCTCCAGAACTATAATTTTGAGATGCTTGTGTAAATGCATATTTATGTACAAATATATGTGCTTTCTGCATTTTAAATAAGAGCCTAATGTCTTCTTCCATTCCAGGTGTGTTTACAGAACTCATACAGCAGATGCAGGTGAAAGGGGTCCAGGTATTTGTCTTGGATCATGAACTATTGTACTATATGGTTTTGTGTCCAGTTCTTGTGGCTTTATGCTTGTGAGATGGTGTTGAGAAAGTTTGCCATCTGTCCTTTTGAAGTTTGCTGTGGATGTTCTTGGTTATCTCAACCTTTATGTTTATCACCCGGTGTTCTGGAATGCAGTGCCACAGCAATAGTTGATTATATTTGCATATAATCATCTGCAGAACATCATCATGTGTGCATAATTTCAGCCCTTACCATTAGTATTCTTTGCCCCCAAGTCTGCAGTTAGCTATTAAGATTGGCATATAGGCATTGCTTAGGATGGATAGCTAACTGGAAGTCTTTGGTGGTAAACTAGTGCATACTTTCCTAGGTTAGGCAATTGCTAATGATACAGCCCAATCATTTAGCATGTTTGGCCTAACCTAGTAACAAGTGAGAATCAAACGTGACTTTGTCATTAGAGGCAGGTAATTTGGATTTCTTGGGCACTGAACAAATTGATTCTGAATTGAAGACAAGTACTCAGCATGCTTAGAAAAGGAGATCCCTGTCCGATAAGTGAATAAATCTGGTTGATAGGAGTTGAATTTACAAGTACTTGGATTTAGTTTTTGATTTTTGTGTGGTTAGGTTAAAGGATAGGAAGAGAGATGAGCAAGTGTGGTGGAAAATATAGGGCGGTTGGTCTGGGGCCTAGAATGGAGTAGGTAGGCAGCAGAGATTATTTCTCTCTGAAATGTTTATAGGCGCCACTTAGCAAAGTACAAGGTTTAAGTGGGCGTTTGACTGGAAGTTCTGAATCTTGCTTTAGATAATGAGCTGTAATTCCAGGCAAAACATAAACACCTTCTGCTTAATCATACCACACAGAAGGGTGTCTAAAAGTTTGGACAATGGGAGTAAATGCTGTTGCTGTTTTCCCTTCAAAGTGGAAGTGCTTGAAGTGTCTATATTTACAAAGAAAGTATAGGCCATTATTTACAAATGGAGAAGCATCACGCATTTATCAATTTGTGTCCCAAGGAAAAAGATAACACCATGAAAATTATTGCAGAAAACAAATTCTGATTAACTAAAATTCTGGGGAAAAGTAGAATAATCTTGAGCTCTTTAAAAACTCAACACGGAATTCATTAATAATCTGAAATTTTATATGTCAGTTTACAAACTATAAATGCTAATGAAATTGCAAGAACTTAAATGGGTTAGCCTAAAGGAGACCTCTTTAAGTGCTCGTTGTGGGATTCATGAATAATATGAAATGTTCTCTGTCAATGCATAACCTATAAATTCGAGGAGTGAAAGTGTAAGAACTTAAATGGGTTAGCCAAACCGTGCATAGGTGTTGTCACGTTTAGTTTAAGTCCGAAGTCATTTATTTTGGCCTCCTTGCTTGGTTTTCAGTGTTACTATTTTACCCTAAAAGTTGCTTTGTTTGTTATAAGAATGATTCAAGTTTCAGTTCTTCTCTTTTTTTT
The DNA here is from genome assembly GCA_014182735.1 of Corymbia maculata. Taxonomy (NCBI): domain Eukaryota; kingdom Viridiplantae; phylum Streptophyta; class Magnoliopsida; order Myrtales; family Myrtaceae; genus Corymbia; species Corymbia maculata. Next base: position 41,402,747 of record CM024686.1, on the reverse strand, counting down.
CTTTTTTCTTTTTTGGTTAACTCAGGATGAGTCTTCCAGGTCATCTATGTAGTTTGAGAAATGAAGTGTGCACACAGCTATTAGATCTTTTTGAGCCACCATCCCAACATCTTCAGCATATAAAAAACAAGAATTTGTGATATGCGTCTTGCTATGATTATGCAGGTTGAGGAGTTGTATTCCCTGGACCTTGACTCATTGAACAATCTCAGGTTCATGTTCTTCAATGCTTCAGTTCCATATCATTATCTACCTGTTTTGGAAGCAACTCATAGGCTTATCCATTAACATCTGGTGAAGCTCTTAGGCATTTTGTGTTCTTCAACATGATAGGCCTGTTTATGGATTGATTTTCCTTTTCAAATGGCGCCCTGGGGAAAAGGATGACCGTGTTGTCATAAAGGATCCAAACCCTAATTTATTTTTCGCCAGTCAGGTGATTTTTAGTGGTTAATTCATTCTGCTAGACATTGATGGTTTATACTTCATACTTCTTTTCATTCTTCCTAACATTAATGATGATTTCTATAGGTTATTAATAATGCATGTGCAACCCAAGCAATACTGTCCATCCTGATGAATTGTCCGGACATAGATATTGGTCCTGAATTGTCAAAGCTGAAAGAATTCACGAGAAATTTTCCACCTGAGCTGAAAGGTCTGGCAATAAATAACAGTGAAGCTATCCGTACTGCTCATAATAGTTTTGCAAGGCCTGAGCCTTTTGTTCCGGAGGAACAGAAGGGTGCCACTAAAGATGATGATGTGTACCATTTCATAAGCTATTTGCCTGTCGATGGAGTACTATACGAGCTTGATGGATTGAAGGAGGGACCCATCAGCCTTGGTCAATGTCCTGGTGGGCCTGGTGACATAGATTGGCTTCAGATGGTGCAACCAGTGATCCAGGAACGGATTGAGAGGTATTCGAGAAGTGAAATAAGGTTCAACCTGCTGGCAGTCATCAAGAATAGGAGAGAGATATATACTGCTGAAGTAAAGGAGTTGCAGAAGAAAAGGGAGCGTATATTGCAGCAGATAGCTGCTTTGCAGGCGGAGAGGCTGGTGGATAATAGCAACTATGAAGCACTCAATGAATCACTGTCGGAGACAAATGCTGCTATTGAGGCTGCTACTGAGAAGATTTTGATGGAGGAGGAAAAGTTCAAGAAGTGGAAAACCGAGAATATCCGTAGAAAACACAATTACATTCCTTTCCTGTTCAACTTCCTCAAGCTTCTTGCTGAGAAGAAGCAGCTAAAGCCACTCATCGAGAAGGCCAAGCAGAAAGCAAACAACTCTAGGTGATGGGAGCTCTCTATGGTAACAAGTAGCTCCAAAACAATCTGACGAAAACCACACTTTGAAGGTGGGATTTCTTTTTTTCTGTCCTTCATATCTTTTGGGGCATGTCCATTAGGGGGAGATTTTGGCTGAAGTAATTAATGTCGACCCTAAGTCCTGATTGTACTGTACATGCTGAGATTTTTTCTGTCAGCAAGAGAAAAAGCTTATAGGTCTTGCTCTCTTTTCTTTGTCTTTTTATTTTTTTGACTGCCTGATTTCTGGAGGATTGATGATGCTTGGATTTTATGTGTAGGAACAAGTAGTAAATGCACTGAGGGAGAGCCACCCACCGTACCAAAAGAAACATGCCTGATTGTGAAGTCATTGTCCCTCTTTCTTAACTAAACCGATGGTGATGGTGATGGTGATGACGATGATGATGATGTTTTAGTGTCTTTCATATTGGGTATGAGACTCTGCTAGTGGTGGCAATAGACTTTTATGATGCGGTGAGTGCGCCACATTTGATGCACTTTGGTTTGGACGCCAATATTTTTGTGTCGTGTGGGGACTGAAAATCTGTGGATGCTGCTAGTGCCAAGTGCCTCGAGACCTCTAATAGAGAACGCTACTGTGCTGGAATGATGTAACCCTTTTTTTTAAGGATAAGCATGGCACCCTAATGCTTTGTTTCTTTTACAAAAAATGAACAATTTTAAAAATATACTTATAAAAATGATCTTTTGTATCGTTTATAAGAATGAATAAACAAAAAATGTTTCTATCATTTGTAGAAGTATCTAGACAAATTATCATCGATTATAAAAATACTTTGTATTAATTGATTACTCCAAATTCAAGAGTTACATTTTGTGCAAATTCTATTGGCTCTTCCTTAACCTCTGAAGGCTAGCACGCCTCTTAGGTTAAAAAACAAAAGGAAAACAACTATTAGGAAATTATCAAAGCATCACACTCTCATCTCTTGACGGCGCTATACATTCCTTGGGAAGCTTGCCAGCCTCTTACATTAAAAAAACAAAAATAAACAACTTTTAGGAAATCATCAAAGCATCACATTCTTATCTGTAGACGGTGCTATACATTCCTTGGGAAGCGATGAAAAATGTCAATGTCCTCAAGAGACGGTGGCGAATTATGATTTTGTTATTTTTCCCTTCGTAAAGACCAATATTTTAAAGAGGAATACAAGGTGATCCGACGGACGTCATCGGATATTTAATATGCCCTATTTATAAAATATCGAGTTATTTTTGGTTCGTTGCTTTATAAATCAATTCCATAATTCAATCTTAGAAGCCTATGGGAAGTGGATTGAATTTGCATATTACCACCTAGACCCACATTTCTTCTTCCTTATATACTTTGCCCCTCGTACCATTATTTCGACAGAAATCACCTGGCCCACATCAGATCAGTCCAAAAGGACAAATGACATTGTTAAAATAAATCTCCAAATTCTAGGAGCCTCCCTCTCCAAAGTCTCAATTAATAAACAAATCATATACCCAAATTAAATATATATTTAAAAAAAAATTAAGTAAAGTGGGTCATCTAAGATCATGCCGGTCAAACCATATGCAGAGGTCCTGATCCTCGAAGCTGAAAAGTCTAAAGCGCGGTCCTTTGACAAAACACGCCAAGCAGTTAGTGGCAAAAAGGCAGCAGGAGGAGGAGGAGGAGGAAGAAGACGAACCAGGAAATTTCGGTCGAAAACTGAAGCTGTTAGCGTGAAGATCGGAACTTTGGAGAAACCCAAGAATCCCCTCGGCCTAGGGTTTCCGGGGAACACCCCCTCGGAGGAGCACGATGGAGCAGCTGCTTCAGGTATCCACGCCGGATCACGGCGACAATAGCAGTAGCGCCGCCGGCGGCCAGACCGGGAAGGAGCAGCAGGCCGCCGGCGTCGGAATCCTCCTCCAGATCATGATGCTCGTGCTCTCGTTCGTCCTCGGCCACGTGCTACGTCGTCACAAAGTCTATTACCTCCCCGAGGCCAGCGCTTCTCTCTTGATAGGTGATTTCGATGCTCCGATTCGCATTATTTCTTCTGATTTTGTTCTGTCATTTTTGCTTGGGGCTTGGCGCATTTTGGTGACGAAGCGGTGAATTCGCAGGTCTGCTCGTTGGTGGGCTTGCTAATGTTTCGGATACCGAGACTAGCATCAGGTTTCTTACGCGACTTAGATCCCTCTGAATGTCTTGCTTGCTTTCTGGGTTTTCTTTCTGATTCTTTCAATTCTGTTGCAGGACATGGTTCAACTTCCATGAGGAATTTTTCTTTCTGTTCTTGCTGCCTCCGATAATATTATATCCTGGAAATGCTTCTTCTTCTTTTTTTCCTGCCCCGTTATTGTCAATTTTTCTGCTTGCTTTCTCATTTCTAACTACCCTATAAACGACTTTTGCTTCTTCTTGTTCTTTCCTTAAGAGCTTTGTGCTTACCCAGTCAGGCTTTAGCTTAGCTCCTGTAAGTAATCCCTTCCTTTTTGTCTCCTATTATATACCTGTTGGAAATAGGGTAATGTGCTGGCTGAATTGTTATGATGATTTTGCAGAAACCCTTTTTCTCGAATTTTGGAGCTATTGTGACATTCGCTATATTTGGCACTTTCATAGCGTCTGTTGTTACGGGAGTTTTAGTGTGAGTAGCTATTTACGGTCACATTTAGACAGCTGCCTACACTATGTTATAAGCAATTAAATATTCTGCCTTTGCCTGTTACAGATATCTTGGTGGATTGATGTTTCTCATGTACAAACTTCCTTTTGTCGAGTGCCTCATGTTTGGTGCTCTTATATCGGCAACTGATCCTGTCACGGTTTTGTCCATATTTCAGGTACTTTGTGCTCTTCAAGTTATTTAGTTAAAAAGTATTGACATGAATGTGCCCTATGTAAATCATTATATATTCTGTACATTGGCAATTTGGCCATTGGTAATCTGGTCACTGTTTTCATGAGGTATCATCTGCATTACCACCTATATATTTACAAAGGTTTCTGCAAATGATGCGTTCAGTGAAGTATATTGATTACAAGTTGATAATTTAATGTGCCACGTAAAAAGTTCTACCAGTTCATGAATTCTAGATGGTTGTACAATTTGACAATTTTAAGTGAAAAGCACGAGTCCGTCTGATGTTTGAATTACTCCATAGTAGGATCCAGTTTCCAATTTAATTAATCTTTATCAAATTTTTTTGTAACCCCGTCCTCATTATTCCGAACTGCAATATTGTTGTAGGAGCTCGGAACAGATGTGAATCTATATGCCCTGGTTTTTGGAGAATCGGTGTTGAATGATGCAGTGAGTTTTAACAGCTGCATTCTAGTGCTTTTCTGAGAACATCTCTTGTTTAATAATGCCATATTTACTGGCTGAAATGTTCTTTTGGTGTGCGGTGCCAAATTGCTAGATGGCCATTTCTTTGTACAGGTATCAATATTTGTAATTTTTATGTGCATTTGACCTCTTATTGTATGGCAATTGAATCTATAATATCTCATGATGCAGGACGATGTCTTTAGTGAGACAAAATGCTTCATCTACACAAAACTTCTTAATGGTGATTGTCAGGTTTCTTGAGACCTTTGTGGGTTCATTGTCAGCAGGTAATGTATGCAATCTTTTCACTGTTATGCACATTGAAATTTGAAGGGTCATTTGTTTGTGGATCGTAAAAATCTTGTGTCTTAGAAGTCTCCTGTACTTTCTCTTTATGTGAATTATTTCTAATAAGAATAATCATGACTGTGCAGGAGTTGGAGTTGGTTTCACCTCTGCTTTGATATCCTTTCATGTCAATTATCTGTTCCTTATATGTCAATTGTCAATAATGTATTCACTGTGATGCCTAATAGTTGAGTTTATTGTGAAGCCTTAATTGCCAGTACCTCTTCAAGTATGCAGGCTTAGATATTGATAAGTATGCATTCCTCCCTATTATTAATTTATTACATGATTTATGATGCATTCCTATCCATCTCATCTATCTTTCTTTGTGTTCAGTCTCCAGAACCTAGAGTGCTGCCTCTTTGTTCTGTTTCCATATTTCTCGTAAGTATCTCCTTGCCACATGCTGCATGTCTTATGAATTTCCACATACCTGAGGATGCAATTCAGTTAATTAACTTAAACCATATTCTTATAGGTACATGCTTGCAGAAGGACTTGGCCTTTCTGGTATTGTCTCAATATTGTTCACAGGCATTGTAAGTGACATACACCTCTATTATATCTTCCATTCTGATAGAATGGATCGTTTGACAGAATTGCTACTTTACTGTAGGTCATGAAGCATTACACATATTCAAACTTGTCAGAAAATTCACAGCGATTTGTGTCGGCATTCTTTGATTTGATATCATCACTGGCAGAGACTTTTGTGTAAGGATCATTGCCTTTTAGCTTTCTAACTTCCAACTTGCTTTGTAATCTTTTTTTGAATGATGGACCGAAACTAAGTGCTTGTGTGATTTCCAGATTCATATACATGGGCTTTGATATTGCAATGGAACAGCACAGTTGGTCTCATGTTGGGTTTATCTTCTTCTCAATTGTATCCACCCCAACTTTCATTTTTTGGTTCTTTACTTCCACTTTGTTATATGTATTGCTTGGTTCATTTTTCTAATAAGTTGGTTTCCAATTGTTTATCCTGAACTCAATCCTTTACTGTGCCAGTTATTCATTGTAGTTGCAAGGTAAACATTCATCTTATATCATTGACTCTTGGCTATCTAATTGAAAAGAACCTATGCCACCTCTGAAGTGTATGATGACAATTTTCATGCTTGAATGTTCCTATGCTTCACGCAATTAACCATTTTATGCATTATGTCCTGTAGGGCAGCAAATGTCTTTTCTTGTGCCTATCTAGTCAATTTGGCTCGACCTGCAACTCGTAAAATACCTGCAAAACATCAAAAAGCTCTTTGGTACAGTGGTAAGGAAATGAATAGCTAATGACTCATATCCTTAAATTTTTCAAATTGCTAAAGCTGTCTGCATTTATGTTTAATTAGGTCTTCGAGGTGCCATGGCTTTTGCTCTTGCTCTACAATCAGTTCATGATCTCCCAGAAGGGCATGGACAGACTATATTCACTGCAACCACTGCAATTGTTGTCCTAACAGTAAGCTAAATAATAGTTTTCTTGACAGTCAAACCATTTCAGTTAGTTAGGATGATCTTTCTCCATTTCTTTGTTAAAAAAAGCAGATGGTATCAACTCGTATTTGATGAACTTCATTGCTCAAATTTTTGGTAGGAAAAAATATGCCAGATATAAGCTTGTGTGTTGTTTCTATCTAATGTCTTTTTATTAATTCCCCAGAATTTTTGCGTCTCCATATTTCTTATCTAATTGTAGCTTTCTAAGACTGCCAATTAATCTAGGTCAAGTCAATTTCCCAAGGAAATCTCTTTTCCCCGATTGCCCTAACATGGAAATGGGCAATTTTAGAGATACTAGCAAGTCTATTGTTTGTTATTGTACCTTAGTGAAATGATTGATTGGTCTGGACTTTGGAATATTAATCTTAAACCTATAGTGGTTGGTTAAAAACCCCTTGCAGACTTCTTTCCCCTGGAAATAGTTGTAATCTTCTGGCTTAGCTGTTAACATTTTTCGTCTTTTCAGTAATTGAGATAAATGACATTCAGAGAGTTATGTGAAGAGAAATATGTAGACTGAGCCTTGAAACTTTTATGCTAGGGAAACCGTTTCTTGTTTCATCCTGCTGATTGTAAATTTATCGTTTTAGATAAAATTAAAACTGGCACTATTTATTGTAGAATGTAACGATCAAGTCTTACCATGATTTTCCTTGATATTGTACAATTCTCTTTTTCTTGTTGTTTTCTACTTGGTTTGACGTTGTAATTAAGTCAGACATTGTTGAAATACAGAAAAGTTGAAATTAAAATTAGCACATGTGGAGTTTTTCAAGCCATTTATGTGGGATAATTGGGTCTATACACATCCCACAGAAGATATGCTGCTTCCAGGTCTAGTTTGCTTGTCTTTGCCATTTATTTCTCAGTATCTGAGATGCCACACAGGTCTTACTAATTGGAGGTTCAACTGGTACAATGCTGGAAGCCCTGCAAGTTGTTGGTGATGCCCATGATGGCTCTTTGGGCGAAGTAAGTTCTGCAAAAGTGAATGATTCCTGCCAAGTATCACCAATTTGTGGAGTGCCACAATGCCTGAACTTTGACTAGGAGTCTAGAGAAAGATCCTCTTTGAGGATTTTTCTAAAGCTTTTGTTCCCTGGAGGACAGTGTCACATACACTTGCACTGCAAATTCAATGTTTCACTTGGTATTATCATTTGACCTGTTATCCATATATTGATGCTACAGTGGAGAATTTTCTGCTTGTTTCTCTACTATCTAGGACAATAAATAGAATTTAATGATCATTTCTGGAGGGGTCTCAAGACAATACTTTTGGATGCCGTTTGATGCTTATTGTCATAGCACAGTGAGCCTGCTGCTAATTCTGATTTTATTCCAGCGTAATTTCCAGAATTTAGAAGGAAACCACAACCATAGCTATGTTGCCCCTAGCTATGATGAGGATTCATCATCTGGGAACAAATTCAGAATGAAGCTTAAAGAGTTTCATAGGAGGTAATAATATTGAGAAACATGTCTTCCATCATTTTATCATGCAGGGTTTTGGTTTTGCTCGCTAGTTGGGCTTATCACATGTTGGCTTCTTTCTTTGCAGCGCCGCGTCATTTACAGCACTGGACAAAAATTATCTCACTCCATTCTTTACAAGTCAAAATGGGGATGAAGACGACGATTTTGGTTAGTTAGCTTGGCAACTTCCTCTTTGATTATTATTCTTACTTTCCGTTGTCTTGAGTGGCCTGACAAGTCTCCGATAGATTTAGACCTCATTGACATATTTTAAATGATAGGGCTATTAACGTTGGACAAAGTAAAAGAGGTAATGAGAACTGCCTAGGTATATGAGAATATATGGCCTCTGCTTGGACTGGTTCTCCAACTGGTGGGGTCTTCCCATTTCATACTAACATGCAGCAACTTGTTCTTTTGGAGTATGCTTATAGCAATCACTTGTCTTACAAGTATGGACCAGGAAAGTGAAAGATATGTAGCTTAAATTGATGGATGTATGCCACCATGGTCTGGGTATATTGTTTTGGTTTAAACTGGGTGCCATTTACACTTAGATGCTGAACTAACTTTTAGCTATGGTAGTTAACAAAAACAAACTGCTGTGTATGTTCTAGTGGGTGGTCCAGGACAATGGATCTTTCCTTGGAATCTTTCTTCTAAGCTCTGATATACTTGCAGTTCTTGGTCATCTTTGATTCTTACTAGTGAATATCAAGATAGCTGCAAATCACCATGTTACATATTGCTATTTTTTGGATCCTGGTGCAGATGAACCCATGCCCAGTTCCCGGAGAGGGGGTTTCGAACATTGATATTAGGTGGCCAAAGCTTGTGTATACTTATATTCACAGTAGCGCTCACTGTATTAGTGGCCGGAAGGATGAACGGCAGCCATGTGACTATTACTGTTACCTCCGTGACTTCCTAACGTCCAGCACATGCCACTTACGCAATTGCGGACGACAAGACGAAGAAGCATCTAATGTTTCTTGGAAGCTTCTACAGCTGATGAAGAAACATCTATATGTTCCCGCCAAATTCATCGCTATATGTTTAGTTTATCGTAGATTGAATCTATTAGTGTAGGCCATCTACAATCAACGGATCATTTATCAAAATTCAGATTTATGGATAAGAGTGACCTCTAGTATGTTTAGGTGGTAAACTTTCTTCTCGATCATTGTTGTGTTGATGTCGATCAAGATGTGAAGATAACTGCTGGTATATGGAAATGGTTCTGATATGTTTCAGTGTAGCATGCACTGCCCTAGCTTGAGGAAATATATCTGCCCTAAATGTATTTGTCCCTCGGAATCAAACCAATGAACTAATAGTTAACTGTTATTTTCCTTTCTAAAAGTTACTTTGTGTTACAGCTAGTGTTGAGTTTTGTTGATCAAATAGCAATTAAAATTCTAATTCGAAAGGCTTTTTTTCCCCTAAAAGAGAAAAGAAAAAGGAAAGCTATTGGATTAATTTCATTAAAAACCTTAAATTAGTGCATGATGACATATTTATCTAAATTAATTTTCGCATCACATACATCTTCAAATCGGTATAATATGTTTTATTTAAAACTAATTTTTCATCTCACAAGCAATTTCAAATCGGTGTCTTTTAATCAAATTTACTCTCCGTCGGCATTAATGCGTGACAATGCACATGGATTTTATGACATCAAATCTCTCACTCTCTATAACAAATGTGTCTTGAAATATCTCATATAGCACAATATTAGATCAAATGTCCAAAAATCTGAATCAAGATTATTGATTTAATTAAAATCATCTTAAAATTATCTTTGTAGAATGAAAATTAATTTGTATGCAAACATGTTACGAGGATAGCAATTTGGTAATTTCGGTGAAATAATAGTTTTGAGTAATGAAATTAATTTGGGATTTTCAATAAAATGTCCCCAAAACATACTTGCCAAGATAATGAGTAGTTTACAGAAAAAAAAAACGATAAAGTATTTTGATTAGGAAATAAGAAGTGAAAAGCAGGCCGCCTTCGGTTCTGAAAGCAGCAGTCTTCTCTTCTCTCTCTGCTTCTTCAAGGGTCAGAGAAGCCGCTGCAACCCAAATTCACCATCATCTGCATATCTTCTTCTTCGGATTTCGATTGGAATCGCAGAGCGAGACCGCGAGAGAGTTGAGGGAGGTAGGGAGTAGGGATGGCGCTCAAGTTCTTGAACAAGAAGGGATGGCACACGGGGAGCCTGCGGAACATCGAGAACGTGTGGAAGGCGGAGCAGAAGCACGACGCCGAGCAGAAGAAGTTGGAGGAGCTCCGCAAGCAAATCCAGGAGGAGCGCGAGCGCGACGAGTTCCGCCTCCTTCAGGAACAGGCTGGCATCCTCCCGTACGCTCCTCCTCCTCCTCCTCCTCCTTTTCTTCTCCTCTTCTTCTTGTCGCAAGCAAATCCATTGTCCTGTTTTTCAATTTGATCGATCGATTCGGCTTCTGGGTTTTAGTGGGTTTCGATACATATGAACGAAAGGGTCGAACTTTTTCGAATTTCTCATGTGCTTCTAGGAAGGATGGGGGTGTCGACTGCGCATTTGCCCTAATTTTACATCTCTGGCGATTCCCTTTTTACGTCCTCAGGGTTTCAGTCTGTTGATCGAATTTTTCTGATGCGGGATTGGTTAAAGTCATGGTTTTATGAATTGACCGAGCTCTTGAAATTTTTCCGCGGTTATTGTGTGTGTAGGAGGCAAGAGAGATTGGAGTTTCTGTACGATTCAGGGTTGGCCGTCGGAAAGGGAAGTTCTGAAGGAGTTGCGTTCAAAGCACTTGATAAACCTAATGAAGCAGCATCATCTTCGGCATCCGCCTCAGCGACGGGATCAGCATCCGCTACTCCAGGGGCTCTTTTTGAGGATAAGTCATACTCGGCTAATGATACATGGAGGAAGCTGCATTCTGATCCTCTGCTTTTGATTCGGCAGCGAGAGCAGGAGGCGCTCGCTCGAATCAAGAATAACCCTGTGCAAATGGCCATGATTCGCAAATCGGTGAGTCCTGCTCTTTGCTTATCTAATTCTAAGTTTTTAGTTTTATTTTGATGCCATCGTTAAGTGGAACAAATTTAAATACTAGAAATTTTTTCTTTCTCCCAAGTTTGTAGAATTGTACTAGCGATTCATGAAACACAGATATTTGCACTATGGTGTGCAGAAGAAAGTGCATGTGCCTGGAATCTGGTTTTTAATGGATGAGGCAAGTGTTCCACCTGAGGAATGGTGGACTACAGTTGCTTGAGCGCTTTAGGTAGTACTTTATAAAATGACGGGAATCAGAGCATTGCATGACATGTTGCTGCTGATGGTGGTTGAGAGATAATTGTGTGAAAAGGAAGATGTTGGAAGAGTAACTTTACAATTCCATCAATGTGCAGTAATGGTTTAGTCATTCTTTGTTATAGCGCCAGTCATTTGAGTTAATTCTTCACAAATGCTTGCTCAAGTGGGATTCTAGAGATAGAGCTGATGTGGAAGCTATTATGGTATTGGAAGATGAAAATGTCAGATTAGAGAGAATTTGATAACTTGATTGTATTGTAAGGGTGTTTTTGTGGAAGAAAACATCTGGGAATTGGAGCAAAATCTGAGAGAGAGTTGAAGTTTTAGATATAGTATCTGTGCAAATTTGCTCGAAAAGGAGTTTTGATTTAATATTTTGCAGTTTCTTATTTTAAAATGCTAATTAAGCTTGGTTTCTATTTGAAATGAGATTGATATGACATGTACTAGAGTACAGTAATCTTTGACTGTTCTGCTTAATTCAATGCTTGGCTACATTCTGCTCTATTATGACAATTCCATCTCAGTGGTCCTAAGAAAAAAAGTTAATATCTAAGTCAAAGCACTTGGATCAAATGATTAGCTGTTATATGATTGCATTATATGGAAGATCTCTTTGGCTTGAAAAAAGAGAGAACTAGATTTCTTGACAAGCAAAATTATTTTATTAGCTATTTCAGCTATGTTTCTACAGTTAGACATGTCAATGTTGCATATATAATTGGAATATAAGAATGGAACCTTGCGGAGAATCTTTGCTTGGGTACACTTGACAGTTATTGTATCCAATTTGTTTTGCAAATGCAGAAAGTCCCAGTTTGGCTTGGTAGCAATGATAAGACGGGTTAGAATGTTGTTTTAGTAAAATTGCAACAGCTTCCTATGTGTTATAGCCTAGGGCTATGGCGTTATAATGAGAGTTGAGAATCTATTTTTGAGAGAGTTGGCTTTTGTAGATCGCATAGGTTCTGGATTAGTGCAGGATGTCCTTTTATAGTAAATAGATCAGTGTCCGGAGGATGGTCTCTCAAAGTTGGCCTTTGGAGGAAGAGTTGTACAATTTGAAGCAGTATCTCATGTTTGTAGTGGAAACTTGGAGTGATTGTTGCCCTCTGTCATTTGGAACCTGGAAGATGAACGTGGATGGTAACTTTAAGATTTCTATCGACATGATGCTCTATAGAAGAGAAGTTTTGCATTCGTTTCTATATAGAATTATTTATTGTGAGCACGAGAGATTCTACTTGTTGTTTACTCATCTTTAAGTGCTTTTGACTTCCTCTGGAAAACTATTTACACCAGTCTGAGATTAATAGTTTCTTCAAATCATACTTCTTTGTACAAATTTTCTGTTCTTGTTCCTCAGTCTCGCCATCTCTTCAAAAGAAGTTTATTGTCACTAATTAGAGCACTGTGAATAAGAGTAATTTATGTAGCCTACCACAGTCTCTGTTTATGTTGTTGATTCTTATTCTTTTATATTCACCTTCCTTTGTAGGCTATGGAGAAGAATCCTGATAAAGATCGTGACAAGAAGGAATCCCGGAAGAAACATCGGCACCGTAGTTCAAAGCATGAGAAACGTTCATCGTCATCTGAGCCAGTGGATTCTGATGATGCTTCCCATGATGACAGAAAGGCAAAGACACAGAGTACCAAGCAAAGATCAGATCGTAATGGGCGCCACAGAAAAGCACAATCAGATTCAGAAGATGATTTACATGGGAGAGAATCTTGGAAGAAGCATCGACTCGACGACTCTAAACATGAGCGGTCATCGGATGGCTCTGTAGGTGTAAAACGTGGGAAGGATGATGCTCACAATCCCAACAAGAAGTCACGCCATGAAAATAATGATCTTCAAAGCCGATCAAATCGTGATGCTTCTAGGAGGGAAAGTAGAAGCTCGGTCGATGCAAGCCGACACCGTGGGGATACTTTCCAAGGAGAAGGTAGGAATGAATCGCAATATAAGCGGCGGAATGCCGGTCCTAAACTTTCAGAAGAGGAGAGACTTGCTAGGCTGCGGGAGATGCAAATGGATGCTGAGCTGCATGAAGAGCAAAGGTGGAAGCGTTTGAAGAGAGCTGATGCAGACGAAGCACAGGAGTCTAAGCGCGATGCACCTTCTCGTGGCAGGAACTTCTTGCATGATGTTCAGAAAAGCATGTACGGTGCTGAAAAGGGCGGTAACTTGACCATTGGGGAAAGTGTGCGTCGCAGGACATATTACTCACAGGGCAGGTCCGAAACGGGCGAAGGAAATGCTTTCCGACGGTGAATTGAGGGTCATATGTTTATCAAAATTCCTAGTTCTTGCTTGCTATTATCATCAAATGGGTTTAGTCCCCTGTGCCTGTCATACTTGCGATATAGCTTTATTTGGCTCATTTGATCAGCCGAGAACTCGATCATCATGATCAGATTTGTGGTTTTTGTTATTGTATCTTGGATGTATTTTGAAGTGCAATGTTTATTCTCTGAGCTGCTTAATTTGGATGCACCATTCATACCTTATCATCTCGTCCGATTAGCACGACAGCTCATTCGGGCAGGAGGAGTCAGGAACACGAGATCATGAACCGGGCGCATGACGATGCTTTTCATTTTCCATGGAACAAATATGCACACCTTGGCTTCTCTTCATAATTGGTGTAAAAGATTAGAATAAAGACTTTATTTGGGCATCTCGAGTTTAGATCTGCCCCTTGAATGCTGTCATCCAGAATTGAATGGCAGAGAAACTAGATGTATCTACCTTAGTCAATGCCTATCAATATCTTGCTACTATACGTTTGGGGCACCACACGATGCTGAAATGTTAACGTAGCGACGAAGGAGATACTGCTCGAATGCTCGAAGGCCTTGCATCCTTTTCCATGGAATCCCAAATGGAACTGGATGACGGGGATAGCGTCCTCAAAGTGGACAAATGATTGGCCAACCCGTGGGTCACCCCTTGAATTGATGCGTGGGTACAAATGGAGGCAATTAAGGCTAATTAGTTAAAGCACTTGTCTCTGCCGACAACAATCACCCTTTTAACTTCTCAATCTTCAGGATGGAGGCAGCCTCAGGCAAGCCGAACATTCACAAAAGTATTCATCTCTACCATTTTAAGGATTGGTACTAAGCTTCTAGCTGGACGTTTAATAATTTTTATTTCCTCTTTTCTTGAACATGCTTTATACAAAGACGTTTCATTTGTTAGTCTCTCCTCTTTTTGGAGGGCTTTGTCTATATTTATATGTCTATAATCGTGTAAAGATACATGGTATGCCATTCTCTTGTTTTGTCATGTGAAGGTGATCTTTGTGGTCCAAGAATGAGTGGAACCTCGATCACCCATTTGAATAATTTTGGATTTGGCCCTGGCGATCGACACGTACCTCGTTCTTGATTCATTCCCATCGTATTGCTGTCACTGGGCTACCTATTATTTTCTTTTTCATATCTTTTTTTTTTCCTTTTTCTGAATCATGGTTTGAGAGCCTATCAGGTGATGACACCATACGATCTTTTAGCCATAACGAACAACCATGCTAAAGCCTCAAGTCACATTCATAGCTGTTAATAGTAGGCCCTAGTATATTTAATCTGCTGGAAAACTAAGCCAGCTTCTTTTCCAAGCCCATTTGTACACTATAATTCAAGATTTGATAACTTACAGTATGAGGATTCTAATCATGCTTATGACTTAGAAAAACTTTATGTGTTACTATGGTTTAAGACTATTGTCTTGTTCTTCACCTGTTGTTTGTATGGTGATAATTTTCCATGAAATTAGAGCTTTACCAAGGAATATCTTTTCGTCCTTGTCTTTTGGTTTGGGTAAGCACATAGGATTGCATGTGTACTGCGAAAAACTACAGATAGCAAAATTCACCACTTCATAATTGAGCTGAGGTAGTGAGATTTTGTTTCCCTCCAATGACGGTCAAGATGTGATTGTCCATGTGGTGATTTAGAAAAGGGGAAAAGAAAAAGAAAGGAACAAACAAGAAAAATGCGCTTGTCTGAGGACATCACAAAAAGTGAAATTGACATCATCAACTTAATGCCAGTGTTGGTTGGAGTTGGAGGAATGTGATGACATTTATAGATTCATAATTTTGAAGGGGCTCATTAGCTTGCCTTCACTTCTTCACATTTGTGCACCTCCTTTTTGGGTAACAAAAACTGCATAATTATGTGGGTGTTGCAGATGCTTTGATCTTGGCTTCTTCAAAGGGATAGAGGAAGCTTGTAGTTAATTTGGATTTCTTCTGAGGAATATGAAGATGGGTTCTCTTCTGTTCTTGATTTGCTGTCTACTGCTAGCAAGAGCTGCTTCACCTGCAGAGTTCAAAGGCATGTCATTTCTCTAGCGCTCCTTTTCTTTTTCTTTCACACCATTAGCTTTCAATGAATAAAGAACTTTGTAATTCTTGTCAAAGCAACCAACTGGATCTTATATCAGAATTCTTGTACTTCAAATCCAAAGGGATCTGTAAATATCATATAAGTTGTAACTAGTCCATTAGAACTGAAGAATCTGTTGTGTCTTGCTTCAAAAGCTTCTAAAGCATTATGTGCAATGAGTTTGATTCTCTTGTAAAGAGTACTTTGGACGGATTGATGACATGAGACAGTAATTTATGCACTTGATCTCCAATGTATTAGGGATTTTAGGCATATATAGACTTAGTGTGCCTTATTATGCGTATACTTGATCTGGTTTTTAACATTTCTTTTACCGCAGGAGATGAGGCAGCCATTTATCTGGATCTGTACCATGTTGATGGCTCCAACTCTTCCCTTGGGAACAAATCTCCAGAGCCTCTTGCCCATGCTCTTGCTCGCGATGAAAATCGAATCAAGGCTCTCAGGTACCAAATTACCAGCACTAAGGCACGCAAATCTGGCATCGTCTTGAACCAATCTATAGACATACTAGGCCCTGAATCCGTGAGCACCCCAGTGAGCCCTGGCTTGTCTCTCGGATTGGGCAATTATTATGTCAAGATAGGCCTTGGCGCGCCTGCCAAATACTATGCCATGATTCTCGACACCGGCAGCTCTCTTTCGTGGATCCAGTGCCAGCCATGTGCGATATCCTGCCATGCCCAAGTCGACCCTCTGTACAACCCCTCCGCTTCCAGGACTTACAAATCCCTGTCGTGCTCAACCTCTCAGTGCTCGTCGCTCAAGGAGGCCACTCTGAATGACCCCTTTTGCGAGGTGGAAACGGGCAAGTGCGTGTACACAGCAAGCTATGGCGACTCGTCCTACTCGATTGGATACTTGAGCCAGGACTCACTTAGTTTATCCCCATCCGAGACTTTGCCAAGTTTCCTTTATGGGTGCGGCCAGGACAACGAAGGCCTGTTCGGGAGGGCAGCCGGTATGGTAGGCCTGGCCCGCCAAAGGCTCTCCATGATTTCTCAATTATCTTCCAAGTATGGAAATGCGTTCTCTTATTGTCTTCCATCAGAAACCTCCATTGGCAGCGGCTTCCTCTCTCTTGGGAGCACCTCACTAATGGCATCAGCCTTCAGGTTCACTCCCATGATAACTGAATCCACAGAAAAGAGCTTATACTTCTTGCGACTGGGTGCAATTTCACTAGCGGGAAAGCCTTTATCAGTCGCGGCTACGCAGTATAGGGTCCCGACCATCATCGACTCCGGGACGGTCATCTCACGCCTGCCTAGTTCAGTCTATGACGCACTCAAACGGGCTTTCATCAAGATCATGTCGAGAAAGTATGCTAAGGCACCAAGCTACTCCATATTGGACACCTGTTTCAAAGGAAGCTTGAAGACTATGTCCGTTCCACAAATTCGGCTTGTATTCCAAGGCGGTGCCGATCTTGCTCTGACACCTGCAAACATTCTCATAGAAGTCGAAAAGGGCACTACTTGCTTGGCCTTCGCAAGCAGCTCCGGAGACGATGAAATCGGTGTCATTGGGAATCATCAGCAAAAGACATTCAAGGTCGCCTATGATGTCGCCAATTCCAGGATTGGGTTTGCTGCAGGCGGCTGCCATTGATTGGCACTGCTTTCACCTATCGAGTGTCATAAAGTACGCAATTATTCATACATAAGGATCCGATGAAATATACAGGGATCGGGGGCAGAATAATATTTGTTTTCTTGAAGTTGTGAACTATAGGAAAGTAACATTGCCTGCAATGTCAAACGTTTCTTCATGTAAATATGTGATTTGATTATCTAACGTAAAGTAAAGAAAGTCACATATCAGTGAAGATATGCAGTAACTACATCCGGATCTACGGCCTGAGTATTGCTCATTTGCTTTGATGTGATAGCCTCTATATCTATAGAGATATATAATAAAAATAAATGCATTTGGTTATCTGTCAATCATTTGAAAGCAAATAGAAGAAGCCTTAATATTGACAAGTAGGATTTTGGTGAAGGACATTCGCAAGGTCTCTAAAATTGCCACCTCACAAGAGCTACTCATGTCGCAGAAAGTAAAAGGAGTTCACAATTCAGTTCTTGAATAACTTTCAATTCACTGAAAACAAGTTTCGCATTCTATACAAACCACGCTGCACAAATTTTGACCATTAAATGGACGTAATTTCCTTGATTCGAATGCATGAACGGCGAATTCTTTTCCATCACTAAACTTGCATCAGATGAAAATCAAAGATAGAACAAAACAGAGGCAAAACATGTAGTATCCACAGCTTCTTAGCCACATCTACTGGTTTGTTTTAAAATCCGACAACTCACAAGTGAAAAATAAGAATCTATAGTCTATTATGTATAAGTAAAGTCGGATATAGGAGAGTGTTCGCTCTTGTGCTCACCACATGACACTTCTCTTTAACTTTGTGTTTGTCACAAGAGATGAAATTTGGTATTGTGTTGACACGTGGCCCAATAATCTTATTGATTATTTACATGTCATCTTGGCACTCGTATATTTTATTTTCAAAATTTAAACATTTCCCAACGTTAAAAAAAAATTATCTTGAGTTAAACAATGTGTAGTCACGGTTAAGTACAAAAACATCTTAAAATGTTGTAAAAGTGTCATAAAAATGAGGGAGGACGTTAACATATCTCACCGTGTTCAAGTGTAAAAGCGTTTGTAAAAGAAAATATATAGAGATGTCTGCACATCAACGTATCACAGAGACACCCTGGCGCAGAGAGATCGAAACAAGTCACAAAAGATCAGGAGGTTGAACTTATTCTGTGATGTCTTTGACCCAAAGAGCTAGCTATGGACATCATAGCCAGTGCAGAGACCCCATGTGGATAAAGGGCCTCAGTAAACGTGCAGGCCATTGATGGGCACACAGCCTTGTGTGCTTATAGGCTTTCCACATGTGAATGTGATAACATTAAATAATTACAGGCCCACTTAACCTTAATGCATTGAGTGTTTGGTTGGAAGATTTCAAAGTTTGAACTTTGATTCTTTCTTGTCTGCTATAAAATGAGTCAATTCATCTCCAACAGCCTGCATTTGACTTTTCGGCCACCTTTCACACGGCTACGACACTCTGATTTCTTCAGGATCTATCACTCTGCTAAAAGTTCTCTCTCTGGCACCTCTGCTCGCTCTTATGCGCCCACGTCTCTGCTGTGAATTGAAAGTGGGAGTCCTGATTGATTCAAAGTTGGCCACAACCGGCTCATCAGCAACCGGGGAATTCCTGCTTCGACTAACAGGTGTATGGTACGTTTATCTGAAAAATTCATCCATCTTGATTTTGTTCCTTCTTTCTGTCCACCACCAAGTGTATTGACTTCCATGAAGATCTCTCTCTCATTCTATCTGAGAGTTAGTATACTGCAGAAAATGGACCTGAATGTTTCATTTGAAGAGATTATCTGCTTCTTTCTTCTTAGGAATCTAGCTCTCTTCGCTGCCAAAAAGAATTGGTCTCGAGACAATCTATTTCTATAGTCATGCATCACTCAGAAAAACTTCTCTCGAGACCTTATGCATTAATGCAGTGTGAAAAATTCTACTGCTCAATGCTGCAAGGCAAGATCTGATCGTTCTCTTTCTGGTAACGTAAATGTCTGACAACTTTGACAAGAATTTCTTCTTCTTTCCACTCTAATGTTCAAAGTTCAATTGTATGATCTGATGGCGTTGAGTAATAGCCTCCCAATCAAAGTTTTAATTTGTGGTTGCACCATGAATACAAGGTCCTCGGAACTCCTAAGATTTTGCGCTTTTCACTTACCTAGAAAATTGGATGTGAACAAATTTGATCTTTTTGATAAAGGAGAGTTAAAAGTTCTTCTGTGATCAAAGGAAAAAGAGACAACATAAATGTCTCTCCCTGAAAGATACTCTGCTGAAGAAAAGAGACCTTTGGAAGTTCAATGTGAAGATGAGTTTTTCTGTCTAGTCCTTGTTTCCCGGACTACGAGTTCCCTTTTTCTTGTCTAGAAAACTCAGAAAGTGGAAAAAGAGTGGGGCATGTTTTCCAGATTCCAATGTCATCGAGCAATGAGCAACCACCACCATTAGCGGCAATAAAGAAGAGGCGAATTGGACTTGTTCAACTAAAAAGCATAAAGAATAGAGAAAATCCAATTGGCTTGCAATATGCTGCCAAAAAACTGCCATCGACATTGGACGGACAAGATCACAACATTCGCCCCCTCGTTTTTGTATGTTATTCCATATTCAATACCAGCTCCAAAGTCCAAACAACTAAAGTCGGTAACTTCATGTTGGTTTCTGCACGTTCTTACTGAATGTTCATCTTTCTCTAATGGTGCAGATGATTTTAATATGTCATCTCTTCAAAATCTTGAATCTAAGTCACCCATTTCTGAAATTTTATAATATTTGTTCCTTTCCTTCTTTTTCTTTTCTCTAAAACACTAGGCTTGGACTGCTTGTTAGCCAGAAAGATCACGTCCATGAGACATGTAGTTAAACAAACGTAATAGACAACAAAGTGACAATAAAAGAACATTTGTTCCAGGGCGAGGCAATGCACACTTCTACTTGCTAATTAAATAATGGGTTAGTGCGAATTCAAAAGAACAAGACTTTCCCCCATTTCAAGGATTTAAACTAAAGGTCTGATCCTTTGTGCAGATGCGATAACCTGATAGCAATCATCAAGAACTTTACTTCTGCAGAAACTTACCTCAATCAGAATGGGCTGCATTTCCTCAAAAGTTGTATCGCGGTCAATTAGCTACAGAGAAGAGCTGAATCGGAGCTCCCGGAGTACGGGAAAATCCATTATGGCGCTGGAAGATATATTCAGCTCAAACAAGGGAAGCGACCAATTCCTCACGCTTGTTTGCACTGCTAACACAGTAGCCAACCGGCTCCGGTGTGGAAGCATCAATTCAGAGTCAAAAACAAGCCCCAGATCAAACGAAGCTACTTTCGAGTCTGATAGAAACTGTGATTGCTCAGCAGTTTCAGAAGAAGGAACAGAAAGAAATCATGGGAAGTCAGTAATTTCTCAGCTCATCCATGAAGATTCAGAATCCTATAGTGTTGAACCTCCTAAACGGTCCAGAAGTTGGCATTCATTTTTTGAAGAAGAAATGCCTTCAGCCAATGCTGAGAACTATGGCAAAAGTAGAGATAGATCCGAGTGGGAGTACAAAGGCGTAGGGTGGTCAAGAAGCTTTCATACAGTTGAGGAACACGATGCATTGCTGGTTAGGATTTTGTCAGCAAGCTCTTCTCATGATGACAGTGTCGCAGAGAACCAAGAGAAAATAACATACCTTGAATCTTCAATGCATTGCGCTCAGAACAAGCACAATATCAAGACAGTGGATACAACACCACAAAAAGATGATGTTTTTGTAGACAAGAACATTGCAAATGATGAAGCTGTAAAAGATGATTCGATCACGCTATCGGCTTCAGGATCAGAAAGCAAAGAAGTGATCCCAAGTTCACTAGAGGCCCGCCCAAGCGATGAGCTAATTGCCAAAGAAGATGTTGCTCAAGAAGAAAGATGCGTGATAGAGGGAGGACTCAAGAGAAAGGCCATTGCAAGAGGGCTAGAATCACTTGCAATCCCGACCACAATTGAATTCCCAGCAGTTGCAAGCTTAAGAGAATGGCTTCCTGCCACAGGGCAAGTCTACTCTCCTGGAGCCTACGCAACTCCTAAGTTTGGCACCTATTCTTTGCCAGAGTCCAAGAATCCATGCGAGGCCACCGACGACAACATCTTCACCAAGGAATTGCTGACGGCCTTTGAGGAGCACATGCAAGAACTAGAAGCAGAAGAAGAAACTATTCTCAAACAAATTGCAGAAAAATGGGAACAGGAAGGTGCCAAGGAAAATCTAGATGAAGTTGCTACAACCTAGCAAGGATAAATTTTTTTGTGTGGCTTTGGATATTAAAGTTTATGGTCCAAGTCTGAGGAGAGTCTAGGATTCTCTCGGAAATTAATGCCCTCAGATTGTAAGATACATTGAAATGAAAAATATATCTGAAAATGAAAAATGAAAAAAAGACTGTAAGCACAGTCATGCTGTCAGTCAAAAGCACTGTATCTTCATCCAACTGCGGCTATAGTCCATGAACATCAAGCTTGCACACCTCCCATCTCATTAAAAGAATCAAACAGGACACTTACAGGTCATGCAATTAAAATCATAATTTTTCAGGAAGTATGTTTCAATGATGACTACCTCATCATCAAAGAAAGTTACTCATACTACTAGAAGAATCTGAAAATAACATTAGTCCTTACCTGATTATCTCAACTACGCATGGGGCAAGCAGTTCGCTGAGGGCTATAATCACACCACAGATCATTTTCATGAAAAGGAGTTCTACTACGCTATGTTTAGAGAATCAGAAGATTCTTGAAAGTTAATATGTGCAACAACTCAACAGACAATTTCCACAATACCCAATCCGACATTCAAGTAGATTACCAGTGTACTGAAGAGCCCAAAAGTGACAAGCACACTAACAGCAACAATCAAACCAAAAATAGTTCTGCAAATACAGAGAAGAACTTCAGACACTTACGTTGGGTTTGATTCATCATAATCTAGATTCTAAAACATGCTTATCAGCATTTTTAATTGCCTAGAAGTCTTTCAGTCATCACTTAGGTTCAGCTTCCAACAAGCAACTTAACATGAAAGGACCTGATCTTTAACCCATGGCATATTTCTGTGTCCATGCCCTGGCCGTTTCCTCGTATCGGCTTCTTTGGTGTTTGTATAAGTGAGCAATTTCAGGGACTAGAGGGTCGTCTGGATTGGGGTCAGTGAGAAGAGAGCAGATGGAAAGGAGGACTTTTGAAATGGTCAATGCTGGGCTCCATTGTTCCTTGAGAATGTCAAGACATATGCTGCCATTGGAGTTGATGTTGGGGTGATAAACCTACGGTAGACAGAAGAAATAGGGACACAAGAATGTCACAATGCTAAGTTTGATGAAACAACAAAAAACAAATCTAGACAACACCCCTACATACATATAATAAGAGCTACTTCAAAATCAAGAAGAATAGCTTTATTGACATATAGATTACTGCCCTGTCCGGCATTTTATTTCTTTTCCCAAAAATCGAGACATGCTACTTTGAAGTGTCCATCTCTCAAGTAAAAAAGCCTATACAAGTAATTGAGACAGTGACTAGCATCAGAAGTATGAGTAAGCAGGATCTGCACTGATTGATAACAACAGTTTGAGAGGGAATGTAGGTGCACCTTTTTAATGAAGACATAATTTGATTTATACCATACAGGAACATCAATTGAATAATTTTAAGCTTGATACAGAAATCTAAGTTGAAATTCCAACAAAGCAACAACAATTTATGCAATAGAAGCAAGCATGAGGACATGAAATACTGTGCTAACGACTGAGATGCTCTCTGACCAGCAGGGTACAGCCTATCAGTTTTCCAACAAATAAATGTAAAGTTTCCAGTTCTCCGTTATAATCACTTACACAAAGTACCTAGTCGCAGGGACAATGACTTGGTTTCTACAATTCAAGGGAAAAAGAACATGCAATCAAATTCAGAAATAGGCACAACTGAACAATTTAAAGAGAAGATGTGCACAAAAACAAAAATCAGCATTACAAAAGGACAACATTATGGCAGACAAAACAAACATTACATGTAAGAAGAGGTCATGAAATAACCTTGGTTTGGAAGTTGACTTTGGGAGGTTTAAATGGGTAATCAGGCGGGAAATGGATCATTATGAAGAACACACCACCAGCATACGGGCTATCAGTTGGCCCCATGATGGTTGCTTGCCAGTGGAAGAGGTCTTCTCCCACTGGGCCAGCACTGCATGAGGTTGGAGGGTCTCTCTGCAAATCCTGTAGTTCCTTTTGAATTCTCTTGCTAGCCATCAATTGGTTCTATTCTAAAACCCAAAAGAACCCAAAACATGTCAGCACCGAAAAAGGACTTTAACATACCCATATATAAAATTTCAAATACTTCATGGCAGTTGCTGAGCTCAAATGCTAATCAAGTGCCCAGTTAAACTAAATGACATAATGATTCAGCTGAGCGAAGAAATCACCTTACCAGGGAAACATTAGAAAGAAAAAGATAGTAATAAAGGTCCAAACTTTACAATAGTTGAACAAGCACAAAATAATGGGTTTTTTTGTTTTTAGAAAATATTCAAAACCCAACTGAATTCCAGCACCGAAAGTGCCAACACACGGGAGGAATTATCATCTGACCCAGCAACAAAAGAAACAAGTCAACACCTAACAGGTAAATATAAACTCTATCACACACCATGTAAGTTTAAGGTAGCGACCAGCAAGAATCGGATCTGAAGCAAAGAAGGTCAAGCTAAACTAACGAGAGAGAGAGAGAGAGAGAGAGAGAGAGAGAGAGAGGATTACAAACAAATTATACCAGGAAGTAGAGAGAGATTCCTGGAAGAATCAAGAAGTGAAGTTGAGTCTTGACTTCCAGGAAGAGAGACCTGGGAAGATGAGAGGTTTCGATGGGGTTTGTGGACACAGGAGGAGGGAGGGAGCATTGGCGTTGACTAACCATCATCATGTCAATATTAAAATGTTTTATCCGAAAAGCAGCTTGTTTATTTCCACCGGATAAGCAGGCAACTTGTCTTTGTTGTGCAAATTTTATCCAGAAACTTGAAACTTGCTCCTCCAGTTGCCTTCAAAATTATTAACTTATTATATGGTAGGCAGCTGGCAATAAATGGTGAATTATTGTTGCTGACATTGAAGCTTGACAAGATGGAGCTTTGCCTTTCAAGCTATAGTGTGAAAAAGTAACAAGAGTTATCCCTTATCTCTAAAGGTAAACGTACAGATACATGAATTTTATTTTATTTTTGGTCAGAATACAGATACATGATTTCACCATAGAGGAAATGTACAGTTTTAGATTCTTAAGAAATTTATACACCGTACTGTGCTTTTTAATTTATGATGATAAGATCACAAAAGTAATAAAGTTGCTTAAACGGGTTGATTAAATTCTTAGTTCTCTTTTCAATTTATAAGCCGTATTATGCATCTAACTGTTACTTAAGAAATTTGATGTTACGAAAATTTCAATAAACATATCCCAACAATCATCATTAGAAAAGAAAATTATAAATAGAAGTCCTTATAAGTGTAATTACCACTTTTTGCGTTACACATAAAAATCTCATACAAGATCTTATCAAATCAAAATATGCAAAAAAAAAATCATATACTAACAAGCATATTGCTATTGATAAGACACATATATTGAAGTAGGTTTTAATATAGATATCACTAAATAATTAAAACAAAGCAACTTGCAAATGGATAAGATATGGTTTGAGATAAACCCATAAATTAAAATAATACAGTTATAGTCTTACACTCATATTACGTTATCAAACAATAAATTTCAAAGAGTAAATTTTTTTATCTTTACAAAGCACGGGTCTTTCAACTAATGTACCATATGATGCATAGTTGGCAATAACTGGCGAAATGAATTCCTACTCTATGGTTCAGCCCAATATTCTATACTTGCAGTTATAATCTTCACCCAATTAAACTTAAAAATTAGATCTTTTGATTTCCCAAATTACAGTGCATTTCGTTGCTTGAGAAAATGAATGAATGGGATTTAAGTAATATCGACACTAATACGTGACACAATATATTGGCATGTTAGTTTTAAAAAAAATAGAAAATATCAACACATTGGGACACATTGTATATCAAATGTATGTTTTTATATATACATGATAAATTATCATTTTTATAATTATTTTAATCAAATTAATTTGATTTAAATTCACAAATAATAATAATAATAATAATAATAATAATAATAATAATAATAATAATAATAATCTAGAATAAATTTACACTAAAAAAGTTAATGCACCATTAGTTATTATCATTCATTGTTTCAATTTGAAAAATTCAACTCCATTCCAATAATTCATAAAACTTCGAGATAAAAAATAAGCAATTCACATTGTAGACTCTCAAGTTAAAGTGTGTTGAAAGAGAAGAGAAAAAAACAAACTTGGAGGGATAAATCATATGCCATAGGAAGCGAAAGTCATCTTCAGAAAAATCAACCAGTCCCTCCCAATGTTCTTGGAAACCCCAGAAATCAAGATTGGATGATGAGAGAAGAGAAAACTAGATTTTTCTTCTTTCCCCACTTCTTATTTTTAATTTTTTTCTCATATTTATATTTTGACTTTTCATTTATTAAAAAATTTCAAATTTGACCATGCTTGTACATCATAATTATGCGCTAGAATTCCAAACTCGTGTGTTGAAATTCTAGACTCGAGTGTCAAGAGAATTGACTAGGTATTAGATTTTCCGACACGTGTTGACCAAGTGTCGAGTGTGTTGAAGAGTATCAGAAAGTATCCGGCACGAAATGAAAACTTTCGGAGAGTGTTAGTGTTCCCTAAAATGGTATACACTATTGTAGCCATAATTGTTGCCTTGAGGGTTCAAATCAGATCTTTCAGTAATTTATTCAAGCCACCTCCGTTATAATTCATTCTTGGTAGTAAACTCCCTATGTAAAAAGAGTTGCTCATGGGTTATTTGACTTTGGATATATGCAAAAGTCAAAACCTATATATTGAAGTGTTGGTTATAGCCTAAAGCAGTATCAATGCATTCCTATGCATATTAAATTACAATTTCGTTGACTACAGCATTCAATAACAAAATCAGACGCCAAAAGCCACGACTTAGATCAAAACCAAAGAAAGTCAGGTTGAAAGTGAAAGTCATTCAAACCCAGGATTTCTGACGAAAGTTTAGACCATTTTCTTCTAATGTAGATAGACTTTGGCTAGAAACAAAAATTCCATTGAAAGACGACAACGGCCATTAGGGCTGACAAAACCGTTGATCTTGGGTCAAAACCGTTGACCTGAAGCATTGCTTACTCCAACATAACCGAAACCGTTGATCTCGGCTCTTGGGTCATGCTCACATTGAGTTTCCCAAATCCATTAATTCAAAGACCATTGCAGTCAGATCAAGTTGATCACATTAGTTCCATACCCACATTAGTTCCATACCAACTTAGATGAGCCCAAATGATGGTCCAACTTAATTTATGTCCTCATGGACATAAGAGTATCACTAATATGAAGAGAGCAGCATAAAATTTCAGAGAAAGTGGAGCCAAAAACATCACAAATTTTGACAGAGAAAGTGAATAGGGTTCTTATTGGCAATGAGAAGAGCTTGCCTCAATCTTCACCCAAACACCACCAACCTTTACTCAATACATCTCCATTATTCTGCAAACAACAGACCACTCATCACCATAAAGCTCTCTCTCTCTCTCTCTCTCTCTCTCTCTCTCTCTCTCTCTCTCAACATTCCGATGAAGAGCCAGTGTTCTATGACCTAAAGAAAGAAGACAATGATACACCAAGTAACAACATACTTGTCCTCTTACCCTACATTCGAGAAATATATCACCTATCTACATGTACACAATGAGCCAAAGACACTACAGCAATATTGGAAGAAATCCTATATAATTGCAGTTATATCGTTAAGAAACGGTGCAGGCATCTCCTCACAACATGGAGTCGAGATACGAATAATTCCTGCATCGGTTATACTGAAGGAGACTTCCATAAGTGCGATCCCACACCCCAATGAATAGCGATTCAGTATCAGGGCTGAAAGATACACCAGAGATCTCGCCAAAAAAATCGATCTCCTGCTCCTTCTCATACCCACTCTTCACATCATAGACATGGACAAAATCAGCAGGCTCTGCCATGGCCATAAATCGCCCATCGGATGTAAATCGAATGGACCGGATGGCTCCAAGGTTGCCCTTGAGTACAGCAACAGACTTTGATAAGTTGCGAATGTCCCAAATACGGCAAGTCTTGTCTTGGTTTCCAGTGGCAAATATGTGACCATCTGGATGCCATGCAGACGCAAACGAGAAATCCAAGTGCCCTTGTAGTGGCGTAATGGTCTACAATTGCAAAAATTTGAAGTTACACCGTCTCATCGGGAAAATCTGATCCAAAATCCTCAAGTAGAAATAGAGCATGCTTAGGATTTACAGGCCTTATATTCATGTTTCTTGTTTACAGTTAGATTTACTTTTTCAGGGAAAGGGGCAGAGGGAGGGATGGAAAGAGAAGGCAAGGAAAGTAACTACCTTTCCTCTTTGAGAATCCACCAATATCCCCTCAGGGTTGTCACCGACAATGACCAAGAGCTTACCATCAGGACTCAGAGAAGTATGCTGTTCGCAAAAACCGCAAAATCTTAGCAAGTAAGCATTAGCAGGTAGACTTCAGTGAAAAAAAAAGGGGGATAAAGGAAACATTAGCCAACAGAACAATTTGCAAACTTCAACTTCCATCCAAAATCCAGCACTGAATCACATGGATGATGTATGGTCTTCTACAGACACAACGCATCATTATTTCCTAACTTGTACATCTACATTCAGTGACAATACAAAAGAGTCTTGCTTGATGAGCCATCCCAAGTTTTGCCCGGTGGAACAGGTCTATGTGAAACTTCTACATAGAATTCACGGGATCTTTGGATGTCTAATTCATGGCCTGGCAGGCACTCTTTTCACTTCACTAGATATTCTACTGTTACAGAAGTTGAGAAACCTAAAAAGAAATGGGCAAACATCATATACTTCAATAAACACCAAGTCTAGATGCATAACAGAGAAACTAGAAGTTCTGTATCCCGAAGTTCCCTTCTAAATGATACTTACGCAACTTGGTCACAAGGAAGTTATGGTTTCTAGGTCCAAAAATGCAAATCATCAGCGTTCCCACAATTTTAGCCATGGCATAACTTAAGGTAGATGATAAGGGCAGTCCTTGCAAATAACTTGAGAGTTTACAGCAACACCAGATGATAAAAACTGGAAGACATAGGCCCTTCAACAATGGCTTGGCAGAAGAAGACAGATGAGTTCCAAATGCAAGCATAATGATTTTGTATAACCAATTGCAACATGAGATGAATTCAAGA
The DNA here is from genome assembly GCA_014182735.1 of Corymbia maculata. Classification (NCBI taxonomy): domain Eukaryota; kingdom Viridiplantae; phylum Streptophyta; class Magnoliopsida; order Myrtales; family Myrtaceae; genus Corymbia; species Corymbia maculata. Next base: position 41,373,987 of record CM024686.1, on the reverse strand, counting down.
TAATTACTTCATGGCAGCTGAAATATTTAGTCTATGTCCAATTAGAAGTTTAAAACATCTTATTTTGTGCAAAGTGTCACTGAGAAATGCTTACATTCACTGGCCAAGGATACGAAAAATGTCTGGAAAGCTCAAATTTCTCCATGTCAAAGTCTCTGACTCCACAGTCATTATTTGATGCCATGAAATGTATGGCGCCACTGGCAATAAAACATTAAGGAAATTTAAGGACTTAAAATGATGGCTCCACCTCAACTATGCACAAACTGCAAGAGAATAGTGTGTAGAGACACAGTTGCATGTCTAAGTGCATGCTGACACACATCCACAAACAAAATAAACTATTAAATGTATATCAAGATGAGAACGGAATGCATCATGAAGGCAACCTGGGAGAATCGTAAATTTCAACTGCATTAGTGATAGCATTGTCATCATAAGTTGTTCTGCAACAGTAGCTAACACCAGGACGATCTAAATGCTGCACCCAGTGACAAGGATCATCAGCAGTCACCAAAATAAAAAATGTTGGACTTGTGATAGATTAATAAAGAATAATTCTGTCATAAGAACCTACACCTACAATCAAACTGCAAATAAGGAACTTATATGAATGAATCCAACTGGCATTGTAGAAACATTTGCTCAGTCAGGAATTCAACATGAATGAGAATTCTAATTGTACACTAATACAAAAGAAAACAACATAGTACACTAAATATGAATAAGTCAAACAAAGAAATAAAACATTGTATTCACAGTTGCATGTGTCAGGTTATACAAGCAAACTTAGTATCGCGCTAAAATCATGTGCTTATAAACATTTGCTCATTAAACAATGACAACTCTAAAGAAAACACAAATATTGAGGTGACCTTATCAGTACTTTGGCCCAAATATTACCTTACAAATAAGCTCCCCCTGGAAACCACCAGCAATCAGTAATTTATCCCGTACCGCAAGGGTACTGACTTGTGTCTGTGTAAAACCCTCTAAGAGACTTCCAGGGTGTTTCTACAATGAAAAGCAACAAAAATGCCAAGACTATCTCATTAAATAAGAACTTTCAGAGCATAAATCACTGAGTTCTGCATATAATGCTACATAATATTCCTGTACCTCACAAGGGGCTACATGTCCATAAACATCAAGCACTTCAGTCTTCTTGCAAGTCAATGACGACCAGTGAATGATCGAGAAGTGCGACATAAGGTAAACATCATGCTTTGTTGTGGACCAAACCAAGTTTCTCAACTGCAATTCCAGGTAAAGGTTCAAAACAAGGTTTTAGCACAAAAAATTTCAGGAAGACAAGATATGTGTGAGGAATTTCTGAAATAGACAAAGTTCAAAAGCCATGTTCAAAATAGCAATAGCCAACAACAGCCCCTGAATTGGAGGTGTACTCCAAAGCAAACCCAAGCTCCAATTGCTAAGATATATGCACACTTTGAAGTTTCAAGTTGGTTCCCCCTAAACAGAACAGGAGACAACACTTGAGCAAAACATCACGACCAAACAACAAACAAAAAAGAAGCCTAATGCTTTTGTACCCTCAATTATCTCAAAATCCAAAAATAAGTACACTCAAACCTAAATTAACTCTTATCCTGAAAACAACTTCAATTAATCCAAACCAAAACAACACCACTGAGAGAGAGAGAGCATTCCAATGTTCTACTATAATCACATAGATTTTAACAAATGCACCAGATTGTAAGGACAATATAACAGCTTAACCTGTTGGTGCATGACCAGCTATGCTTTGTGGAAAGCGACCTCAGCAAGTACACATTGTACTTGCACACAAAAGAAAGAATGTTTCTTAATGAATGGCTTGCTGTTGTCCTAAATCATGTCAGATGTCAAACCAGCAAATGAAATAAAAATGTATTGCGCAAAGCTAATACATACGTTCATGGACTATACATGCAGAGATATGACAGATAGAAATGGTTGCATGGAGTGAAGAACTTCATGCAACATTGTCAAGCTCACTCTAACTCTGTTAAAGTTTAAGTACCCGATGCACATACTATACCTATTCAAAGTTAGGACTCCAAAAAGTAGCAGCCAACAGCTAGGGGAAAGCATGAGTTCTACAGTCTTCCCATTCCTATAAGATGTCCCTCACTACCAGTTTGGTGACATGACACTAAACCTACAACCAATTACTCATCCAGGAATTTATGTACATTCATATGTTTCCAGAAGAAATTCATGGTCGACCAGAGCACACTGCTAAAGGAGAAGGGGATACCAACCCAAAAAAAGGAGGAGGATATTCCACTACATGAAACTTGGGGAGTAATCAACAGTAATCAACTTGCAGAATTTCAACATCCTAGCAACCAGAAGATAAAATCACAAGACGGAACTATTAACATACTTGAAAATGAAGGATTGTGGACTTCACAGATCTTGTGTTTCGCCAAAACTCATAATAGTTTCCACCTTTTCTTGTGGGTTTGCATTCCTGTTTAGTAGAATAAACATAGAAAAGGATGATGTAAGTGAGCCCAATTCCAGAAAAGAATTGCTATCCAGTACTACAGAACTTGTAAGATTTTACCTTTTCCGAACTTTCTCCGGATTGTGGTACATTTTCATAGTTCTTGTACTGCTCTATTCTAGTTTTTCTGTATTTTTCACGAGTGACGCTCAGTCTTTCCCAAGGAATGCCCTGGATATCTTTACCTCCCCGAGCATCAGCAGCAGAGGTATCAGTAATCTTATTATCCTGCCATAGCCAACGCAATCCATCTCACAACAGTTCTCAATTGATATAGGTGATTTTACAATGATCCAGAAATAGCCCCGACTGATAAACGCAGACTTTGGCAAGGAGAAATCATCATGCAGCTAGACAAAAGCAGAGGAAAAAAGAAAAGCAACGAATGCAGAAGCCAAAAGGAGGAGGAGAAAGACTAAGAGTTAACAATGCGAACCAAATGATCATATTCCTCATCCTCATCGGTTTCTGAATCGCCCATTACTCTTTCATGGAAGTACATATCATCATCTACTTCTCCCGCATCGTATTCATCTGCTGCATATTCCATCGGATACTCTTGGTGCTGAGACATGTAGCCCTAACAACCCTAAAACCAAAAGCAACATCACTTCAGCTGGACGGCACCCAGATAGTCTAAGCAGCATTGAACATATAAATCAGCCACCTTCCAGAAAGAGAGGACAAAGAAAAGAAAACCACGAGACGTATGTAACTTGGTCCACAGTGAAATGTCAACCACCGAATATAAGTCCTCAAGTTGCTAGTCATACACCAGTTCTTGTAACCAAAACAGCTTGAAAATGTTGATCCATGGATGTTCATCATTATTTGAATACAACAATTATCATTCGCAGGCTCACCAAGATGCTAGCACAATCCTTGAACAAGTTGCAAACTCTAGAACTCCAGCAACATCCCAATTGAACAAACATCGGACGACCAAAAAAAGAGGCTTGAAATGGCGGCAAATGCACTGGAAGATACTTTCCCATGGCAATCAACAATCTCCCATGAAATTTAATTAACAGAGCACTGAAAAGACTCCAAATCAACCAAGCAATCCAGCAACAAAAGCCGAGATTTGAAACTACTAACAAGCTGAAGAAAAGTGGGGGCAAAACCAGAATCTACAAAACAGCATACATCAATATCACCATGAAAAAACTCCCACGGGCCATTTCTACACCTATGACCATCAATCATCCCAGCACATACGCCCGGCAACAATCAATCAAACAACAAGCAGAACCAAAGCTGAAAAAAGAGATACAAACCCGCAAGCCGAATCACGCCATAAAAAATAAATTAAAAAAAATGAAAAATGAAAAATGAAAAATCGAAACCCTAAGAAAACTGCGCCCCGTCGTAACAACAACAATACGAAGCCAATCGGCGAGCGGAAAAGAAGGGGCCGCATCGGGGGGAGCCGCCGAATCGAAACCCTAACTCAATTCCCCCAATCGAATCCGAATTGAACCAAGATCTCTCCGACCCAGATGCCCAAAAAAACCCCCAAAAAAATCCAGAAAAATTCCAGAAAAATTGCGCCGCTTACGCGAAATTGAGGGGCGGGGCGAACGAATCTGAATCGGAGCTCGTCGAAAATTTTTCGTTTCCTGCGAATTTCTTTGTTTTCTCGGGTTGATTTTTTACTTGTGAGAAGAGAATCAATGAACCAGAGGATTTTGCTGCATCTGCGATGCTCGTCGATTGGGACCCCTCAAAGCCATCTACGATCGGTTTATCAATTTTATATTTATACTTGAAAAGGAAAATTATTTATTTATTTTCTTGCTCTCTGTTTTCTTTTTTTCTTTTTTGGGGAAGAGGAGCTTGGGGAGGACGAATGCGGCTTTTTACGTTTATGCCACCGATCTTTTTAGGATAAGCCTGGCACGGTCTTTCGGGTCGGATCGGGTCAGGTCGGGATGCTCTTGTCGGGCCTCTTGAGCGTTTTGGGCATCCGGAGCCCAATTTCTATTTTTTCTCTAATTTTTTGCACCAGTCGAAACGCCGTTGGTGGGGAAATGAACCTCCACGAGTGATGTGACTTTCTTATTGCGCTCACTTGAATGACAAAGCCCTTCAAGCGATCACTCGAGCGTCGCTTTGATGAAAATCGATTACTTGACTGTTGTTGACGATTAGTGTGATTGGCAAATTCAACGTGGCGTTGATTTATTTTGAATCGGCTACATTAAGATCAAATTTATAGATTGATGGCCATACGTCGATGGTGTAGAGTTACGATAATTGATTTACTGCCATATTACTTGTAGAAAGGGATCAATATGCTATGAATTACACATTTGACAATTTTTTGGTTTTTTACTAAGTTGTAAATTCTCTCGATGTTTAGTAGTTTTTGCAAAATATTTTTGTTGGTTCAAAATATTTTTCGAAATTATTAATATTACGAACAAACATTGGTTTTCTTGTTTATTTATCGAAGTACAAAACATCTAAGTAGATTATCAAAATATCTACTTTGAATCATAGAGCTAAGCCAAATGTGGCCCTCTGATTTGCACATCTCTCTTATCGACCACCAAGTATTTTAACCTAAATCATCATTACTATTAACCTTTATTATTTTTCCCGTCCTTCAACTTTTGAGTAGTCTTCATGTACGTTGCCCTTGATCATGTCCTTTTACCCCTAAGTATTTCAAGTCATCATTGCCTTTTGACCTTGTTTAATAAATCTTATCTCTTTGTAACTCTTGTATAATTTATTATATGCATTCCTTCCTTACCGAACAAGCTATTACAAGTGCTCAAGTTTTGAAAGAAAGCTTCAACTTGTCCTTACAAAGAAATAAAGTATTCCGTCACTTTCCTCTTGTATTTTTGCTTTCCAATCTTCCGAATAAAAGGGTTCCTCTCTTGTGTTGTTAAAGCCTCTAATTTTACATTTTCAAGTGTTTACAAGGTGAATTTTTGAGTTTTCTTTTCATTTTATCAAACTAGTTTTGTTGATTAAAGAGATTGAGAGTTGTTAATATTTATTCTTGTTTATTTTGCTTTGAAGGTGATTAAGGCTTTGATTTAATCAAATCTTTGTTCAAGGTGAGTGAAAACTCTAGGGACTAAATTAAAGTGATCTACTCAGTACTCTCGACTTGATTGTTTAATGGTTGCTAATTTTAGTTTGAACTTTGACATGTTAAGTGTGAGAAGGTTATAATGATTACAAGTTGAATCATTATAATCGTTTGACTTAATTTAATGAGTTCCTACATACCGAGGCTATGAGTAATTGAATTTCATGAGATTTGGTAGTATTAAAAGTGAAAATGAAGAAATTAAATTGACAAGTGATATTTTTGTAACTCAACAAAGTTACCATTAAGCTAAGTGTTGTCATCGAGTTATCGATTATTTTGGTTGTCAATAATCACGTTGATGATTACTTTGGTGGTCAATGTTCACATTGTTGATCATTTTGGTTGTCACTATTCATCTTGCCTATCTTTTTTCTTTTTTTTTTATCAATGTTCACGTTAATGATTCTCTATCAATATTATTGTTGCTTGCACAAGAAATGAAAAGAGATCAGTGTGTTATTATTACTTATGTCAATGACGGATGGAAAATACATGGCAATTGTATTTTGGTAACCAATTGCATAAGACGACATTGTGTATTGAATGCTGATTGTGAGAATGGCTATGCAAGAAATAATAAATGAGCATTAAATTCATTATTAATGTAAGTAAGATCACAAGATTTGAGTGTTCTCATGTGCACTACTAATATGCAATCATTTATGGTTAATATTATGCTATGTTTCTATTGCCCATATATTAGTAGGGAAGATGCCAATCCCAAGGAATGATAAAAGCTTTATAAAGTTTTTTGTCTACCTTGGTGTTGAGATGCCTTGAAATGTTGGAATGCCTAGGAGTTTGAACGCCCCAAGAGTTGGGATGAGATGATACGCTAATAATGAATATGATACATGTCTATCTATCATCTATCTATCTATCTATCTATATATATGCAAATATCATGTCTAATTGGTGATAGCCATGTATTATAGTAGGTTATGTCATCCGCTTACATTTGAGTGGGCCATTTTTGCGATATTGTTAATGGTTTCTATTGGCATGTCACAATGGGAAAGATAATGCATTTACTTCCATATTTATATCATACATGGTTATTACATAATTATTTTGAATTCAACATTGTTTTTAGGATACCAAGTTGAGTGGTAAAATGATCTACTAACCTTAGATTTAAAGATTTCATTTATAAGACTTCAACTCATCCTTTATTTTTGTAGTTTTATAGAATGGATCACCCTCCCCACTACGATTTGGAGTTCTTGTCAATGTGTTTATAACTAATTCAATCATGATATATATTAAGTGTAATTCGGTGATATGAATCCACGTAGGTGTACTAGGGTGGATTCCTCATCAATTTGTTGCCTCTTACTTCAACATCAATGGAGAGTTGGGTGGACCACTTAGGAGTTTCTATTATCTGTCATATTGTAGCATGGCTTTGTGTAGACAAGTTTTGGGTGTAAGAGTATGGGGTACTGTCGATGAGTATGGCCTTCTTCCTAGAGTTAAGGTGTTGTATTCAACTTCTTTTTGGTACTTGTACTAATACTTTAAAAAAATTATAAATGGAAAATTGTATGTGTAAATCATTCGAACTCGTGTGATTTCTTGTAGGGGTTGTTATGAAAATTTTGTTGTGTTTTTGCATGCTAATAATAAATATTAATTATAAAATAGAAAGGACGCATATTGCATGTGATGTTTTGGGGTGTCACAACCCGCTTTTGTCGAAATGAGTCATTATAGGCCCACTTGTTTCAATATGATTTGTTCTCAAACCACACGTACTGTAGAGGGTTCCTTACTATTATAATATTGTGACATTTCTAGATTAATTCATTTAAGGTATTATCTGCTTTGGCCTATCTCATATTAAGTCTTATGGTTTTGTCCTTTAGAATACATGCAAGTACTTTCCTAGAAAGTCACCAATCTTGATAGTGCTTTAGCCTAAGCATGCTTAATTTGGGAATTCCAAATCAAAGTTAGTTGTTACGTTAAAGATACCCCCATATTCTAATTTTCACACACACATGTGCATGCACACATTTCAAAACTACTCTCCTGTATTTGGTGCACAATTTAGTTCATTTCTACACCCCTTGCATATCCTAAAACCTGCAAGGGGTACTCATTGTCTAGGCCATTTGGACCACACCTGTTGTTACACAAGTCGAGTCAAGAAATTGAGAGGGATGACATACTTGCTTTTATGCTTGTCAATGTACACAATGAACTGCATTGCAGATGGAGTTAGTCACATATAGTTTATTAGCAGTTGAAGGAATTTTGGGCTGGGACATTTATTCATGGGTTTGTCGATCATGAGTGCTGGATTGTCGCGAATTACTAGCCTGGTTACCAAACATATCCCTTAAGTATGAATCAAGAGAAACAAACCGGCCCACGGATTGGATAGCCAAGGCCCATAGCTCTGGATTTCTTCCAACCAACTAGGTTTCTATGCCCCCACAACCTCTTTTACTTATTTTATGTTTAGACTATGTGAATGATTGTAATAGTTCGATTTCGTAAATAGAGACGCAGTATTTTTATACACAAAAAAATGTACACAAAGAAGTTCCTTTTGTGCAAAGGCCTTCTTGATTTCACTCATGTCTTTCTTGTTCAAAATGTGTTTGGTCACTACAATTTGAGAAGGCTTGCTTGAATTTATAAGAATCCTTTTTTCTACCTTCTATTTTCCAAAGGATTAAGTTAAGAAGAAGAACAAAAAAATATAATTTGAAAATGGGGAAGATATGAAAAATCCAATGGGAATTAGATCTTCCAAACACATTGCTCCTCTATCCGGCCATTTCTCTCTCTTTATCTCCGGCTTGAGCCATGATCCCTCAATCTCTCTTCTTCTTTGGTAAACTTTGAAAGAGAAGACTTGGGATTTGAGTTTCGTTTTCAAATCAATTTGGAAAACAAAATGGCCACAACGACGTCGTTTTGGCCCTTTTTTGGCCATGTTAATTGAAGATTTGTCTATGTGGGACTTGAGTTTTATTATGAAAAAACTATGTCATAGTCAAAATTTAGTTTAAGAATCCACATAAGATGAATCAATGGAATAGACACTTGAATGTCAATTTTTCACCAATGAAGTTAGGGGTGAGCATCGGTCCAAGGTCAACCTTGGACCAACTTTGGATTAGCCCAACCCTGCCAGTCCTAATTCGATTCCTAGAGGGATTGGTTGGTTTTTGGTCCTAAGATCCTTGAATCAGTACTGTGTGGGTTTGTACTCGGTCTTAGGAGTTTAAGGTTGGTCCAAAATGGACAAATCCCGAGTGCATATATTATTTATAATATTCTTTTATCTATTCTAAAGAGTAAGCCCTAACTTAAATGATGTTAAACGATATCCTCTTCCTCCTCCTCCACCTCCAATACTCTTGTTTTCTTCTTTCTTTTTTATCCTCTTTAATTTGCCAAGTAAAATTGAAAGAAATAACTTCGCTTGGGGGCAACCTTGCCCCACTTGTCGCTCGATGCTCAACAATTGCCTAGATCACAACTTAACACTCTCACCACTTGTCACTTGATGCTCAATGCTTGCCACTCAATGCTCACACCTTGCCTCTCTTCACTAGCCTCACCCGTAATTGAGTAAATCGGTTGGTTCTGAATTAATTCCAAAACTAGACCGAACTCATAAGTTTGATTTGGTCCTTGATCCCAAGCTCAATCGGGTTGATTCTTAGTCCCAAAAATTAGAGACCAACACTATGCGGGTTGGTCCTTAGTTAGGCACTGGAACGACCCAACTTGAATCATGCTCACTCTTAAAAGAAGCACTTAAACGATCAATTGAAAAGTTTTAGTATTGAAGTAAGCGTTTTACAAAAATTATGATATTAATTTATCCATTTCTTAATAGTAGTGTGACTTTCTATATCCAATAAGAGATATAAAGTGGCGGTTGACAAATTATTAAGTCAAACACTTACTAGTCGAATTTACACCATGTGGCAAAACTTCACCACATGTCATGCCACTTGGAAACATAGAGGCAAAGTGCAATGCCACGTGGTGAATATTAGAGCGAACATGCCCCAATTTTGGGGTTTAAATAATATTTAGTGCAATCAAGTTCCAAATCCTAAGTCTCTGGTTCATCAAAGTCAAACGAACTATCATGTCTTATTTGGTCTTTAATTGGCTCATATTATGTTAGAAGTGGCTCCTAAAATAATAACAAACAACTTAATTAAAATGAGAAAGCCAATATTGCGATGGATAGAAGTTGGAAAGGCAAGGCATTGGTTGAGTTATGTGCTTAGTTGATCCACAATTATCACACCTTTTATCTTAAGCTCCTAACCACTTTTTTTTTATAGGGGGGTACTTACTCCTTTTGTGCTGCCATAGGTTAGAAAATGGGTCCGGTGACAAGCTTGAACAGCACTAGTCATGTGACTCATACCTACCTTGTTTTATTCCCTCTTTTTTCACCCAATTTCCTCCTCCTCCTTCTTTATTTTTTCTACAAGGGCAATTATCTCTATGGCAAAAAGTCATGGTCCTCAACCACACGCTTTAAAAGAGGGAGGTGAAACATCAACCCCATTCCACCTCTACCATCCAACTAGCTTCATAAAATAAATGAATAAATAAATAAAGAGCTGGTTAAACGTCATGTCTGAGTTTTTCTTCCTTTTTACCAAATAAGACAATCATGGAAATTTCAGTGACCATATCACTTTCCATTCACCATGACCTTCTCCTCCTAAGCACCCAATTCCATACTTGCAAAGAACCCATGTGGGGGCGAGCAGGGTAAAACATCCGAATCCGTGCGAGATCGAGCGACTTTTGATTTTTCACGCAGCAATTCGGTGCCCTAATATCTCTATAATATATTATAATAAATCAGAGAGTCCAACCATGGCCACGCGATGGAATGATTATAACACTCCTCCTCCTCGAGATGCCTAAAAGGATTTTGTCTTTTGGTGATTAAATTAAACGGGCCGATCCACTTGCCATGAAAATTTTGCATGGGAAAACATAAAATAAAAAATATGATAAAAATTGGAAAATAAGAAATAAAAAATGAACGAAATTGGAGGGGGAGGGAAATGGCTGCCCGGGCGAGCACGGCAAACGAGCCGGGAGGAGGGGGCGCTTCTTGATAACGACGCTCGCCCATCGAGGCCGTACCGGTCACGCGTGGGCCCCGCCGCATTGAATCGGGGCTTTCGCAACAACCCCCGAGGCCCGATCCCCGGCTCGTGATTTCGGCGTCCCGGCAAGGGCGTAAACGTCTTTTCCACGGCCGACCTCATTTAGGAGTGGCGGGGGCCCCTTCTTCTTTGGGAAAAAAAGGTAGTTTGCCTTATTGCATGTGGTATTTTCGTTTGATTTGTGTGAGTGGGAAAAAAAAATTATTTCTATTAATTCTTCAATTTCACGAATCACGTGTATTGTTATTCTAAGTTTTTTCTATCGATAAGTTGATAATGTCGGCTGAAGAAAAAAAAGGAAATATCTATTTTCACCTCATTCTAAAACAAAATCGGATGATATGTGTTGTGATTAATGAATGTCGAAAAAATTAATTTTTTACTAAATTTGAGAAGACATTGGTGGTATGCACATTTTAAAGATCTATTTTTATTGACTTCTTTCTTTATGGGGTTGGTCCCATCATATTTATTATAAACTAATTTTCTACAGCAACTTCTATTTTTAATTTAGATGACTTTGGTCTTTTTCTGAAGATTGACGAGGACTTGCACTGGGGACAAATCTACCTCCATAAACTTTCATCGGCTATCATGATAAATTGCTAGCATGAAACACACGTGGCAAGTAACTTGAATGATTGGTGTGTGATGTGAATAAATCTCTTCAACAATGTCGTTTGAAGAAAATGAACCGAGATCATGGAATCTGCTAAGTTTTCCTCGGGAGCTCCCTCACACTTCCAAAATTCCTAATTTGGCCATAGTGAAAATTTTTGTGCGGCGAACATTATTTCGAGGTAAATTTATCACTGAACACAGCAGTTCCGGATATATTATAATATAAAAATTAGTGAGAATAAATATGATTTGAACATATCAATTTGAGATTTTGTGTACTAATAATGATCCTACTATGCATGTCCCCCCATGACGACAAGATGCCTTCGAAAGGAGGATGGAATGAATAAGATGGGACGGGGAAAGGACAAAGGGGAAAGGACAAAAAGTTAATTAAACGAATAAATAAATGGACATAAAAGAAGGGGAAAAAAGAGAGCAAAAATATGGAAAATTTAAAAAGTGGGAATTTCTAATAAAAGAGCAACGTTCGTACAAAAATACAGATAATATACGGAATTTAGCAAGGCGAGAGTTAAAACGAGAAACCGAACACCCCAAAAAGTTTTTCTGCTCGCCCTTTTTTTGCTTCCTCCTCTGCTTCTTGTCTGTCTGTCTGTCTGTCTTGTCTGTCTTTCTTCAGATTTCTCGCTGCTCGTGCCGATTCTTGAGGTGCTGAGATTGAAGAGGGAGGGAGGAAGCGGTTCGCATTTCGAAGCAAGAACCGTGGAGAAGGTCGAAGGGAATCGTGGGTGCGGTTTGCTTCTCCCGGGCCGAGGTGATTCGCCTGCGAATCGCGGGGAAATGATCGGTTCTTGGGTCGTCCGGCGGTAGTTGGTTTGGTCTGGTGGGTTGTTGACGGTCCGGGAGGCGCAATGCGGTAGAGGGATGTTGCCGGGTTCGCGCCGGTGTAGGGTTCTGAGCTTCCCGTTGGAGGTATTCGTTTTTCGAGATCTGGGAATGGGGGTGTGGGGGTGGTTGGAGTGATGGCGGTTCTTGATTTGAAGCTGGCGTCTTTCTCGAGAGGTTGACTTCGGGCGTGGCTTTTCGTCGTCGTCGGGAGTTGTAGCTAGTGGTGGGGGCTGAAGGAGGAGGAGGAAGAGGGGAAGGCGTATTTTTCGTTCTTGTTTTGTGGTGGTGGTGGTGGTGTTGTTGGAGTTTTGAATTCGTAGAAGTCGGGGGTTTGGGTTTTAGAAGGGGGAGTTGAAGAGGAAACGGAACCATGATCGATCAATTCATCAATTTCGTGATTCGGCCTCCCAGGTAGTTTGTCATTCTTCTTGTCTCTGCCATCTTTTTTCGTCAATCTTGTCATTGCTTCGTGGACTCTAGCTTGTAGCTTTGTTTTCTTGATGCAATGGAGCTAGGTGTTTGAACTTCCCGTTAAATGTTCTTTAGCTCTGTCAAATGTTCTGAGTAGCGGAGATATGATTCATTTGTATTGACCACTGTTACAAAATGGCAACTATTGCTTGATGTCTATCCTCATTGACTTTCCTTATCGTCGAATAGGGGTTGAGTTAAGAGAAAAGGAGTTCAAAGAGGAAAAAAGAACATTTTTTTTGGCGATGGGAGAATGGAACATCCGATCTTTCTGGAAGAGGATCATATAATTTCTCTCTAGGTCTTAAAGGGCATCATGGTTTCTAAATAGCTTGGCATAGTTACTGCCTTTCTTTTGGTTACTGGATTTTGCTGAAGCAGGACCTTGGTATGTTTTATGCTGATTACTTCACTTATTGACCAGTATGTGAAATAAAATGAGGGCGTCCACCTGTTTTTTCCCAGTCTGAAAGTATATTCTTAAATGAGTACTAGATCCTTTCATTTTGCTCTTATCATTTGCTTTAGATTTATCTTTACATTGTCTTTCACTGGTTTACTCCTCATGGAATCCCTCCCATCAAAATCTTGCAGTGTGTGGTGTAAGAAACTCATAACGTTTCCATCTCTGTCTACAAGTTGAATAGAGTTAGCATCTATTGGGTTTGTCTCAATAGAAAATTCTCTTATGGCTGTTTTTTCTGTTAGAAGCAATAGCTTGTGTGCACATGTTCTTTGTTAATTTGAAAAACATCTTGACGGTTAATGTGCCCTCTCTGTTACCTGACGTACTGCTCTATATACAGGGCAGAGTACAACCCCGACCAATACTTGTGGGAAAAAGATTTTACTCTAGCGGGCAGGTCGTACAAAAGACAAGATTTGGAGGCAAGTATGGACAACAATACCGACAAATTAATAATTATTTCTTTCGCTTTCTATACAATTTAATGTACATTTTCCTGGTGGTTTCTGATCTTTTAAGTCATGATGCTTCCATTTTCAGCTTACCAACAAAAGAGGCCATACTCTGAAGTGTTGTCATTATGTTCCTGCACCTTTCCCAGAGGAAACACCTCTTCCTTGTGTCATTTACTGTCATGGGAACAGGTAGAAAATGTCATAAAACTGGAAGTCTTTGTCTCAAGAGAACCATGAGTGTTTAGCTTGCCTCTCAAGTTGTGGAGGACTTTTTTTAGATGTCTTGTGCCTACACCTTTTTTTGCTTACTTTTAAATTGGCTTGTCTCCCGTGACATGGCTTTTTTTTTTTTTTTTTTTTTTTTTACAAGGAACCATTATGAAAGGTAAAGATTCATTATTTTTCCAAGAAATTAACCTTGATGGGTGTTTGGAATAGTTGGAAATCTATATGAGCTCTTTTAGAAATAGTGTGTAAATTTTGCTGTCTTACTCTAGTAAATAATGCAGTGGATGTAGGGCAGATGCAAATGAAGCTGTGGTTATTCTGCTTCCATCGAATATCACTGTTTTCACTCTTGATTTTTCGGGATCTGGCTTATCTGATGGTGAATTTGTCAGCCTAGGTTGGCACGAGGTATGTATACATGGTATCACAAGTTATGTTCACAAAGAAAGCATGATAGAAGTAGCTATTTATGGCTTAACCAGGAAGATATTTTCTAAAAGTAAAGGCAGGAACTTTATGCATACTTAAGCTTTAAGTCTCTCTTCTTCTTTGTGCCAGAAATTTGACCTTCAGGTTGTGGTATCACATTTAAGAAACAACAAGCAAATATCAAGAATAGGTCTTTGGGGACGTTCCATGGGAGCAGTAACCAGGTACATGTTTTTGCTCTGTTGACGCCTTATCTGATCATTGGTTTTTTCTGCTCTTTCTTTTTTGTATTGTGTTTAATAAGAAGAGTTATTTGCTCTGGGTGTTTGGTAGAATAAGAACACAGTCATAAACTTCCTCTTTCTGGAACTTGATGCAGCATCCTCTATGGAGCAGAAGACCCCTCAATTGCCGGAATGGTCCTGGATAGTGCCTTCTCAAATCTGTTTGATCTCATGTTGGAGCTTGCAGATGTGTACAAAATTCGTGTTCCTAAATTTACAGTATGTGTCATCCTCCTAAACTATCAAGATACTAATGCAACTACAAGAATACAGAATTGGAGACACATGCCACCACAAACTTATGCAGTATATGTGGATCTGCATAAACATTCTATGACAGGATATACATGATTAATGCAATTCTGCAATAACATGATATCATAATAATGTCTCACCGATATAAAATTTTAGCAGTCAAAAAGGAGTCGGATGTATACTTTTGATTCAAGCAACCCGACATCATGCCAAGTTCGTGCCTACTAATAGCTTTTCAAGGCCAATGTGAACTTTTACTGTTAAGTTGACATGAGTTACAAAAAGGAAGTGACTCTAAGGTTAAGTTCAAGAAAATTACTATTCACAAATAGAACATTCATTGTGTTCCAAATCTACTTTAATTTGAATTTATAGAACTCATGAAGGGCTATTGTTATTAAATGACAATTTGTGTACTTTGATAAATATTCTTGCCCAGTTGGGGTTAAAAGAAACCTTAAAGGTATTTGGTTGTGGTTTGAATCCTCATTTTCTTATTTTATGTCGGGATTGTTCCTTCATTAGGTAAAGATGGCAGTTCAGTATATGAGGAGGGTGATCCAAAAGAGGGCCAAGTTCGATATCATGGATCTTAATTGTTTGCAGGTTTGTTATATGTGGTTTCGGCTTTTGCAATTCATTTCTCTGATCTATTATGTTGGTGAGATCACGGTCTAATTTTTCATTTGAAAAGAAAGCCCCCACAACATTGGCAGCCTCAACACACTGCATTAGGGCTTGGGCTATTGAGATTGTTATTGTTTTATAAACCTCATTCTAGGACACTGACTTCACTAACAAAACTTGTAAGTGAGGGCAGAGACAAACAAATTGATTTTTCTCATGAGGTCTTTGTCATTCTAGGACTCTACCATTTTTGTTGATATATTTATTCACTGCTTGTCCTATGTCATGGAACTGCTTTCCTCATGAGGTCTTTGTCCGGGTTCAAACTGTTTTAACTAATTACTATCCGGTCTTACAATGTAAACTAATGTAGCTGTCTCTCTTATCTTTTGCAATAGGATACCTAGAATGAGTTGTTGAAGTCGTCGATGGTCTCTTCCTCACATTCATATGTTGTCATTTGACAATTCCTAATGAGACTTTGATAACATATTTATATTTGCCATCGTTGGTTAGTTATCATGAAATCATCAATGTATTCATTCTTTTACTTGTTAGTCAGTTGTCATTTGACAATTCTTAAGGTCACGCACCACAGAACCATGAATATGCTCTTTCTCTAAGCAATTTTTTATTGTTACTTCTATGTCACTGTTAACATACACATATTCTTTAAAATGTACAGGTTTCACCTAAAACATTCATACCTGCTTTATTTGGACATGCGAGTGAGGACAAATTCATCCAGTGTCACCATTCTGACCTCATTTTCAAATCCTATGCGGTATGATGCAGTCCCAAAACTTCTGCTTCTATGTTATCACTTGTGCATATCAAACTCATTTCCCAATTTGCCAGGGAGACAAAAACATCATAAAGTTTGATGGTGATCACAACTCTTCTCGGCCACAGTTTTATTATGATTCAGTTTCCATCTTCTTCTACAATGTACTTCATCCTCCTCAAGTTTCCCCTGCCTGTACTAACAGAGCAGAGAAGTATTATGACTTGGGGAACCTGAGGCTCAGCACAGGCATGGATGAGGTAATGTTTGAATGAACTTTTGGAGGATGCTCTACTGCTTTATCTAGTTGATAGGCTCCTTTGTAGGATTTTGGATGAGTGGTGTATGAATGTGTAACATGAAAAAGCAACCTAAGAAAATTGACATTATTGACTTTGTTTCTAAGTTTTGTTCAGCTTGCTAGCCAAACGAAAGTAGTTGGGTGATGATCTCATATTATGTTCTTATATGGCTCAGGAGATCTTTGGTGCTTTCACAATTTTTGTCAGATTTATCCTGCCTAGATATGACCTTACAAAGATTGCTATTCAAATTTAGTTGTAAGTTGCTGATGCTATGTTGTATCCTGCTTTGCATTTAGAATCTTTTATACGACATCATCGCTGGTCTTCGTTCCATGGGTACTGATTCTGCGAGTTCATCATCAGTTCTTCCTAGCAATTCGGTGACAAGATCTGTTGACGAGCTTCTTTCCGAAAATTCATCAGTTAACGTGGTTGAGGTATCCACTTTACTTGGGTGTAGCTTAGTCCTTTACGTTGGTGTTTGACTTCTGTCTGTATCAAATTGCAGGATTCCACTCGTCAAGGCAATGCAATCGGGAGTGATGAGCCATCCCATTTGCAGGTCTTTAATTCAAGTACTCTGAATCTAATTAAAACCCCAAAGAACAAATTTGCTCTTTTGTTAAGCTAATAGACTAGGGACTATGGGGTGCCTCATTGTTATGTTATTGGTGATTTTACATGCAAAAAGTTGTAATACAATAATTCATCTTGTCACCTGCTGCCCCATCCTTCAGACTTTAGAAAATCTTCTATTTTTGGAGCATCCTTGTTTTGCACAAGACATACCCTTGTTTTTAATGGATACTGCGGGACCCTGTGAGGGTGGAATGTTCTTTTTCATAATTTGGTGGACTTCTTTGGACTGTTTGCAGGACAAGGAAAATGGCCAGAACGAAGAATGTTGTTCATTTACAAGTTCAAACAGAGAGAGCTGGGGAAGATGCTCATCTCTAGGAGGGAGCGATGATGAACCTTCTGCATGTGCTAATGACAGGCACCAGGTCTCTCTCTCTCTCTCTCTCTCTCTCTCTCTCCCCACTACCCCCTTTCCTTTCCGGTAATCTCAATTTCAGCTTGTCTTGCTGGATTTATTCATGTCCGGGCAACAAAAACAGATCAATTCTCTCTCTGACTTTGTTGATGAATAATGACTGACTTATCTCCTTGGGACTTCAAATAAATTTCATCTATTTAGAGCCAAAATGGGCATTAGAAGCCAAATGTAGCCATATCAATGGACCATGAACAGTTATATGCCAGATCAGACCTTGCTAAGTCAAAAATATGTTCCACAATTTCTAACTCGACTTCACTATCATCACTGTCCTTTGCTTATGCAACAAATCTAAGGCAATTTCTTGTTCAATTTTTAGATGACTCTCAATGCTCTTGCAACCCCCCTTAGAAGCTCGCAACGAAGATCCCCAGAGACCCCAAAAGATGAAAAGAAAAAGAAGAAAAAGAAAGCAGAGCCAGCTCCAAAAAAGCCAAAGCGTGAGAAATTTGAGAAACTTGAAGCCTTAAGCCAACGATTGCGCCTTTGCATTTTAAGAGGAGTCAACCATCAGAGACACCGATCATCATGACACCCTCCATGCTGTAAAGATTATTTGGACTGTTGTTAGTAATGTAATTGCTTTCTTTCCTTAATTTTGTATCTGCAGGTTTTCGTACTCTAGCTTTTGTCCTTTTTGCCTTATTCCCCAGTGAGTAGGTGTGCGTTAATTTCTAGTAGCCATTTCCACTTTGAGCATCACAAATGAGGTCGATCATCGCCATCCTCTCCCTCCCTCCCGCTCCCCATTTGGCACATGCATATGTAAACAATGTGGTGAATCTATGCCGACCAAACATTGTGTGTCAGATGAAAATGGATGTAGCTGTGATATGTTAAGGACTGTTGTGTTAACCAATATCATCTATGCGAAGTGCAAGTTGAGCCTTTCATCGGCAACAAAGACTGGTGATGCCATTTTGTGCTTCCCTCAGAACAATACTAAAAGCTTTTGGAAGTCTTCATATGGTTTTTCCATTGTTCAAACCATACTTAATTTTCTATGCGTATGGAACTATTCAAATCAAGTCCAGACATTGGAGATGGATTTGAGGCATGTTCGGCATTTTGCTCATGTGCTTGTTTGGGGATGAGCTCTCCAAGGACACTTCTGTAAACCTGCACCATCTATTTCTGGGACGAACAGTGTAAAGCATTGGCCACTGGGAAACTGATGATGATATGCTTGCCATAGAAAAAGTACATTATTACATAAGGACCTTGCAGGAGAAGCGATTGTTATGCTACCAGATGAATGGAAAAAGCCCATCTACCCTCCCATGAGCAACCGCACAACTGGAAGCATTATCTTCTGTTAAGAATAATCGAGTGGTCAGAATTATCCACACACGAGGGCGTCATGCTGTTGTCATTGAAACTGTTTCTGCCACAGGCTGTTGGGAAGATACTATCCTTGGGTTACACTCAGCGGTGAATTTATCTTCGAACGGGTTCAAAGAAATAGTGTCCAGATAATGTAAGCTTAAGTCATTCATTGCCAAAACGGTTATTAAGACAGACCTTCCAGGACTAGTCAGACAAGACAAGCTCCTAAACTTGTTATTTCAGCTAAGTTTAAAGACTTCTATAAGTTACACATACAAGGCTGGAATAAAAAGGTCTAAAGATGCATATTCCATGCATCAAAAAAATTATAGACTACCACTGGAGACCTTCCTCAGTTGATCACCAGTTGCAATCGAAATCCCCAGTGAGGGATCAAACTGCTCCCTAGTCAGAAAAGCTGGATGCGTTTGCTGGTAGGACGAATTCAAGCCTGAGTCAAGCATTGGATGTGGAGGAAACATTTCTTCTGTGGCATATGCGCCATCTTTTGTTAGCCTTTGCTTCTTAGCTGGCTTCTCTCCTTTAGGACTCTCAGCAATAGATTGCACATGGCACCCGGAGTCAGGGGTTTGTGGCTCATGATGAGAAGACAACGATTCATCAATTGAGAGGCTCTTTCCCGGGGCATGGTCCTCGGAGGCCTTCTCCTGAAGTGGGCACTCAGAAGTCGGTGCAGGGGTTGCTGGGTCGGTCTTCTTATCAGATTCCAGGCAATCGTCACCCAAGCCAGAACCATCTGCAAGTACACCACTGAGGCGTTGCTGCTCTTCAATGATCTTCTTCAAGTACTTCCCCTGCGCTTCTATCCGTAACTGTAGCTGTCTTTGAACCTGTTAATCCAAGCACATAAATTAACCAGCAAGCAATTGGGCAACAACACTGCATATGGTTCATAGATTAGGAATACTAAGGTCTCATCTGAATCTTTCTATAATTGTCTCCGGAACTCACTAATCAGAGTTGGTTCATGCTTTCCAAGAAAAGTTACCAATACTATACCCAAATGGTCATGCTTTCCAGATGGTCCAAAGTCTCACGGGCTTGCATTGCTATTACAAAGCCTTAACCTTTCCCCCATCCACTAAGTTACCTTTCTTTCATGATGTGAATCTTAGATAACTTTCAGCCGTAATAGTCAGGACTTCATCAAGGAACAATTTACTTAACTCTAAAGATGGTCACGGTAGTTGCACCACATTTAATGCAAAATTCTTTATTGAATGCATGACAATGTAAGACTTTTACGAACATATTCATTAATTGCCTACAAAATTAGTTATTCATTATGAAGAGAAAACATGCCTCTAATTGCTCATGCAGTCTTTTTTGCACCTCCATCTGAAGCTTGAGAGCTTCTGTAATTTGCATTCCACTGTAAATGTGAACATAGATATTTCATTAGTTTCATAATCACAGAGACCTCAAATGAAATTACCATAAAACTTGAGGAACATGTGGTACCAAAAGTTTGTCTCATCCATTTATGTGAATTTCTTACAAGGAAGACAAGCTAAGAGCCGATTAGAAAGGAAGATTGCATAATTGTGACTTCAAACTCGTTGAAGAATGAATTTTTTTGACTATTAAGAGAAAATTGAATATTCTAAGAGAGAGAAAACAAAGGAAGTCTCACAGATGACCGTGTGCCTGTGTTCTCACAAATAACAGGGTAGGCATATTCTACTTACGATGAACCATCTGCATTTGAGGCAATATCTGCTGAATCTTTCTTCTCGGCATTTTTTCCTTTGAACAAAAAATTACGGAAGCATTAAAGCCACTCAGTATCTTCTCCCGTGGTTTAACTTTTAAATAAACTTAATTACTATTTCATGTACATGAAAAGATAAATATGAAAACCACCTACCATCAGAAGAAGAGTCTGGCAAATATTTTGCAAGTCGATACTTCTGCATCATGGGAAAAAGGGACCAAACAATGTAAGCAAGAGGAAATGATGGTCTATACAAAGACCAGCACCAATCAGAAAATAAAGTCATACAAACCTGCAAGTGACTTTTAACATGGTAGATTGTTAAACCTGGAACTCCCATCACTCTAAGGACGCCTTTAGGAGTGGCCCCTGTAAGGAAACAAACAGAACTTCTCAATGAATAACCCATTTGATTTTATAAGGTACCCAACAACAGTCCGTCTAAAAAGGAAAAACTCTATCACTAGCTCTCTTAAACTGTAATGTCCACTATATAGCAGTTACCAAGGACTAAACATTCTTTGAGACTCATGTGACAAGCCAAGGACTTGAAAGTTTCACTAATGAAATACCGCATCTAGAAGCACAGTTATCATAGATAAAACAATAGGCAATCAACGGGGTATTGCTGATGCAACTCCTTACTGACACCACACTACCAGTTAATTAATTTTAATTAATTAGCGAAACAGGGACAAGACATGTTAAATAAGGGAGTATCTCCTTCGAGGGGCAAAAGATGAAGTAAGAGCATTCAGCACAGCAACTTATTTGAGAGATTAATAGGGTGTCTGCTGAATTTCTCAGGATGACAAGACATGATAAAAAACATGTCAATACTAACGATCAATTTTCCTTTTAAAAATGATAAATATCTGGTAGATCCTGTAACATGCACAGAGAGAACGATTTACAGTGAACCTCAATGAACATAACTTTTGAGGAAGAGAACCACCAAGGAAAGCACTTATAAACCTGTACTTGTAACAGTTCTAAGGAAGGGGGAGGCAAGTATGCACTCTTATGGTATTTAATTTTTTTTACGGTGCTGATCAAGAATTAATGCTTAAGGATTTATGCTCTATAAGTATCAAGAAAAATCAAAGCAATTGGCCTGGTATTCTATTTCTTTGGAATGACTTGGGTCCGACCTACTGGCTCACCAGCCCTGACATGCCCACATATCGCTTAGGGTGGGTTTCATATCATGTTTTAACCCATCTAAAAAAGGCCATGCATAAATGCACTTGCATGACCCCTCTCATTCTACACAAAAGAGGTTGGTCCAAAAAATAATGTCAGCATTTAAGGAACATTAAAAAACTGTAATAGTTCACTATATGCAGGAAACTACTGTCCACATGTTGGAAACTTTTGGTACAGAAGATTCTGTAAAGAAATAGATTTTTATGATTACACAAAGAGGAAATACCAAAAAAGTGTTAAAACGAAGCTTTGCAACAAAAAGAAGCATGAAATAACTCACTGTCAGGACCCCCGAGTTGTGCCACAGCATCAACAAAACGTTCGTGGAGCTCATTAGTCCAACGAAGCCGCTGCTTTGATGCGAGATTGGAGTTGTTGCTGGGACTGTTTCCTCCATTGGTAGGTACCATTGCACTGGCACCACAATCTAACTGCTGACCATCAGTAAAAGAGTCACTGTGAACTAGACTCGAGCTAGGGACACTTCTCGGTTGATACATTTACCCTTTACCTGTACAGCAAGGACAAGTTCATCAAGACTATTTTGAAACTGAAAATGGTATCCATGTGTTATATAGTATAGCTGCACAGTAGTTGGTAATTACTAGACAAACATAGCAATGAAAACTTGTAGCTGAAATGTTTTTTCTCTTCTCCTTTTCCTTGAATTAGCAATCTCACCCCCATGGGTAAACCATGGTTACTGGGATTGCGATACCTCCTTGCAAGGTACGATCACGGAACAACATTCCAAATTTGGGCACGCTTTGTTCCAAATGGTCAAATTAGTAATCCAAAAGGCACCTCACTGAAAACTCACTTAATTGAAAGATGCCAATATAAAACTAATGGTGCCAGCTCATTCTAGAAGATGATATTGTACAGTCCTTAAACAAACTCAGGCTTTTGGATCCATAGAAACTAAGTTAAACAAGAAGTGTTTTCCTTTATTGGATCAATAAAAGGCAATGTTGCATCTTACTTCAAATTAGAAAGCAAATATAACTAATCTATGACTTTTCCATATTAGAAAATAATCTCAACAAATGCTTCACAGCATAACATGATCCAAATTAATCGATGATAGAGACTACCCGTCATGTATCACTTTCTTGACAAGCAACAACACCCCCTTGGGGATGAAATGACCAATAACATACCATGATTTAAGATTGCGATAGATCCAAAATATGTCCTTTTCACTATAAAGGTGTACATGAAACAAAGTGTAGGTTCTTTCTGTATTGAACAGAAGAAACCATATGTCAACTTCTCAATCTATTTAATACATGTTGGGAAACTTCTTAAATGTCAAACAGTTGGTAGGAGTTAATGTGAGACAGCTATAATCTTTTCACTGCCCATGCACTTCCACAGATCTAGAATCTTTTCCTCCTGGGAGGTTCTTGCAGTTACTGCAGATACTAATAAAGCCTTCCTGGCATTGGCAAGGGTAAGTTAATACAGTCATGGCCTTCACACTCACAACTGAGAAAGAAAACCTTTAGATTCCCTCTCACCACTTTTTGGTCATCATGACATTAAAGAAATTAGGAGAGCCATCACATCAATCATCAAATGCAAGGACAAGGGTCTTTCTTTCGCTTTTTTCTTCCCATTTGTTTCATATGGGTGGGACCAGACTAGGAGTGGTAGGGTTAGCATAGTTTCTTGAGGCTGATTGCTCCTGCCCAAAGAATTCACGCAACATTGTGTTGTTGATTTTCTGTATATCTATTCTTTAGGCTAGCATGCTAGTTGCAGTCGATAACATACATGTCTCTAAGGCAGAACAAAGCAGCTGTTGCTGGAAATTTTACCAAGAAAATATGTTCTTTTATAGGTTTAGTACTTGAGGGTAACACTGATATTGACTCTATCACAAGGTCATTCAGTTGTACAAGGGACACTTCCAGGCCAGTGCACCAATATCTCCATTCCCATTATAACCTCAGCACGCTCCTACTGCATATACCATACTTGCAATCCAACAAAAAATATTCTCACCATAGCCACTCCACCCAGGACCCACTTCTCCCGGAGACTTACACACAAAATTCACCTACACCTACCACAATATCATTCGAAATCCAACTGTTCAACTACATCGAAAAGTAGCATATCAGGTTTCCAAAAGTGGCAAATGCCAGAATCATCAAGCAACGGACATGATCAGAACATCGGCAAAAGCTACCGACTTTTGCCCCCTCTTTCCCCGCGACAATTAAAACAGACATGGAGCGCGTGATCAAGTTCACAATAACTGATGATCAATTCAAAAGCCAATCAATCTCAACCACAGCTGAATTCCTCGCCTCCGAGCCCAAACAAAGGCGAAGACCCTCAAAAGCCAACTAATTGATAGAGGCGGACGCTTCATTCAGGACACAAACCAAACTCCCCACCTCAAAACACAAACTTCTTCGTGGGAAACCGTGATCGACCCAATTTAGCCACAACAATAACAACAACAACAACAACAACAACAACAACAACAACAACAACGTCAACAGGAACAGCAACAGCAACAACAGAAGAGAAACGCACGGACACGCACGGGCGCCGTGCAAGTCAGCTGGAATGATACGTACCCGGAATCAGATCGAAAAAGAGTTTCCCGGGAAAATCGGAGATAAGAGAGAGAGACCAATGAAAATGGAAGGAGAGACGAAGGAGATGAACTTGGTTGAAGCTCCCGACCTTCCCTTTTGGGTACTTCGTTTTTTAACTTTTTTTGTTCGAGGACGGAAGCCTGCAAGACTCTCTCTGTCTGTCTGGTTCTCAGATTCCCTTGCTCGCTTTCGTTTCATTTTCGCCTCTTGTTCTACTTAAATCCCACTTCGCGATTTTTCAAAAAATGCATTTCTTTTTTCTAAAATTTTGGGGGCAAAAAGTTCGGGTTGTCTTCAAATGATGTCATTTATATATATATAGATGTAAAGTTTTTTGGGTTTTAAAAAGAGAATATAACACCTCAAATATTTTAAGATTTTAGAATTAAAAGTTACAATTCAAATCAGTCATTTTACTTACTCATTGAAACAAATAATTCGAAGGAATTAGATAAAATTCAAACCGACTTCACCGATAGAGTGAGACATGTATGGGGCAAGTTTAGCTTGAATTGGAAATCAGAAAAAAGAATAGCGCGATGTTATAGTAAAATAAAATAGAAAGGAAATTGTGGGTATATTACAATTATTTACACAATAGGTATAAATAGGTGAGTAAAGTGGTTTTTTTTTTTATCCGACAAAAAGAAAGTAGCTATTTTCATAATTTGGAGTGGGAAGTCATTAGAGGCTAATTTCTCTTTATTTAAATTTGCATGAATTTCTTTAGAAAATAGTTTGTTTGGAGGATATTTTTCTTCCATATTTTGCTCTTCATTTCTAAACTCAACATGAGTGGCCACATGTCAAGCTTTGCAACTCAAGCATGATCAATGGAATCTAATATCAAAAACATTTTTCACCTTTAAGGATAATAATTTCATGAATCATAAATAAAATTAACTCAAGGAGAAAATTATAAGAATAATAAGGTAAGAAACATCGGACGATATTATTCTCACAATGTGATCTGGTATCTTAAGAAGCATTGCATTGCATTTCATGTTCATTTCTTTGTCAAATCAATCTTCTTGTGTGAACATTTTCATGCGAATCTTTCAGTTTCAACATGGAGTAACTCGTCCATAGTTCGCGGTAAACTTGATGTACTTGCGCAAATCTACCATGTTTGACGGCATGGCGGCAATGTTAGAACAGAGCCAAAAGCAAGCATGACTCATGCCTGATCCCCAAAACAAATGATATGAATATCAAGCATAGGCAGTTCCGAAAGAAATGCTCATTCATGGAGAATTGTCTAGAGACAATAAAAATTTGACTAGGTTCACGCTGAAGGAAGAGGATGGAGACAGCATAGACAACCAAAACTCATGTCGTTTTGCCGGAAGCTGTGGGCCCCACTTTGGCGGGGGAATCTACGGGTCATATTCCGGCGAAAATTTATGTGATTCCGGCACTCATCAGAACAAAAAGATCACTTTCTTGTTGGCTGGCCTGATAGCAATGCATTTTGGACTTTCTGGCGTTTCTTCCGCGTGCTTCTTTGAGAAAAGCATCCTGTGTTCTCCTGACCACCATCCTAACCGTACTCCCGAAAATAATAATCCCAAAGATACGCAGGAGCCGGCAACCATCGGCGTATGAAGGGTCTTTGTTTTCGTGACTGGAGTCGGCTTTTCCAAGATTTGAGTTGGCACAATTCGATTGACTGTCGCTGTTTGAAGCGATGTCGACATCAGTTATTTCTTGATGTCTGCCTGGTCGTGGGAGATTAAGAGAGTACTGGTACTGTACATTCGTGGAATAGTCTAATGAGAAGCATGATACAAGAGTTACGGACGAGTGTCCTCGAAGAACTCACAACCATCGTGATTATTCCATTGACATCGGCCGGCCAAACAAAGAGCTATATCCAGTTTCACTCGGGAGTTCAATCCTTGTGATATATGATTGATGAGCTTTCAATTGTGTAAAGATGGAGTAAACTGCTTTCTCAGCCTTAGCATTGCCTCCTGCAATATACCAACCTTCAACTCCAGGAACAACACAGATAAATTGCTCTACATTTGTCCTCTTGAATAGTTGTAAAGCAACATTCTTTAAATTCCACCACGATTACATTTTCCATGGCAACCATAAATGCAAAGCTCTTAGATTACAGTCATCTTTTTTTTTCTAGATTACAGTTACTTCACCAGCCACATATGCATCAGTCGAAAATCCCTCTAATGTGTACTATCTCCTAAGGAGATCAAATCTGCTGGCCAAGCATCTCATGTTCGTGGTCAAAAGCTAAAGAGTCCTGGCATTCCGATTGTCAATAATTTACAGGTTTCTTAGGCAGTTTTTTCAACTGTTTCTGCCAATGATGAAGAGGACAAAAAGAGAACTGGCGTTTTCTTTACACTTGAAATTGCAGGGCAGGCTAGGAGCTAGGCCAATTAGCCAGATGAATTGAATACAGAATATTCGGCCCTACATCCCAAAGCCAGTGAGTCCATGAGGGCTTACCTGGGGCACAGCAACATCCTGGATCTTCAACTTAGCTTCACTCCAAATAAGGGGTGCGCTTGTTGAGTCAATGCCCATCGGTCGTTTCTTTCCTCCAGCTGGAGATTCTTCAAGAGCTAAAATTCTGGGACTCTCGTGTGAGGTCAAGCAGCTTTCAGTAGAGCAATCGCCCCTCTGGGAATGGAGGCTCGGTGGCATTTCATCCTCTGTGCCATGTACTGCAGCCACCTCATGTGAGTAAAAGCCAAGTGGATCAATGGACATGTTTCTTGGCATCCTAACCCCATATGCCTGGCATTTTTGGTTTTCCATATCAATGATTGAACTACCAATAAATTGGTCAGCCAGCATCTTGCAAGCCCTTTCAAGCATTGCCATGTATCTTCTCTCTGCATCCTGGCGTATTTGCAAGTGCTTCTCAACCTACATAATATACCCAGGATCAGATAACTCAGTAATAGATCTAGATCTCCTGTCAATTCACAGAATATATTATGTTGTTCTTGGCCAGAAATCAGTTAGCAATTCGGAATATGGAATATGTGCTAACATTCCAAAGATGACCAGAAAAACCAGAATAATACAACCCATGGTCCAAAACTTATATGAGGAACTCCAGTTCCAGAGAGATCACAGACTTCTCCTTAGAACAGCCCAAAAGGAAAGGAACTACAGTATGTATTTACAAAGGGGAAACCAATTACCTCAACTTGAAGATGTAATTTGCTTTGCATTTCCATTTGTGCTCTTAATGCCTCTTTGACTTCATAATTTCTGCCAAAGCCGGTGATCCTCAAAAATTAAAATTTCAAGACACAAGCACATGCAAGAAGAAGAACCACAGGGAGAAGGAAGTTCAGACAAACTCGGCCTTACTCATTCAGATCAGATGATGGTAAGCTTGGGGTAGAATTACCACTACCAGGGTTTTCTAAAAGGTAAGAACCTGACAACCCTACAACAAAACGGCCAAAATGAAATGTGTAAGATAGAAAATCTGCAAGCAGATAGAATCTAAATATTCTAAAATAGAGGATACCATCTGGCTTTTCTTCGTCAGCCCAAGATACTTCCGTCAAGGATAAATCAAATAATGAAAAGCAATGTCATACCATCCTTGGGCGCATCAGCCCCATCTTTCCCTGATTGCTTGCCTAGCCTGTATTTCTGAATAAAAAAGAAACACCATAATTAGTCGATGATCACCAGATTTCCATCGAATAAGGCATTTTTGTGATTTAGCATGCTATAACCTGGAGGTGACTCTTCAAGTGGAAGAGTGTCAACCCCTTCACATTCATTGTCCGCATAATGGCCTTTGGGGTAGCTTCTGCAAATTGAATCCATGCCTTCATAAATTTAATGGGACAGTAATGGAGAACTCTCAACTTACAGGATACATCAAATTTAGGTGACTCTCGAAACATGCAGGTAAGCACCAAAACAAAGTAAACACAACCTACGTTGAAACCAATTAAGAGAAGACAGGAGACTTCAGCTGTTGTTCTATTCCTCAATCGTTTTCACGGTATATCCAAATTGCCTTGGGGGTGATTGCCTAGGTGAAGAAACAGGGCAGGCCCAAAAGCAGAACACACCGAGTCTAAATCTTTCCATGCAACATGCAACCCATAAGATGTAGCTTCACCCGAGTCAATGTTAAACATGACAATGTCACATTACCATCAAAGCCAAGACACAGCAAAGCTAAGGCTAGGACTATATGTTTTGCCATCTGCGTCTCTCCTATGATAGCTATTGGGTGCTGCAAGAAAACAAGAGAGCCTATAGAAAGAAAGATCCCACAGCATTAGATACAAATGATGAAACGAGATTTCCGAACTCCAAGACATAAATTATGACACAAGATTACAGAACTCCTAGACTTTGAGAAGGATTTTATATGCGATTTGTCAGTGTGTGAGATTCAACACCACCATGCATCTGAATGAGACTCCAAGATAGCAGCCTCAACTCTTTTTGGGTCAAAACAAAAGCACTGGAGAATTGGAAAGAAAAGGCCAAAAGCTCACTTTCATTTGTCGATATACAATGTGGTGACAAACAAATCGCAATTAACGTTGGATCATTTTTAAGAGATGTTTTTGGAGAACCTAGATCCTTCAGAAGACTCACGATTATAAAAAGATGAATGACGAGGAATGATGTAAAAGATTCAAGTAGCCAACTCCACTAAGTAAATAAGGTTCAATTATTGTTGTTTATCTAGGTGGATTTTCTTTGAAAGATCTCAATTTATTTAAGCACAGAGTTACACTTCCTTACAAACAAAACGGTGTAAATTGATTCATGCAGCTGACCTAATGGGAAAAGGTCGGTTGTTGTTATTCTTACAGGTGTGAACCAACTTCTTAGTTATATTGCTGTATAGAGCCTGGATGATTTACTAGGTGGAAGACCAAGGGTAAATAAAGGATCTTCACATAACCTTTCCTGTTTACAAGTAAGTTCTACATAACATTCAAAGCTGGTTCTTCCATGGAAAGTATATATTTATCCTGCTAGGATATTTGTGCAACCTAGCAAGCTGCTAGCATTAGACTGAATCTCAGAAAACCAAAAGGAAAAACTCATGATTTTTACCAAGGAATCAAGAAATGATGCCCCATTCCTATCAGCCAAAACATTATATATAATAAACACAACCACGTATAGGATAAGAAAAAAAAAAAACCAACACTTGGATGAAATATCTATGCCAATACCTCAACTGGTAGCAACTTAGCAATGTTAGTATCAGACACTACTCACAGAGTTTGTCTTATTCAGTTTTTCTATATGATTGCATGTGTAAAAAAAAGCCCCTACAGCTCAATCATCCTCTATTTTCTTGAGAAACTCCACATGTGTAAGTTTTGCAGATTCACTCCCATAGCAAAAACATTCAGAACATAAGTTGCATTCAGAGCAATAAATGAGCACTCTAGGTTTTAGCTTTCCAAAAGTGGAGAGCCAAGCGTTTTTCCGTTATTTCAAGAATGAGGGACATAAATGAACATTCAGAGAGAAACAATCGTGTCTTCAGTTTCATTTAAAATATGTACGCTACAAATATCAATTAATGTACCAAGCACAATTCTGAAACCCGAGCATTACAAAAGGAAAGTAAATTCTCAGAAAATTTCATATGAATATGAAAATTGGAGAACTACTCAAGAAGTCAACCAAAAGCTGGAGATTTTCTGCCATGTCTCCGCTGATCTCTCTCAGTCACAAATGAGATAAAGAGAGCACCGATCATGAAGCAACCAATATAATAATGTAAGTGGCATATCTTCTCACAAAACACAAGCACATCTACCAATGCAAGGAAGTCATCACTCAAGTCCATGCAAAGCTAACAAGCAATAAAACATGCAAGCCTCTTACACAAGTTGGCTGGGGACCTAAAAGAAAATCCTGATGATTTCTAAATCTCTTCCTGCATCAGGAAGAAGGTAATGCTTGACCTCTGGCCATTAATTACCTATTATATGTCATCCATTTAAAAAAAAGAAAAGAGTAGATTAGAAGCACCAATTCGCAAAGGGAAAATGACCTGGAAGCTTCCCGTCAGTCACTAAAAGTACCCATTTTCAAGCCCAAATGACTTGGAAATACTCGTGATTACTATCTTTTCTTGGATGAACACCCAAAACATTATTTTGGGCCAAAAAGAACAAACAACTAACTTATACTGGAATCTCGTATGGGAAAGACTACAATTATTTCCCCATTCAACAAACTGCTTAAGATTTTCTAATTTAGATTGACTTTCAGTTCTTGCCAAAACAAAGACTCCAAGACCAACTATTTTGCAGAAAAATCCTTACAATTCCTCTTTGCTCTACAACCTCAGCCTGTCGACTGTATTAGATCACTCCAGCTTAATATTTTGTTTTTCTCAACAGTTCTGCAACTGGCATTTTAGGCGAGTAGTAAATTTCCTCCCAAATAAGCAAATTTCTTGACTTTTACAACTTCCCTAATTCCTCGTTCTCTTGTAAAGCAACACCTCAGTCGAGCCCAAACAAAACTTCTCAGCGAAACCCAAATGCCCCGCGTCAAATCCTACCCTGAGAAGTACCAAGGACAACATGCATTCTCTCACTGACTGCACACTGCGCAAGTCCCAAACAGCAGCCTAAAGTGAGGATCCCAGGAGAACGACTGAACCAACTAGACACTCTCAGTCTCAGCTGAGCAACCAAAGTCGAAACCTTTCCAGCAGGATAAAAGTGGGGAAAACATCACGCACGTCCATCCCATCAAACCAGCGCCAAAACCCAAACACGCCTCGCGAGAAAGAAAAGGCAAACGGAATCCGAGGAAATGCGCCCGGGGGTTGGGTTGGGTTGGGGGTGTACTCACTGCTAGCTCCGCCGAGCTGGGTGACGGCGTCGACGAAGCGCTCGTGGAGATCGGTCGTCCAGCGGAGCCGAGGCTTGGGATCGGAGGTCAGCACGAGGCAGGGGTCCCCCCGGTGGCCGGGGGGCCCGCCGCCGCCGCCGAAGTCGTCGGCGCCGATGAGCCCCTCGTGGGGCTGGATCATTCTCGGGAACATCAGCTCCAAACCCTAGCAAGGCACCGCCACCCACCGGACCCGCCGGCACCACCGCCGTCGGAAGCTCGGAAAGGCGCTCGGACCGCCGGCGAATCACGGCGGATTCGGAGAATCAGTCACGGACAGAGAGAGAGAAGAGAGAGAGAGCTGAAAGAGCAAGTGGCAGTAACAGTAAATACGAAATGATGATGATGCTGATGATGATGATGACCCCCCAAAAAGCCTTTTGTCCGCGGCGTTAAAAATCACACCTTTTTCCCCATTTTTGTTTTATTTAATTTATTTTACACATGGGGAAAAAAGAAAAACAACAAGAGAGAGAGAGAGAGAGAGAGAGAGAGACAGTCCGTACGGAAATGGCTGGTCGCGGCGCTTGCTTCTCTTTTCTCGAGATTTTCGTCGCTTTCCGCGCTCTCCTGTTCAACTCCTCCTGTTTGACGTTACCTTTGATTGCAAGCTTTTCTCTTCCCATCCATCCCATGTGTCTGAATGTGCTGTCATATGGCTAATGAGCAACCCCCTTCTCGAAGTTTGCCATCATCTCTCTCGATGGGCCAGTCCCGATCCTTGAAGATCTCTAGTGTCTACATGGCACGACCCTTTTGCGCATATGGATCACCAAATTATGGTAGAAAAGCCTTGGACATGACCATTGGTTCGCACGAAGTTTCATTCATGTATAAGAGATTCTTCTATGGATAACTCTTTTAAGATGAGAAGATAAAAGATGATGTTAGGCAATAAGCTTGGTCAGGACATAAAGATTAAAATGTTTAGGAAGATGGTGCACATGAAGGAAAAGACTTCATCCTTTGCTTTTATGCTTTTGTCTCTATACTTTTAATTGCATCCGTGTTTTAATTTGTCGTTCCTGCCAAATTCAATTGCCCTATTCGTTCTATCACGTCTTTTGGGAATCCGATGCGGATTAAAACTTAGTCAATATGAACATCTGTACAAATATCATCATTAGAAATTTTAACCATATGTGAATGATGCCCGAGTATGATGTCATGTCCAGCTGGGCTTGCCCGGATTTTGTGCCGGGTGCACCTCATCGGGAAGATTTGCGATATTAGAAACAACTTATTCAAATAAATTAAAAGTATGGAGAGAGTCGGGAGGACTTTCCTTAAAATAGGCATGAAAGTAAAGAGATGGAAAGGCGGAGTCCTATGAATTCTTTGGCAAGACTGTTGCTTTCTCTCGTGGTGGTGGTGCAGTTGGAGATGAAGACCAAACGAGGACTTAAATTATTGGGGGAGTTTGTTGCTTTGCTGTGAATGGAGTAGATATCAATTGTAAGTGCGCCGACCAAGTAAGGCCACTTTCAATAGACTATAGTTTTCGGTAGCTCTTCAGAGAGGGAATAGTTCATGGCCTAAAAACATCATCTGTCTCAATCATTTGAGAACCCCCCCGAGTCGCCGACTCGATTGGGTAAGACTCTACCGACATGATGGGAATCGGATTCCCGAGCTACTTCAGACAAAGCTCTGAATTACCCCTGGCTGCTGGCCAGGACTGTGCTGGAGACAAGTCAATCTTTTGAAGCCATTCCAATACTGAGGTGGCTGTCTAGTCCCCCTTTCATATCCTGCTTCAGCCCAACCTACTCCTGAGGAAAAGTCACTGTCTTTTGCTCATCTGAAGGGGGTGAACGATCAACAGCAATCCAGCCTTCCGGAGAAACACGCCAGGATTGGAACACGGCGTCGGCAAGTAAGATTTGATTGGAAAAAATCAAAGGGTTCGAAGAATGTTGCTCGACCCACACATTACCCCCACAAGGACTATAATTTGGGTACAGAGAAACCCTTTCACTCTCTGTAATATCGTAAGCCAATTCAAATGAACTGAATCCGAGACCCTGCCAAAAAACCTTCTCACACTTGGATGCTTGATAACTTGTATACGATTCTTTATGAGCTACACCGTCATGGGTTGGTTCTCTTTCGTGGAAGCCATTTCAAGCATTAGAGGCATCAGCTTCTCCTGGAGCAATCTGTAGATTCTCTCCATCTCTGGATGTGATCTGTCCCCGGCAAAGAAAACGTGGCTTTTCCCATTTACTTCTATTTGACTGAAGCCCGGAACTTTCCTCACATTCTGTTCCTTCATTTTCTTCCTCACCTGTGCGAATTCGCTCCACTTGCCACTTGCGGCAAAAGCATTAGCCCATAGCACATAAGGCCCTGCGGCAGCAGGCTCTAGCTCTATTAGCTTCTCCCCGAGGAGATTTGCTAGACTATTGTGTCCATGAAACCTGCAAGCGCCAAGAAGTGCGCCCAAGACAGCACCATCTTGTTCACACTGAGGCATTTTGCTGAAAACCTCCAAAGCCTCTTCTACTTGTCCTGCCCGGCTGAGCATATCCACAAGACAACAGTAATGCTCCGCTTTTGGTTCTAAAGCATATGCAGCAACCATCGAGTTAAAAAGCATCCGACCTTTCTCGACCATGCCAGCATGACTACAAGCTGATAAAACCCCTACAAATGTGATCTTGTCTGGTGTGGCTCCTGCCCTTAGCATGCGTGCAAACACATGCAATGCATGGTGACCATATCCATGATTTGCATAAGATAATATCATCGCAGTCCATGAGACGATGTCTTTAGACTCAAGATTCTCAAAGACTAGCCTAGCAGAGAAAAGATCCCCATTTCTTGAATACATGGTAATAAAAGCGTTTGCAAGTGGTGTATCATGCTCAAACCCAAGATGTATAACTAGTTTATGAGCTTGCATGACTTCTAATGTGCCTTCGCACGAGGTCAAGGCGCTAGTGATAGTCGTCTCATTTGGCCTAAATCCAGATCGCCGCATGTGAATGAGGAGGCGTAAGGCTTCACCTTCTGGGCCATGTCTTGCGTAACCATCAATCATGGCATTCCAGGTGACTATATTCCTTTGTGGCATTGAGCTAAAAATTTCATGAGCTTCAAGCATAAGTCCTTTGCCAACATATGCCGTGACCATAGCATTCCATGAAGCAATATCTTTATTAGGCATTTTATCAAAATACTCCCTTGCATGTTCAGTCATTCCATTCCGTGCTTGACCAGTAACCATAATAGTCCAAGAAACTTCATTTCTTTGAGGCATCGTATTAAACATCTGAATGGCTTCAGTTACCCTATTGCCATCCATCAAACCTTGAATCATGACATTCCAAGAGTATGCATTCTTCTGCGGCATTTCCTTGAAGAGCTGCTCCGCTTCATCCAATCGACCATTCTCAATGTAAGACTTGATCATCACTGTCCAAGCAACAATGTTCTTCTCAGGCATCAGATTGAAAGTTTTACGAGCTTGATCAATCAAACCATTGCAAGCATAACCTTGAACAACACTAGTCCAAGAGACCACATTCTTGTCCGGCATTTGTTCGAAAAGTGCAAGACCCTTGTCAACCTGCCCGCTCCTAAAGTACCCGGAAGCCAAACTGGTCCACGAGTACACATTCCGCTCCGCCATTTCGTCAAAGACCTTCTGGGCATCACCCATTCGGCCAGCCTTCGCATACCCATCTATCATCGCCGAATCAACTCCCACATTTCTCCCGGACATTTCCCGGAACAGCTGCTCGGCCTTGAGAAGATCATTGTCCTTGAGGTACGCCTTGATCATGGATGAATAAGAGAAAGCATCCCGCCGAGGCATATCGTCGAACACCCTCCTCGCTTCCTCGACTCTGCCACCGCGACCCAGTGTCTTGATCATCACGTTGCGGTCACGGATGTCGGGATCGAGGGTCGACGTCGGAAGCGAAATCAGAGCCCTGGGAATCCGAATCCGACTCGTGTACCTTCTGAGAAACCGTTTCACGGGGGAAGAAAGCAGGGCCCCCTGCATACGCAACGATTTGCGGCGAGAAGCTTGGGAAAGCTCAGGCGGAGAACAGGGCGGGCTCCGACGGGATGCATGGCGATGACGGCGATGACGATGTTCCATATACGCCTTGTGTCATCCACTTCGATCCCGAAGGGCGTTGAATTCTCTTCACGGTGGAGTCTCTTTGGCCAGAGCGTGTATGGCTTCTTGCAGAGGGAGTTGGTTCTGTAACTATTGTTTCCCAGCTTTCCCAACGGTTTTTATGTATGCCCACTTGAGCTATTCTATAAAGACGTGATTCATTTTATTTTTAAATATGATTAATGAGAATATTAGTTTTTCTTTATTAGGTTAGTATCATGAAAAATTTCAAATTAATATTAAGATCAAATTCTAAATTAGTATACCCATAATAAATTTATCTTTTATTAATTTCTATAAAATTTTACCATCAAATTAAAAAGTTAGATTAAAAGTGATAATTGATAAATGTATCAATTTAGAGCTTTACCATTTGTTTGTCATAAATGTACCATTTTATTATTTTTCATGTTACTAATCTAATTTAACAATCTTATCACAAATGTACCAATTTAGAATTTTTTATGATTAAAAAATTAATTTGAAATAAATTTATCAAAAGTGTGTCAATTTTGAATTTTTCGTAATATTAACCATTTTATTTACTTATGTACTTATAAATAAATGAATCAATTAAATTATTTAAGTTAGATGTGAAATTAAATTGCGAATGGAATTTTGTGAGGAAAATATAAAAACCCTTAAGAATAGGACCTTTCTTTTCTTTATGATGGAGGATAAGAAGCATGACAGACTAGTAGCTTGAGAATACAGGAAAATGAAATGTGCACTTTTTTTTTTTTTTTACATAAACATGCACAGTCTAATGCTGCCTGAGATGAATATCTAAAGAGATGCCCTCTTGACTGATGTCTTCCTCCAAGAGCAATTACAAGTCAATAGTTTCAGACGACGATTGCAAAAGTTATGGAAGGAAAATCCTCGAAAAATCGCCGTAAGGAACCCTGCTCCAATCCAGGTTAATCCCTATATCACCACCTTCTGTGCCCCAAAATGATCCTCAAAACATTGCCTGCGACATATGATTTCGCCTCAACATGATTCTTCGATTATGTTTTCCCTACCTCTTGAGATCAACTGGAGGCTTGGACAGCATTGGCAATCAACCATATGAGTCTATTTCGCTCTGAATTTTGGGAGTTCCAAACATCTGATTCGCTCATGCAACAAAGCGAGCCTCACCAGATTCTGGAATTATAACGTCGAGCCTCATCATGGGTTTGTACATCGCAGGTATCTGTGCACCTGCCTGCATGCAGATTTCTACGACGGCAGGAGCCTTGCCGTAATATGACTTGAGTGCACTCGTCAGAGGAGGTCCCTTTGGGTCCCGCACATGCCACACATAGTTAGGAGGGAAAACTTCGTCCGGTGTGGCGTCTTGCCAGCCATGCTTACCATCCCTCCATTGGTGTTTGAATTCCCCACAGAGCTTTGCATTGTGGCCCCAAGGCCCGACGTGAACCTCTGAGCAGTACCCACAAGCCTTGACTGTATAACTCTTCATCAATCTCTTAACACCATATCGGACAGTCTGGTATGCATCCATCGTCTCTTTTGCTATCCTAGGTACCTCTGACAACAAGGGAGGTGGGAATCGCTCGCAAGCCCCATGGGTATCGAAGTTCAACAAGTGCAGACAAATCTGCAGTACGCCATGGCCTAGGCTCTTCTACATATTCACCTCGATCAAAAACCTTCCTTCCAATCATTCTGATGGGTTTGGTTCTTCGACGAGAAGGATATTCTGGTATATCCACGCCGGCTTGGATGCACAGCTCAACAACAGCTGGAATTCTATCATAATCAAAACGAGTCTCATGCATAACGCGCCTTCCAAAAGGATCATAAAGGTGATATGACTCGACAGGAAGTAGAACATCGTTGATGGAGCCCCGCACCCATGAGTGGAAGCTTCTACGCTTTGAATTAGCTGAACCTAGGCAATTCTGAATTTCATGACCAGTCTCAGCCACATGAACTTCCGAGCATTTACTGCCAAAACACAGGAGAAAGATTAGTTTCACTAGATAGAAGACCCACTCGAGTGGAGTTCCTCACCAAATGCATCATTCATCTGGGAAGACAATCAACTTTATATTAATTACAGGCTAAGTAAAAAAAAGTTCACCTGCAACCATATACAGGAATAACATGCAAGAGCTGTGCGACTCCTTTGATCAGAACTTTCCAGGCTTCCAGGACATCATAAGCCACCGGAATCAGACGAGGTACTAGCAAGCCATTTTTTGGAGGTTCAAGGGGCTTTTCTATACCCATTTGAGCAAGCTTTTTATTCATTCTTGATTCCCGCAGGATCTTTTTCAGAGGGACTGGATAGGGTTTCTTCTTTTTCTTGGGCAGTATGGGTGGAAGATCGATGTTTTGGGGAAGTGCTTTTTTCTTGACTGATGAATCTTGTCTAGGCCTCTGACTGGCACATAGGCATGTTCTCTTGATTTGTCGACCAAAAACTTTGCATTGCTCATTTTCCAACTGCAGATCAAGCCGGAAACTTAGATATGAGAATGAGAGGTCAGCCTCCATCAGATAGTCGCTGTCGAAATCATGAACAGGGTAAAACATCCTTAATAGTACTACTGAAGAATTAAAGTGCTCATTCATCAAGGAAGATTTAACAAAATAATCTCTATGGTAAGCCCTATGTCTCGTAATCCAGTTATGCATTTTCACATTATTTCTCATTTTGTCTTTCACACTAACAGAGACTAAAGTGGCCTTCCAAATCTAAGGGAGACCTGAGAGTCTGGTGTACATCTTTGCAATACTCAGCATGAACAGGAAATCATCAGAAACTGTCTCCTATTAACTTAACTTTTAGAGTCCACATGAACTTAATGATAAAAGTGCCAGATATCCTCCTGTAACAGATGATGCATATTGCAGGCTCCCAAACACTTGAAAAACTATCTCATGTTAACTAGCTTTTAAAGTCTAAAACATACTGTGCCATAAGACTTGAGCATAAAAGTATATCTTCCATACACAACATTAACCTTACGCAGCTCATATTTTGGCGACCATAATAATTCAAATGCCAAATGCTTAAATGACATGGGATTGATATGTAACAGCAGTGGCCAATCATAGCAAACAAGCACATGGTAATTTACCTAGACACATTCAGTAGATCTAAAACTTCTATCCCTTGTAGAGAAATTGTTTAAAGAACAAGAGATCTTTCTCGATCAATCACCTTGCCCCTCATTCTTTGAGAATTAGAAAGATCCTTTTCAATTTTCAAAAGAACTCGAATTTGGAATTCTATTCCATTCTAAAATTCTATTAAATCATAAAAATCTATTGATAAATTATATTCTATTAAGTAATAAAAATATTAACTAATTATAAAACATCGGGAATAGATAGTGCAAGAGCAGAGCAAACAGCTAAGCAATTGGAAAAGGAATTTTCTGAAGCTAAGTACATAGATGAGATACTATTGGCAAAATAAACACAACATGAAGAATGGCAAAGAAAGAATGTAAACCTTCAACCCAAGAGTATATGACCTTAAAACTGACAAATTAAGCCACTTATGCTCCATCAGACTTGGGCAGGAACCTACATAAGATAACCATTTGCTCTCTGTTATTGTATGAAATAAAAAATCAATACAATGTCAAAGGGAATGGCTCTACAATTTTGGTCAGGTGAGCTCAATCACAAGTCTTGGCTTGTAAATCCTAAAACACAATTTCAGAGACAAGCATCTGTAGCGTCTGCTTTGCTGAAGGAATGAAGTCCAAAGAAAATGTTTCTGCATGGGAACATAAAGTAGCTATTCCACAGCTTTCATCTAAAGATTGGAAGACTTATTGTTTTTCCACTCTGTATTTAACTTCGTTGACACAGAGAGGTTCTCGATTGCATTTAGAAAAAGAATAGAGACAAAAGTAGTTTGTGATCACTAAGCCATTCAGCAGATGTGGCCCAAAGAGAACATAATTGTTTTCATGCATTTAAGATTGATACTTTCATTCTCTCAAGAAGCTAACCAAAATAACCATTAAACATAGCTTCCCCTGCAACTATAACGGAGTGGACAAAAAAATCAAGGACGGTACTTTTAGCAACCATGTTATTTCAGTGCAGTATTTGTATCAAACAGATTGTTTGCACATACATTTCACTATACAAACTACCTATAAGACAACAGCAAGTGAAGTAGCAGCACAGTTTATGCAAAACTAAGCAACAAACCAGTGGCAGTTCATTCATAAAAGAGAAAACAAAACCCAGCAACACATAATTACGCAACAACAAGCCAGTAAACAAAAAGTCACACTATAAACGATCTTTTGCTATTGCAGAAAAAAAGGAATAGGGTCATTCGAGATCCTGCAAAATTCCAAAGCAATAGACAGAGACGTGCCCAACAAAATAAATGCAAGAAAACATAAGAAAAACAGAACAAGAGCACTGCTTCTCCACTGATGGAAAAATGAACTCTAACTTTGCAACTCACCACCCTGAGATAGAGTCCATAAAGTCGAGGACGTCGAGGGCCACTGCTGGAGCATTTATATCCAAGAACTTTCGTATCTCCAATTCTTGAAATGCTGAAGAACAAAACTCGAACTGTAAGTTTAGCTAAAAAAACAAAATCAAACACTCTTAAAGCACAGAACACACGACATTTTCCAAACCCAATTGGCAAGACATGGGTGACGATCACAATGGACGGACAAGTGAGAACAGAGGGAGAAAACACAAGATACCCATCAAGCTTTGACCCCAATGATATGAAATTAACAAGAGAACCGTACAACGTAACATGAGCTACAGGTCTAAAGGAAGAACCTTTTTCCACAAGACAACGCACGAGACCATCATCCCAAACAAATTGGACAACAGACCAAGTTGGGAAAATTCACAGAGAAAAAGGAAGAGATGGAAATCGAGAACGAAATCTAAGGTTACCTGTTGCTCGATCTCGTGCGTGGTGGTCGCTCGCGTCGAGACTCGGAGCGGAGCTTGAAGCAGGCGAAGCGGAAATATCGTTGTGCTTCTTGTGGATGGGAATGGGAGAGCAGTGAAGTGAAGAAGATGGTGACCGTGATGGGCCGGAATTTAATACTCGCAATCCGCATTCATGAGGCCCGTCTTTGCTGGCCATTATTCAAGTTTCAAGAAAAGCGAATTTCGATCCCAAGTTCAAGCCCAAAGACCTAATTTAATTCGTTATGATCGATTTTCATACAATATAAATCTATTAATCAATGCCCAACACAAACCATACCATAACTATATTCGACTCAATCTCTATTGCTAAAAAATTTTCATATTTAATTAAATTTAGCAAATTTCATATCCAAACTTAGGTGAAAATATGGAATGAGCAAGCACAAGATCGAATGGGAGCATGAAAGAGTGAAAAGAAAGTCATAAATTGAGTCTAATTAAATTATGAATACATTTAAAGTTTATATTATTTTTGGTCTTACCATTTTAAATTTATATATAATTCATTTACTGAATATAACTTTTTTATAAAATAACTCAACTCATCATATATGAGTTTTCTTTTTTAAAATCGAACGACGCATATGAGTTAAGAAATGGGTTTTTAACCCATTTTGACAAGTATACTTTGCAAACTCATGTGCAGTTTATAAATTCCTGGCGATCAATCACGTTTCGACAAGAGCCATGTGAACATCTTTAGCAGGGTGGGAAGATAGCAAGAGAAACCACCAAGATACAAACAATAATAAATTCTTTTTGAACGAAAGGACATTAGATGATCTTATTTGTCGTTCTCCCTTTGACACCTTTGATTTTCTACATATTAAATTGCAATGCCATGACAGGGACAGCTTTCCACTAGCAGCTGTGAGAAGTTTGTCAAACACCTTACAGAAAGGCCCTACTAACTACACTGGATGTAAAAGTTTTGCTGCATAGGCACCCTTCGGTGGAGGCCAAAGGAAGTCAAAGGAGTCGAAACTGTTGATGCTCACAACTTGGGCCATCAGCTATTGCCCAAAATTATGCAACTTACCGAATATAATCTATTTTCGTTTCTGCTCTTAATTATATTTAAAAAGGTATGAGGGATTCTTTTCCAATTTAACAAAAATCTTACATCCAAAGTTCCAAAAGGCAAAGGCCAGATCCACAGCACAAAATTGACATTACAAGGCTTAAAGGGAGAAGGGGTGAAGTTGTTATACAAAATTTGATAAATCCAAGCAGACACAAGAACACAAAGGCAAATAGATCTATCTAGTCTCTCCTGTCCAAATTTTCTAATTCTATACAACCAAAACTACAGGTATTGTTCCCTCCTGACAAACTATATGGCGACACAAGCGAAAAATCATTTACAGCTGGTTAACACGGAGTGTATCACATGCATAAGAAGGCGGATGCTGTTGGCTTCAGACGCTGAGACAGTGGGGAGATTCCGATGATGTCCTAGTATCTGGTACACCTGTTCAAAGATTGGTCTCACGTGCATTGCAATCATTGGATCACCTGGGTTGACGACGACTGCAACATCCGTCATCCAACTCACCTTCCTTGATGTTTCCTTGCTCATATCACAAGCCAGCTGCTGGAGAAGAGCAAGAAGCACTCCCTGGCTCAATGGCAGTGGAGAGATGGTGAGGATCTTCTGCAGATCGACCTGGCAATAACAGAGTAGAGTCAACCATAGAATGTAACTTCCAACTCATAATCTTAGCAAACAAACACCATATGAATCAGGTATTCGTAGTCATTGCCCCTTA
Source organism: Corymbia maculata (assembly GCA_014182735.1). NCBI lineage: Eukaryota > Viridiplantae > Streptophyta > Magnoliopsida > Myrtales > Myrtaceae > Corymbia > Corymbia maculata. The sequence goes on along the minus strand of CM024686.1, from coordinate 41,331,761 downwards.
TGTTGGGCCATCGATTTAATGTGACGACTGGAATAAGAAAAATATAAGGCACGCCCAATAAAATCCTTCGCATCCAGTGCCATTTAGAAAAAAGCATCAGAAACTGGACAACCCAATAGCTCCAAGCCAAACATGTAAACTTGTCAATAATCCTTTTGCTTACTACATTTGATTGATAAGGAGAAGGTATACATCCCAACTAAGGAACATGCAAAGAGAGCCCTGTCATGGAGGACTTTGTAATTGAAAAGGCCAACGGGCAAAGACCAAAAAAATACTAGAAATTGTATAAGCCGACAGTGATCACTAGAAAAAACAAAGTATGAGTCAAACGATCCATAATCATATTGCCTGTATTAAAGATTTGACATAAAGAAGTGGCAATGTGCCTGCTAATTGGTTTGCTGCTTTTGGTCCTTTCTCGAGAGTACATATAGCATAACAGCAATTTGAAGGCAATCCAATAGAGCAGAGACTAACATACCTGACTACATAGCCAGGATACAATTGAGACGTCACTTTTGTGTAGGGCTGCAGTAAAGGCTTCTTCATACTTGTTCTCAGCTATCAATCTGGATAACTCTTTAGTTGGATCAATCGGTGCCTCAGCCTGCTGTGTAACAGAACAAATATTTGTCAGGATAGAAAGGAATTTTAGATAAGGAAGCACTACATGCTCTTATAGATTATTTTTAGATAACAAAATGACCCATTTTGGAGCCTATTTAAGAAGAGAATGGTTTCCAGGAACATACAATATCATGCAGACCGGGCAATGGCCCGTTACTCAGCTGAGAAACCAAGGGATTTGCAACATTAGAACTTGCGCCAGCAGTTGCAATAGCTACGAGCTTGCGCTGGCCCTCAATCAGTTCTCCACTTAATGTCTGAGTAATCGATGAAGCTGAATTGATGGCTTCCTGCAGTACAAGACCCATCACTGATCAGGTTATGCTATACAACAAAAAAGTACTAGCAAAAATTTAGCCATATGAAGACAGCACCACAATACATGTTTTCTTTCCTATCAATTCTGTAAGCATCAATGAAAAGTTCCATGATGCTACAAGAAGAAGGATACCTTCAGATAGACATGTAAAAAAATATTCCTATAACGCACGACAAAAAAAGAAACAATGGTGAATTACATAATCAAAAGTACCCACCCTTAAAGCAATGGCCAGGGGAGAGTGTGTAGACTCAAGTTGTTGATGAGTGGCAGTGACATGTTTCATGAGCCCTTTTTGAAGAGTAGAGTCAACTTGCTCAAACATTGCTTTGCATGACAACTCAAACGCAGGTATTATGGATGCTTCTAAGCTGGATCTTAATGCCTCCTGAAAGAAGAAAGTTCATTTAGCCAAGTTAGAATAATACTATTGCAGACAATTTGGAAATCAGAATAAGCTACAAATCTCCCAAAGAAGCCAAAGCCAGAAGCCATGATATCAGATTGATAGATACCAGTGCCAGAAATGATTTACCATCAAAGTTGAGAAAATTAATGCAGATACAATATCCACGTGATCTACAATCCAGACTGTACCCTTTTGTGGCTATACAAAATGTATTTATCTATTAAAATAAAGTAACTATTCTGGTACATTAGAAACAGACGACAGAAAAATCCACTCAATATATTGCGGCAATATCAGTATTCAAGGGAAGAGAAAAGAGCAGTGAAATCATTTCTCCTTAAAATATTCCATACATGAAGTCCTAATATCAATTCTAGGCCACATGGATTAATCCTCATTCTTAATCACCGGAAGCCAGGTAACCAAATGTAAATCATTACTGAGATGTACTAGCCTTGGTTATATTGATCAAGTTTGTGCCCAATTAGAACCTCCTAAAAAACTATAAACAGCTTTCATTTCGACATATATATTGGCCGAATCCTATTAACGCTCGCACACACTTGTTAAAAATGAACTTTTGGGTAGTTAAAATCCCTACTGGACCCCAACATTTGAGAACCTTACTCTTGCAGTGATGGTTAGCTTATAAATTTTCAGCTTGAGCAAAAGAATATATGCCAATTGTGACTTATTTAAAGGAATATTACAGGCGAGAGCAAAGTACAGATCGAAGAAATCATAAACGGCAAGAAAAGTTCTTGCAAGCACCACAAAAGATTCTTGGAAGAGTTTTAAATTGCAATTACCTGGAGAGCCTGCTTTCCGTAAGTCTGAAATTGCGATTGAATTTGCCTTCCTAATACAGCTTCTAATTTGGAGTTGACCGCCTTCTCCAGCTGGTTAACTGTCTTATCTCCCACTCCCTTCTGAATAAAAAGCACAAGAAAGCAAATTTAGAGACCTAAGTAATACTTTGTGGCAATTGATACCCTTGGCCACTAAAATAAAAATCATAAGGTGAGGCAAGAGTCTCTATATGACCTCAGGCAACATAAAAATGCTCATACCTGGAATGACTCTGTTATGGCCACTGATATGCTCTTCTCAATAATGGGAGTGAGTGCACGAGCTACAGATGGTGCAGTTGCAGCTATCTCCTTCTTTAATGTTTTCTCCAGCAATGCCGGCAAATCCCTGTTCACAGAGTTGGTCAACAGATTTGTAATCTGTTGGGTTCGGTCGCGCTCTAATTTTTCATGTTTAGCATTTTCTTCTTGGAAACGAGCCCACAGAGCATCAGCATTTGCTTTAACAACTTTCTCCATATTTCGTCCAAGAGATGTTTCCAGTCTTCTACTCTCTTTGGTAAATGGGACAGACACAACTGTTGCCATCTGCTTCTGCATTTCCTTTTGCATGCTGATTAACTGTTTAATTGAAAAGCAACCAGAATCAGCCATCTAGAATAACATTTTTCCTTCTAGGTGTGAAAAAGGGTGGTTGCTCTGGCAAAGCTGTATATGCTCATAGCAGCAAAGTGGAAAATAGTATCCATATGGATGAGATGAGAACTATGTTAATTTGGCAGCATTTAGCTAGTAAGCTACCAAAGATTCATCTATCAAGTAGACTTCTCTGTCTCATATTCGTAAATTGTACAGCTCCACAACTGAAGTCTGTTATTTGTTAATGTCCAGACTTGCTCCATTCTATCCAACATAACTTGTAGAGCTCAGCAACTTAAGTGTGTTATTTGTTAATATCCAGATTTGTTCCCTTGTACCTAACTCTCCTTTAAGGAAAACTGAAGGGAAAAGCAATTACTAGAACCAAAGTCAGAGACTCTCATGTCTTAATTTCAATTTTAACAGATTGTTTCCACTATCAGCAGAATTCCTCTATTTGCTTTCAAGGTAGCATCAAACTTTTGCCCAATATTTTTTGACTTATACTTGGGAAAAAAGGAAATAGAGATCTATACACATACACATCGAATGTGCAACTAGATGTAAGTAAGCCAGAAAAAGGAGGGTAGATATGATGTATCACAACAGAAATGGTGGAAAACAGCAGACAGTAAATTGCTGTGCACATTTCTGTAAAAGGAATTACTACAAGTTTATGTGCTAAAGGTTACACAATGATATCATACAGGCAGATGCATTAATAACGTGATCAGTTTCCACAAAAATGTAGAAGTTAAATGCAAGACATTAAATAACTCAAAAGATGTCCCACCAACATCAAGATACATTAAAAACCAAGAAAGCAATTTTTGAGGCAGTGAAAACCCATTGAAGATGCTTGCATTTGCATGCAGCCTGATTCCAGCTGAAGCAATAAATATAACTTACTTTTTAGCACCATAACAATATCGGAACTGACAACTTGCACCAAGGACGGAAATATCAGAGAACATAAGGCATCAGCAGGTAAATCAATATTAATCATGTAACAGAACTACAAAGATACAAAGGATCGTCAACAAATAAATATCAGGTCATTACAAGCAGCACACAATTTAAAAATAAACACGAAGTCATCAGAAGCAACACACTAATTCAAAAACAATCCCAAAACCTAGCCAGTGCAAACAAATAGAGAAGCACTCCAATACCACAGCAAAATGTAATGTATGAATCTTTCATCTACTCATATAGCAGAAGGACTGAAATAAAAAATGCAGGTAGTTCTTGTCATGTAAGCAGTAACTATCCATGTTGCATAGGACCCACTGGGATGAGCTCAGAAGATTCAAGTGGGATAGAACAAGAATTGATCACCTGGTCAAGGGACTCCTGCATAGCTAACAACTGAGAAAATGCAACATCCGCTGATGGGACACCTGAACTACTGCCTGGGTCATTTGATGAATCTGTGGAATTAAAAGGACTTGGGGATGGAGAAGACGGGCCAGATACTTGAGAAGTTTTTCCTTTCTGTCTTTTGCCTTTAGAAGTTGGGGCTAAGGACTGGGGAACAGCTGATGGAGTTTCTGATTCACCAACCTTCATAAAAGCATTGTTTGTCAATCCTTCATCACTGTTGGAGGGGAACTGATCCGGATACTCACTAACACCAACATCATTAGTCTGATGAGCTCCCTCCACGCTGTAACTATCAACACGACAATCTCTCGCCATCTGAATGCTAAGATCAGAAGCCTGAGAGTAGAAAGACTTCTCTTTTTGTTCAGTGATAGTTATTTGAGATTCTCTATGGAAAGTGTAATTATCATTCTGATCAATTCCTGTCTCCCCAACAACTTTAACCTCAACCTCCGTGCTTGCCGTGTCATTATTGACAACCACATCTTGAACCTTTGCCTCTCCCACGCTCATACCTTGACTAATTTGAGTCTCAGAGGAGGATGGAGCCTTGGATAAAATTTCTGATGGAGTCACAAGATGAGTTGGATGCATGTAAACCATTGGAGGATCTGGAACCACTGGGATATCATTTGACACAACACTTTTGTCATCCTTCCTCAAATCATCAGATGGAGCTGGTCCGTCAGCACCGGCCTCCAGTCTCCTATCAGACGAATATTCAACAACTGGCTGATCGCTAGCATGATTGGGGAATGCAGAACCAGGCTCAAAGCTACCTACTGGAGTTCTGAAGCCAGAGGACTTCCGCGACAGCCTAGGACTCAAAGGAAGAGGAGAAGAAGCACTGTGGATTTGTTCAACAGTTCTTGGAGATGACAAAGCACTTAGCTTTGTCTCTAAGCCAGAAGAAACGGTCTCAGGCAAGGTAGTAATTTGAGAAGAAGGCACTCTCACAGGAGGCACTCCTCCAGGGGCACTACCGGCGCTGCTTGAAAGCACAGATGGAACCAAAGTGGCATTACCTGATGTTATCTCAGAATGCTTAGTTCCATGAGAAACTTCCAAGTTAGCAAAACCATCGGGATTGGCAGCATCAAATGCACGAGAGACATTAGATTCAGTCTTCTCTAACTCGGTGTTATCTGAGGGTGGTGGCAGGCATTGGGACAAGGCCAATGCATACTGCTGAATGGCTTGTGTTTGGACACAATACACCTGCACAATGTGTTCCCCATCTGGAAAACCCTCGCTAGTTCCAGTAATACTCAAAATGGGCATTGTAACTGTAAATTCAGCTAAATAGTCCATGCGGGTTGCAGCAGGATGAGGCCCATAATCTATATGCACTGCATATATAGCATTCTTCTTTGCATTCGCAAGTAAAAGAAGCCCCGCACGAGGTAATGCCACGACTTGATTAAAGAATGCATCCTCAACCCTGAGTTCACTGGAACTCTTTAACTCCAGGGTCTGAGTACATTGCCAAGATTCAGTATCACTGGGCAACAACCATCCCTCTTCAAGGGAAGAGGTCCATATCTTGACTTCTCGATTCACCGGACCCTGCAAATGATATAAATCAGTGTGAGATGTATTTAAATCTTCGGAGAATGCATTAACTTGGTATTTTGATTTAAGCAGGGCCACACACTTGGTCAAAATTAGAACTTATTCTAAAGAAACTAACAATTGAGGGCAGAAGGAAATCAGGGATCATAATGTCGATAAAAGGTAAACTCACCCCTGTGATGAGAACAATGTGATCTGGACGGTGGGGCGCGGTCAAAAAGGTGACAGAGTTGACAGCATGACCATCATGAGGCCTCAGAACTGCAAGTGGTGATGGTTTACGGTCTTCCCAAATTTTCACCTGTAAATCAAGTGCTTTTGTAAGCAAATCTCATATAGCAAGAAAAATCTGCAACGTGATTTGATGATCCACACATATGGGTCAAAACGCCAAGCCCATTAATTAGGTCAATTGATAGAATACCTGCCCAACTTCTAACATTAGAGAAACACTCTGCTATAGCAACCAAACTGCACAGCCATCAATAAATTACTGAAGACAGACTATTCTGTTAAAACATTTTCCTTATGAGACAGCAAAGCTAGCATGTAAATGCCTCTCCTCTCTCTGAAAAAAGTGAATTGAGTGTTTCAATTCGTCAATCACCAAAAAACATTGAAAAACACTTTCTGATCCAAAAGTTTTGATAGCCTTACCATCTCCATTGATTCCAAATCATTTGTGCAGCTTATACAAACAACAAGATCTATCACACCAAAACAGTTACAAATCATCACTTCTGTCACCAGTACACTCTCAAGGAAAAGAAAAATTGAATGTTAGCAGTAGTGGAGGATAATCATAGTCGTATGCATTAGTCAAACCTGCCTAAGATAACATATTTTTTAAGTAAGGACAGATATGTCATTTACTTTCAGGTTAGCAGCCTCAGCTAATCATCATCCATTAAGACAAGGGCCTGAAACGTGAGTCTTTCCAGCTGTTATTGTTCATCTTGACAACTTATGGTATAAACAAGAGAGGGACAAAGTCAACACCATCAACCAGGGATGCATGATCAGTCAAAACACAACAGACATTCAACATAAAGATATTTTATACTTTATCTGGGTAACCACTAGAATTGTTCGGTTGAATCCCTCTGAGCAATCTCAGTGAAGTAAATAACTTTTTTATTCTAAACCTGACAAAAAATTCCTCTTTCAAAATCCAAAGGTCCCCGAAGCTGTGCAAAGCTAGCAGGCTCACCACAAAAACAACTAGAATACCACAATGCACGACCATATTCGGGAGTAAAGAAATATACGAACCGTTCCATCCACTGAAGCTGAGGCCAGTCTGCTGGTCATCCATTGGCACATTGACAAATCTGTTACTACTGCATCATGCTTACCAACAATCTGGACCCCATCAATTAGCTTATCCATGGGACACTTTAGAGGTTCCTCAGCCATGAAAGATTCAGCTTTGCCAACTTTTGTGGAATCGATCTTCAGTATACGGTTTCCAATTGCAACCATCAAAATTTCCTGCAGTTTTACGTAACCAAAAAAATAAAAGACGAATAAACTAGCAAGTCAAAAGAAAAAAAAAACAAAAATCAAACAAAACAGGACCCGGACAGCTGATAACTCTCATAAAACTTATAACCAAATACTTACTTGCTTGTGAGGATGCCAACACAGTCGCGGATGCACAGGTTCTTCCTCTCCCACAATCTGAACGGCAATCACAATTTTTGCAGAGATTTGAGCCTTCTCCTCCTCATCTTTACCTTCATGAATCTTCCATATGAAGATCCTACCGTCAATGCTCGCACTGCAAAAAATTAAAATTTAGTGCATTTCAACATGTACCCGATAAAGCAGTTTGTTATTATGATCGTCACAAATTACCTTGCCAAAAGGTGAACATCCTCAGCAAAGAAAGCCATATCTGTCACTCTCTGAATCGGAAAGAAAAAGGGCAACAAGAACCTAATCAAAACGCAATATCCGACCATAAATGAAAGGACGACTGTAAAGTTCAATTTTTCCATTCCACCTGTATTCTTGACCAGAAGGGAGAGTGATGCATTGCATAAACAATCCATGAGAATCACTGAACTTATGGCATCACCCAACTCGGAGAACTTACGACTACTCTCAACAATACACAGCATACAAACTTAACACCAACACAAAGAAGCAGGGAGATCGCACCTGTGTATGACCTCGCAGCAAAGACCTCAGCGCGGTATTTATATTGAGAACCCTAATATTGCCCATCTTCAACCCGTAGCATATATAATTCCGGTTAACGGCAATCTGACGGCCCAACACCAAACCCGGATCGGACACGTACTTAGTAATCGGAGTGACCTCAAGCTGCGGCTGGACTTCGCCCTGCCATCTGACGTCGATGTCGTAGACTTGATCGCCGAACAAAGTACGACCTTTGGGTAGCTTACTACTGAGCATCCGAACAGGCGCGCCGCACTGCGCGGCCCCGAAACCGACGGGCGGCGCCGAGGTAGCCGCCAAGTTGAGGTTGGCGTGCACCCCGAAATCGGGCGGGGCGGACGGCGACGGCGTGAAAGCCGCCGACTGCGGGGCCAAATCGTGGGGGCTAGGGTTTGGGTTCTGGGTGCCGAGGAGGGCCATGAGGCGGGCGCCGCTCGAATTGGGGTCGGGCGAGGGCGGGCCGGGGTAGGTCGAGATGGGGACCCTCGGGGGCGGCGGCTGCTGGTGGTACTGCTGGTGGAAGAAGTGGAGGTCCTGCTGCTGGGGGGAGGGGGAGGAGGGGGCTGCTGGTGGTGGAGGTGGGGAGACGGAGGAGGGTAAGGGAGGTAGTGGTAGGGGAGGGGGCCGGTGGGGGAGGGTAGGAGGAGGAGGAGGTCGGGTAGGCAGGGGAGGGGGCGGAGGAGGAAGGAGAAGAAGAAGGGAGGATGGGGCCGGAGGAGGAAGGGCGGAACAGCTTCTGGAGCTCGAATTGCGGGTTCTGCTGGGGATTGTTGGGATTACCAGGGGATGCCATGGAAGGTGTTCGACGAAATGACTAAGAGAAGAAGAAAGGACGACAGCCAAAGTAGCGAAGGCGATATGGAGATTCGAGAAGGGAACACGGATCCGGCGATTGAGATCGGGGATGATGGATGATGGATGATGGATGATGGATGACGGGCAAAGGAGTCGCCCTTGTTTCTCTCTCACTTCTCTTCTTCTGCTTCTGCGTCTCGGTGACCCAAGTGACCAAACTGCCACACACAGACAGAGAGAGAGAGTGTGTATAAAAAAAATTGGGGGAAGAGAGGGGTGGGGGAGTGGCTACTTGGGATCGGAGGCAGGAGATGGGAAAATGGGGGAGAGAGAGCAAGACGTGATTTGCTTAAGTGGAGCCATGTCACCCTGGACCATTAGTGTGGGGGCATGGGATGGAAGGAAAATAAATAGTGAAGTCTAATAATGATATTATCATATTAATAATAATGATATTATCATATTAATAATAATGATATTATCATATTAATAATAATGATATTACCATCAATTTTTAGGAGGATGCAAAACAGATCGCCCAAATTAGCCTATTTGATTCGGTTCCTAAGAGTACTAATCCAATTCTCGATTCCTAAAAATACAACTAACGTTTAGATGGTTTAGATCTCGATTTCAGTGGAGGCACAAGATCGACTAAATATACCTTTTTATTTTATATTTCTTCAAAAAATTAATAAAACGTGAATTAAACATTATCTCGATCCGGTTTAGAGTAGCAAGAAAGAAAATAATTGCAAGAAAAGTAATAAAAAAAAGTAACATATTCCATTGGATCGAGATTGGACCAAACTATCGGTCCGGTTCTTAATCTGATCCCCAGTTTCAAATTTTGGAAACTAGACTGGATCAGAATCCGATCACTCCCATTAATACCCCCCCCACTTTTCTCTCTATTTTTTTCTTTAATGGGTTGATGATATCATATTTTTGACCCAAATTAGTAATACAAATAGATATTATAACATTGTCGAACTTAGACAGGTCCTTAAAAAGCCTACAAAAAGACTAAGGGGAAAACCTTTTTAGGAAAGGTGACCTTATGACCTTGTTCCTAAACGATGGGATTGTATCCTATGGTGGGATAAAGTCAACTGATAAGCACAGATCCCTTTTTCGGTTCCCTCTTGACGTAAAATTAAGGATGGTAGAGGCAGTTCCCACACCTTGATAAATATAATGGCTAGGTTAACACCTATAAGACTCGAAGCTAGACAAGTCCTTAAAAGGTTTATAGGAAAATAGAGGGTAGAACCCTCCTGTGGAGGGGTGGACCCTTATTACCCAATTCCTAAAGGACAGGGTCATATCTAACTAATAGGCACCAACCCCTCTTTAGGGTTCCCTTCCGACGTAAAATTAAGGAGGGTACAGATAGCTCTCACGCCTCAATAAATATTATGGCTGGATTACGAAAAAAATCTGAGTAGGTTCATAAAAGGCTCAACGGGAAAAACTCAAGAGTGGAGCACTTAATCTATTGTTGGAGAGTCTTCTGTGCTCTCTAATACTAGGAAAGAAAAAGATACAATATCAATTAAGGGGCCTTATTATAGGGAAGGTAGACTCCACGTCAATATTTCGATCTTAACTATTGTCGAATAAGCATGGTATAGTAGCTTGTCGTATTTGGGGTGAGTAAGAGTGGTTGAAAAACCCCACTACTCTTGGCAACCCTTCGAACAAGTTATCAGCTTCTTCTCCTTTTTAATTATTATATTGCATATGCACATTGCTGATGTAATGGAGAACCTTTTCCCTCGTGATACGATATTTTCAATATATGTGACTGTGAATACGGAAAAAAAGTACATCTCGCTTCATGAAATATGAGATATAATGGCTGGATTACGGAAAGAATCTGAGCAGGTTCATAAAAGGGCCAATGGGGAAAAACTCAGAGTGGAGCACTTAACCTGTTGTTGAAGAGTCTTTTGTATTTCCTAATACTAGGAAAGAAAAAGATACAGTATCAATTAAGGGACCTTATTATAGGAAAGGTAGACTTCATGTCAATATTTCGATCTTAACTAATGCCGAATAAGCAAGGTATAGTAGCTTATTGTATTTGGTATGAGTAATGCTCATTTGGTTCGCTTTTGGGGAAAGCACTTAGAGAAAATGCAATTACTTTTAACCTAATGAGGCTTTCCGAAATGCTATTGTGTTTGGCAAAGTATAACTTTAAAGTGCATTGGAAAATAGCCTTGAGTTAAATGTCATTTGGTAATATCACATTTGTAAAGTTTTTTTTTTTTTTTTCAATTCGATGGAGCTCCACCGTCGGCCAATTGCCAGCGGCTAGATCTAGCCACGAGAGAGCTTGCCTGAGGTCGACAACCTTAGGCATGGTGGTCTGGCCGTCGAGTAGCCTCCCCTAGGTTGTGCAACCTAGCCGCAACGGTTGGTCATGCGACCCAGACCCAGGTGTAGTGGCCAAATCTGGCCGTTGCCCATTATCACATGACCCAAGGCACACCACCTAAGGTCACGCGACCTCGGCATCGGCCTAGGTCAAGTGACCCAACTACGATGGCTGGTCACACAACCCAAACCCAAGCAAGGTGGCTAGATCTGGCCGCCACCCGATAGGTATCGATTAGGTTGTGCAACCCAAGGCGTCACCCGCCGGAGGTCGTGCAACCTAGGAGAGGCCGCCCAAGGTCGCACGACCCTAGGTGGGCGAAGCCTGGGTCACGCGACCTTGGGCAAGCGACGCCCTCGGTCCACGACCTTGGGTAGTGGCCAAGCGATGGTCGCTTGAGGTTATGCGGTAGCACCTTAGGCAACGATCGCTGACTCCAATGGCTCTATAGTGCATAGAAGAGAAAATGGTAGCATTTGCATTCTCAAAATGTTGAAAGCCCAAAGCACCTCAAGACCTGCATTGGGCTTTCAGTATTTGGCCAAGGACCCTAAAAATAGTTGCCAAAGGCTTTGTATTTTCCCCAAGGGGCTTTAGAAGCCCAAAGTTACTTCCCAATCCTAAACCAAACGAGGTTGATTGTATATTCTTGCCTATAAATGAATCGAAGAAAATGTGAGTGAATAGACTATTTAAACCAATTACCTATTGAACTATTCGAACGATAAGGTAAAAAAATGAATACTATTGTTGAAGTACATAAACAAGTCTTAATATGGCAATTGAAGATCACTGCAAAGAGAAATGTCGTGGCAGGAAGCAAATTGCCGAGTGCAACCACGATGTTCTATCATAGGGTAAGTTGTATTTTGGGTTGGTACTTGTTGGGAATTAGATGTATTCATCATATTATTCAAACTACAAGTGATTCTATGCCAATATATTCCTCTGAAATTTCATAGGGTGCTCATGAATTAGATCTTTTATTTTATCGATTTAAAAAATTCCATGCTCATTATCACATGTACACTGAGCAATCTACTCCCAGCCATGACTTTTCTCTTTGCAATGATCTTTAGGTGCGCCAGTGCTTGTTTCTATACTTCAACGACAGTGTTTATTTTTATCCTTATCATTCGGATGCTATTTTTAGAAGTAGAGTTCAATATGTAGTTGGTTTTAAACGGTCTGTTCACTCACATTTTCCTTTGATTCATCTACAAGCAAGAATCGCATGGATTCAAATCCAATGCGAGGAAGGCGAAAGTGATTAAAACACTTGTTTGCTTAGGTGAGACCATGCTACTTTCTTTTTACCACGGACCTTAAATTAATATCGATCACTCGAGGTTTAATTGGATGTATGCTTAGTTGGAATTTATTGCCAAAAATAGATCACTCGGGATTTTCTACCTAAACCGATTATTTATTAACTAATACTTCTAAATACAATATGCCAACCATATGGGAAAAAAATGAATATTGTTGTTAAAGTACATAAACAAGAAAAATGACCATAATACATTGTGAAATCATCGATGGATAATATCGCACGTATGTTGCACGTATATTGCACGTATAGACCACGTTGCAATTTTTAGATAGTTATAGTGCAAATGGATTATGAAAATGCGTAACACCATCGAATACATACACTTTGGCAAACGAGTGTTCCAATCACTTTCGCCTTGCCCGTGTTGGATGAGTGGTCAAAAACCCCACTAATAGTAGATAGAAATAATGCTCATAAGGAGTCCTATTGAAACCAAGAAGTATAGTTCCCTATCCACAATTCTGCTATTTACTTTATTGAAATCATTTTACTGGAATATAAGGAGTAGTAGAAATCCCTGTAGGGTAGAAAGAGTAAGTACGTCTTAAAATAAAAATGCAGGGGTTCGACAGCGGAATCATTTCCGTCTCTCTCTTCGATCGAAGAACTTGAGATATACAATTTAAATAATGGAAGATCCAACATTTAAAAATTGTATCCAGAATGATTGGAAAAGTAGAAAAAAGACCCAATATAATTTGATCGTTGATTGAGTTGAAGCACTAGTGCACTCTTGACTCTTCCACATACCTAGTCTTCGGCTTTTCTTCCTGCAACAATTTATAATCCTAGAAACTTGCTTTAATCTTTGATCACAGATGGCTGGGAGCAGCGGGATACAATCGGAGGTCCACGTCCCTCCTTATGTGAGGGACTCAGAGGTCACCGGTTCTAAACTTCATCACCGCCATGATTATCGTGGTGGTTATGGTGCTGGCCTGCTACTACTGCATTAGATTTGGCAGCCGAGCTGAGCCAGAGCAGGAGCGCGAGCAGGAGCCGGAGCCGGCGCCAGCGTTGGAGCAGGAGATCGAGATGCAGCCGCTCCGCATAGCTAGATATCAATTTTTTTCTTGTAATTATTAGTGCTGATGTAGTGGAGTGATACTATATTTTTAATATATGTGACTTTGGAAAATTCTCGAGATCGTGCGTTTTCAATAGTTTCTATAACGAAATTATGTGGTCATCATGAGTCTCGTATAGTCCCTTTTTTTTAATTTTTTTTTTCTCCCTTGGCTAGTGATATGATGAATCCCAAGCAGACCAAGAAAATACAATATGCCAATGATATGGAAAAAAAATGAATATTGTTGTTAAAGCACAAAAACAAGAAAAATGACCATAAAACATTGTGAAATCATCGATGGATAATATCGCACGTATGTTGCCCGTATATTGCACGTATAGACCACGTTGCAATTTTTAGATGGTTATAGCGCAAATGGATTACAAAAATGTGTAATACCATCGAATACATACACTTTGGCACATGAGTGTTCTAATAACTTTTGCCTTGCCCGCATTGGATGAGTGGTCGAAAACCCTAGGAAAAGTAGAAAAAAGACCCAATATAATTTGATCGTTGACTGAGTTGAAGCACTAGTGCACTCTTGACTCTTCCACATACCTAGTCTTCGGCTTTTCTTCCTGCAACAATATATAATCCTAGAAACTTGCTTTGATCTTTGATTACAGATGGATGGGAGCGGCGGGATTCAGTCGGAAGTCCATGTCCCTCCTTATGTGAAGGATAAGGAGCCACCGGTTCTGAACTTCATCGCTGCCGCGATTATCGTGGTGGTTATGGTGCTGGCCTACTACTGCTGCATCAAATTTGGCAGCCAAGCCGAGCCAGAGCAGGAGCGCGAGCAGAGCCGGAGCCGGCGCCAGCGTTGGAGTAGGAGATCGAGATGCAGCCACTTCGCATCAGCCACTCCGCATCAGCCACTCCGCATAGCTAGATATCAGTTTTTTTCTTCTTGTAATTATTAGTGCTGATGTAGTGGAGTACCTTTCCCTTGTGATACTATATTTTTAATATATGTGACTTTGGAAAATTCTCGAGATCGTGCGTTTTCAATAGTTTATATAACGAAATTATATGGTCATCATGAGTCTTGTATAGTCCTTCTTTTTAAAATTTTTTTTCTCCCTTGGCTAGTGATATGATGAATGCCAACCAGACCAAGAAAATACAATATGCCAATGATATGGGAAAAAAATGAATATTTTTGTTAAAGTACATAAACAAGAAAAATGACCATAATACATTGTGAAATCATCGATGGATAATATCGCACATATGTTGCACGTATCCTGCACGTATAGACCACGTTGAAATTTTTAGATAGTTATAGTGCAAATGGATTACGAAAATGTGTAATACCATCGAATACATACACTTTGGCAAATGAGTGTTCTAATAACTTTTGCCTTGCCCGCATTGGATGAGTGGTCGAAAACCCCAGGAAAAGTAGAAAAAAGACCGGATATAATTTGATCGTTGACTGAGTTGAAGCACTAGTGCACTCTTGACTCTTCCACATACCTAGTCTTCGGCTTTTCTTCCTGCAACAATATATCATCCTAGAAACTTACTTTGATCTTTGATTACAGAT